>CM036245.1:39727092-40327092 GCA_020698575.1 Bostrychus sinensis
CAGGAACATGTGAGACCTTCTGTCAGAAAATAAAAGCTGAAGCAAAACTGGACATTCAATGACAACAACCCCAAACATACAAGTAGGTCGACCAAGGATGTTCTAAAAAAATAAAATTGGAGATTTCTGGAAGGGCCAAGTCCAGATCTAAATCCTTTCAAACTTCACACAGCTGAAAACATTCTGCATTTTGACAGAAGCTTTCTTCAAGTCAATGTCAAAAACTGATAAATGGCTTCATGAAAAATGTCATATAGGCCAAAAGGGCACTAGCTATTAGTGCTTAGGGTCTCCTAACTTTTTCCTCAGTTGAAATAAATATTTTGTTAATATCTTTTTATTTATTACATAAAATAAGTGTTATTACATGTAAATACCCGGCGTTCGCCCTCATGTACAAATTAAAGCATTTCTTAAAAAACAGAATATTTTATAGGCTGTCTCATGGGAGCAAGAGATGAGTGACCTTATGGTCACAATTCATTTAGGGAAGTGCCTTAGAGCAGCTACATGAATACAATAAAGACATCCTTATGTCCTGGCTCCTGGCTCCTTCATCTTGGCTCCTTTGTCCTCCTGATGTTTGAATGTCTGTTTTCTATATTTTTATTTGAACTGTATATATTTATGTTAGATGTTGGTGTTTTTCTGATCTTGCTTTGGTGACATTTTAACATTTGTCCAGGGACGGTCTGTTTCTAACTCTGGTGTATTAATGTACAAAGTAACATCAGCGGAGTATGTCTATAGGCGACTTTTCAAACTTCTGTGTTTGAGTCATGATAGCACAGTAATTATGAAGAGAGACTTGTGTCAACATTAAGTCCCGTTTTGGCTGCAGCTCTGCTCATATTACAGTATTTTATATAGTCTTTATCTAAAGTGCCGTATGGCTGTACGGTCTGTTGTGAGTGGCTTGAGTTTCTTTGAGTGTTGAGACATGCAGACATTTATCAGCGGCTCCAGAAACTGGGTCAGCCAGAGGTCACAGATTATCAGGGCATAGACTCACCTCTGACAAAGGCACAGACTGTGGCAGTATCAGTGGTCATGTGACCAGCACGGACCTATCAGGGTGACTTTCACCTTCCCACCTGAGCAGATCATGTCAGCCCACCTTATCTCATTTCAGGGCCAGCTTTCTGGAGGTCCAGCAGGAGCCACTGTGGTGACAGTATTCTGCTGGACCTCCAGAACCATCTGTGTGCACGCCTGTATCTGACCTGCATGTGGGGCACTTCTGAGCCAGTCTGGGAGCCTCTCAGGATGAGGTGATGAGCAGCTTTGACAACATGTGGACCAGGCCCCTGCGTGGATCTGTGGCCCAGGCCTGAAAACATTATCGCATCTTGCAAATGGGGAATTTTTCCCTTTTTTTCTTTTTCAGTGCTTAAGGCACTGTGTGCCTTATGTTATAGACCAGGGGTCTGCAACCCATGGTTTTAGAGCCATATGTGGCTCTGCTCTCACTGCTCTTTGGGCATCTGACATCTGGATATTCAATAAAGGACTAAGCAGATAACTGATTAGAAGAGTCACACACATGCACCAAGAAATAGTTACACAACGTAACTCTAGTTCTCTGTGAGTGCAGTGTTATATAGTTTTTTGTTAGTTTGCAGTCCTTAATAACCACTCATAAGCTAGATTTCAGTTATAGGTTAAGTGACCTTTGTGCATTAAAATTGGTTGTGGCTCTTTAAAAATGCAAATTTTGTGTTTTTGGAAACAACTTGCTCTTTGGATTCCAAAGGTTGCAGACCCCTTTTATAGACATTAACCCTCTTGCTGTCTCTTGCTGTACCTTTTTGGTCCCTCTGACTTCCATTAAAACTTAATTTTATTGAACTGTACTGTACTTTACTGTACTTTACTGTACATTGAACTTGCACAATAAAAGTGTACTTTACAGGTGATGACCATTTCAGTACAGGCTTCTGGTGTGGATTTTACATTTTTTCATGATTTTTTATCCCTAAAAATGATTAGTGGATAAGAGATCGATTATAAACAGTTTCAGTGATGTTGGTTTCTCTTGTATCATCCACTACTGTAGGACGAAGACATATGAAAGTGGTCTGGAGGTGGAGGGGAGGGGTGTGTATGCGTTGGGGGGTGGCGGGGAAGTGGAGGGGGATATGAAGGGAGACAAAAACTGTGTTTAGTTATGACCTGCTTCTGTCCCTGTCCCTGTCTCTAAAAGCTCTCTCTAGAGCTCCTTGAATCAAAATCAGACTTGCACACTTTAAGAGGCTCAAACACACACACTGATATGTGAATTGTTAAAAATGTGATTATTATGATCAGAACTCAAGTTGACTAAAATATCTGAGTGATATAAGGTGGAAAAAATACCACCAGTAAAATAGTTTTAAGGATGTGAACACTTGGTACTAAGACAACAAGTAAAAAAAAAAAAAAAGGCCCCTGTCCAAAAAATAAAAATTCATCAAAATACATTTTGGTGTTAATCACTGACATGTCCAAAAATATATTTTTAAAATTGTCACATAGCACATAGTTGAAAATATGTATTTTTTGTGTTTTTCTGATAATGGTTTATAGTAGCAAAATGGCACTTTAAAGCATTAAAAACACTTTTAATTATTAAAATATAATAGTTTTTATAAAAATTGAAGTTGGTTAGAAGAATTGAGTCATTCAAAGTGGGAAAAAAATCACAAAATATTTGAATAACACTTTTTAGGAGGTGAGTACTTTTGCTACTAAAAGGACTGAGTGTACGTTTTTTAAGGGATCCACAAGGGTTAAATTATAATTTAATAAAATTTGTAAAAATGAAAAACAAAAACTATAACTTCCCATATTTAGCCTTTTAATATGAAAAGGATGAATCATGTAAATCACATTTAACCAACAACACAACAACATAATGTATGCACACAATCAGAAACACTCACAGCACATCAGCTGACCTGGACACAGAAGCAGAGGTTTATTTCTGTGGTTCAGGTCAAAGTGAAACACATGCATTCAGCACACAGTCAAATATTTCTAGCATGTATTCAATAAATGATGGTGATTATGGTTGACATTGAATTAAAACCAAAATTCAGTATCATAATATTCTATTTCATAATGTGAAAAGTACATGCCTGAAATATTTTACTCTGTACTGAACTATGTGTGGCTATCACTTTTTTAATTGAATTGGGCAATAAACAGAATTTTCCACAATATCTTGATGTAATGACGTGCTTATACAGAAACTAGTCATGTGAGCTCACAGCACAGACAGCCCACTGAAGTGTCAGCTCCATTGTAGTAACGCAGTATGGCCCCTGAACAGTGGGGCCCCGCAGAGCAGTACTGTATGTAAATGCTCCCACAGAGCGTCTCCTCTTTCACAAAGTAACTAACTGTAGTCGGAGCAGTGTCACAGTCAAATCCACTCAGGGCCAATTACATGTGAGGCCATGCATAATGACAATTAAATAACTTTATTTTTTCATGTATTCAGAAAATAAAATGTTCAAATAAAACGTAAAAAAAATTACAAAAGTGGTTAAGCATTCGAATCTGAACATAACATCACATAAAGGGCTTAATTTAGAAGTCTTTTGATATATCATCATGACAGACTTGTGTTTTCATAAAACAACATAAATACTTACAAAAGATGAAATGTATGAATAAAAAAACTAAAACTGAGTGAAGGCACTTGAACATGTAGATGCTTTCTCAGAGTAACATCAAGAACCACAAACATGACACACTTTCAGTGAATCCGCTACACATGAAATATTTCTGTAACATGCAGCAGTAACCGAACAGTAACCAACGCTCCAGTGACTCCGCAGACCACTGTACAAGATATATTAAATTTATTCCCTTCATAAATAAATCAAATATCCTCTCCCGCTTTACTTTTATGTACATTTTTACACTGCCCGGTGTGATCCAAGCAGATCCCACTGTAAATGAGTCCAAACACACCACAGGGGCCAGTGCTGACAATCCACTGCCCTCCGGATCTCTGTGGGGGGGGGGGGGGTCATTAGGAGGCGTTGAGAACTGAGCGGCTGTACAGCGTCTGGTAGTAGGCCCCTGAGTCCATGGCTGTGGCCGTGGGGCTGTCGTAGATCTGTTTGGCCCCCACAGGAGAGGCCCCGCCGTACCCACTGTAGCCCATGACCTGGTCCTGGTAGGACTTGAGCTCCATCTTCTGCTCACTGGACATTAGGTTGGTGATAGAGAAGGGGTGGTTGAAGTTGTAGTGGGGGTCTAGGGACTTCAGGTCGCTCTGCAGGTCCAGGTGCTGTTGCATGGAGTTGGGAAGAAGGGGCCCCTGATGCAGCAGGGATGAGGGCAGGCCCATCGGGGGTGAGGAGGAGCCTGGGGGTGTGTGCAAGTGAGTGCTGGGCAGAGGGGGGCAGTCTAAAGACCCCAGGGAGCTGTGGTGATGGGCTGGCTCCTCCGAGGATGAACCTGGGTGAGAGTTGTCAGAGTGGCCCGAGTCGGGTCCCTCCGAGGCCTGTGTAGGGCTGGTCTCCTGCAGCTCTGCTCTGGGGCCTTTGGCGGAGCCCTCCTGGTTCTTGGACCCTTTCTTGAGGACCTTGTCCTCGATCTTGAAGCGCTTCTGGCGGCGCAGGTAACAGCCGTTCTCAAACATGTTTCCAGACTGTGGGTGCAGGGTCCAGTAGGAGCCCTTGCCGGGCTTGTCTGGGGACCGGGCCACTTTGACAAAGCAGTCATTGAAGGAGAGCGAATGGCGGATGGAGTTCTGCCAGCGCTGCTGGTTGTCACGGTAGTAGGGGAACAGGTCCATGATCCACTGGTAGATTTCGTTGAGCGTCAGCATCTTGCTGCCACTCTGCTGGATGGCCATGGTGATGAGGGAGATGTAGGAGTACGGCGGCTTGGCGTGGGTCAGTGAGCGGCGGTATGGTTTTGGAGGGACCTCCTTGGGCCCTCGGCTTAGGTTGGCTGTGGAGGAGTAGCCCAGCTGGCTCATGGACTGGCCCACGTTCTGGTAATGGGACATAGAACCCAGGGTGGGGGCCGCGGTGCCCAGCTGCGTGAGGGGGGCTGAGCTAACCGGGGACAGAGACATGTGTGCGGGGCCAGAGCTCATGGAGGTCAGCGGGGAGCTGCTCAGGCTGGAGCTGGGGTATGCCATGTTCAGGCTGGGGGCCGTGTTCAGGTTGATGTAGCTGTTGATGGGGCCCATTGAGCCCATGGAGCCCAGACCAGAGTTCATGGAGCTGGGGGATGGATACATCTGAGACAGAAAGCACAGGTCAGACCATCTGTACACACTCTACTTCATATTCATATTTATATGTCTACAGAGCTGTGTGGGATATTCAGAAGTATCAGTTAGTCTGTTTCAGAGAAGGCAGAGTGGGCTGTAAACTCTGTTCAAATGTGTAGGCTATGTTATCAATGCACAATGAGGCCTCAGTGCGCGGCGCTTCACATGGTGGTGTTAACCTGAAAATGCGTAAAAAGCGCGTCAGCTGCAGACAGATGGGATCTAAAAGTCTGAACCGAGGGCCACGAAAATAAAGTAATTAAAAATAAATATAAAGCGCACTAAACACTAAACACGACAGCTTCGAGTTTATTTAGATTTAATGCATCTCAAATGTCTTTAAAACTGCACTCATCTGTATTCACTTTGGCAATTTATTGTAAAAATTGTGGCCAAAGACAGCAGGGCGCGCTTGTTGTTGGTGTTAATTAGATCTGATCCAGGTGAGACATGGCTGATGAGATTATCTAATTATCTTTAATGAAACTAATTAAGTTAAAGCGCTCACGGACAAAAGCCCGAGTAGGCCGCTCCAGGCCTGGCGCTCTGACGGCCTGTGCGTACAAACAACAGAAATAAATGAATTATTTAATTATATGAATTATTATTATTATTATTATTATTATTATTATTATTATTATTATTATTAATATTATTATATGTTAAATACACTTCTCTCTTCTGATTCTAAGATTGATTCTAAATCTACTGTTTGTTTTTTTTAGCTTTTATATTCTTTCTAAATTAAAAATGTATATGTACATCTAAATGTATATATTTATAATTTAACTTGACTAAGTCATAATTCATATATTTGTGATCACATAATTCTAAATGTGTAAAACAGCCTATAGTCTGGGATGTCTGCGTATCGGAGTCCCAGCGGTGTTCCAGTCCCTTTAGGCCGAGTTTCGGAGCGGCTCTTACCTCGCTGGCTTCGCTGTAGAACGTATTCCACTCTGGCAGATCATGGGTCTCCATCTTCACGGAGCTCAACATCCCCGGGGTCCGTCTCTGTAGCTGTGCGTCGTGGATCTAAACCTAAAGCTGTAGTTTTTTAAACAGTCTCCTCAGCGCGGTCCAGCAGCGGCAGGCGGTTCAGATCCAGTCCTGAGTCAGAGCCGTGCGTCCATGGCCCGGTGGCTCTAGTGTCGTGGCTCACGTTCGTTCTGAAGCTGTGTGGGAGAGTCGTGGCTGTGGTACGAGGTGGACCTGGGCGTGTGGAGCTTATAAGGTGCTGTACGCGCTCCGCCCCGCACTGACATTTGAATACCGGGTTAGATACAGGAAAGGCCCCGCTAAAAGACCAAGTCGGCCCCCTGGTGTGCTGTATATTGGCCCTGCGGCTGTAGAGGGCCACCCGGACGAGAGCCACGTCCCACAATGCACCAGCAACACCATAAGTGCAGTGGATTTATGTGACAATAGGTTAACTGTCACAGCCTGCAACAGGGAAACAAACCAGGCCATAATACACATCATACTACAGAATATCCATCTGAAATGTGTAAGTACACAGACTTTTATAGGCAGAGTAGACCGTGATGAGGATATGTCTGAAGGTGATGAATTCATACAAAGGTCGCTCTCTGTCTGGTCATGAAACTGTTGACTATGTTATGGAGCTTTATGTATTCATAAGTCATGTTTAAATAAATGACAAATTGGACTGGACCAGGCCGCGCTCATCACACACACGTGCAGTGACACTGACTGCATCAGAACAGAGCGGCTCTGAAGCAACAGCTGAGCAGTTTCATGAAAAAAGATGTTTTATTGATCAGTCTTTATCGCGCACATGGCAGCTTTTATTGAACACTGAGAGCTGAAGACAAAGGCATTTTCACTTTGGGCTCACAGTAAGTAAACAACTAAAAGCTAACTGTCTTAATGCGCGCGCGGAACACTGAAGTTACACATTCCTCAGAGCAATAGGCCTATAGTAACGGTCCACGGAGGTGGCTAAATTAAATTGCAGACGACCGCTTGGTGGACTATGATCCACTGGCGTCAGGTCGTTGGTGATGGGGGCGTGTGTGAGTCCCCAGTGTGTAGTGGGACCTGGGACGGACCGGGAGGCGTGAAAGTCGTTAATTCCCCCGGCTATCACTTCAGGACTGAAGTACAGATCGAAAGGGTTGATAGGCAAATACTTTAGACACACCGATAAAATACAGGAGGGCCACAGCGGGCCAGGGTTCGTTTAAAAACATTGTCTACCTTTTATTGAGTTTTTTAAATTTTGTGTTTATTAGACAAAAGCTTGTTGACTGGTTCTGAAATGAAAGCGGCCTGAAGCGGTGCGTTACGCCGCTCACGTGGAGAGGCTGAGGGAAGCGGTGTAATCCCGGTGCAATGCAGGCCGGGAATACACAAGCGGCCTACTGCAGACGGAGGCCTGTGAATGTCAATGCCTCGCCTAATGGCCACTCAATGGACATGTAATTGATGTGCAGGCAGGAGGTCGACAGGATTAGACTGTAAGAAAGGTCACACGGAGAGAAATAACAGGAAGGAATATCACAGTGCATCCATGTAGCCCCATGAGTATGCGCATGTGTGCGCTAATGTGACAGAAGCTTGCGCAGAGAGAACCCGCGTCTGCAGTGACTGCAGTCAGAGGTCCAGAGCTGAGTCTGTACAACACACAGCTATAGCCTACTTCTGGTGATTAAAGGAGTGGTAGCCATATCCCAGCTGAAGGCATCCCCCTCCAGCAGATCACACAAGGATCCACTGAGCCTTCTTCCCTCTGCTGTTCGGCCCTGGTCCATGGCGTAAGGCCCGCTCTTTGTAAAATGCTGGCACGTCAATTAACGCGCACAACGGGGTGACACCTCTGCATCTGTAATGATGTCATTAGGAATGAAAAGCTTCCTGGTGGAGCGTTCCATATAGGCCTTCCCAAAGGGTCCTTTCTCAGAAATTAAATGCAACCTAAAAATAATTATGCAATTAATGCACGAATGATACATTAATTAATACATTAATAAATAAAAGAAAAAAAAGAAAGAAAAAAATGTAGTCCACAACAATTTCACTATTACTACTGAGTGGAAGCAGCCGAGTTGGGACAGGATCCAAGGCGCTCAGACTCGTGTTTGTTCAGATATCTATGATGATATGAGATATTTATGGTCAGTCCTGGTGGTGTAGTTTGGGCATAGATATAATTTAGGTTAAGGTTGGCTTAGGCCAGCACAGTAATCAATATTACTTGTCATATGGGGCTGTGTGGTGAGGCCTGTCCGGATCTGAGCCGGCCCAGGTTAGGTGTTGTGCTGTGTGACAGATAGAGCCTGGGTTATATTTATGAAGAGCTGGAGCGTTACTGCGAGTGAGCCCTGTGTAAATAGGTTTTGTTGATTGCAAAGGCACACGCATTATCCATCAGCTCTGTGAGGGCCGCGTTTAGCAGCGACAGACACTGGCAATTAACACCTTTAACATCTCAGGACGGCGGTAACACAGTAATGAGCTGGTACTAATGGAGGAAATGGCTGATTGGTCTTTGTGGAGGCAAAGGCTGAGGATGCACAAGTTCTACTAATCTTATTATCTTTCTACACTGCTCTCTGGGAGGAGCCTAAACATAAGTAACTGAAGTGCGCCATCTTGTGGCCACTGTGACATAAAGCGTACATTCTGAGTAGGCTACCTCGTATACAGCACATTTTTCTTTGAGTAAATCGTTGGAAAACGATGTTGGCCGTACACTCCACTCACAACTCAGGTTTGCAGTAGTATTAGCAGTATTATAGTGGTAGTAGCATTAGCAGCAGTAGTGTGAGTGATTGTATTAGTAACTTAATGGTCTACACACCACTTGAATTTCTTCAAACTCTGCCTCTCCTTACCTGGAAGCACAGAATGCTGTAGCATCTAATTAAATGTAACACAAATATGTGTTAAATTGGCGTGTGTTAAACCATGTGATGCAATAACGACACAATATATAACAACCTCTCAAAACTGAATAATATTTTTACTTTATTTTGTAACAATCCCATATTTTGTCATAAACTGCCTCAATTGTGGGAGATGCCAATTTACTTCTATAGGAATGCCTGTAACACATCCAAAAGGGGGTGTCTTCTTTGTACACTTTCATATTTTTATCAGTTAAATATCAGCCTGAATTACAATTGCCTTATAACTCAATAAATAAATAAATAACTCAATAACGACTCACAATGTAAAATGTTTTAAGCATTTTGTGCACTTTAGGTGCTTAGTTCAAACACAAACACACCACAGGTGTCACTATAGCCCTTATACCCTGTTAAGGGAAATTTGTGTAGCTGAGGGTGCGTTTATTGAGATAATTTTGGCTGTGATTGTTCAATATCCATGAAAATTGGCAAGGAAGTGTGTTTTGCAATGACTTTTGAAATTTCTGAGTTTCATCCATATTTGATGTATTTTGAATGTGTGAGGTGTTTTTGTTATGTTTGTACCATTCGTGGAAATTTGTGTACCATAGACTTCCACTAAAAACTCATTTTTGACCCCCCCGCAACTTTTTTTGCCTGCAATTTCCCAAACCTCATAAAATTTTGTAAAAATGAAGCAAATCCACAAATCACCCCATTTTATCCCCTCCCCAGTTAGCTTTACTGTGAACTTCTACAACAAATAGGCTTCATTGTTTAACTGTGTGTAATCAAATCTCAGACACTGAATTTCTCATGTAAAAAAAAATGCATATTTGTATTTTCATAAAAAGCCATAAAACCAGTATTTTTTATTCCTTGGCCATGGCATGATAAAATAAAGATTCTCATTACATTTTACATTAATTTGGAAGATAAGGCCTCAAATTTTATGTTTCCACTCAAATCTAGTTGATTTATACATTTTATGTGATTTTCCACTGAGGAGCAAACACACCTTATAACACAAATCAGAAAAAAATGGGAATTTTCATAATTTCTGTAAAATTTCTAGATTACAGGCCACTGTGACCAAAAATCTAACAATAAATGGCAAATGTGTTATCAAATGGACAGTGTGGCCTGCATGTTCAAGACAAAATAAGATTGTCTGTGTGTGTTTGCATTTTGTGTATGCATGTGTAGTTGGCAAGAGCTAATTGTGCTCACTCAGCACATTATGAAAACTTGGAAAAAGTTAGAGGTGATAAAAAATATAGCAATTTTGTAAAATTTCACAATTCTCTTAAATTTTGCAGAATTTTATGGAGTTGGTGCAGGAATATGTAAAATAAAAGACAAAATCTTTTTTTTCTCACTTGTAATCAAAGGGGGCTCAAAAAATGTGTTTTGAATGGAAGTTTATGATACAGAAATTTCCGCTAACAGTATGAAACTTTTTTATTCAACCTGACATAAAATCAAAACAAATAATTCACCAAAGTCAATCTTCTCACAGATTATTGAGATTGGTCAGCCAGTCATGCTGAATAGAGTCCAAGTCAAATCTGTTTTTATATTATTGCGTTTTAGTGTATTTATAAAAAAAAAATAAAAAAAACTTAAAAAAAAATATTTTAGAAATAAATTTGAGGAAATTAAAATATGGTAATTTTGTGAATTTTTCAAATTCACTTTTATTTTCCAAAATTGTATGTAGTTTGCTGCAGGAAAATGGGAAATAAAAGACTAAATATTTTTTTGCATTTGTTTTTTAAGAGAGGTCAAAAAAAGTGTTTTGAATGGAAGTTTATGGTACACAAGTTTCCATTAGTACAAATGTAACTTTTTCATTCAATCTGACGTTACACCAAAGTCAATCTTCTCATTGATTATGTCATGCCCCTGGCTGTGACACTAGTTTGTGTTTTTTTTTCCTTGTGTGCTCCTCCCTGTGTGTGTGTGTGTGTGTGTGTGTGTGTGTGTGTGTGTGTGTGTGTGTGTGTGTGTGTGTGTGTGTGTGTGTGTGTGTGTGTGTGTGTGTGTGTGTGTGTGTCTCCTGGGAGCAGTCTACTACACTCACCTGCTGCACATCTGCAATCAAGCTGCCTACTTAGAGTGTGCTCTCCAATCAGTCTCTGCCAGATTGTACATCAGTCTCACGGTGAACTAGTTGGCCGCTCAGAATTTGAGTTTTTGCTTGCTGTTACCAGTTTTTGATTATACTTACCATTTTCTCCTGTGTTCTCCAGCTCCCAGAAGAAACTCCAGTGTCGTCTCAGCTTGCGGTTATCTGTGTTCCGCTCATACCAGAAGACCTCCAGCCCTCAGCTCCACATTGCTTTTGTACAATAAATACCTCCTCCTGAGTTTCCTGTCTGGAGTCCATTTTGGGTCCAAACACATAAAGCCGCAACAGAACAATCTGGCCACATGGACCCATCGGACCAAGACTCTCTCCGGAAGGCTCTGACCTCACAGGGAATCCGGGTGGGCCAGCATAAGCAGATCTTACGAGAAGTGATGGACAAACTGTGTGAGCTCTCAACTACTGTCGCTCAGCTCGGCAGCCAAATGAACCAGCTCACCACTCTGCTCCCCACAGCAGCTGCTTCATCTTCGCCACCCAGCGACCAGCCAGAGCCCTCAGTGCTACGTCCAGATCAACCCCCCCACCTCATCAATGCGAGAGCCTCACATTCCCACTCCAGAGCATTATTTGGGTGATCTCGGAGCTTGTGGCCAGTCTCTCCTCCAGTGCTCCCTTGTGTTTGACCTGCAACCCCACACCTACCTCACAGATAAGTCTCGTATTGCCTTTTTATTAAGTTTACTTACTGGTAGAGCTGCACAATGGGCTACAGCAGTTTGGGAGAGTAATTCCCCGGTTTGTCTCTATTATGAGGAATTCACTAAAAGAGATGAAGATATTTGATCACCCTCTTAAAGGCAAAGAAACAGCAAAAAGGCTACTATCCTTTAACCAAGGCTCTTCTTCTGTTGCACAATATGCTGTTGACTTTCGTATCCTCGCGGCTGAAAGTGGTTGGGATGACACTGCTTTACAAGGAGTTTTCATGAGAAGGTTAGCTGACAATGTCAAGGATGAATTAGCTGCTCGAGACAGACTCTCTTGACGATCTTATTTCCCTAGCCACCCGCCTTGACAACAGGCTAAGGGAAAGAGAGCCATGCGACAGCCGGTGTCTCGTGTTCACAGCTCTTCTCGGTCAACTTCTTCTCTCGCTACTGCACCTATTAATATTCCTCCACCTGCCAGTGAGGAACCTATGCAGCTTGGCCGGGCTCGCCTTGCACCTTCAGAACGCCAACGCCGCCTAAGGTTTGGGCTATGTATTTACTGTGGTCAAGCCGGCCATTACTTAACCGCCTGCCCCCAACTGCCAAAAGAGAGGGCTCACCAGTAAGTGGAGAGGTCCTGGTGAGCCAAGCCTTTTCTCTCCAGGCGTCTGCCCCACAAAGGCTCCAACTCCACTCCACCTTATTATGGTCACGTGAGTCCATTCCTCTTTTTGCACTAGTTGATTCGGGAGCAGATCATTTTATTGACTCCAACATTGTCTCTCAAGCAAACATCCCTGTCAAGCCCTTAGACTGTCAAGATGTTAATGCTCTTAATGGAGAAAGAATAGCCAGTATCTCATCTCACTGATCCACTTACTTTGGCCTTATCCTATCCAATTTTTAGTAACTTCTTCGCCACATACCCCAGTGGTTTTGGGACTTCCCTGGTTAAAAATGCACAATCCTCACATTGACTGGACAGCCAACAAGATTGTCAGCCATAACCTCCAGCAAACAGGCAGACACTCCACCACCTAGTGCCCCTGATCTCTCTGCTGTGCCCCCTGACTATCATGATCTTGGTGAGGTGTTAAACAAGCAGAAAGCACTATCCCTACCTCCACACCACCCTTATGATTGCGCAATAAATCTGCTTCCTGGTGCCCCCTTGCCCACTAGCAGCCTGTACAAACTTTCCCATATTGAGAGAGAGGCAATGGAAGCATACATTAAAGACTCAAGCTGCCTGATTGAGCCGTCCATCTTCCTCACTTGTAGGGGCAGGATTCTTTTTTGTGGATAAAAAGGATAAAATATTGTGGCCCTGCATCAATTACCGGGGATTAAACGAGATATCTGTAAAGAACAAATACCCGCTTCCTCTAATTGACTCTGCTTTTGAACCCCTTCACCAAGCCAGTTTTTACTAAACTGGATTTAGGAAACGCGTACCACTTGCTACGCATCAGGCAAGGTGATGAATGGAAAATGGCATTCAACACTCAATTAGGACATTTTGAATATCTGGTGATGCCTTTTGGCCTTACAAATGCGCCTGCTGTCTTTCAAGCCCTTGTTAATGATGTTCTCCGGGACATGCTGAACAGGTTTGTTTTCATCTACTTGGATGACATGCTCGTCTTTTCAAGGAATCTTCAGGAACATGTTCAGCATGTCAAGTTGGTACTGCAACGTCTTCTGGAAAACAAGCTTTTTGTGAAAGCTGTTAACTTTCTGGGTTTTGTCATAGAACAGGGGCAAGTCAAAGCAGATCTGGACAAAGTGAAAGCAGTGGCAGAGTGGCTGAGACCTGGAACTCAAACAACTTCAGCGCTTTCTGGGGTTTGCTAATTTTTACAGGAGATTTATCAAAGACTATATAGCAAAAAAGCTGCCCCTCTGACTCATCTCACCTCCACACTCCCTTTTAAGTGGTCCAGAGAGGCAGAAGATGCTTTTTTTTTTACCCTTCAGGAACCGTTTACCTCTGCCCCTGTGCTCTCTCATCCTGACCCTTCCAGGCAATTCATTGTCGAAGTCGACTCTTCCAATTCTGGAGTTGGAGCAGTGCTGTCCCAGCGTTCCCCTATGGATCAGAAACTACACCGATGTGCCTTTTTCTCTCGGCGACTCTCTCTCCTGCTGAGGTAAATTATGATATTGGAAACAGAGCTTTTGGCGGTGGTCTTGGCTTTGCAGGAGTGAAGACACTGGCTTGAGGGAGCAGAACATCCTTTCATTGTCTGGACTGATCACAAGAACCTGTCCTACCTCCGGTCAGCCAAGAGGTTAAACTCACGACAGGCTAGGTGGGCATTGTTTCTGGGAAGGTTCAACTTCACCCTAACCTATCTCCCTGGATCCCAGAATGACAAGCCAGACGCCTTGTCATGACAGTCTACTCCTGATGACCCACCGTCTCAGCCAAGTCCTATTCTCCCCTCAGCTTGTGTGGTTGACGACCCAGACGCTTCAGCTAGGAGCCCCCCCATCTGTCCTGGTTGGTGCAGTACATTGGGAAATTGAGAAGGTGGTCCATGAAGCTCAACAAACCCAACCTGATCCAGGTAACGACCCACCTAATTGTTTGTTTGTCCCAGACTCTGTTCGTACGCAGGTCCTCCAGTGGGGGCATAGTTCTAAACTTACCTGTCATCCGGGGTTCCACCGGATCCTTGCTTTCCTCAAGCAGAGGTTCTGGTGGCCCTCCATGAGCCAAGACACCCATTCTTTTGTTGCTGCCTGTTCCCCTTGTGCCCATAGCAAATCAACCTCCAGCTGGTCTTCTCAACCCTTTGCCTATCCCCAGAAGGCCATGGTCCCATATTGCCGTGGATTTCGTTACTGGGCTTCCAGTGTCTGAAGTTAATACTACCATACTCACCATTGTGGCTTGTTTTTCTAAAGCGGTACATTTTGTTCCCCTCGCTAAGCTGCCTACATCCTCCGAAACTGCTAAACCTTTAGTCCTCCATGTGTACAGGCTCCATGGCATTCCTTCTGACATTGTCTGACAGAGGACCACAATTCACCTCAAGTCTGGAAAGCCTTTTGTCGAGCCCTGGGCACTTCAGTAAGCCTCTCATTGGGGTACCACCCTCAATCCAACAGTCAGACAGGGCGTGCCAATCAAGACCTGGAATCTGCCCTGTGATGCGTCACTGCTCGCAACCCCGCATCATGGAGCGCTTTTACCATGGATTGAATATGCCCACAACTCAAGTTTCCTCAGCCACAGGTATGTCTCCATTCATGGTGTCTTTGGGGTTTTAACCACCTCTTTTCCCAGAACGAGAGGATGAGGTGACTGTCCCATCTGTCCAGGTGCACTTGCGGCGCTGTCGTCGTGTCTGGAGGGCTGCTCATGCTGCCCTCAAGTGCACAGCAGCTGATGGCAGACATCGCAGGCCGGCCCCTGCTTACCAGCCTGGACAGAGGATTTGGCTGTCATCACGTGACCTTCCTCTTCAGGTGGCCTCTAAGAAGCTAGCCCCTAAGTTCATTGGTCCCTCTGTTATTGAAAAGGTCACAAATTTCACTGTTCGCCTTAAGTTGCCTTCTTCCCTGAACATCCATCTTTTCACGTGTCCCTACTCAAGCCTGTGTCATCCAGTCCTCTCTGGCCGATCCCCCTGCCATTGATGACCACCCTGCTTTCGCTGTAAGCGGCATTCTGGATGTTCGCCGCCGTGGGAGGGGGTACCAGTATCTGGTTGACTGGGAAGGCTATGGCCCGGAGGAGCGTTCCTGGTTCCCTCGCCGTTGTGTCTTGGATGCGTCCCTCCTCTGGGATTTCCATGAAATATACAGTCTACTACACTCACCTGCTGCACAGCTGCAATCAAGCTGCCTACTTGGCGTGTGCTCTCCAGTCAGTCTCTGCCAGATTGTACATCAGTCTCACGGTGAACTAGTTGGCTGCTCAGTATTTGAGTTTTTGCTTGCTGTTACCAGTTTTGGATTATACTTACCATTTTCTCCTGTGTTCTCCAGCTCCCAGAAGAAACTCCAGTGTCGTCTCAGCTTGCTGTTATCTGTGTTCCACTCATACCAGAAGACCTCCAGCCCTCAGCTCCACATTGCTTTTGTACAATAAATACCTCCTCCTGAGTTTCCTGTCTGGGGTCCAAACGCATAAAGCCGCAACAGATTACTGGGGTAGTTAGGCCAGTCATACTGATAATGGTAAAAGTCATTTGTTCATTATAATACAGAGTTATCGTGTATTTCTCAGTCATGCATATCAAAAACTGGCATCTTAAGCTTAACGGTTCTGTTAACTGCAGGGGCCGGAGGGAGTCTGAATTTAGGGTCCACAGGATTTTGTCTTTACTTGTTGCAGATAATGTCCTGCTGGCTTCATCAAACGGAACCTTTAGTGTGCACTGGGGGGGTTTGCAGCCAAGTGTGAAGCAGCTGGGATTAAGTATCTCAGGGTATTGCTTATGGGAGAGTAATGGACAGCCTCTGCATCACTCTGATGGATGTACTGTGTGTTGTGAAGGAGCTGAGCACATGTACAGCAGTCCCACTTGGAAGAGGCCAAATTAAAGACGTACCATGACAGGACTGTTTCTTGGCTGTCCTATGACCGTTGGGGTAGATGTAGTCAGGGGTGAAAGTAGATTTTTGCTTATGCTGGTACTATAACAAATTACGCCTACATATTTTAATAGCAGAAAAAGCAAATACGCGGTTGAGAATGAATCTTGACTATAAATGAAAAATAGACTTGTCTTATGGTTTTGATAACAAATCAAACATACCCTATAAAGGCCAAGGCCCCAAACACACTGGCTGTGTAACTGCAGCGTGGTGACAGCATCAGGGAACCATTTTCACTTCAGCCCCCAGATCAGAGCAGCCACACTGCAGCGTGAGACGTGAGGCTCGATAAACGTCAAACAGGGCTGTGACGTGACTCTCCTTGAAAATCAAACCCTCACCGAAGTTTGGCGCTGGGTTACGTTTTTCATCCAAAATACAAACAAAATTAGCATAGTTATATTTTGGCAATTACAATGAGCATTACCCATACCTGATGCACTTTTTTAATGTTTGGGGGATTTCTGGCTCTGGACCGTGAACCAGAACTTTCACTTGTACTGTTAAAGTCTCGTGTTTGGAATGTCCAGTCTACAGAGAGTAAACATACGTCTCTTTATTCAAATATAGTCACCATAGGTCTGTTATATGTGGCTGTACTCTCATACAGACTTCTGAATGGCTTTTCTGTAGAGAAGGATCTGCCAGCAAGTCATCAAGGCCAGGAGATCTACCTTTATTTGTTTTACCCATTATTTCTATTAGGCACAGCGTGGTGGGCATCTATCAGGGTTATTATTGCAGTGGTTAGATATGAAAATAAAAATAGAAATAACCTCTTTAATAAAACCACATTTTATTAGACTAAAATGATAAATGTTCATTATCAACTCAGGGCAGGAATAACTGAATCTGATAAATGTAGCATATAAAGTTTTGTCAGCAATGTTTACAACATTCCATCATTTCCTAAAACTGCTGATTATTATGGATTATAATAGGCCTACTATATTTATAATTATGCCTGAATTAAACTGCACTATCAATGCAGCTTATCATCAAAGCTCAGCATTATTTTAGTAACATTGGTGATTGACAGGAGCTCCATGGTAACGCTCAGGGGAGGAGCTTGTGAGACAAAGTCAGCTTTCCTCACGCACGGCAACAACAAACTACTGAAAGACAAAAACAAAGCAAACAGGTGACATACATCAGGATCTGACACCTTCCTCACCTGTCTCCTCACTGATACCAATCAGAGCTTCTGATTGGACCCCCCTTGCCCCCCCGGCGCCGTCGATGGTTAAAGCCCTCTCAAGCGCCGACGCGGCGCTCCCAGTGTGCATTGGGCTTAACACGCGCATGCTCAATGCATTTGTTTTAGGAAGCAAGAGAATCAGTGAATGATGAGAGGGGAGAGGGACATTCTGTGCATTAAATCACATCACGGAGCGATCATGAGCCACTAAAAACCACACAGACACATATGATGAGATAAAGCTTTAGCGTCAGATTTTTTTTTCTCTCACACGTGTGTTAAAGCCAGGCCAGACAGCTGATCTCCTTCCACCTGGTACTGCATAGCCCCTTTAAATCTTTTGCCGGTACGTAGTACCGGGCCGTACCGGCTTACTTTCACCTCTGGATGTAGTACATAGGCATATACATTAAGTGCCAGGTGAGAGGGAAGTCTTGGAATCTCATGTTTACCCTGGTAAAAAAGTAATATATTTAAATATATTGCAAGTAAACTGGATTTTTCTAAAATACATTTTAAATATACAGTATTTAATGTAAATATATTACAACCATTATATGAATATGTTTATGGATTATACTTAATATTTGTATATAGTGCTTTTCATACTACTTTTTAAAAATATACTTTGGGAAAATATACTTAGATTTTAATATAATAGTACTCCTTAGACATTAAATGCACCTGACAGTCTGCATCGTTTCTTTATTTGGAAGGGCAAGTAGATCACCACAACAAAACAAAAATAAACAAAAAATAATTTCATTTCTTTTATGAATTTATATTTTACAATTCATGGAAAATTAAATCAATCAAAGTCTATAATACACAACAACCACTCATTTCTAGTCAAATAACAAACACTGTGTTTATGGATTTACACATTACACATTTACATTTCAGCAACAGAGGATCCACTGCCTGTACATTACTGGTTTGTAGCACTTCAATAATCTGTTGCTAATATACTGAAAGTAGTTGAGTGGTTGTTGGTTTACAAATAATTGTCTCTGACCAAGTGTGTCAGAAATGTAGCCAGAGCAAGAGTGTGCACGTCAAATGGCAGTAAGTCTAGAATATAGAAAAGAAGAAAGAATCATATTTAAATGACACAATTCTAATACTGAAGAAGCGTATTGGTGGGCTGTTCGCTGTCACCTGGGAGGACAGGACATTCAGTGAACCATACAAGGTGGGAAAATTATTATGAAATTAATTAATTTCATAATTAAATTAATTAAAATTATTTAATTAATTAATTTGAAAATTATTTTTTATTGTTGTAACCATGTCACTGCTGCCCTCTTGGTCAGGTCACTCTTTAAAAAGAGATTTTTAATCTCAATGAGTTTTTTTTTACCTGGTTAAATAAAGGAATAATAATTAGTTAGAGAAAAGGTCTATCAAAATAAGAGGAGACTGAGGCATGCTGTCTCACTGGGTAATCTGTCACACTGTTTTTTTTTTTGTTTTTGTTTTTGTTTTTTAGAACCACAGGGTTGTTCACAAAATTGGAATAGCAGTTTTGTGTCTCTTTGCAGTCTGCTGTTATGCCCTGAATATGAACAAATTAGGTTTATATTCAGTTTTTCATGGTCAAGAATCAAAATTGTCAACATCATATATTGTGTCATAATTTATTTATAAATACAAATCTTAAGAAAATGACACGTTAATGTAAGACAGCAGAAACCAGAACTGTAGCTGTCTCCATATCACATACAGTTAGGACTTTGGTGTCCTTTGTTTCCATAAGAATTACATGTTCACATTTAAATTAGAAAATACTGTTTAATATATATATATATACTCTTCAGAAAGTCTACCACCATCTGCCCCTCTGTGTGCCTATCTCGAAGACCAAACCTGCCCATCACTTCCTCATCTCCTCTGTTTCCTTCACCAACATATCCATTCACGCTTCACTTCATCTAACTGTCTCCAGAATCTCTCCTCCTCTAGCTCACATGCAAAGTGTGGAGTATCACTCTAAAAACCAATAATAACTCTCTGACACCCCTGCTGAAATGTTTGAAAGATGTTAAATGGTTCACTGTAAACATTTAAAATTTCCAAAATTGTCAAAAAATTGAAATCATTGGTTTTAGACCCAGTGTTCTTTGGACTCCTCTTGTCATTTATATCAATATATCAAGCCCATCAGCCACCAACCTTGGTGTCATCATTGATAAGGATTTTAAATTTGACTCTCACACACTTAGAATTCAGCTGCATGTTTTTTAACTGGCACACATTGTAGGGAACACATAACACCCATTTTATCTAAACTTCATTGGCTTGCCATTCATTTTAGCGTTGATTTTAAGATTTTATTCTTTGTTTTAAAAGCTTTGCATGGACTGGCCTCAGCGTACATTTCTGACCTTATCGTACTGTATACACCTGTGTGCTTGCTGAGGTTAGAGGGTCAGCTCCAGCTTGTCATACTGAAGATGAAGCTTAAAAGCCGGGGAGACTGAGCCTTCTCTGTCGGCCCCAAACTGTGGAATGCCCTACCCTCCCACATCAAAACAGCTCCCACAGTTGATGCTTTTAAGTCTCATTTAAAAATGCTCTTTTACTCATTCTTTTTCTCTGACAGTCTATAGTTTTTATTGTCTTTTTACTTTTTAAATTATTGTTTTATTTACTTTTAATTATTTATTTAGTCACTGTTTTATGGTACTTAGTTAAGTGGGTTTCCTTTTATTAAATTGGTGTTGTTTTGTTCTCTGTGCAGCACTTTGGAGATTTTGTGTTGGTAAAATGTGCTATAGAAATAAAGGTGGATTGGATATCCACTGACAACATTCAACATCACACCTTTAATTTTCTGTTTCAGACTCATAAACCATCTGACACTTCTCTCTACTCCAGAACATTCCTCACAAACTCTTCTTTCAGCATAACTCCTACTTCATTTCTCTTCACTTCCACACAATGATAAAACAGCTTGAGCCCTGCTCCCAAGCTTCCAGCCTTGCGACCTTTCCACCTGAACACAGAATATTCACCAAGTCCCTCCTGAATCCTACACTCATGCCTGTCCTCTTCTTTCTCCGCCTCTAAATGATACTTCCTCCTCTCCTTCTCTGACCACAGTGGCAGAGTAGTTAGTGATCTTGCCTTCAAGTGGAGATTATGAGTTCAATCTTTAGATTCTCAATGTTTTACATACGCAAATATTTTAAGCATCTCTTATTGCAACATTCAAGCTCTCACAAAATGTACAATTTTCTTATTGTAGCTGGTAACATTGTTTTAAATGTGCTAAGGTGCTACAGAAGAACTGAAGAGCAAAGCCAGGCAGTCCAGGTTTTGATCACATTTATTCCTGATTTGTATTTTGTACATGAGGCTGCCAAAAAGACACGAAGTAAACAGACTGAGCAGAGTGGCGTCTGAAGTTCACTCATCTGATTGCCCTTCCTCTCCTGCTGCAAATGGTCCTGCTGAAGACTCCAGAGACAACAAGCGGTCCCGCCGAAGACTCTAGAGCCAACAAACAGTCCTGCTGAAGACTCTAGAGCCAACAAACAGTCTTGCTGAAGACTCCAGAGCCAACAAGCGGTCCCACTGAAGACTCCAGAGCCAACAAGCGGTCTCGCTGAAGACTCTAGAGCCAACAAACAGTCCTGCTGAAGACTCCAGAGCCAACAAACAGTCCTGCTGAAGACTCCAGAGCCAACAAGCGGTCCCACTGAAGACTCTAGAGCCAACAAACAGTCCTGCTGAAGACTCCAGAGCCAACAAGCGGTCCCACTGAAGACTCCAGAGCCAACAAGCGGTCTCGCTGAAGACTCTAGAGCCAACAAACAGTCCTGCTGAAGACTCCAGAGCCAACAAACAGTCCTGCTGAAGACTCCAGAGCCAACAAGCGGTCCCACTGAAGACTCCAGAGCCAACAAGCGGTCCCACTGAAGACTCTAGACCCAACAAACAGTCCTGCTGAAGACTCTAGAGCCAACAAACAGTCCTGCTGAAGACTCCAGAGCCAACAAACAGTCCTGCTGAAGACTCCAGAGCCAACAAGCGGTCCCACTGAAGACTCCAGAGCCAACAAGCGGTCTCGCTGAAGACTCTAGAGCCAACAAACAGTCCTGCTGAAGACTCCAGAGCCAACAAGCGGTCCCACTGAAGACTCCAGAGCCAACAAGCGGTCTCGCTGAAGACTCTAGAGCCAACAAACAGTCCTGCTGAAGACTCCAGAGCCAACAAGCGGTGCCACTGAAGACTCCAGAGCCAACGAGCAGTCCTGCTGAAGACTCTAGAGCCAACAAACAGTCCTGCTGAAGACTCTAGAGCCAACAAACAGTCCTGCTGAAGACTCCAGAGCCAACAAACAGTCCTGCTGAAGACTCCAGAGCCAACAAGTGGTCCCACTGAAGACTCTAGAGCCAACAGACAGTCCTGCTGAAGACTCTAGAGCCAACAAACAGTCCTGCTGAAGACTCCAGAGCCAACAAGCGGTCTTGCTGAAGACTCTAGAGCCAACAAACAGTCCTGCTGAAGACTCCAGAGCCAACAAGCGGTCCCACTGAAGACTCCAGAGCCAACAAGCGGTCTCGCTGAAGACTCTAGAGCCAACAGACAGTCCTGCTGAAGACTCTAGAGCCAACAAACAGTCCTGCTGAAGACTCCAGAGCCAACAAGCGGTCTTGCTGAAGACTCTAGAGCCAACAAACAGTCCTGCTGAAGACTCCAGAGCCAACAAGCGGTCCCACTGAAGACTCCAGAGCCAACAAGCGGTCTCGCTGAAGACTCTAGAGCCAACAAACAGTCCTGCTGAAGACTCCAGAGCCAACAAGCGGTGCCACTGAAGACTCCAGAGCCAACGAGCGGTCTCGCTGAAGACTCTAGAGCCAACAAGCGGTCCCACTGAAGACTCTAGAGCCAACAAACAGTCCTGCTGAAGACTCTAGAGCCAACAAACAGTCCTGCTGAAGACTCTAGAGCCAACAAACAGTCCTGCTGAAGACTCCAGAGCCAACAAGTGGTCCCACTGAAGACTCTAGAGCCAACAGACAGTCCTGCTGAAGACTCTAGAGCCAACAAACAGTCCTGCTGAAGACTCCAGAGCCAACAAGCGGTCTCGCTGAAGACTCTAGAGCCAACAAACAGTCCTGCTGAAGACTCCAGAGCCAACAAGCGGTGCCACTGAAGACTCCAGAGCCAACGAGCGGTCCTGCTGAAGACTCTAGAGCCAACGAACAGTCCTGCTGAAGACTCCAGAGCCAACAAGTGGCCCCGCTGAAGACTCTAGAGACAAGAAATGGTCCCGTTGAAGACTCCAGAGCCAACAAGCAGTGCCACTGAAAACTCTAGAGCCACCAAACAAGACTCCAGAACCAACAAACGGCCCCATTAAAGGTCCCTGTGCAGACCCGAGCCAACATTTGAAAAGGCACTTTGCATGGGATTGCATGATGTATCAGTGCATATTCATCATCTGAGGAATACCCTTTTTATACAAGATACATCTTTATTTGATATTACAAACTTAAAAAAAAAAAAAAAATCGATACACTTTATTTCTAATTCTATTAAATGAAAATAACTGCCAGCTTTATACTTAGAAGAAATCGATTGTCCATGAAAAATATGCACATAGTTTAGTTTGGGCAAAAGTAACCTTTGGTTTATCTGTGCTTCTCTACAGAGACGTACTGTATGTACGAAAATCCACCCAAAAACTACAGATTATTCTCTTGAATGAAATCCCTGCACCTTTGATGACTAAACATAATAAATGAAATATAATTTATAATGCAGCTGTTTAAATGTAAATCGTGCTGTTTTAATTGTGCCATAATCGCCACGTCCTACCATCAAAAGCAGATTATAACACTGAAAAAATGTCAAGGCCTGCTCCAAGATCCAGATATTGTAATGAATCTAGACTGACACTTTCCCACTGCAGTAGGATGGTAGCTTCTAGCTCCTGGTGTTCAGGTGTTCAGTCTCTGTGGGAAACGGTCTCCCCCCAGGGCTCAGGTACAGGTGTTTACTGATCCAACCCGCTCTGGGGAAACAGGGTCTTCTTAATGTTGTTGCTGTTGAACAGTGCTGTTTTTGACATAGGAAAAAACTATGTAGAGTACAACCATATCAAAGAGCTAAGTGGAAAAATGTGAGAGGAAGTGATCCAAAGACTCAATTAAAATGCAGAATAGGAAAGTGAGGTGGAAACGCAGCAGTGAGTTGTGCCAAGATTCTGATGGCATTTAATGTTTTAGTAAGGCTTGATTGCTTTTAGGTGGACTTTCATAAACATTATACACAATTGTCTTAAATGTCATTTCTCAACAGTTGCATATACCATGAATAGGGATTGCACATATACTATTATAGGTCTATACAAATTTTAACATCAACATTCTGGTAGGAAACGTAGTACTTGGCTTACTGATAGATATCTGTTGGTATACATTCGGGTAATGTGTAGGCTAGGTGGAGGTGGTTTGTGGCTGGTGGAGGTTCCATTCTACACAGTAAACATTCACCTTTCTTTAACTTAAATCAGACCATTTAAGGGACTGGTTACCATACACAGATATTTTCATAAATTTGTATTTTCTCTATCCACTGGGAGTTTGGCAAAATATCTTGGTCCACATTGCACCACTGTTCCAACCCAGTACTCTAGAAACAAGATAGAGGCTGACGCTCTGAAATTTAGAATCAGAGCAGTGTGCTGTGAGTTTATTTTACTTTTGTAACAAAATTTTAAAAATCTGTACCTCTGATAATCTGTATTCTGACTGAGTCATGTGGCCAGACCATGATATGGAGAAGTTGACAAACTATATTGTTTTTATGGTGTTACCATGGATTTGTACACATGTACTCCCTCAGTACATACCCTACGGCCAACAGTCAGCACAGACGTTAAAAAAGATGGTCTTACATATCTCTAAGCTCAGAAAACATTTAGACAAACCTCTATATCATATCCAAAGGACAAGAAAAATAAGGACTTATAAAAGTATCTGTGTATGTGCCATGCCTTGAAAACAAGAAGCACCAAGAAATTCTGCCTAATTTTAGCTTGGTTTCAGAGTTTTCAATCCCAGCTTTAATATATATATATATAAAATAAAATAAATAAATAAAAAAAAAGAGCGAGAGTATAAAATCAACTTCTGTTTTAATGTAAATGTGTTTAGATGGGATCGAGTTTGTAGCAATCAGAGACTATCTGGACCATAGGGATTTAGTACGAAGATAGATTATCAAAGCCAGGCTTTATTTAAGACATTGAACTTCCCCAAAACAAAATCCATAGCCAATTAGAACTGCTTTGGTTATTGCCATTTTTGGACATATCTGCATCCACTGAGATGTTTGCTGAATATCGCCAAAGTGTAACCTAACCCTGTCATCCAAACCACCAGGTGGCTCCAGAATCAGGGAACTTTAAGATTTATTCAAGTAATTTGTGTGTTCAGCTCCACACTGATAACATGCGGAGGAAATGTGAGCGTGTGTGTGGGTAATGGTATCAGACTTGAGAAATCTAAAGCGTCATCTAGCTTCGTAGTATACCCCTGTACTGTAGAATGGCAGCTGCAGACAGTGGCCGTTGCTGTGTGTCAGTACTATTATGGTGTGCATTTATTCACATCGTCAAATAGCATTCTAAATTATTCAAACAGCAGACGATGGTACAAATATTTTACACTGGCCACTGCTGCTCTTGTTTAATAAAAGTAAAGGGATCAGAAATTTAACATCTGCAAGGTATGATGGTTCATAGAGAATAGATGAGCCAAGAAAAAAGCTGTGGCCATGGGCTCGCTGAGTGGCTTTGTCCTGTGCTGGTTCGGAGCAGCCGTCTCTTCTGAACAATCATCCACCACTGCGGAGACAGGAACACAAACATTACATCACGAGACCACAAAGTGAAACATCTATATACACTTGCACCATTGAGAGCTTTGTTTGCAGGACACTGCACCAATCAAAACCTCTTGGCATCAGAACAACCCTCCACAACCTGCAGGACCATTTAAGACCCTTTCACACAGGCAAATCCAACAATGTCTGTGCATTTTGCCTGAACAGGGTCATGTGTGAACATAGGGCTGTGCAGTATATGCGATATACGGTAGAAATGATATAAATTTGGCCTACGGTAGAGATTTGTGCTCTACCGTCCTATCGTCAATGATGCACTGTTTTGCACTATAAAGTGCTTATGAGTAGAGATGGGCAGCGAAACCCGGTTCTTCCCGAGAACCGGTTCTAATTTTTCCAATCCATCAGAATTGTCTGCCTCCGCCGTTAACAATCCCTCTTATCGATGCTGCTTTGGGCAGCTGCATTTGTGTGAGCAGGTTTTGCTCCGAGACCCGCCCCGCTCCCAAGCAGCGCCTCTAACCTTTTTACTTTCACTTCGCTGCAAAAGTCGTCTTCGATGAGTAGCCTACAAAGTGCGGCGCTCATCGTGCAGTGCATGTCGTTCTCCTCTCTCTAATTAATGTACATGCGCTCACAGAACACGGCAGCGCGGAGGTGGAGACGCGCGGAGCCTGGCGCGCTTGCGTCCCACTGCGTGGACACACCAGAGTGAAGCCAGAGCCGCGGAGGTAGGAGCTAGATGTCCGCGCACTGTGACAGCAGGAGCTCATTCCACTGCATAAGAAATACAGTATGGAAGGGAGCGAGCGATGGAAAGAGAGAAATCTCCGTAGAAAACGCTGAATCCTGTCTCACCTGTCTGACGCTGATGTGACCCCCTCCTTGCTTTGCACTGTCACAGTAACACAGACTACTGTGTAAGTATAATTCAGACAGACAGGGGCAAAGCTGCTTCTGCTGCCCCTAAATCAACATTAAAGCCACAATATCCTGTTTATTTAAAAAGCATACATTTCCAGTAATTTAACAGCTGTACATTCAATACACGTTACTTCTGTTTAGTGAGCCCAGTTTAAAATAGGCCTACATACATGAAATTAAAAATAAGCTTCTATTTCTGCTACATAATAAACTGTATGGCCACAAATCTAGTTCATTTTTATTCACAGATATATCAGGAATTGATAAGAGAAATGATAAAGAATCATATCAATAAGCAGAATCGACAATGGCATTGACATTGATAAAATCTTATCAATTCCCATCCCTACTTATGAGTACTACTTTCTGCGCAATAAATGCTCTAAAAATTACATTATATCTGTGCTTTTTATTATAATTTTCAACCTTAAAATCATACCGCGATATATACCGTTACCGTGAAGGAATTTGATTTATATCGTGATATGAATTTTAGGTCATACCGCCCAGCCCTATGTGAGCCCGAAGTGATTTTCCAGAATATTTGATCTGGCAGTTTTTCCAGGTCACACCAACAGAAAAAAAAACCTTGTTTGAATAATCTAACAAAATAATCCATAGACTACTTGATAACCAAAATAATAGCTGCAGGTTAAGGGCTAATATTTTCGGACATTTTCTCCTAACCCTGCTGGCATGGGGCCCGCGTTTCCGCTGCCTGAAAACTAGGACACAGAGGAGAGTTTTTATCGCCAAGCTATTTCTCAACACTGAGCCTTAAAATTTGCTATTGCTACATTTTTTACAATTCTAAATTTAGTTTTTATGCACTTTTTGCACACTTTTCTAAATCACCTCCAGGGGCCACTGCTCAAATGGTTTGGGAGGGACCATCTATGTCATTTGCATATGATAAAAAGGGGTCAAGTGAGGTCCATAAGCAGCTAAATGCAGTTGTTGCATTGTTTGTAAATTCTTTTGGTAAACTAAAAGCACTCAATTTATTCTTGCAATTCACTGTTGTTCATTCTTGCAGTGTTTGCTTCATTCACAGGACTCGTGCATCAAATGCTAAATTTGCATCATTTGCGAGATTCGCGCCACTCTATTCACATCATACATGCTGCAGCAGCTTTACTTGCGTCTGAGAATGCACCTTTACATAGACTTAACATGGAAATCACTCGTGCAAGATGCTTTGGCGTTCGGTGTGAATGTAGCATTAGAGCTAATCCTCAACTCTCAGACAGCAGCTCACAGCTGTACAGAACCAAGGGCTGTTACCTACACAGATTACTTCAGTAATAATGGACCTAACAGATACTGTATTTCCTACTGTTAGAGAGTTTAAAAAGGTATCACAAAGGCACAGCGCAGGTGCCAGATCTACTAGAGTGGTCAAATCGGCTCGGGTTGCTTTGTCTAATGATAACGTTATGCTATATAACTGGATGCGCCTTTGAGTGAATAGCATGATTGTCTGCATGTCCTTGCTAACACAAAAATGAGCAAATGTGACCACCATTAGGTTCCTTTTATTCTTTAATCTATGTTCATAAAAATGCAACAGTCTGCACTCTCCTGCCCTCTGCTGGTCTCTTCGTCTGTTTTTTTAAAGCACCAGTAAAGTACTTATTAAAATAATTTTTTTAAAGGTTTTAAAATGTGCTGCTGTTCTGCAGGTGACCAAGATTGGTTTAAAAATATGAATAAAAGCAGAATATAACCTGGTCTACAGACATTACTGATTGTCTCTTTGTCCTGTGGAACACTCTAGAATATTTTGATTGCCACAACTTTGTATACTCTTTGCACTTAACTCATACAGTATTATATGCTGAGAGTTTTACATTTTAAATGTAATTTTTTAAATTTTAAATTACACACTATTGTAAAGGTACAGCACACTGAACCACACACCTGTCTCACGTCTCTCGCTCCTTCTTAACGGTGACGTCTCCAGCAGCGGCCCCTGGCCCTGCTCCAGAGGCAGGGCCGGGGACCGGTGCAGCGGCAGGGGCCGGGATAGATGCAGCTCCAGCTCCACCTGAGCCCAGGATGGTGGTGACTTCTCCCTGCATAAAGGCCCAGGGGGGGCTGTTGGGAGTGTTGTCAAGAGGACAGCGCTCTCCACTGGGGCAGTACACCTCCCCGTCCACCCTGCGGTTCTGGATGTACACGCGAGTGCAGGGAAAGCAAAACCTGTGTGGAGGAATACACAAGCGTTTAGGGCTATAAAAATGAGCAAAATCGAGCGACTGGGGTAATGTATCCTTCTGCATGGCCTGTTTCTAAATTTAAACTGTGCGGAAGATAGAAAGAAACTTTTCAATTTTATCCAGCCTATACATACATTAATTAATACATTAATTACATTATTATCAAATTGGATATTAAATAGTAAGAGGCAAGACACAAAGAGACAAAAAGCCATATAAAAGAAAACCTAAAAAGAATACAACTGTTTAAAACTTTAAATAATTTATGCTGCATTTCATTTGAATTATATTATATATATGTTTATTATGTTTGTTATGTATATTATATATACAGTTTATGTTTATAAACTGTAATCTTATAAACTGGAAAGTCCGAGTGGACCATGTTCTCCACCTCTATTGTCGGTGCGGCTGTTCGGAGCTGTGACTGTAAGGTCTCTGGTGCCTGTCGTGGCGGCAACATCTGAACCCGCTGGTGGACACCGGAAGTAAGGGATGCTGTCAGGCTGAAGAAGGAGTCCTACCGAGCTTGGCTGGCTGGTGGGACTCCAGAGGCAGCTGACAGGTACCGGCAGGACAAGCGTACCGCTGCCCAGGTAGTTGTGGAGGCAAAAACTCGGGCCTGGGAGGAGTTCGGGAAGCCCATGGAGGAGGACCATCAGTCGGCCTTGAAGAAACTCTGGCAAACCGTACAACGCCTCAGGAGGGGGAAGCAGTGGTTCCCTAACACTGTTTACAGTGGAGGTGGAGAGCTGTTGACCTCGACTGGGGATGTTGTTGGGCGGTGGAAGGAATACTTTGAGGATCTCCTCAATCCCACCGCCACGTCTTCCATTGAGGAAGCAGAGGCTGGGGACTCGGAGGTGGACTCATTCATCACCCGGCTGAAGTCACTGAGGTGGTCAAAAAGCTCCTCGGTGGCAAGGCACCGGGGGTGGCTGAGATCCGCCCTGTGTACCTCAAGTATCTGGATGTTGTGGGGCTGTCGTGGCTGACACGTCTCTACAACATTGCGTGGCGGTCGGGGACAGTGCCTCTGGACTGGCAGACCGGGGTGGTGGTCCCTCTCTTTAAGAAGGGGGACCGGAGGGTGTGTTCCTACACGGGGATCACACTTCTCAGCCTCCCCGGGAAAGTCTATTCCAGGGTACTGGAGAGGATAGTTTGGCGATATCCATTTTTTCATACCGTCTTACCGTCCCCAAATTATACCGGGTAAACGGTATAATCGTCTAACAACTTAATTAAGGCTAAACTTGCCTTTAGAATTGAGTTAAAACGGTATTTTGAAAATGTAGGGACATCTATTGTTTTTTGGGCAAAAAAAGAGGTGTAGTAAATACAAAAACTGTGTTTCTGAAGTGTTTATTTGTAAAAACACGACATAAAAAGTTATTTTGAAACCGGCAGGGCTACGCCGCAGACCCCTTTGACGCGGAAGTATAAATCAGCCTTTACGCGTTACTCAGAAGAGGAGCCGTAAACTTGACTGACGATCCACTCACCTGGTGACGTGATAACTATGTGAGGTTTTTCTCTGCCCTCTTACCTGACGCAGGTACCTGTGTGGGAGCACTGCTAGCCTCCTTAGCTCATCTCTCAAACTACATAAGGTGAACATGTGGGTTTTTCTAAAGCTACCACGTTACACGCGCTGCAAAGGACATTATCACTCGTGCCTGACTCGGGTTTTTGTTAAAGCAGAGGCTTAATGATATTTCAATTTATTTTTATAATCAAAATTTGTTTGGACATGTCATTTTTTCAGGTGTTATTATTAGCTTATTCTATACCGCCTGTACCGCACACCGCGGTGTTGAGTCGCATATAATTACCACAGGGGAAATTCTCTCACTGCGACAGCCCTAAATACACCCAAAAAGCAGTATCTGGTTTTATTTTAACATGCACATTTCTAATATCGATATTTCTGATATTATTGATCAACATTCCAAGTACATCAATACACACTTCCTAAATGATACAATTCGATACAAGGTAATGTGTATCGATATTGTTGCATCACAGAAAAAAAAAATCAATACATCAATATAGTCACTGTATCGTTACACCCCTACAGTCAATATAGACTATATGAAATATAAAAAAAACTGCTGACCAAAAATATTTTCTGATGCAGTGATGTGTATAGTTTTTTGTGGTATTTAGAGGTTGTAAATGTGGTGTAGAAATGACAATTATTTCTAGGACCATAATTTTGATGTACAATGAGTTGACTGACACATTTTCTGCGGGAAACACTGAGATCATATTCACTTGCAGAATTTTCCTGGTAGAGTTTATCCAGTTATCTGATGTTCCATAAAATCTGTCTCACCGGCCCTTAATAAATTATATTATTTGTAAAAGTATTCTTTAATGTCTAAGTGGTATTCTACCTTTGTGCAAATATATTATGCATTATGAAAATAGTAAGAGTAACACTGAGTGTTTAACGCAACAGGAAAATTCCATTTATACTAGGGGCATAATGATATAGTTGTGGCTGATCATTCTGAACCAATTTTGTCCAAAACATAAATAAAATAATTATGGACGTAGTTTTGTATCTTTATTACGGATGCTTAAAAAAATGATTTTTGCATTTAAATAAAAATTCAGTTTCTAAAATATCCTGTCTCCAAATTCATACATTTGAAAAGATTAAATAAAAATTCTGTATAAAAACCCAGATCTACAGCTGGTGTTCAGTGTTATTATACTGGGATAGCAAATCTTTTTTTATAAACTTAAATGTAAAAAAATCTGTTCTCAAGCCTCAAATGGAAATGCATTTGTGAAAATATTTTTGTCGAAAAAAGCTTTTATAAAAAAAGACACAAAACTACATCCATAACTTTTTTATGTTTGGCATGATTAAAGTTAAAGAGAACTGGTTACACCCTTACTCCATTTGTACTTGAGATGCATGTAGACATAAAAAGCACAAAACAAACCTGTGTCCTTGCACTGACGGACACTGGACAAAATGTGTGTCCTCCAGCCTTTCGTGGCACAAGGTGCAGGACAGCGTGTTTCCAGTGGAGTGGCTGCTGCTGGCTGACGCAGAGCCTAGCTCTGATGCTCCGCTGTGGGGTAAAGCTGGAGCCGTTGTGGCCGCCTCTACAGATGTGCTGGAACCCAGGGGCTCTCCTCCGGAGCGCGCGGTCAGGGGGCGTGGCTGTCGAGCGGGAGACGAGGCAGGTTTGGGACTGGTCTGGCTCACACCTCCGGCCATGGCCGAGGCCGTTAAAGGGAGACCCGTAGTTTTACCGCCACTGCTGCCTGCCACAGCCGAATGGACGGGCGTCTGAGACTTGGACTGGTTCTGTGATGCGCTCAGCTCTCGCTCCAGCTCCTGGGAAATAAACGGCCCTATGCCCATGCCTATGCCCAGCTGTCTGCGGCTCATCTCGGCAAGCACCGGTGCAGGAAATATCATTTGGTTAGTTATGGGGGCTGGCCTGGCGGCTAACCCCGCAGGCAGCAGCCCGGGCGGGATTCCAGCGATACTCTGAGTTACGAGACTCGGAGGGATGGCCGCGCCGAGCATGGGCCTCCTGCTGCCGCTGGGACTCTGGCGGTTCAGTTCCTGGGGGTGGCCGTCTCGGTGTAGTCCATTAGGTGGTACCCGGGCTGCGGACCCCACACCGTCACCTCTCCCTCCCCGCTCAAAGCGCTCAGAGTGCGTCCTGGCCGTGTCCACGGCCGCTTCTCTTCCAGATGTACTGTGTTTGTTGGGCGAGGGGCCCGGGGACCTAACGTTACCGTCCTGCATGCCATGTGTCCGTTTGAGCTGGCGGGCGTTCGCTATCAGGAACTCGATTTGATTCGCGCCCTCGTAGTTCACGCAGCCGCGACACACCACCTCACTGAAGTCCCACACCACGGTCCAGGGCATCTTCGGCAGGTCGCACAGGTAGCACCACTGGCGCCTGGACGAAGACGGGGACGACATAGCGAGCAGCTAATGCTAAAACCAGTCTGCTCAGTACACAGCAGTCTGAAGCTAACCTGCTATGTTAGCCTGCTAGCGTACACGTTAGCAAGGGTAACCAAACTTACAGCATTTAGCTCAGAAAGTGCACGGCTCGCAGCTCTGACTTCTTCTCACTGAGTGATTAGATTCCCAGTCGTTTCTCAACAACCGCGCGCACATTACTGATTTAAAATACTCCGAAAACTTATTTCGAAACCGCGCTCTCAAATGTTTGTTTTGTTTACCCACTTCGGCCTACTCGCCTCTCCTGTCAACTGCTTTCCCGACAGACGAAGTGACGTTACGTAACATATTAAGACTGCATTGTGGGAGTTAGAGTCCTTTAACTGGGTTTCTTGGCATTTTTCGCCAGAGGGAGTCGCTGTAGAACTACATCTGAAAGTAGAGCGGAAATGGAGTGGCCCGTAGGTCAAAGTTCATCACCTAACAACACATGTGCCTCCTCGTAGCCACGCGTGTGGATGAAACATTTGGACATTTATAGGGGTGACCTTGTTTGAATGAGTTAAAATGCCTAAAGACATATCGTCATCGTCCTCAAGTGAAGACGAGGATCACAGTCCTGATGCACAGCCGAACCAAGAACTAACAGGTGACGTTTCATTTAGCTAGGTTTCTTTGCTAATTGCTAATCGAACCGTTCAAAACATCTCCCCCTCTCAGTATCGGTCTGCTTCGCTATTCCATTGTGTTATATGTAAATGTACGTTTTGTATCTCAAATGTATGCAACGGGAAAACCTTGGTCAATGATGTGCTGTCTTTTTTAAGTTTTTCTCTCTATCATTATTTTTGTACTCAACTTACAGGCAACTTACAGTGTTCAGAAAAAGTTATTCTTTTGTTAAATGTAGTATATTTAGTTTTTATTATTATCAATAATTTTTTTTCTGAACAGTGGAGTCAGATCGCTGTAAGATGAGCTGGAAAAAATAAAGATAGTGAGTAAAACTTAAAATTTCAAGTTTTTAGATATATGAACGTTAAATTTGGTGAGTAAAAAAATATGAGTTGAAAACTTGAGATTTTGGGAGGGATGCCTTGAATTTCTGCAGCATTGTTTTTTACAGTGCATTTCAAACTCAATTTATTTTTGTGTACTTAATATAGACAGCCTCTGGGGGCCCCCCTGCAGTACCTTCCCTGACCCCACTTTGGGAATAACTGCTGTAGAGTGACCACCTCAAAAAGTACGAAAAGTGGGACCAATTGTGGGACAGAACGAGAAATAAAAGCGTTGATACTGACTGAGTCTAAACCTCATTTAGATTAAAAAATAAAACTAAAAAATCTTTATTAGGCCCTACATTTTAGGGCCTATTAAATGGATTTAGTCTACATTTTACACCAGGATTAATTGGCTTACCTTGTTGTTCTATAACTTTCTTTTTAACAAATCTAACATAATCTCACTTTTTATAAAATCCACTGAGCATCAATGAAAGAGTAGAACATTAGTTTAAAAAGTGGGACTGTGGGACAAATGCCTGAATGGCTGGGCAGTACAATCAAAAGTGGGACTCAGGTGGTCACTTTAACTGTCTGCAAATTTGTGACAATGACCAGACAGTGGATGTGTTCACAGAGAGGACAAGCACCAGATACAAATGTCCTGCTGACTTTGTGACCTTCTCCTATAAACCGTGCAGCTCCACTATAAAGAGTAACAACAACAACGAGCTTTGGCTTATTAAAGCTCCATCCAGTTTTAACCCACAAAGGTCAGTCAAAGCATTGTCTATTTCTCTGTTTCCTTCTTGCTAGCTTATTGTTATATGATGATGAGGGCGTGCAATAATCAACATGTCAGCATGTATCATAGCTTGTAGAAAACAATGCTGTGGATGTAAACTGTCACATTTAGTACTCAGGGTATAGGTTGTGTTCAGGTTCTAGAATTTGCCGAGAATATGTCAAAAAGCTTGAATGGAGGGTAGTGGCCAATGTTACTCAATAGGTTCGATAATATGTTGAAAACAAAATTCCACAAATGCTGGACCTTAACATTTATAGTTAGGGACTGAGTGCACAAACTTACTGTAGTAATCTTGCAGCTTAATGCCCTGTCAACTAACTGCCAGTTGGAGGAAATGAAAACTGAAAACATTAGGCATTCTGTAGCCAAATGTTTTGCCCAGTGTCAGACAGCTTGGTTCTAGCTTGGTCACAGGTCTTTGGTCCGCTAATAGGACAATGGCCCAAAACACACATCTAAAACACATAAGAGGCTAATAACAAGCAACTGGACTGTTCTGAAGTTGCTTTTATGAGCCCCCTAATCTGTTCACTTTAATATCAAGTGAAGCATCCCATCATTTCTGTCTAGGTCTGTTTCATTACTTTGGCTTTTTAATTCTGTTGAACCACATTCAAAAGTAAAGCCGTATTCAAAAATATTTACCGTATTTTTCGGACTATAAGTCACTGTTTTTTTCATAGTTTGGCCATGGGTGCGACTTATAATCCGGAGCGACTTATGTGTGAAAAATTATATGTGAAATGATAGTATTATATCATTTCACATGTTATTTTCACACTAAACCGCAAGATGGCGCACTAGGCCTGTGTTGATAATTTCAACACTGCCGTTCTAAATACAACTGAGAAGGGCTAAACAAAAATGGCACTGAAAAGAAAGTCATATTCTGCAGATTACAAGCTGCAAATAGTGAAATATGCAGCCGAAAACAGTAATCGAGCAGCAGAAAGAAAGTTTGGAGTTAGCGAGAAACTTGTAAGGGACTGGCGAAAAGCGGAGGTTACTCTTACTGAAATTAAGAAAACAAAAAAAGCTAATCGCGGGTTAAAAGCTAGGTGGCTGCAGTTAGAGGAACGAGTTCGCGCATGGGTGCTTGAACAATGTGCTGCTGGGAGAGGATTGTCAACAGTGCAGTTGCGTCTCCACGCCCAGGTAGTTGCCAAGGAGATGAATATAAATGACTTTGCAGGAGGACCTTCTTGGTGTTACCGCTTCATGCAACGCAGTCGCCTCTCTATCAGAGCAAGGACAACAATGTCCCAAAAACTGCCAGCAGACTTCCAAAATGCGACTTATACTCCAGTGCGACTTATATATGTTTTTTTCTTCTTAATTATGCATTTTTTGGCTGGTGCGACTTATACTCCGGAGTGACTTATAGTCCGAAAAATACGGTATTAATTTTTAATAAATTGTTATTGGACCAACAATTTTGTCCACATCTTTAAAGTGCATTTTATCATTACTAAATCTGATGGCACATAGATACATCAGAGACTCACAAACCTGTAGATACATAGGTTCATCAGTCACCAGTCACTACTCAGTCCGATTGAGCTTAAATTCCACTTGCTTAAGACAAAACCTGAGGCAGAAAGACCTGCAAACAAACAGCTGAAGATAGCTGCAGTAAAGGCCTGGCAGAGCATCACAAAGCAGGAAACCCAGCGTCTGTACTTCAGTTTTGTCTTGATTATTTTATTTCACATCCATTGTTGTAGAGTACAGGGCCAGAAGGATAAAAACAATTGTGTCACTGTCCAAAATCTCCAAATATTACCGTATCTAAGTGTATTTAAAGCTGCTGAACTTTAGAAAGTATAAATATGGTTCATTTCAAGTTGTTAGGTTAGTACATGCTTTTTTAAGATGCATTGTCATGACAGAATAAAGCAGTGTGCATGATCACTTTAAAATTCTGAGTTCAGTATATATACTGTGTAGTTATGGCTGTAATTGATTGAAAGAAATACTAAAAACTAATGGTTATGCTGTACAGTAGATTAAAGGTACAGTACATTGGAGAGTTTGGGCAAATTAAACAAAATTATTAACAGTTTCCTAAAATATACAAGCCTATAACTTATCTTTAGTATTTAAAAAAAACAAACAAAAAAACACTTTTTCATAATGGTTCATGACTTTAACCCTCTAAGCGCCAAAGTTGCAGAATTGCGACAAGCAACGTTGCTAAAAATAACAGCCCCTACGTCCTATTAAAATGTTAAATCTTGTTTCTACTCCCTTCCTCTAGGTGACACCCTGGACTTAGTTTCTAGCCCAATAGAATCATGTTGTTGTTCAAAATGTTTGAAAAAGATGTGCTCAAAGGTGAGCGAGTCTCACGGGGAGTGGCGGGTCGGAGCGCCTCCGTGGAGTAGATTCCTCTACAGTTTTGAGAGTTGAAAAGGCGAAAGTAGCTAATAAAATGTACAGCACTGATGAAGCAGTAGCTTTGATAAATGCTGACTCTGATTCTGAGGGAAAACATCTACTTTTTGAACTGAGAGAGAGTGAAGAGAGCCGCGAAAGTGAATGTGCGAAAGAGGAGTGGTTTCCTGGTGGCGGCGAGCTATGCTCACAGTCACTGCACACGGCGTTTCTCCGTCACTCTGCACACTGTAGGTGACAGAGGCAGGCGTGCACTTAGTTACTCTGACCCTGGGAGTGAACGTGAGGTCGGGAATAATGCAGTTTTGAGAGGGAGATGTGCGCACGGAGCTGGAGTTCGTCCCACGACTTTCTCCCGCGGAGGCAGTGCAGCATGGAGTCTCTGCAGCCACAGAAACAGGACATAAACAGGATTAGCAACAGCATTGATGAGGCTGGGGTCACCTGAGAGAGGAGGAAGTTTATCGGGGTGGATACAACAGTTTGATGAACCTGATGGCCAGGCCATGACAAACTTGCAGCTTTCTCTTTCCTCACATTTTACTAGTTATGGGACATGAAAGGTTGTAGTTATAGTTTACTAATGTTGGTTTAGAGTTTACCTGGTTTCTACTCATTTATTAATTGGAGAAAAAGACAAAAATACATAATTCAGCACGTCCGCTTGATAATGACGTCACAATATGCAAAATATATGCAGATTAGATGCCTATAATTACTACACTACTTTACTACATAAACTTTCACTTACATTCATAAACTTTGTTTCATATCTGACATTTTCTCATTTACAGTAAGACTCTATCTCTAATTATTTTTAAGCCACAGCCTTTTGAATTTTGAATGTCAAAAAATGTTTTAGAGAAAAAAAATCTGGCGCCCAAATTGTTAATTTAGTAAAGAGCTTTTTTATTTTTATTTTTTTTTAAGTAATGATGTCCAGCCAGTGGTTAACAGTTAATCAATTAAATGTTTATTAAGACTCTCAGTTAATCAGTTTAAGAAAATTAATCAAATGTACATCCTTAAACTTAAATCTCTGTATTTCCCCATTATCAGGCTTGGTTTGTTTCATGCCTCAGTGAAACTGTGTGCTAACAGCTGACCTGGCTCTAGTTTCAGTGGCGTCCAGCTGCCTCTGTGTGGCCTGCAGACAGTGACGGCCCCGTCTGCTGAAGGGAAAGAGCACATCTACAGCGTCCTGGGCTCATCCCGATGCAGCCCTGAGCTCCGGCTACTCACTTCACACCAGCAGCCCTTCCACGCCACCCTCGCCCCACCATTCTCTGGCCTCATCAACATATGTGAAGGCTATGGTTACAGCAGCGTCAACCAGGCCCCCCAGGTCATCCCCGCCACCTCGGCCCCCACCCTGCCCCCCGGACTCAAGCAACGCTTTCAACATTTTGGGAGCAGGACCACCGCAATCATCACACAACCAGGAGAGAGGGAGAAAGGCAAGAGAAAGAGGAAGAAAGAAAAGAGAATTAAGACAGAGCCAGAGGAGGTTAGCGATAGGGAAGAGCTGGCTAGACTTCAACAGCAGCTCCTGATGGACAGAGAGGTCTCAGAGGAGAGCAGGAAGAGGAAGAAAAAGAAGGACAGGGAAGGACAGTCTGAGGAGTTGGGGCTGCAGTCCACCACACACCCACAGGGATTTATAAAGACAGAGGTGACGGTGAAAAATGAGCCATTAGACACAGTCTTTGGAGATGAAGTTGAGGGAAGGAAGAAAAAAAAGAAGAAGAGTAAAAGGGCGGACTAGTTTTTTTGTGTGCTCCTGAAACACCATCAAACTGTAGATTATATCAAGGCCTTTCCATGTCAAATTAAACATTTTAGAAAAAAAAAAATCTTGCCTTATCATTTATATTTCAGTCCTGGAAGAGGTACTCAAAATGTGTACTCAGGTAAAAGTACTGCAATACTCAAATACATAAAAGTAGAGTAAATTATTACTTGAGTAAATTTATTAAATGTTTAAAAGATTAAGCTTTGAGGGCCCATGTTCTGCTTTTTCAGGCAATTTGCATAATTTTACATATTATTAAACTTAAAATAATGTAAGTATTTAAACAAGGACTTATAGGAAGCTGTTACACATGCTCTGCTTAACATCTTTTTACAGGTCTCTGTAGTGAATAATGGTGTATAAATTATAATAGACCTGGTCTTTAGAAGCAGAGGGCTAACACTGAAATACTGTTGGAGTAATGCATTTTGCTTCTGCCTTGTAGCTAAGCTAAAATTAAAAAAAAAATCTTTGCAATACTCTAATCTAAAAATTATAAACCTATATTTAAATAGCCTTTTTATGCCAGCAAGAGAAAAAATAGATTCAAATCGTAAATCAGCTGAGAAAAAAATTGCGATTTTATTTTTTAGCCATATCACCCAGCCCTACTGCCTCCTGATGTCTTCTTTTTGGTTCAAGTGAAAGTTGAGAGAATTTGAGTTCAGACCTGAGAGGAGTATATCTTTTATTGAGTGGTGGGGGACAGATAGGGGGATAGCATGAACATTAGGCTTATTAGCAAGATGAAGCTAACAGATTGATAAATAAGCTGGGTGCCTCATATGCCTTTTCCAAACACACACGTCACCCTCACCCTCTCCTGAAATCTTCAGAAGGGGCTTGTTGTTTGTACGCAACCCCCCACACTTCTCCCACACACAAATGGCTATCCTACATGGCTAAATTAATAATAAATTAAGAAATACTGCCCCACATATCGGTCCAAAGAATCAGCGGTGTTCATCAGCCATCGGCTGCCCTGAATTTTAAAAATCGGGCCATAGAAAAACCCATATTGGTCAACCTCTACAATAGATGATATCATTAGTGTAAAAATCAAAAAAGACATTTGATAAATTTCTACAGAGTTTATTGATATATGGAAAACAACAGAGGACCTAAAATGGATTCCTGGGGTTCCTTTAAAAACTGAGTGAAAGTAAGAGGACAACCCAGCAAAGTGTACAGACTGAGTTCTACCTGATAAATCATTAGAAAAGCAGCCAACAGCATGATCTGATAGACCAGTGGTTCCCAAAGTGGGGGTCGCAATACACCGAGGTGGGGGTCACGAGATGATTTCTACAAATCATAAAAAAAATATTACTTTATTTCTTATTTTTTCATACAAAACTGTGAGTAATTTAAAAATAAACTATACAAATAAATAATATTAAACCCACATTTAAATGATTTGACAGTGGGGGATCGTGGGTCAGTTGCAGTTATATTGTGGGTTGCGGTCTGAAAAGTTTGGTAACCCCTGTGATAGACCAATGTTCAAGAGTCTGTTGATCAAGGAAATGACAAGAGCAGTACAATATTTCTTAAAGTATGTTGCCTCAGTAATGTCATTTACTACCTGGACAGCAGCATTTATTGCGCTGTTTTGCTTTCTAAAACCAGATCAATTGTGAGATGGAATGCCATGTAAATCATTTTCTTAATTGTCCCCTATTCTGCTAAATTTACTTTTTTGAGCTTTTAACCATATTATGTTTCCACTTCAAAAACAGACCTGGAGTAGTATTTTGTTTCATTCACATGTTTGAGTAATCCTGTATGCTGAGGTGCTGCCCTTCTCAAGAAATAAAAACGCTTGGTCTCACGGTTCTATGTAGACAATGGAAACCAGAAAGTTCAATTCAGGTTTATTTGTATAGCCCAGTATCACAACAAAAGTCGCCTCAAAGGGCTTCACAACAGTTGATCAAACATAAACACACAATCAGACTGAACACACAATCAACACAAACAATAACTACACTAAACTAAACAGACCCAGGACACTCCTGTCCTTAGACCCTCCTTGGTAAGGAAAAACTCCTAAAAAAACCCAGCTGTGGGAAAAAAAGAAGAAACCTTATGGAGCCCAACTGAAGGAGAGATCCTCTCCCAGGACGGACAGGCAATGTGTCTAGGACTGTTAGTTCATTAGCTCATCTATAGGATCATAGCTCTGTAAGGATTCATCCAGGGAGTGGGGTGAGGTAGGTTGAGGAAGTCCAGAGGATGCAGCAGGTGGGCCTCATCCAGACAGGTGAGTGGGCGAGATAGGTCCAGGAAATCCTTAGAGGTGAGCTTGAGGGCCCACAGGTCAGGACAGAAGCACGGATGGGGACCCTGTTCCTAGCTGGCCTAACCATAAGCTCAAAGAGGAAAGTTTTAAGCCTAACCTTAAATTTAAATTTAATTTATCTATCTGTTATTGTCATGTTGCTATTAGCTGTGCTAATTACCCATTTTATCCTCCATCCTCCTCCCACTGTTGCCAGCAGGGAGTGAGAGACACTTAATCCAAATGTTCTCTGCAAAGTCAAAGTAACAGCTCAAAAGATGTTTTCCATACGTAGACATTATTTTAGGTTATAAAACGTAAAATACTAATGCAAAGGCATCCAACACTATTCAGAAAAGCCTGAAAGAAAACAGAATGTGCTCATTTAGAATTTATTTTTTGCCAAGATGCATAATTTTGCAATGCAATCAAGAATGTGCAGATTTTCTTATCGAAAGGATGACATTGTTAGAGAGAATGAAATATGATAAAAAGTCAGAGGTTTTGATATAAATTCCAGTGCACCATATCACTGGTACATTTAAAAATAAATTAGAATATTGTGCATGAGTGACTCAGTTCAAAAAGTGAAACGTATAGGCTACATATTACATAGTTTCCATATTCCTGGAGATAGAGTGAGCCTTTTCAAGCATTTCTTCTTTTAATCTTTTTAATTATGGTTTACAGGTAATGAAAACCAAAATTCAGTCACTGAAGTTACAGAACGGTCAGCAGTCTGCCCCATGATCGTGTAGCCACTGAACCAGACGGGAAGAGCACAGACACTTAAAGGCTCAGGAAACTTTTCCAAATGTTTCCAGGTTAGATTTTGCTTACAATGCCATTAGTACATAACACCCTTAGTTTACAATATTGAGCATTTGTGCAATATTCTCATTTTGTGAGATACTAAAATTTGTTTTTCATTAGCTGTAGGCCATAATCATAATAATGAAAAGACAAATAAGCTTGAAATATTTCAATTCACATGTACTGATTCTGTCAGATGAGATTCAATTCTTGAACTAATTAAAGAAAAAACACTTTTACACTATAATAATAAATCTTTATTTGTATAGCACTTTTAAAAAACAAGGTTTACAAAGTGCTGAACAGCACACAGCAAGGTAAGGCAATAAAATGTATTTATTTATTTATTTATTTATTTATTTATTTATTTATTTATTTATTAGGATCCCCATTAGCTTCCGCTCGGTCGCTAGTCTTCCTGGGGGTCCAGATAAAAAATATGCAATAATTTAGATATAGAATACATTACAATATGATGATACAATTACAATTCATGCAGCAAAACATAGAAAAGCAGATGAATGTTTTATCATAAACTTGTCAAAACTCCTTCTAAAGATACATTTGCAGTCAAAAATCAAGACAGGTAAGATCTCAGAGCTTGTTTAAAAGTATATAAACTTGGTAAATCCCTTATCTTTTTCGGTAATTTATTCCATAGCTGAGATGATCTAAAATAGACAGACTTTTGTAAAAAATTTGTATTAGAACAGTTTACAACTAAATTAGGGTTACAAGCCAATTGAGTGTTTGTTTATTTGTTTATTTGTTTAAAATGGATCCCTCTAGTTACTACCAAAGTAGCAACTAATCTTCCTGGGGTCCATAGCATAAAGAAACACCATACAAAATTCAACAATACATACAAAAAATACGTTATAACTTGGTTATATACTGTACAAGAAACACTTATACAATCAAAACAGTAGTACTATCAAACATAAAAACTAATCAGATAATATGACTAAAAAGATGGACTTTTGTGTAGTCTCTTTCTGAGATTATTTTTAAAACATCATTTGATTCTTTCAGTGAACAAGGCGACCTGTTCCACTGAGTTGCAGCCCTGTACAAAACTGTTTTCTGCATAGCACATGTTCTCGCCACAGGGACAACTATGTCACCATCTGTGTGTTGTCTGGTAGAATGGCTATGTCTATTATGAACAAAAAAGATTTTGGAATGCAAGATTTTAGGTTTCATATTAATACAAATATTTATAATGTGAATGTATCTGATCAGAATATTTGAGCTTTTTGTAAAATGAATGTGGTTGACCCGTTAGAATTACTTTCTTTAAAAATATTATCAAATTATACTGTATTTTAAGATGAAGCAAAGGCCAGGATAATACCTGGTGCATTTCAGAGACTCTGGTTGAGTATGGACATCTTAAAACTAAGTAGAGCAGCCTTCTTTTGAATGAGCTGAAGCTTTACCAGATCAGTTTTGTTTGCTGCAGACCATGTAACTGAACAAAATTCTAAATGAGACAAAACTAGAGACCGTACAACCTCCTTCATAACTGAAGTTGTTACAAAAGAGGAACACCTTCTAGCCACAGCAATAGCTTTGCCCATTTTGCTGATTACATGGTCTATATGATAGGACCAAGATAGATGGTGATCCACTGTGATACCGAGCAGTTTCATTTGTTGCACTTGCTCCAATTTAGAGCTTTTCATTGTAATGTTCAACGGGGGATTATTATGCAGACGTCGTTTACTTCCAATTAGCATTGATGTCGTTTTAGAAACATTTAAAATCATATTATTGTCCTTTGCCCATTTAAGAACAGCATCCAGCTCCTCTTCCAAAACAAGTGATATTTCACTAACATTAGAACTAGAATAAAATATTGTAGAATCGTTAGCGTACGTGACAACTGAAGATTTGTTTAATGCATAAGGCAAATCATTAGTGTAGACCGAAAAAAGGAGCGGACCAAGGCAGCTGCCCTGAGGTAGACCACAGGTGGAGACCAGAACTGGAGCCGTTATAAAAGACTTGTTGACTCCTGTTTGTTAAGTAGTCTTTAATCAAGAACAGGGTCCTGGTTGATAGCCCATAACACCTCAATTTAGCGATTAGGAGGTCATGGTTTATCAAATCAAAAGCTGCGCTGAAGTCTAAAAATACGACCCCAACCAAGCTCCAGTTCTTGATACCAGTGTTCTATCATATGGACCAGAGCCATGGCAGTGGAAGAGCCCGGTTTGTAAGCACGCTGAAATTTAGTGAGTAAGCTATTTTCAACAAAGTATTTCTGAATCTGCTCACACAATACTGTCTCCATGATTTTGCCTAAAACTGGTAGTATACTAATAGGCCTGCTATTAGCTCCGTTAAACAAAGAATGTAAAGAAAGAATGAAAGAAATGAAAGAATGAAAAGTTTTCCAAATCATTTTGCTGTTGTTACTAGCCTCTCTAAATTTCTGCTGGTAATACTGTTTCTTTTTATATCAGTTTAACTTAGAGGTGGAGTTTCTTAACTTACGGAACCTAGCCCAGTCAAGTGGACAGTCTGATTTAGTGGCAGCGGTCTTAACCGCATCTCTCTCAAACATTAAGGCCTTTATCTCATCATTCAACCAGGGCGCATGATTTGACTTAGCAGCTCTCCTCTTCAAGGGAGCATGCTTATCTATAATTTGAGATAAAATGTTATTAAACATACCCAGAGCGATCTCTGGATCAGACTCAGAACACACGTCCTCCCAGGAAGTTTTTTCCAAGTCTAGGAAAAAGTCCTTTATGTTTAGCTTTTTATACAATCTTCTATAAATAATTTTTTGTGCTGCTTTCGGAGGTTTAACTTTCATATTTACAGCCACAAGATGATGATTGCTAAAACTCACTGGGACAGAAATAATGTTACTACATGACCTAGGCACGTTAGTGTAAATATGATCAATACAAATTGTAGTTTTGACTCCTGCAGCATTTATTTTGATTCTTGTTGGAACTGTGATTAACTGGGTGAGGTTACAAGCAGAACACATGGAGGCCATTTTCTTTTTAACTGGGCACTCTTTTTCCAACCAATTAATATTCATATCCCCTAATTAAAATATATCCCTGTTTTCTTCAGACACTCTGCCTAGCATTTCACAAATCTGCTCAGAATAAAATATATTTGAATTTGGGGGTCTATAAACACACCCAATCAATACCGGTTTTCCATAGGGGGGTTGTAACTGGACCCATACATTTTCTATATAATGTGACATAAGATCCGGGTGGAGTTTACTCCCAAAATTATTCTTAATGTACAAGGCTACCCCTCCTCCAAATGTATTTCCATCTTTCCTATACAGTGTGTAGCCATCAATATTTAGTTCATCATTGTCAAATGTCCAGATGTGTCTCAGAAAGAGCAAGTGCACACAAGCTATTTGTAGTAAGCAGCGACTCTATTTCAGAGACTTTGTTTCTGAGACTACATACATGGAGCTATGGAGAACCTTTTACAGTTATACCCAGGTATACTTATAGGAGTTGACATGAGGCAAATAAAAGCCCAAGAGTAAAAGTAACATACATGTTACCCCACTCATCAAAAAACAATACTACTGCGTTTAATGAGACTGTGGTCTCGGTTTAACAACCAGTTTGTCATACTTTAAAACAGTAATGTCCCCTCGCTCTCTCGCCGCCCTCAGTTGTGGTAGTAGCTCTTTCCTCCTCCTTCTGATGTTATCCGAGAAATCTTCATTAATATAAACAGCAGTTCCTTTCAGTTTGCGGGCTGATGAGAGAATGCTCTGGCTATCCTTAAAACGTTGTAGTCTCACAGTGATTTGTCTGGAACCTTCCCTGGTCCCGGTACTGGCCTCGATAAGCACTGTCAGTAGCCATTCCAACGCCGTCTAGTCCCAGCTTTGTTGTGATGAGGTCCCGAACTTTGCTCTCAGACGCCTCGGAGTTTTCCTCTCGTTCGTCATCTATCCATCCACAACAAGTGTTGTTTCTTCTTGCTTGATTATTTGGTCCACCTTATCTGAAAGTACCTTTAGTTCACTTCGTGCCAGGGGTGAAAGTAGATTTTTGCTTATGCCGGTACTATAACAAATTATGCCTATATATATTTTTTTTAATAAATTTTGACTATAAATAAAAAATATAGACATGGCTTATACAGGGTTTAACAGGGTTTGAAAACAAATTAAACACACCCTATAAAGGCCAACACACACCAGACACACGTCAAAAAATACACCCCTATTGTTTTCTATGAGGCGCACGGCGGTGGCTGAAAACACATGGCCCCTGTACTTCTGCAGTAACAAAGATGGTATGTGCGTGATATGTACAAAATCAAATACCAGTAAAAATAAGATGACTTAATGAAAAATGACATCGAAGTGATTTGGTTACAAGCACATATACCACATATCAAACCTATGTTGATTGGTTGCTGTTTTAGGCCGCCTAGTTCAAAAAAGGAGTATCTTGAATCAGTCTGTGATATGTTAGAACATGTGTGACACTAATTATGAGGGGTATTTTATGGGCGATCTAAATATTGACTGGAATTCAGTTGCTCACAAAAAACAAATAAACTTGAGACAGTTTCTACTGCTTGTGGACTAACTCAAATGATTCATAAACCAACTAGAATAGTAAAGAGGAAAGATGATACAGTTAAATCTTCATGTATTGACCACATTTTTACTAATGCAGCTGAACTATGTTCTGAAACAATATCAGTTCCTGTGGGTTGTACTGACCACAACTTAATAGCAATAGGAAGGAAAACTAAATATATGACAGTTAAAGTTAGTCCAAACATCATAATTAAAAGATGCTATAAATTCTTCAATTCTGAAACATTTGTAGAGGACATTAATAAATTTAATTGTGTATTATCAGAACAGAATCCGGAAATTGCATTATTGAAATTTTAATCATTACTCTTGCCTGTAGTAGAAAAACATGCTCCTCTCAGGAAAATGTACAATTAGAAAACAAAGTTCTCCATGGCGAGATAATGAACTAAAGGAACACATGGAAAAAAGAAATCAAGCAAAAGTAATGGCAATATCAACAGGTAAAGAATCAGACAGACAAAACTATAGAAGATTAAGGAATGTGGTAACAAAATTAAACAGAAAGAAAAAGAAATTATATTATGAAAATAAAATGTATACTTGTGGTAATGATGGTAAGAAGATATGGAGCACCCTAAATGAACTAACAGGAAAGAATAAGAATTTAAATGGGTCCTTGCTAGAAACAGATGGTCAATTTTTAACCAGGCCAATCGAAAGTCATTTAAATAACTATTTCATAAACAAGACAGATAAACTAAGAAGCAATATGGAAATCAATGAGAACAAAAGCATTCCCTTAATTCTAGATAAAGTTATGAAAGGAAAAAGTTGCACATTTACGTTACAAAAAGTAAGTATGGAACAAGTAACAAATGCACTAAAATTATATAAAGAAAAACCTGGATGAATTAGACGGGAAAATTATTAATTTAATAAACCTAACCCAAATAATATTTCCCCAGTAGTGTGTCACATTATAAATCAAAGTTTTGCTCAAGGGTTGGTGACACAGAAGTGGAAAATAGCAAAAATAATCCCATTTTCAAAAAATAACAAATTGCCATTTTCAGAATCAAACAGTATTTCAATTATCCTACTGCCTGTTTTGAGTAAACTGATGGAGCAATTTGTATTTGAACAGATTAAATCATACTTTGATAAAAATAACCTAAACACTTATTATCAACATGCAGACAAAGAAGGACACTCCACAGCTACAGCTCCGCTCAGACGACAGATGACTGGTTAAAAGAGCTTGATGAAAGGAAAGTGGTCGGGGCTGTAATGCTTGACTTCACTGCTGCCTTTGAGGTAATTGATCATGAATTATTGTTAAGTAAACTGAAATGTTATGGATATGAACCATCTACAATGATATGGTTCAGAAGCTATTTAACAAACAGGAAGCAGAAAGTTTTTTTTAATGGGACGTATTCCAATGTCAGAGCTGAGAGCTGTGGGGTGCCGCAGGGAACTTGTCTGGGGCCTTTACTGTATACTATTTATATAAATGATTTACCAACGGTGCTGAATGCAGCAAAAATTGCTATGTACGCAGATGATTCCACAGTGTACATGTCAGCAACAACAGTAGAGGACTTAAGCATAAAATTGGGGAAGGAGTTAAAGTCAGTGGTGCAGTGGATAAATTCAAATAAGTTTGTTTTAAATGTGGTTAAAACAAAGAGTGTCGTGTTTGGCTCAAAATTTAATATAAAAGCTAATCCAGTGTTAAAACTTACAGTCAGTGGTGCTCCTGTTGAGCAGGTTAAAGCGATAAAACTGCTAGGTCTCACATTAGATAACACATTATCATGGAATAAACAATATCATTTCTAAAATGGGAAAAGGTTTATCAATAATTAGAAGATGTACACAACTACTCTCACCAAATGCAGTCAGGAAAATAATTCAAGCTTTAATACTAACTAATCTGGATTATTGCCCAATGGTTTGGTCCACTGGAACAAATGAAAATATAAATAAACTCCAAATAATTCAGAACAGAGCAGCTCGCATTGTGCTGAGGTGTCACTACACTACAAGAGTAAGAAAAATGCACAAAATGTTGGGATGCTATTGGTTAAAGACAGATTAATACTATTAATACTACTTATAATACTACTAATTAATACTTTAATACTATTTATCAGAAATATTGTTTATACCGGAAAACCAAATGTTTTGTTTCAAAATATGTCTTTCAGCCAAAACAGACATTTCTATTTTACCAGACATTCTGTAAAAGCGGGATGTACACTGCCAAAAGCTAGAACTAATATACAGAAAAGAACAGTGTTGTACCGCACCATGCAACTGTGGAATACAATGCGCCTTTCTAGATACCCAAAGTGCAAACTTCAGGTTAGTGGACAAATGTCTCCACTAACTCAGCAACTGCCACCCCACATGAATACAAGCTCAAGAGAGAGTCATACAGAAACAGAAAGAGATGAGGAGAGAGAGAAGCATATACACAGTGCACATGCTCAGACACACATCAGGCAGAAGTCTCTCGGTGTAAACAGTGCCTACACATGTGTGTGCATTCAAGTTTATTGTTGCCTGCTTAGTTTATACTGACAGTTTTTGCATGAACATACAGTATGTTGAGGTAGCTATATTTTGCACATTTTTGTCATATAATAAATCCAAACTCACTCTATGCATTAGTGAATTTAGTCCACAGATGCTAATTTTATTATTGTCAGTGAATAAGACAGTAATAATGTCCCACCAATAGAATACATTTTATTCTGATTAAAATTATAATATATCACTCATCCCAGTGTTTATTTTCTGAATGAACTGACTGGCTTCTTAAAATTACATAAATACAAAAATGATCTTCAAGTCTTTTGAATGACTCTTTGAAATGAACATATCCCAAAGATTCACAAACACATTTGAATAACATTCAGAATTACACAGCTTCAGCCTTATTATGATTTTGATGGCTGCAATACCTCTCAAAAAGTTCTCTGTAATTGGGTGTTCTACCTTGGTGCTTGTAGTTGATCCTGCTGCACATAGCCAGCAGGGGGCAGTATTTGTTAAAAGGAGGACACATATTTCCTATTTGATTGAGGAGCTCCAACTGCATCATTCATTCATCTAATTTTGCTTATTCCTGTGTGAACCTTAGGCAGGGCAAACTCTCACATTCATTCACTGTAGGAGCAATTTGAAAGTGACTAAATGCATGTGTTTGGAACGTGAAATTAAAGAACTTTTAGAACTGTAAAAAAAAAAACAAAAAAAACTGACAAACAAACAAACAAAAACGACTGTAATACTGTTTTTTTTTTTTTTTAAAGTAATCTGCCTGTATTTTAACGCAGAAGGATGCTTTAAAATTTCTTAATATGACATAAGTGATGGCACTGAGATGGAACCTAGCTGTACACAAAGACACAAGTCATGTATGACAGTGTCCTCTGTGTCCTGTGGAGCAGTGGATCACAACACTTCAATTCAATTCAATTCAGTTCAATTCAGATTTATTTGTATAGCCCAGTATCACAACAAAAGTCGCCTCAAAGGGCTTCACAACAGTTGATCAAACATAAACACACAATCAGACAACACAAACAATAACTACACTAAACTAAACAGACCCAGGACACTCCTGTCCTTAGACCCTCCTTCTCGGTAAGGAAAAATACCTAAAAAAAAACAGCTGCGGGAAAAAAAGAAGAAACCTTATGGAGCCCAACTGAAGGAGAGATCCTCTCCCAGGACGGACAGGCAATGCGTCTAGGACTGTTAGTCCATTAGCTCATCTATAGGATCATCTGTAATGATTCATCCAGGGAGTGGGGTGAGGTAGGTTGAGGAAGTCCAGAGGATGCAGCAGGTGGGCCTCATCCAGACAGGTGAGTGGGGCGAGGTAGAGCCGGGAAATACTTAGAGGTGAGGTTGAGGGCCTACAGGTAGGGACAGGAGCACAGATGGGGTCAGCTAAGATCCAATCGTCACTGGGACATCGGCTGGCGGCCAGGCATCTGAAACAGTCCCCACTCCCCCAGAGGGGAGCGGGAGAGAGGGACAACTTGTGAATAGCAAGGAACTGATTGGAGATATAGAATATTTGATAATATTAATTACAGTGATAGGAGAGGAGCAGCAGATGAAACCAGAGCACAGAGGCTCAGTGCACCATACTTCCCCCAACTTCTAGCTCCTAGAGCAGCCTAGCTTCAGCTGTGGAGTTAACCCTGTTCCTGGCCTGACCATAAGCTTTCTTGAAGAGGAACGTTTTAAGCCTAACCTTAAATGTAGAGACTGTGTCTGCCTCTCTAACATGAGCTGGAAGCTGATTCCATAAAACAGGAGCTTGGTAACTAAAGGCTCTACCTCCAACTGTACTTTTAGAAACCCTGGGAACCACTAATAGCCCTGCATTTTGTGAGCGCAGTACTCTGCTTGGTTGGTATGGCACTATAACATCATTAATGTAGGACGGGGCCATACCATTTACAGCCTTGTAAGTCAGGAGAAGGATTTTAAACCTAATTCTGAATTCAACTGGAAGCCAGTGAAGTGAAGCTAGCACAGGAGTAATATGTTCTCTCCTGTTAGTTCTTGTTAATAATCTTGCTGCTGCGTTTTGAACAAGCTGAAGACATTTTAAAGAGTTTTTAGGGCACGCTGCCAGCAGAGAGTTACAGTAATCCAACCTAGATGTAACAAACTCATGGACATGTTTTTCAGCATCACTTTTAGATAAAATATTTCTGATTTTGGCTATGTTACGTAAGTGAAAGAATGCTGTTTTACAGGCTTGGTTTATATGAGCCATAAATGCTAAATCTTGGTCAAATAAAACTCCTAAGTTTCTCACAGTAGAACTTGAGGCTACACTGACACCGTCCAGGGAGACTCTCTGGTCAGACAGAGCTTCTCTCAGCTTTTTGGGGCCTAGTATAATGACCTCTGTTTTTTCTGGGTTTAGGAGGAGATAATTAATTGTCATCCAGGTCTTTATGTCTCTCACACAGGCGCTAAGTTTCTCAACACGGTCATTCTGATCAGGTTTAATTGATAAATACAACTGTGTATCGTCTGCATAACAGTGAAAATTAATGCCATGTTTTCTGATTATGTTTCCTAAAGGCAGCATATAAAGCATGAACAGAATGGGTCCAAGTACTGAGCCTTGTGGCACTCCATAGCTAACTTTACTGCACTGTGAGGAATGTTCATTTACACTGACAAACTGGTACCTATCAGATAAGTAGGATTTAAACCAGCAGGGGGCGCTCCTCTGACCCCTATGTCACAGTCTAATCTCTGGAGTAAGATGCTGTGGTCAGTGGTGTCAAAGGCTGCACTGAGATCTAACAGAACTAGGATTGAGACCAGTCCATTGTCTGAACTTAATAACAAGTCATTTGTGACTCTAACTAATGCAGTTTCTGTACTATGGTGGGGTCTAAAACCTGACTGAAAATCTTCAAATAAGCTATTGTCCTGTAGGTGGCGACATAACTGTTTAACTACAACTCTTTCTAGGATTTTTGAAATAAAAGGGAGATTTGATATTGGTCTGTAGTTGGCTAAAATGTCAGGATGTAGACTGTTTTTTTTTTTTCAGAAGCGGTTTAATAACTGCACATTTAAAAGACTGTGGCACATAACCTGTTTCTAAGGAGGCGTTTATTATAGTCAGTATAGGTTCATTAATTAGGGGAAGAGTTTCTTTAAAAAGTTTGGTAGGTATTGGGTCTAAAAGACAAGTTGACTTAAATGGGCCCTAAAAGGAAAATTTAGGAGTGGTGCTGAAGGGTGGAAAAAAAAGAAAATTGGAGATGGAAAAAGAGAGCATAATAAAAGTATAACATTTTAGCTTTTGTTTGTGATTTATTCATTATTTTGCATTCCTTTATTTATTCCTATTTATTCTTCAAAAATATTTATTAATTGGTTTAGTTGCTACATTAGACCTTCTTCAAATAAAGTAAGAGATTTGCAATAACTTTATTTCTTATCTTTATTATATTATATACTGTCTATATATGTGTATGTGTCATTTGGTGGCCCACAAACAAAAACCGAGAGCTGGCCCTGAACACCACCTGGGGTCTATTTGGTTCCCAACCTCTTTGGTTTTCTGTGCCCCCAGGACCTGGATTAGTCCTGGATTGGATCCGGTTTAGTATTAGATTAATCCTGGTTTAGACCTGGCTTAGTCCTGGTTTAGAGCTGGCTTAGTCCTGGTATAGTCTTAGTTTAGTCCTAGTGTCTTAGTTTAGCTCTGGTTTTAGACATGGTTTAGTCTTGATTTAGTCTTTGTTTACTCCCTGTTTGGTCTGGTTTAGACCTAGTTTTACTTCCGGTTTAGTTCTGTTTTAGATCTGGTTTAGTTCTGGTATGAGACCTGGTTTAGTTCTTGTTGAGTTCTGGGTTTAGAATGGGTTTTGTCCTGGTTTAGTCCCTGTTTTGTCCTTCTTTAGTATTGCATTTTTCTGTTAATACTTTTTGTACCCCTCAGCATTGTCCTGGGTTAGTCCAGATTTAGGGTCTTGGTCTTTGACAGCTAAATATTTTCTGAGAGGGTACTCTAAGTAACTCCACGTACACCCTGCATTCGTGCTTGCATTCTCCTGGTGTGACTCATAAACATTACTGCTCATTCTGTGATGTGCGGGTGAAAATGGGAAACCCAAAGCAGTACCAACCTCTGATAAAGCCAGGACAGAGGTGGGGAGCAGGACGCGCTGCAGTGGGACGTGTGCCCAGCTCAGTCTAATAAAACTGAAAAATGCTGCAAGCTCAGCTTTACAGCTTATGAGCCTGCTTCACTTTTTCCATGTGGAACAGCGCGGGGCCCTGAGTGGACCTGCAGCTGCACCCAGACCCAGGCCAGAGGCTCCAGACACTTACAGGGCTGTACAATACTCACTCACTTGGGTTGCCTCAGACAGTCATCTACCATAGTGTGCAGTGATGTGAATAATGGTTTGGCAGAAGTTTTATGCCAGATGCCCTTCCTGAGTCAACCCTCTCCATTTATCCAGGCTTTAAAGCACAAAGAGTAAACTGGCTTGTGACCCTCTGGTGCTGGAAAATAGTGATTATTAAGGTTTTTAAGAATTATTAAGACTTCAACACAAAATGACAGAATGAATATGGGTAAAGTGGGACATTTAAGTTTAATGATTACCTTTCAATTTGTCCTTTTTATTGACTAAAGAACACACTGAGCCGATAACAAGAATGCATAGCATTAAAAATCATAAGGTTTGTGGGTATGACATCACTTCCTGGGGAGTGGCAAATCATAATCCACAGGACAGCAATAAAAAAGTGAAGGTGAGTACAGTGACAGAACAATTAGTTTTTTAAAAATGATTATTTATTGGAATGTATTATAAATAAAAACTCTAAAATGTTTTGTCTAAAATGTAAAATGTTTTTTTCTTTTTCATTTCCTTAATATAAGTGATTTTGACAGTGTCCCACTTTACCAATAGTGTATTTTTTGTAAACCTTTTCTTTTGGTAGTTCCCTCAAATATGAGCAATTTAACTATTTAAAATAAATACATTCACTTAAAAATCAAGTTTTACTAGTGACTCTGAGTTTTTCAGTGAGTTTTTATATTTGTAGTGCACCATGAGCTGTAATATATTGCTGTTTAGCCATATTGTTCATATTCATTAAACTATTATATTAAATTTTGTGCTCCTTTATGATAGTTATTTGCAGCCTATTTAAAATGTATAATTGTTGTTGTTTATATTTAAGAGTGTTTTCATACCAAATATCCCATATGTATAAGTGACCCAATTTGCCAACACTGCCTCTAAAAACGATGTTTACAGTCATTCTGTGTTTGAGGAAGAATCTTTAATTCTGTGTTTAGGATTTCACTGTGTCAGATTTCCATCTGTGATGTGTAGTTGAGTTCTTAAGCTGTTTAAAAATGTATTATATTAAAGGTTCTAGCATTAGAATCAAACAGAAACTGCATTTTCAAAAAGTGTCCATATTAAAAGACCTGCGAGTCTCTGCACTGGGAGGATAATCTGAAGAGAAGAGCTGAAAGGGAGAGGAACCTAATCTGTGTTTTACAGCAGTGCGTTCCGAGCCCCGCGTCAATCTCCGACTGTCCCGGCTGTGCGTTTCTGGGAGCAGCCGATGTGCCTCTGTTCTGTTGTTTTGTGATGGAAACTCATGGTCTCGGCATGTGTCCTCCTGTCCCTCCCCCAGACCCGCTCCCATTCACTCTCACTGCGCTTTTCTCTTCACTTAATTAGAAATGAACTAAAAACACGCTTTTCCTCCTCTCCCCGCAGTCACGTGACCCGGGTGCACTCAGCGCGTCCTTTTCGTTTTTGCCGACAATAAAGCAGCTCCTGCAGGTCCCTTTGTCCCCGTCTGCTTTCACTGGCGGTGCCTTCAGGGGCCGGAGGAAATCACCTACAACAGCTCCACCGGGTTTTAAACTGTGTCATAGAGAACGTTTTACATTGTAGGCTAATATATATTTATATTTAGGCCTAAAGATAGAGAGATGTTTATTTTATTTTATTGGACCTTTATTTAACGGGAAAGTCCTACTGAGATTCAGAATCTCTTTGGCAGGGGAGTCCTGGCCCCATGGGGGACCTATTGTACATGTTTTTAGTGGTAGGGGAAACCAGAGCACCAGGGAGAACATGCCAACTCCACACAGAAAGGCCCCACCCAGTCTGGGAATCGAACCCGAGACCTTCTTGCTGTGAGGCAGGAGTGCTAACCACTATGCCACCATGCCATACAAAGATAGATGTTTAGTGAAAGCTTTATATGCTGGTAACAGTTTAATTTGCTGTGGTATTGAGTTCCACTCTCTGGAGCCTCTCACAGACCAGACAGACTGACTAAAGGTACTTTTACACAGAGGAATAACACCGTCACCTCTCACAGATCCTCTGGTTACACTCAGTGGTGTTTCTTTGGCTAATAAAATCTGCAAGAGGAGTTGGAGCCAAGTTATGTGTTACCTTATAAACCAAGCATAAGTCTGCAAATTTAATATGTTCAGTCCAATTTAGCGAATCATACTGTTTTAGGATTGAACAGTGATGGTAAAGTCTTGGGTTCTTATCCACAACTTTGATGGCTTGTTTGTACAATATTTCAAGTGGTCTCATTGCACTATGACTTGCCTGAGACCAACTAGTTAAACAATAACTGAGACAGCTAAAAAACATTGAATGTAAAAAGACTTTTGCCGCCTCAGTTGACATTTCATTTCTGATTGAGCAAAAATTTGCAAGAGTAACCTTGATTTTTTTTTTTTTACACATTTTGTCAACATGAGCTTTGAAAGAAAGGTTTGAGTCCACCAATAACCCAAGATATTTATATTGGCTAACAATCTGTAGTTTTTCACCAGCAACACATTTCAGAGTCATGGGAACCTCTATTGTTTTTACTAAAACCATGCTGACTGTTTTAGAAACATTTAATTGCAAGCAACATTCTTGCAGCCAGACTGTGACCTGACTCATTAATTTGGTAAGTTTGGATGCAAATGTCTTTGGAGTAACCATGTACAAATAAAACTGTATCGTAGAAAATACATTCAACTTGAGGACAGACAGAGGGCAAATCATTAATGTAAAGACTAAATAAAAGGTGACTTAAAATGGATCCCCAAAGAACGCCTGTTAACAGCTGAAGTGACTCAGATTTAGGTTGGTCTTTGATCTTTTCTAGGAACAGATCTGCTCACTTAATACAACATCATTATTTCCTGTTGCTCTGGGTCAGCAGGGCTGGTCCCGCAGATTTAGGGGTCCTAAGCAAGATAAATTTGGGGGCCAAGCCTCTCAGTCATTTTTTAGACTAATTTCACTGTATAACTTTTATTCTATTAAAACTCTGAGCTATTTTGAGCATGGTACATATAATACAGACAGACCCTCTCAAAACTGACAATAACAAGCAGAATGTTCAATAAATAGAGTTAGAAATTATTCAAATCAACAAATGATGGATAAGCCTTGGGGCCCTCTAATGTCTGTGGGCCCTATGCAGCTGCTTGGTTTGCCTGTAGGAAGGACCGGCTCTGTGGGTTGGTGAAGCAGTGTCCCATACTCACTGCAGCACAGCACATCTCCTCATGAACCTGAACAAGTTATTCTAAATTTTCTGCAGCTTTGTTGGAACAGCATTAACTTCTTGTTTATTTCTATAGCTCTCAAGATTTCATATCTATTTTTAGTTCTGAACAAATGCTGGCTTTTTAAGGATTGTTCAGAGCCACATGTATGATCTCTGAGTTTCAGGTGATAAGAAGCAAGCTCTAATAAAGCCTGTCCAACAGCAGACTGCAGTTGCTGATCTACTCATGGCTTTTTCGAGGTCAGCCCTATGTTCCCCAGTACCATGTTCCCCATTACCTATGTTCTCCAGTACCTATATTTTCCAGTACTGATCTTCTCCAGTAATGATGTTCCCAAAGGAATTTTAAGGTTAATATTAGGATTCTCAACAATAACATTCCATTTGATCCATACTGCCTTGTTTTAGGACTGGAGTCAAACTGTGGATACAAACATGAGTACATTCTGAGAATTTAACTGTTTATAGCTCGCCTCACAATCTTCCAAAAACGGCTGGACTATGAACCACATCGAACATACGTATGCACCCACTTTTTCATCTGTGGCATGATCCTCCCTGCAGCACAGTAGCTAGAATACCTGGGTACTAGACTCACTACAAGTGTGAGCTGAGGTGATGTCATGTGCTTCCCTAAGCCACACGTACACATCTGAATACAAACAAACAAACAAAGATTTTTTTTTTTTTTTTTCTAATTAGGTTTTTCTTTTACTCGTCGTCGTTTCGGAGAGGCGCTGATATTCCAGGACTCCCAGGGTAAGTGAATGCGTCTTAAGGCCGTGGAGACGTCAGCCGCCCCCCTGCGCTCTCTCCAACAGCCAGTGAGAGGGGAGATGCTCTGAACTGCACACTGCAGCATCTCCAGAGCCGTCAGTCCGCCTCACTTTAGCCCTGGTGTGAGTGTGCACGGCCGCGCAGGACCAGAGCGCCTCAGTCCAGCCCAGTCCGCCCCGCTCCGCTCCACTCTGCGGGTACATATTGTCCCAGCGTTCGGCTTTCATCGGGATTGTGTGTTGTTTGGCTGTTATTTCTTGTTGCACGTTGAGGAGGTGCGCCACCATCCTGCTCTGGCGGTCATGAGAACGCGCTCTGATCCGGAATGACACACATATCGTAGCCAGGTTTTATCCGATGGAAAACTGACGCACTTTTGCACGGTTTCCCTGCCCACAGCACGCTCTGTCGCTCTCTTTTGTCCAGAGCGCGCAGCATCTCCACGGCGCCGTCACAAACAGGCCTCTTCTTCTTCTGCTCTTCTTCCTCCGCTCGTCTCCTTCAAGGACTCCAGTGCACGGCTCGGCTGCGCTGCGCTGCGTAAAAAAAAAAAAAAAACAAAGGGGACGGGATTTAACGCAACCTCAAGCATCAAAGAGCGAGCTCCAAAATGATGGCTGGCGGAGCAGTACAGCAAAACGGGATTTTCTCCAATCCGCACCACCACAGTCAACAGCCACACATGGAGTCCGACCCGCCGGATTCGCGGAAAAGACCCCTGGAGACCCCCACGGAGGCCAGCAGCACCAAGCGCACAAACACGGGAGGTAAGAGATGAGCTGATCGACGCAGGTGCTTCAGAGCAGGCTTTAGCATCAGCACCGCGCGCCTCGGACCCGCCTTGTCCTTTTGTTTAGCTTCAGGTGAATGTGGACAGGGAACAAAGGGGTGCTCTAGGAGATTTAGAGGGGACCGCCGTGGCCCTTAGCTCGCGTCTTAAAGCGTAGCTGTGGACATCCGCAGAGCCGTGCGTCTTTTATTGAAATAAGGCCATGTTGGAGTTGGCGTGGGGCTGTAACTTCGCAACAGCGGGCTGTGCGTGCGTGATAGTGGCATCGGCGGATGACCTTGTGATAATCTCACATCAGCCTCTGCCGTCGCTTTGTGTCTAATAACAAAACGGATAAACAAGCGGCGCGTTAGAGCAGGCCTTTCACTGCGACACACTGCCTCCGTGTGCGCGGCGGCAGCGGAGCGCGCGACTGTGATGGTTGGTGGAATATGGATATGTCACCATGGCGATCACCATATTTGGTTTTTGTTTACATGTCATGCGCCAAGCATCTCCATCACCGGCATCCCAGCCATCAGCAGCCTATGGCCATGCACCCATCATGGACATGCACACGCAACACGCACGCTGTGTTTACACCGAGCTACTGCTGTCCGTCTGAGGAGGGGGCTCAGGTCTGAGGAGGGGCCTCAGGAAGGCTCCACGTGAATCAAAAGCAACACAGAGGCCACTATCTCGCTATGGAAGGAAATGGTAGAAGAATAAATATAAACAATACAAGTGTTAACCAGATTATTATGAAGACATACAAACTGTAAAAGTGTCTTCTATATCAAGAGAAGATTATTTCAATATTGCAAGGTCAACATTATTTACAATTGTCACATTTGTATTTGAACATTTAGGTTTTTGCCAGATTCTAATTTAGGTCTATACAGAGGTGCAAGGCCAGAGTCCACTGGGGCCTCTGATGTCAGCAGTTATTACTGACATGAGGAAACCATAAGATATACATTTTCTTTATGGATATTGCACATAAAATATCATAAAGCTACTCAGGGGTGATTTTCGGATTATAGATTTAGGGGTGCTGAGGGCCTTGTGAGCCAAGAAAAGTCACCAAAAAGAAGCATTTAACACTGGATATAGTGCAAACATGATTATGGCTACTATTTGTAAAGTTGTATTTCTGCTTAAGAGTGAGCAGAAGCAACATTTTATGGCAAAGTTTATTAAACCATATGTATCCCTGTGCATTAAGTAAGTATTTTCTAAATTTGGGAATAGTGTATTATATACTGGGAAATCATATAGCCACTGAGTTCCATTTAGGGGTGCTAGAACTTAACTTAGGGGTGCTATACCTCCCTTAAAAATGGCCGAACTACACCTATGTGTATAATGCAGTAAGCAAGTTCTATTTTCTGAGAACAAACAAGCAGACTGCTTTAACTGTATATTTAGGGTTCATCAAAATGAACACAAATAAAAGACTTCATGGTGAGGATCATACTGTTAGCACAGATAATGTTAGTCCTGTGAGATATAAATATTGTGGTGATGAATGTGGCCCTCTGCTCTCAGGAGCTTTTCTCTGACCTCAGCAGCAAAGTGTTGTCTCCAAACCAGAAGGCTCACTTTGGTTTAGCAGCAGTACTTCTAGATTTGGATGTACTACTTAAGCAAACTTTACATAAAATCATTTTAGCCTTTATTCAAGTATTATAGGCAGTTTGGTGACTTCTTGAGGAATGATGAAGTAAGGCTGCTGATGTTTCTGCGGAGCGTACAGCAGACCAGGTCCTTGGCGCTCCAGCCGTGGTACTGTAGTAGTACTTAAGACAGCGAGGAGCTGCACTAACACACCGCATGTTTAAGAGTGGATCGATGCAGCGCTCTAAGCACCTCTGGCCGGCCTCCTCCTGGGACGTCCCATTTGAGCAGCAGCAGCTCGTTCATTTAGACGATGAAAAGGCAGAGTTTAACACAGACCGGAGCCCCTCACATAGAGTACACGCTTCCTTACCCTGATATCAGAGTGAAACAAAATCAGCTTTTAAGCACAGGTGGAATCTAAGTACAAGGAATTTACTTTAGTACTTTGTTTTAAGAAAATGTACTTTCAGAATATATTCAGTAAAAGATACAGCTACTTTTATTTGAGGAAATGTTTGAGGGAAAGTGTTATTTTTGCTTAACCCTCAGGCCCTCCTTTAAAAAAAATCTGGTTCTTCCCCTTAAAGCCCTTTTAGGTCACTGGGTCACATTTAAAAATATAAGACATGAAGAAAATGTTTTGTTTGTTTGTTTTTTGGTCTTTAACCCCAGTCCTCATTATGCATAGCAAAAATTACTTAATTTTTATATTTGTAACCCTCTAAATGTTTGTTTACATAATTCCCACATATTTGTAAATAAAAGACAAATTATTTACTATTTAAAAATGCAATGTATTTTTTGTGTGTGAGTGCAGGGAATACCAGTTCTGGATAGGTCTCTGATCAGCCCTAACACTGATCATAATACATTTTTATTTTTTGTGCCAATATAAAAAAGAGCTGAAACTCCTTTTCTTCCTCTCAGAGTCCTAAAAGGCCTGGTCTACAGTCACTGTTATCTAATGTGGAAAATATTTCCCACAATGCAATGAGAAAAATGTGGATTTGGTGGTGATTTTTTTGTTTGTATATTTTTCAGCCTCTGACAGGGTTACAGAGGAATTAACATAATTTAACATTTCTGTATTACAATGGCAGTAGAGTGAAAATAAATGATTTTATTGTAAGCCAATGGGACCAAAAAGGGCTTTAACCCTGTAGCACCTTCTGTTGCAAATATGCAGCATATAATTCAAAGGTCATGGCAAAAAAGTAGGAGTCTTTTTTTAAATGTACTAACTCATTCATGAATGCTGCTTACCAAAAATATTGACAAACTTTTGTTCTTACCCATCCCCGTTGACTAAAATTTAGCACGGATGATTTTTTCCAACAAATATTTCTATGTCTGGGTTCTACGGGGTTAGGAAGTAAAAATCAGAGTTTTTGCCCAGACGGAAAATTCTGTTTTGTTTTTGTTTGTTTGTTTTTGTTTTTTTATTTGTTTGTTTTTCAGTTGTAATGCTGAAATTAAAAAAATCATTATTAACATGTATAAACATTTTTGTCAAATATCATCATCCTAGCATAAGAAATGCCAAAATGATTAATGAATAAAAATGATGCCAAAAAATTTAATTTGAAAAGCTCTAAAAGGGTGCCAGGGGGCCTGAGGGTTAACTTGAATTTTAAAATCTCTAAATGAGTAAAAGTGTTTTTGTTTTTTATTGTGTAACAGTTAGATGAAAGAAAGAAAGAAGATGAAATGAAAAAACAAAAATATATTGTCACTTTATATTTAATACTCAAGTAGTAATTTTGTTGTGTACTTTTACTTCAACTAAAGTATTATTAATTTCAAAGGCAGTCCTTTAATTGAGTACTTCTTCCACTTGTCTATAAATTAAATACAGTTGTGCTATGAAGACAGTGAAGTGTTTCTTTTCACTAAGATGGCTGCACATGTGCAGTTGTGAGTCTACGTTGTTGCTGTGTATAATCGGTGTACGCCACACGCCCCCACCCCTGTGCTTCCTCTCTCTGTAGTGGCCTTCCTGCAGCCTCTATTTGAAACTGAAGGCATTGTATTCCCACAACAAGACACTGAGACTCATGGTAAGCCTGACTTCTTTTGCTCTTCTCTGTCTAACCTCTGACCTCTGACCTCTGACAGGGCGCTCCGTGCTCACTCGAGGTTTCTGCATGCTCCCGTTTGTCATTTCATCCACATGCTTTTATAAACCTTATTATTTCTTTTGTCTCACTCTCACTATTACTGCACTGACCAGTCTGTCAACCTCTGACCTCCTCTCACCAAAACATTGGCTTTTTGATTGTAAAGACTTGTGTGTGACGAAATGAGTAAAAGTGCTATACATATTTAATAATATTTCTGAACTCATACTTCTGTCCAGTCACCTCTCACCACTGTTACTCAGTAAATGTTGACTTTGAGATTGGTGCTGAAAAGAATTCTCCAGTAATTTGAAGCCTTGGCCTCTCTTTGTACCATTTTTGGGCATCTGACTCGTCAAAGTTTAGGCAAAAAATGTGGAATATTTTCAAAATAAAATGACATTTGACAGTGAGGATGGCAGGTGTGACTTTACTTCAAAATGTGAAGACATCTGACATGTCTTTGAATGGTTCACTGTAGTTCAGGTTTACTCTTTTGAAGGCATGTTTGGTGAGAAGTGCTTGAAGTGTAAAAAGTATTTGCACACATTGTTACTCCTGGTGCAGATTTTGAAAATATCCATAAGCTCTGACTGTAGTGGTCCAATAAAGCAGTGTTTCCCAACCAGGCATGGGGACCCCTAAGGTTACGCAAGCACTTTACTTGCATTTATTTCATAATTTATTCCCACAATAATAAGAAATTATTTGCAATATTTTCATATTGGACTATTCAAACTTATGAAACAATGTTCAAATGTCACATTGCTAAAGACTATAAGTTGAATATTATACTGTATTATATAATATTTGTGGTCAATTTAATGTGTTTAAAATTACTATATATTTGTTATTTTTTTAGTTTATTCTGAACTTAAAATATACAGAGAAATAAGTAAATGGAGATTACATAGTTATAGATTATATAGTTATTATATTTATATGGCAAATGTGAGTTTAAACAAAAAAAAAAATAAAAAATAAAAATGAAAATGTAAAAAAAGTGTAGGGGTACTCATGGTATGACAAAAAAGGTTGGGTACCACTGCAATAAAAGATAGAATGTAAGTAGCTGCCGTGCATTAGGACTGGTTTCTGTGACTTGCAGTCAGTGTCCTGTCGCAGCGGTGGAAAGTATCTAGTTACTTTATTTTAAATGGCAAAGTGGGTAGGATTCTGGCTTCGCAATTGGAAGGTTTGGGTGTAGCAGTAGTAAAAGTATAGGTTTTACTTTTACTGTAGTATATTTTGTTGCTTGAGTAATATTATTTTCAAATAACAGAAGTTGAGTACTTTGTCCACCACTGTCCTCTTGTGTCCAGCCCACATTCTGTGCAGTAGTCTTGTTGTTAGCGGTTTGCTCTCCCCTTACACATCCTGCAGGCAGCCTGAGAAAATCTGTAATGACGTGTTGACACACAGTGGAAGGGCAAATAGTCATCTGAAGCCTACACTGCTATGCACTTGAAGCTGTCGTAGGAAAAGTGCCTTTATTTAACTGTGGTCATGTAGAGAACAGACAGATGAAGACCTGATATTCGTACTCGCACTCCACTCAGAGCTTGATTAAGCCTCATAGCTGGATATCTCACTGTTTGCAGCAGGTGAGAAGTGTACTACTGTCTCCCCAGCGTTGCCCTCATGTGCACCGGGAACTAAATGATAATAAACACAGCGACTTTATTGTGTAATCATAGTTCAGTATCAATGGTAACAATACAAAACACCAACACAAAACCAACACAAAAGAAACCAACACAAACAAGAAATAAGTTAGCCACTGACAGAGTAAGCAGAATATGACGAGTCTCTACACACTGGACTTCCTGTTTTTCTTATTTACTGACTGCTGCTGAACCTCCCTCAGACTTCATCACAGTGAGCAGTGAACCACCTCATCCATGTGTTAGTGCAACTAGGAGAAACTCACATGACTGGCCCTCACCTGGAGTAAGAGGACAGTTTATAATTGGACTAAGGCAGTAACCTGGAGGTAAACCAACTGACAGACTAAATCTGAGGGAGGGGTACGTGTGGACCTGCCCCGAGAGCTCCAGTTCCTCTGGAGCTGATACTGCCAGAGTTTAGAACCCTGGTGACAAATCTCAAGGCTTTAGATGTGATGTCAGTGAAATGTGTCAGCTTAATATCACTGGGTCAAAGTTTGGGTGGTGACCCCTACACAAGGCTCCTACACAAGACCCCTAGTCAAGATCCCTACACCAGACTCTTACAGAAGGCCCTTACCAGGGTTTCTGTTAGACGACATATGCCAACTTTTGAATGTTTTGAAATGCACATGACCAGTAAAATTAATAGTCACCGGTCAACATGACCAACATAAAAATGTATTAGGAAAAAAAACCATGTTGTGAGCAGTACTATCCAGTATGTTGGTTGTTTTGCATCTGAAACACTGACTGACACTGTTGGGGAAATAAAAAGTCATAAAAAGCCGAACATTTATTTTACTTAGCGCACCTGAAAGCACCATCAGGCCAGTGATGCTTGGCTTTCCTTCACTTTTTAACACTTCAAGGGAACTGTAGACAGGTACATCTTACCTATATAAGAATGAGTGAAGATGTGTGGGGCACAGGAAGATGCGCCTCCAGCCTCCAGTATGCTCCACAGGTCAATACAGCTTGAGAGCTCAAACTAGGACTGACACTGCTGTAGAGTAGCACTTCTGCATGGACATTGCTGCAATGTAAGCCACGAAGTAACTGTGGACAACTGGACAGGGTTGCTCCTCATGGGGTCCATGTATGCAGACCTATGTCAGGAGTTTGAACTGTGGCCACATGTGTTTTAGGGATGATTCTGTTTGTGCTAAAACAAGCTCGATGTCAGTGCACTGTAGGTAAATTAAACATCCATCATCAATATTTATGTCACCTTGCACTAGTGCCCACTGCCCAGAGGCACACCTCCTTCTCCCAAGGGCAAAAATAAAAGTCAAATTAAAGCAAAGTGTACACAGGCACTTGTTCTGGCAACCACATGACTGAAGGACCGCAGCTGCAGTGCCACAGCAGAGCAAGTCATGCCAAGCCAATAAAGCTGAAAGCTTCAGTTTCAGAGAAAAATGTCTGTGAATGTTAAACTATTGTTAAACTATTAATATCTCTGTGTGAGAAAATGCAAAGACCGGATAAGATAGGCTACGTTCCAACCCTTTTTTAGCCTGCAGCATTAGCTTCAACCCAGAAAAAGGAAGGCACTGTAATTCTGATCTGCTGAATGTAGTTAAATGTTGTCTTATAGAGCCTTATAGTAAAACATGGCTGTAGCAGAAACTTCAAAATCATTAGTACAGATATTATTTTACTTTAAATAATACTTGCTTTATTTATTTTCTTTCATTAAATAAAAAAAATGAGTCCTGCATACCAGCTTAAAATCAGTGTGGAGGCAGAGTGGGAGGCAGGGAGGTGGGTAATGTGTGTGTGTGTGTGTGTGTGTGTGTGTGTGTGTGTGCGTGTTTGGATGGGGGGGTGGGGGGTCCTGAGAGGCACAGGGGGGACAGGCAGCAGTGACTGGGAAGTGCTGTGTTTTTTTTTTTGTTTTTTTTTTGGTAATAAAGATCCAGAGCAGTGATGAAGAGGGACACATATTGATCAGTGTTCTCTCATTTGGCTGAGCACAGAAAAAAATGTGATTAATAAATTGGGGTCTGGGCACCAACAACTTGGATGCTTGTCTGCATCTCACAGAGGTACAGTACATACAATACATTTCACTATAATTCAGTAGAAGGTGGATATTTAAGAACTCTGACTCATAGCATACACCTCTACAACAATGCAAAGACTACATGTTGGTCATGACAATGCACTTAACTGAAAAAACAGTGATTAGATTGCGGATTGTCATTTTGTCTACACGAGAAGGAAGTTTCAGTTTTCTGAATATGCAATCTTTTGAAAACGCTGGAAGAGGTGTTTTTGTCTGGAAGCGAGGAGCCACTCAGGACACTCCACACTCGTGTACTGGGAAAATGATGACAGAACACAGTAATTTAATGCTTCATTCATATTTTCACAACTTGTTGTTAGTGACACACGTATAACTCTGTACGGTTGCCTCAGGGTTCATTAGCACTGCCCAGGAGGACCAGAGGATGTAAGAGTTTAAGTGAAAGTGTTAAGCTGTGGCGTCTTCTGCAGTGGTGACTTTGTGAGCAGGGTGAACAGTGCCTTCTGCTGGCCTCATAGGGTTACTGCTGATTTTCACACCTGCTGTTTTCTCACACCTGGAGCGTATCTGTGTAGAGAAGAATCATAGACAGCAGGACTGTTGAGTTTTCCTGACCAGTGTTGTTGTGTAAGTCTGATGAAGGTAATTGAAAAACAGTGTTTACATGACTATGTCTAAATTAAAGTATGCTCAATTTAAATGAATATATTATTCAAATATTCCAATGAATATTGGAATAGTATTGTAGTGCACTCAGTCCCTGCATTTACATGGGACATCTTACTTCTGTGAAGGTCTATAAACAGATTCATATTCATGAAGTCTATCCGAATAAACGACAACATAGAATAGACGTTTTATGAATCATAATTGTTTTAATACCGAAAGCTTAGTTTATGTGTATAATGTATAATAATGTAAAGAAATATCGTGAACACACACGTAGACACATTAAAATGCCATTCTTAGAGCTCATCCTCTCCATCCCAAAGGAGTGTGGAGCATGTGATTGGTGCAGAGATATGCTGCTCAGTGTGAGCAGCCAGCTGATTGGTCAGGGCACAGTGGACACATGAATACAGATGAGGCAGCTTTAAGCTCTATTATACAGCTGACATGTCACAGAATTTGACATCAAGCATCTCGGTGAGCTTCCATTGTTCTGATCTGGTATTCAAATACACAGAAACCTCTGTAAGTCCTCTTTAAGTCCTCTGGGAGGCACAGTGAGGACAGGCCCCCTTACAGACAGACCCTCTACTGACTTTTTCTTAGGAATGGATGATTGTTTGAACACAAACTCCCAGGATCATAGGGTCCCCCCGTGGTCCTTCACCCTGCTCTGTCCACCCCTCAGCGCTCAGACTCCTCTCATGTGTGAACTCAACTCCTGTGGACATCCTGCCCTGGTGTGCTCTTGGTGTGGTCCTGGTGAAGTGCAAACGCAACACGGACCAAACTATAGATTAACGCCAGGGAGAGGACCACAGCACTGTTTACCAAGGGCAGAAAAACATACGCACATCTAACGTGGCTATAAGAAAAAAAAAAATATATATATATATATACCCTAAATAAATGTATTTAAAAGGTTGCTAACATTAGCTGTTTGAAATTATTGATATATATATATTCAGCTGAAGAGGCGGACCTTTGACCAATAGATGATCAGGGTTTCTTTTCTGCCAGTTTCTTTCAGTAAATACTGGCGCACTGCCCCCTACAGGCAAGGTTTGTTACTGCTCTCTCAGTCAGTTCACTTTGTTTGACAGAGCTCAATGTGAACTCGAATGAAACCAATGACATCATCAACACAGGTGCGGACTTTCGGCCTGAAGCGCACCCTGCAAATCCTCTGGACCAGCAAGTGTGAACACACCCATAGAGAGAGGCGTGTCTTCTTATTTCTCGTGATGCACGAGTGTAATACTGGACATGAGAAAAGGGTATTGCAGGACATGAAAAGGTGTAATAATGGACATGAGAAAGTGTAATAATGGACATGAGAAAGTGTAATAGTGGACATGACAAAGTGTAATAATGGACATGAGAAAGTGTAATAATGGACATGAGAAAGTGTAATAGTGGACATGAGAAAGTGTAATACTTGACTTGAGAATGTGTAATAATGGACATGAGAAAGTGTAATAGTGGACATGAGAAAGTGTAATAGTGGACACAAAGTGTAAAAATGGACATGACAAAGTGTAATAATGGACATGAGAAATTGTAATAATGGACATGAGAAAGTGTAATAGTGGACATGAGAAAGTGTAATAATGGACATGAGAAAGTGTAATAGTGGACATGAGAAAGTGTAATACTTGACTTGAGAATGTGTAATAATGGACATGAGAAAGTGTAATAGTGGACATGAGAAAGTGTAATACTTGACTTGAGAATGTGTAATAATGGACATGACAAAGTGTAATAGTGGACTTGAGAAAGTGTAATAAGGGACATGAGAAAGTGTAATAAAGGACATGAGAAAGTGTAATAAGGGACATGAGAAAGTGTAATAATGGACATGAGAAAGTGTAATAGTGGACTTGAGAAAGTGTAATAAGGGACATGAGAAAGTGTAATAAAGGACATGAGAAAGTGTAATAAGGGACATGAGAAAGTGTAATAGTGGACTTGAGAAAGTGTAATAAGGGACATGAGAAAGTGTAATAATGGACATGAGAAAGTGTAATAAGGGACATGAGAAAGTGTAATAATGGACATGAGAAAGTGTAATAAGGGACATAAGAAAGTGTAATAGTGGACATGAGAAAGTGTAATAATGGACATGAGAAAGTGTAATAGTGGACATGAGAAAGTGTAATACTTGACTTGAGAATGTGTAATAATGGACATGAGAAAGTGTAATAGTGGACATGAGAAAGTGTAATAGTGGACACAAAGTGTAAAAATGGACATGACAAAGTGTAATAATGGACATGAGAAAGTGTAATAATGGACATGAGAAAGTGTAATAGTGGACATGAGAAAGTGTAATAATGGACATGAGAAAGTGTAATAGTGGACATGAGAAAGTGTAATACTTGACTTGAGAATGTGTAATAATGGACATGAGAAAGTGTAATAGTGGACATGAGAAAGTGTAATAGTGGACACAAAGTGTAAAAATGGACATGACAAAGTGTAATAATGGACATGAGAAAGTGTAATAATGGACATGAGAAAGTGTAATAATGGACATGAGAAAGTGTAATAGTGGACATGAGAAAGTGTAATACTTGACTTGAGAATGTGTAATAATGGACATGAGAAAGTGTAATAGTGGACATGAGAAAGTGTAATAGTGGACATGAGAAAGTGTAATAGTGGACTTGAGAAAGTGTAATAGTGGACACAAAGTGTAAAAATGGACATGACAAAGTGTAATAATGGACTTAAAGTGTAATACTTGACTTGAGAATGTGTAATAATGGACATGAGAAAGTGTAATAGTGGACTTGAGAAAGTGTAATAAGGGACATGAGAAAGTGTAATAAAGGACATGAGAAAGTGTAATAAGGGACATGAGAAAGTGTAATAATGGACATGAGAAAGTGTAATAGTGGACTTGAGAAAGTGTAATAAGGGACATGAGAAAGTGTAATAAAGGACATGAGAAAGTGTAATAAGGGACATGAGAAAGTGTAATAGTGGACTTGAGAAAGTGTAATAAGGGACATGAGAAAGTGTAATAATGGACATGAGAAAGTGTAATAAGGGACATGAGAAAGTGTAATAATGGACATGAGAAAGTGTAATAAGGGACATGAGAAAGTGTAATAATGGACATGAGAAAGTGTAATAGTGGACTTGAGAAAGTGTAATAAGGGACATGAGAAAGTGTAATAGTGGACTTGAGAAAGTGTAATAAGGGACATGAGAAAGTGTAATAAGGGACATGAGAAAGTGTAATAGTGGACTTGAGAAAGTGTAATAAGGGACATGAGAAAGTGTAATAATGGACATGAGAAAGTGTAATAAGGGACATGAGAAAGTGTAATAATGGACATGAGAAAGTGTAATAGTGGACTTGAGAAAGTGTAATAGTGGACATGAGAAAGTGTAATAGTGGACTTGAGAAAGTGTAATAGTGGACACAAAGTGTAAAAATGGACATGACAAAGTGTAATAATGGACTTAAAGTGTAATACTTGACTTGAGAATGTGTAATAATGGACATGAGAAAGTGTAATAGTGGACTTGAGAAAGTGTAATAAGGGACATGAGAAAGTGTAATAAAGGACATGAGAAAGTGTAATAAGGGACATGAGAAAGTGTAATAATGGACATGAGAAAGTGTAATAGTGGACTTGAGAAAGTGTAATAAGGGACATGAGAAAGTGTAATAGTGGACATGAGAAAGTGTAATAGTGGACATGAGAAAGTGTAATAGTGGACATGAGAAAGTGTAATAGTGGACTTGAGAAAGTGTAATAGTGGACACAAAGTGTAAAAATGGACATGACAAAGTGTAATAATGGACTTAAAGTGTAATACTTGACTTGAGAATGTGTAATAATGGACATGAGAAAGTGTAATAGTGGACTTGAGAAAGTGTAATAAGGGACATGAGAAAGTGTAATAAAGGACATGAGAAAGTGTAATAAGGGACATGAGAAAGTGTAATAATGGACATGAGAAAGTGTAATAGTGGACTTGAGAAAGTGTAATAAGGGACATGAGAAAGTGTAATAAAGGACATGAGAAAGTGTAATAAGGGACATGAGAAAGTGTAATAGTGGACTTGAGAAAGTGTAATAAGGGACATGAGAAAGTGTAATAATGGACATGAGAAAGTGTAATAAGGGACATGAGAAAGTGTAATAATGGACATGAGAAAGTGTAATAAGGGACATGAGAAAGTGTAATAATGGACATGAGAAAGTGTAATAGTGGACTTGAGAAAGTGTAATAAGGGACATGAGAAAGTGTAATAGTGGACTTGAGAAAGTGTAATAAGGGACATGAGAAAGTGTAATAAGGGACATGAGAAAGTGTAATAGTGGACTTGAGAAAGTGTAATAAGGGACATGAGAAAGTGTAATAATGGACATGAGAAAGTGTAATAAGGGACATGAGAAAGTGTAATAATGGACATGAGAAAGTGTAATAGTGGACTTGAGAAAGTGTAATAAGGGACATGAGAAAGTGTAATAAAGGACATGAGAAAGTGTAATAAGGGACATGAGAAAGTGTAATAATGGACATGAGAAAGTGTAATAGTGGACATGAGAAAGTGTAATAAGGGACATGAGAAAGTGTAATAGTGGACTTGAGAAAGTGTAATAAGGGACATGAGAAAGTGTAATAAAGGACATGAGAAAGTGTAATAAGGGACATGAGAAAGTGTAATAGTTCACTTGAGAAAGTGTAATAAGGGACATGAGAAAGTGTAATAAGGGACATGAGAAAGTGTAATAAGGGACATGAGAAAGTGTAATAGTGGACTTGAGAAAGTGTAATAAGGGACATGAGAAAGTGTAATAAGGGACATGAGAAAGTGTAATAAAGGACATGAGAAAGTGTAATAAGGGACATGAGAAAGTGTAATAAGGGACATGAGAAAGTGTAATAAAGGACATGAGAAAGTGTAATAAGGGACATGAGAAAGTGTAATAATGGACATGAGAAAGTCTGGAGAATGGTGCACAGACACTGCTCCTCTCCGAGCTGTGTTTGTGTCGGTGGCCATCTTTCAGCCCATAGACAGCTGCTGCAAAGACAGTGGCAACAAAAGCGGGTCTGGGGGAGGGTGGGGTGTTAGACAAAGCAACCCCCCACACACACAAACACACACACACACACACAAACACACACACGCACACACACACACACTCTCACTGCTTAAGGCGGATGAATATTTTCCAAGTCCCCTGAGCTCAGAGGGGGTGACAGTGGCCCACTTCAGGCAGCGTTCCAAACGCTTTCTCAGGATAACTGGGGCAAAAGTGCTAATACGCCATATTTTATTCAAGTACAGATCACATGTAGATGACACCGAAATGAGAACAGAGACCAGAGACCAGTGTGATCAAGTACATGGATACAGCTCCATGAGCGTGGTACTCGTGTTTTTAATTTTTAATTGAGTGTCGTCTTTTGTCTTTTGCCAAATAATTTAGATAAAGATCTTGTAGATGTCTGAGCAGACTTCGTCTGCATGTTTCAAACCTGGACACTTGCATAATCAGACAGGTACCAGTGGACAGCAGTGGAGGTGGGAAGCTACTACATACTTTTATTTAAGTACCTTAATACATGTAATAAATAAAATGTACTTTCTGAATACACTTTCTATACTTTTACTTGAGATTTGAAAAAGTTGCTTTGACTAAGTAAAGTTTGACCTCAAAGTGGGCAGCACACACACACCTGTTTTGCAATATGAAGGTCCTGTATTGGAACCATGTTTACGTAAGAGCAGAAGAAAATTAAAATGTATTTATAAATGTAGTTGTACATTTTATTCTTATTACTTTTTTACATTTATTCTAGGGTGAACAGATTTAGACTCCAAAAACATATTTGTTTTTCAGAAATCATGGAGCATTTGAACATAGAAAGTAACCAAAATACATTTTTTGTCAAAGTACATGAATCTGGGGCTTACGTTTTGAATATCATGGAGATATATTAATACAAATAATGACATGGTGAATAAATTTAGTGACAAAAGTCTTTAGACAAATGTGTTTTTAGTTTCCTGTTTGTTTGGTTAAAATGGGGACATGGTTTGTTGAAAACTGGGACATCTTAGAATTTTTACAGATATCTCTTGGGACATGGAAGAAGGAGCCTAAATCTGGTACTGTCTTCATTAAATATGCACATCTGGTCACTCTATTTTATTCATGCAATAATTTTATTGACAAATTTGACTTCTGCAAAGCTAACTCTCAGAGGTGGGACAGTGTGTAAAAACAGCGGAATGCAGTGGTCTGAAAATCTCATCACACAGTATTTTATGCACATCAGAACAGACACGACACTTCAGGGGTGGAAACACAGATATTTGACCATTTCATGAAGAAAAAGAGCTCATTTTGAATTTGACTGATCAGCATGTCTCAAAAATGAAGAGAAAGAAAAAGCAGGAAAAACAGCTGGAATGAACCTTCAGCAGCTCATTAGGTTAACTGGTAACTCTTCACTCAAATGAATTGTAGATTTGTACAATCCAGAACAATATCATGTGTCTAATGTGTTGCTTGAGCACCTGAAGATCAGGAGCATCCACTTACTCCAATACTACATCCAATACTAATACAGACTGCCATCTATACTCAGAGATCTTACAGAAGTGTGTCCAGTTAATCTATAGTTAGTTATCAATTTGTTGCAATGCTCCTCCAGCTGTCCATCAGCAAAATATTTTTCCATGTTTTTTTCTTTCCTCATCCCAACTTTTTGAGATATATTGCTGCCATCAAATTCCCATATTGAGGTTATGTTCTCTGCAGAAAGTGACAGGTCAACTCAGAATCAGTCTGTCTGCCTCTTTGTTTATTTATTTATTGAGCATATTTTGATCCATCTGAGACCTTCATCAGGCTTGAGGACAGCCTTCAGGTGCTGCATCCAAAAACATCAACCAATTAGGACTGAGGACATCTCCTGAGGACACAGAGACCACTCAGAAAGGGCCTCACATTTCGCCATAACGCGTGACACAGAATATTAACATTATTCTCTTTACAATAAAATAAAGATTTAATACATTCAAAATGAAAATGGAATACATTGATCAAAATCACTCAGTAATTTCAATATGATAAATAAAATTGGATCGCATTTGAATTCATATTTAAGTACAACATAAGAGGCCTTCTCCTGCTCCTAACCCCTCACAGGGAGGGATATTCTTACACACCTTGAGCCACAGTTACAACATTACATTCAACAGCAGTTTATCACCGAGACCTCTTGGGTTTAAAGTAAAAATCCAGTTTGCTTCATGTCTTTTTAAAACAAGGTTGCAGTCACTTCCCCTGGGTGGGGGTGGGACCTGATCAGTCCCAGTGAAGCACAGAGCTGACACGTTGAGCTTTAATTCATTCACATGGACTTCTGCTGATAGAGAGTCCTCATCGTGTCACCTGTTGGCGCTTTTGTGCTCGTTTGGTTGGTGTGGGTTTTCCTTCATATGTGAAGGGCAACACAACAGGTGAAGCTCACAGGTATGAGGCTGCACATCTGATGACACTGACCATGGGGAGGGTTTTACCAGTGGAAGGGTGACAGAAGTGGGAGGTTTTTGTCGTCTTGCAGCTTTGGTTGCAGCTTCCACACCTATAGTTGCCATCACATACAAAATGAAACGGTGAGATATGTCTATTCCAACACTTGATGTAGTGTTAATGATCTATGTAGGGCTGGGTACTGTTCAGATTTTTTCGATACCAGTATTTAAACAATACCTGGTTTTTGATACTGGTACTTAAGTGATATTTTTTCTGAGGCCTATGGTGAGCTAATTCATCTTCTACAATCATACATGCAAAGGAACATTAAAGGTCCCACTAGGTATTGAAACTTGGTATGGAATACAAATTTTTTTTTTTGATACCATTGTTTGAACTGTATGTATGTCTATCTATGGTAACTTTTCTTTCAATACCAGGGTATTGTTTAACGGTACCCTGCCCTAGTTCTATGTGAATAATTTTTTGAGATTAGCATTTTACACACTTTCTGAACTTTTTTTTTAAAATTGTGGTGGTACTTACCTATAATTATTTTGAAGTAATAGTACTTTTGCTTCCATGCTGAGTTGGAATACATCTCCTGTCTGTGCTGATTGGTGCAGAACAGGACCAGTCTCACTGAGGTCTTTCTGAACCTTCAGTCTGTAATCCTCCAGATATTTCACTCCACCCTCCCTGCCTTGGCCTGTCCCTGCCGTCCGGACACCAGATCCCAGGATTTGAGCCTCTAGTCCCCGGTACACAGGGTCCTATTCTGGGCCTGGCGGCTCCGCTGGGGCCCTAGCAACACATCGCAATGTTTACTCCTGGGTTGTGTTGTGGTGGTTTGCGATTTATTATTTATTGTACGCGACCTCAGTGCAGTTGTGGGCTGTACATTCCGTGGTGCTTTAGGCCCCGTGCACGCACCTCTCTGCTGATCGTAGTGACACTGGCCTAGTCAGTGTGTGTCTGTGCTCTGTTTGGCTGAACTAACCGGGCAGTAGTTCAGGTCAGTCCGTCAGCCAAATGTATGGAGCTTCAAACTGCCCTGTGACTGTTCAGGTAGGCTCTCTCCATTCTTGTGGTGCTTTTGGATACTCTAAGTAATTTCTATTAAAATTCATGTAAAAATGTTACTTTTAAAAATTACAACCCAAATTCAGGATGTGTTTAAAATTTGACTTTCAAATCACATGAGCAAATATTTATTCACAATAGGACATACTGTGGAGAGCATAACAAATGTTTACACTGAGAAATTTGACACTTTTATGCACAAAATGAGTTCATTTCAAATTTGATGCCTGCTACAGGTCTCAGTTGGGACAGGGGCAGGTTTACCATGGGGTAGCATCTCCTCTTCTTTTCAGAACAGTCTGAAGATGTCTGGGCATCGGGGTTATGAGTTTCTGGAGTTTTGATGTTGGAACTTGGTCCCATTCTTGCCTGATATATAGGGATGGGTATTGTTAAGATTTTAACGGTACTACTACTCTTATTAATACTGCTTATTGAGCCAGTCTTTTAATGGTGCTCTAATCATACTTTTTGAGCAAAAGTCTAATAAATATTACTTTTTAAACCTTGTTGGACATTCCCAATAGGGACTTTGGGTCTGTAATATTTTTTTCTAAAATATATAAAATTAGTATAACTTTGAGAAAAAGCAGTAGCCTATTTTTATGTAGGCTAAATAAACACATAAGCTGCCTATGGTCACAGCTGTGTTTCAGAGACATATATGAGGTCACTCAGAGATAAAGACAGAGTTTAGTTGTTTTTTATGGTTATTCCTCCTGTGGGCTGCTGCATAATATTAGCTCACCATCTTTCTGTGTTCTTTGTCAGTTTACTCTGTGTTGTTGCGCTGGCATGCGATGCTTGTCCTCAGCGTGTCCATGCATGGTGTCAGCATCTGCTTTGGCAAAGTTCAGCCACACTTTTTCTTTCTCTGTGTGCGGTTGCAGTGCACTGCTGTGTGCAGCAGTCCCGCCCACTCTGCTCCACTCACACAAACAGCAGCAGGTGTCTCATCTTTTATGAGAGTGAAATGATTTTACGCACGTGTTTGCCCACATGGCATTTTCCACAACTACTCAGTATCATTAAGAGCACTGTTAAGGCTGAAGCTTATCAGTCCCCAGGCACTGCCATGACATAGCAGCAGTGCCATCACAATACTAGGTCTCGGTACCCATCCCTACTGATGTAGGTTTCCAGAGCATATTTTGCTCTAAAACTTTTCTAAACCTTCCAGCATTCACTGTTCCTTCCAAAACACACCAGCTGCCCCCATCCTATCACAGATGCTGCTTTAGAACTGAACGCTGATAACACGCTGGACAATGGCGTTCGTGATTTCCAAAAAGAATGTCAGATTTGGACTGGTCTGAACATAAAATACTGTCCATCTTTCAAACAGTCCATTTTAAATGAGCATTGGCCCAGGACACGACGCCGCTTCTGGACCATGTTCACATATGGCTTACTTTTTGCATGATAGAGCTTTAGTTGGCCTCTGCAGATGGCACGGCAGATTGTGTTTACCCACAGTGGTTTCTAGGAAGTATTCCTGGGCCCATTTAGTAATGTCATTGACACAGTCATGCTGATGAGTGAGGCAGTGTCGTTTTAGGGCCCCAAGGCCACGGGCTCCAATAAAGGTCTTCAGCCTTGTCCCTTACACAGAGATTTCTCACAGAGTTTTTCTGACTCTGAAGATGATGTTATGCTCTGTAGATGCAAAACCTTTGCATTCTGACGTGAGGAACATTGTTTTTAAAGTATTCCACAATCTTTTTACTCTTCACTCTTGCTTTTTCAGCCATTTGTTGCCCCAGTCCCAACTATTGTGAGACCTGTAGCAGGCATCAAATTTGAAATGAGCTCATTTTGTGATAAAAGTAATATAAACATAATATATTATTATAATATTAATATAAACATTTGTTATGTTATCTGTGTTCTATTGTGAATAAATTATTGGCTCATGTAATTTGAAAGTTTTTTAGTTTTCATTTTACTCATATTTTAAAAATGTCCCAACATTTCTCGATTCGGGTTGTGCTCAGTTGGAATGGCCTGGTGTTGTGCACAGTCCCATAGCCCTCAGACAAAATTATAACATCTTTTATTTGCAGATATAGGTTTATTATTATTAAGCTGGAGTGTTAAGTAAAACATTAACAGATGTTCCAGGCGCTAACAGAATTCTAGATCACTATGCGCAATTATTCCAAAGGTTAACTTTTTGCCAGTTAGTTGAGGCAACCTGCAGATATTTTGCCGAACACCCACTTGTTTTCTGCATCGTGGTTTCATTTGTGGCGCTGAGTGAAACAGTGGTGGGTGGTGGGTAGGCGACCACTCTCCACTGCAGTGGGGCTCCCTGAGCTCCAGGCAGGCCCCAGTCAAACCCCACCAGGACCCCAGGGGCAAGGTCTGCCTTCACATAATCAAACCTGATCAGAGTTTGGAGGTGCTGAGTGTAGCGTGGGTGAGCAGAACAAGGGTCAGAGGCCTCACGTTGATAGTGCTGTGTGCTTAAGAATGGATGACTTGGTATGAGAGAGAGGTTGAGAGGTATTCTCAGACCCGAACCTACACAAATAAATGGCCATAAAGTGATTTACTTTATGGTAATTTATTTGTGTAGGTTCAGGTCTGAGAATACTAACTGTATCCAATCCAGATTTTACATACTGTGTACAGGTTATCAACAGATACATCCAAGGATAAACAGCATTATCCTGGCAAGCAGGACAGGCTGGTTACTCCCTCGAAGGGAATTGTTTCTCTCTCATGGAACTGGCCTATCACAGCCGTTTATCAGTTGCATGTCTTACAAATACAGAAGCTCACCAGAGTTGCGCTGGCTACTGAACTAATTTAATAACTTCTCTGAACTGTTTAGTACCGTTTAGTTCTTTCCTTCATCACCTGTTCGTTCTGGTGAAGTCCTTGTTGTTCTTCAGTTCTCTGTGTGCTTTTTTTCTTTGTCCTGTTTCCTTTTTAACTACAGTTAAGTCAGGTTTTTGTCTGTTGTGTTGTGTCTTTGTACATCTGGCTTCTGCTGCTGTTCCCATTCACAAATAAGGACAGAGCTGCTCAGAATGCAACGTATTCTGCTGTGGGAAAAACAGCAAACTTCCATCTTTGTTTGGGTCAGCAGTGCACTGCTTATGTCCTGCCCTTAATTTTTCTGATTGGTTACTCTGCCTGTGATTGTTCCGCCCATAGAAACACAATTTAAGCAAAGCGACACCAGACTAACTTCTTTGTACAGAATAGGAAAAGAGTTTGTCTGGCGAGGCAGGTTAAATTACCATCCTGCTGATTAGTCATTTCAAATTCAAACTGAAAGAGCAGGCTATGTGTGTGAATCCATACAGGGCATATGGGCTACTGACGAAGTGTAGAATATGTTTAAGTAATAATAGTAATAATAATAATAATAATAATAATAATAATAATAATAATAATAATAATGATTACTGTGTGCATCTGTCTGTATTTTTCAATAGAATTGTCTATTTTCAGACACCTTCTACATTATAGAAGTTTCTTTTTGAATGGGACAGATGTTGTGTAACACCCAGAGGTGCACACAGGGGCCTGTTGCTCAGAGGAGGCTCTGTGTGTGGCTGTGTGCCCTGCCATACACTTAGTGCATAAATACTAAACCTAAGAATGTGTATACAGCCTGGTGTCACGGTGGCAGGGCTAACACTTTGAACATGACTCATCGCTTACGTCTTGGTGAGTCATGCCGAGGTGTGGGCCGTTCCGTGAGCATTTGGTGTATTCGTGGCTGAATGCTATAATTCCCCTGGCTTATTAATGTAGCCTTGTTATAATTAGCCAGCCTCTATCTGGAGGGGGCCAGTCCTGAGCTGTGTCAGAGCAGGGAACAGGGGCTCTCGACAGACAGAAAACCATATCTCACCTTTAATATCAGTTTGTTCATCATTTGCTGTGTCCCTTTGGTGTTGTTACAAATACACATTTACCACAATACTGCATCACATCAGGTGAAAGCCAAACTCAGAACCACACTGACAGCACAGGCCCCACGACTGTGGGAGAGCCCCACACAGTGGGGCATCTGTCTGTGGATCAGCATGCACTGGGACTGAGTAGAGACTGAGTCAGGAGTGAAACTCCAACATGGATTTATTATTTGAATATTTTTACAGTATAGCACATGGGTTTAGTGACAAAAATACTGCATTATTCTGTTGCCTCGTCCTGTAGTCCAGAGCAGGAGAGACATGTAACTATAGACAAGTAACTATACTCCAGACTCTGTGCTAGGATCTTTTCCAGGACAACTGCTTGGATTCTGGGACTGTACCAAATGTCATTCTGGGGTGTTTGGTCACCCCAGTCCAAATTCTATCAAGTCTATCACAAATTCATCTTCACCGGTTTCTTATTGGATCTTAAACTCAGATCAATGCAGTTTATGCTAGAAACATAAAGAATAGCGCAGCCATAGCCAATCTTATCAGCTCAGTGCAGATGCAGCGCACTGATCAGGAAAAATAATATTCAGCTGACATTAACACCAATAAAAACATAAACATAAGGCCCTTTCTCACTGGTCACTTCGACCTTTTGAGGAACTACTCTATTCTGGTATATTCGGCCTAGGAACGTTTTGGTGACCTAGTTACATAGTCAGAAATGTAAGTAACATATGCACATGTTCATCTGTCTTTTGCAATTCGCTTTAAATATTTACTCATCAGACACACAGGCTGCTCATTTTAGAGGTATAACCCCTCTTATCTTTTGTCCTTGAGCTCTGCTTTTCTTTTTACAGTCATAAAAGTAAGTAGCGTAACTGCTGCTGGATCCATCGTCTTCTCTCTCTCTCTATAAACTCCTAAAGCCTGGACATTATACATCACATTTCCCACTCTGTTATGATTAATTAACTGTTAATTCACATTGTTGCGGTATTTATGTCACAGAGTTCCTATCCGGTTGCTATTGATAGTGCGCAAGTGAGCTGGCAAAAGGATCCTGGAGCAGAGGGGTTCCTATAACTGAATATGGGGTGGGGGTTTCCTATAACCGTTCTGTGTGAAAGCGCTTAATAATGTAGGACGTCAGGCTTTATTGGGTTATGATGCTTGCAGACATACAGTGGGACAGACATGTTCTTTCTCCTACAGTGTATTTGGACATTTGTCTGCAGAAGGGCTCTCTCACTCACTGGTTTCACATGATAATGATGGGATAGCGATTTTGCATGATGAGTGAATCTTGTCGCTTATTGTTTGTAATATTCAAACAGGTTGTGTTCGGTCCCAGTCCAAAGACAAACACATTGTATGGAGGATTTATTCCCAACGCAGAACCACAATAAGGCACTGTCTGCTCAAAGTCATCATCTTCTCATCCATCACCTTTTGACTGACAACTTATTCTTCCATGCACAACCACACCACGTAGTAACACGAGAGTCAGCCTGAGCAGTGGAGGAGGAGGTGTGAGGACAGACTGGTCGTGTGTGTTTGTGTGTGCCGCTGCTGTGCTCCTCATTTCCTGTTTCCTGTTTCCTGCAGAGGAAGGCGAGTACTTCCTCAAAGTCCTGATCCCCAGCTACGCAGCAGGGTCCATCATCGGGAAAGGAGGCCAGACCATCGTCCAGCTGCAGAAAGAGACGGGTGCCACCATCAAACTGTCCAAATCCAAAGACTTCTACCCCGGTAAGCTCCTTCACACACACTATGGCCCCGGGGCCCCAGGGAAAGCTCTGAATTAGATCCTTGACATGGCTGGAGTGTTTTGAAAAAGAAATATATCACAGAACATACACACAGACAAAACATAACCAGGAAACAGCACTTTATTCAGTTATGTTTGAATGAGATTGTGTGTGGATAGTGAGTCTAGTCTGAGTCTGAGCACAGTCCAAATCTCTGTTGTCTATTTAAGTTGGGTCCAAATGAACTGAAGGTGAATCCAAGTCTCAATAATGAGTATACTTCTGAGAGCGCACTGATGTGTTGATTAAGGTTTTAGTTTTACATAAATCACTCATCATTTTTAAAGTAAGACGTGTAAGTTCCCAGTCCATGTCTGAGTTACTGACACACTTATTTCTTGCATACATTACATACAGAGGCCTAAGCAAACTAAGCAGCTGCTAAGGGTCCTGAGGCCACCAGGGTTCCCCCAAGAGCCCCTGAAATCGTGATGCACATGTTAATTAAATATATTGTATTATAATTATGAAAACTGTAATATAAACAAGGGAATCACCATTTATTATGAATAAATTCCTGCTGACTGCTGAGTAAATTTCATTTTTGAGCAGGCTCCTGTAGGACAGCTGTGTGTTACCGGCATGGGGGTCCTTCACTGTGGATTATTACTGTGGTGAGCTCTGACTAAGGCAGCAGTAGATTCAAATATCAAATATGTTTAATTAATAGAGACAAGCTCCTCAATAACACTGTCTGATGTTGGCAATACAACTACACAGTTTCTAACAACAACAACAACAACAACAACAATAATAATAATAATAATAGCGCTTTTCTAGACACTCAGTGTAGCTTTACAGTTAGGTGCATTATTTCTTTGCTCCTCAGTCACACTCAGTGGTGGTGAGCTACTTCTGTAGCTACAGCTGTCCTGGGGCAGATGGAAGCGTGACTGTTAATCTGCGCATATGGACCACCATCAAACACAGTCACACTGACACATTCATACAGGCAAGGTGGGTGAAGTGTCTTGCCCAAGGACACAACCAATGGTATGCCGGTAGTGGGGATAAAAGCACCAATCGTTGGGTTAGAGGGCGAACGTCTCCACCAGCTACTGCCGCCCCAACATGTGTTCTCTTACTCCCATTTAAGGCCCAAGTCTGCGTCCTCGGTGTTGCCACACAGAGGCCTACAGCTGTCACTGCTGCAGGTGGTATGTAGTCAAAGTGGCAGTAGGTGTTGAATAAAGGATTGTACTCTAAACACAGTAGTATTGGGCTCTATGCACACTTCTGAGAACACCTGTGACTGTAGCAGTCTGCAGCTTATGGTGCAGGACCACTAGATTCACATCCAGTTTGATGGAGTAGAAGACATTTCAGCTAGGGCTTTAAATGCATTAATTACAATTAATTCATTACAGAATAATTAACACATTTAATAGCAGTTCTCTATGGTAACAATTCTCAGTTTCCTTATTTCTGGCACACAGTAACCAGGGCCAAACATCAACAATGACCAAAATGCCAAATGTTAGTGGATTTCACCTTTTTTGGCTGCTTAGACAGACTGCAGTCATGCTCATGCACGTCCATTCACGTTTCTTTTACGTCACAAAAGAAAAACATGCGTCTACAAGGTGCCTCTCACTGCGTAGCTCCGAGCCTTTGACTAACACACTCACACACGCATTCAGAGGAGACTGACAGCAGCGTTGGGGTCAGGCACAACCTACACAAGAGGAGACAGATGCACACAGGGATCAGGTGTGAGGTACAAAGAGGACACACAGACAAGTGCTCAGAGGTCAGGTGTGCCCCTGTGCTGCTATGTGCACTCAGAGGCAGAGGTCAATGCACAAACGCTGAATGTTGTAGTATGTTAGTTTGAAATGATATTGTTTGTTTTGTCTCAGGGACCTGGTCTGCAAATTAGCTGTTAGCTAGATGGCCTGTGGACATGGCATCGGTTGCATCTGAAACTGTAACAATGTTCTTTTGTCCTGTCCCTTTCAAATAAATAAATAAAATAAATATGCCAGAAAATACAGAGAAGCTTCTATAGTGTATTTCTAATGTAAAAATTTCTATTTGAAAAAAAAAAAAAAAAAGATAAATTACAAAGCCTCTAATTAATTAGTTTTTTGATCACATCCCACCACCAGTTGTAGCCCAAGACTTTCTAACATAAATAGAGTAGAACGAATTGACAAAGTGGAACCATTATCCCCTTTACCAGGCAGTCTAGATGACTTCTCTGTAACTCGAGGAATGTGTTGTATAAAAAGTCATTATCATCATTATATAAAGAATGAAGCTTTGAATAAGCTGAACATTCAAATGAAATTCAACCTCACCCTGACCCACTTCTGGGCCCTGGCCCACCAGCTGAGACTCACTACTTTAAACTAAAGGCAAAACAAAATTTAGACCAGGTCTAGTTCAACATGCACAGTAACAAGAGCCCACTCACAGTTATGTCTGAAGACTGAAGATGAGAACAGCACAAACACATCACTGTCACATGTGTGTATAATGGAACTGTAACTGTCTGTGTATGACAGCAGTTACTTTACCAGAGACCATCATCTGCATCTCCGTTCAGACCGAAGCCTCACAAGCAGACCTTGATAAGAAAGGCCTACCTTTAGGGAGCTGTGAGTGTGTACAGGTGACTCTGCCTCTGTCTAACCTGACAGAGCACACTTCTATAGTGCAGATGTCAGTGAGTGTTAATAGCCATGTTGTTGATGCTTATAGACATACACAGTTTTGCACATAGCTCTAATGCTGTTTTTGACAGTCCTGTCTAGCTGTAGTGTATCAGATTTCACTCTCATTTCTGTCCAAAGCTTGGTTTAACACAATATTTTATCATATTATACAGAATTCTGTGGCTTTCTGCCAATATAGTCTGTGCGGACTGTGAATGTGCCGCTGGAGCTTGCGCACACCTGCTTTCCACATTAAGCCAATCCGACGTTAGCTAAATAATAATAAGAACCAATCACAGAGCGAGAAAGGTAATACTTGAGTGAGAAAGGCCAATCCTAATGGTACATTCACACCGGACACGAATCTGGCGTCAAATTCGCGTCATTCGCGTCTAGTTGGATGCGTGACCATTTTTGAATTTGCATCATTCGCGCGAATTCACTGACGCGAATTGTTCGCTTCATTCGCGTCAAATGAGGGGCATGGCCGCTAGTGCTTCTCCCAAATGAGCCTGTCTCGGTTTGATCAACTGTGTCTACGAGGACCTCTCCCCAGGACACTACTGCTGTACAGCAGCATTAACCCCAGAGACAGAGCTGAGACTCGACTCGAGGCTCGTATCACAGATAACAGCTATAACCACAGTCACACAAAGCCTAAACAGTCCATATTTATTTTATTTTTATAGTGTTTTCTGTCAGGGCTGTTTTTGTTTCCTGTCTTCATAAAAGTAGACGAGCTGCTGTAGGCTGTAGCTTTTATCTCCGGGTTCACTCTGACAGCCTCGATGATTGTTTTGCTGGATCTCCGAGGCAGGGACCTCCTCCTGTTACATCGTACGTAACCACAGTCATTGCTACAGCAGGTCCCTGATTGGTTAACGCACCGCGAATGTTCGCAGAAGTTCAAATTTTTCAACTTCCGCGACCAGAGCTTTGGATGCGAATCTGCGTTGTTCGCTTCATCCACCGATTCGCATCTTCGCCTATTCGCGGGACTCGCGCGTCAAACGATCAATTTGCATCATTCGCGCCGCGCTATTCGCTGGATTCACGTCGCGCCATTCGCGCCGCAGGACGCTTGTTCGCGCCTGAACGCGGCTTTCCATAGACTTAACATGGTAATCACTCGCGCCTGACACCTGATTTGCGTCCGGTGTGAACGTACCATAAGGGTTGGCCTTTCTCACTCAAGTATTACCTCTCTCGCGTTGTTACGCTGCCCAGGAAAATGCAACAGTCATGCCACCTCCAATTAGCATTCACACGACAATGTGAGATATTAGGAAAACAATTGTAAACTGTGTTTGTCCAGCAAACGGCGCTGTGGGCCCCCCAAATGCTTTACACCACACAGTGAGCAAACAGCAGAGGAGGTGATAGCCCCAGTCTGTAACTGTATAACTACTTTAGGATCTTGTAGTTTTCTCAAGCCATTTTCATAAAATCTCTCATAAAAGTAAGCACTTTACTGACAGTTACTAGACTAAACATGAACGTATGAGACATAAAAGCCTCGTATTTTGCGCTTGAGGGTCAGCTGACAAGTGCCAGGCAGACAGCCAATCACTGGTCTGATTGGGACCGATACGTCATTGTTTTCTGTGAGGATGCTGTGTTCACAGTTCACACAAGCGGAGTGGCTCTGAGTGGCTCCCCGCTGTGAGACCAAAACACCTCTTTGAGCGTTTTCAAACCTTTGCGGATTCGGAAAACGGAAACCCTGTCTTTATGTAAACAAAAGACCAAACTGCAATCAAACCTTTGCGGATTCAGCAAAATGCGTTGTCGTCTAAACAACCCCTGAGTCTGTCACAGTCGGGACAGTGTCTCAGAGGGGACAGGGATGGGAGCGAGGAGCTCACAGACACAGACACGGAAGCCAAGGAGCGCCTGCAGAAACTATAGCTGGCCCCTAATTTTTGCAGGCCTCTTGGCTCAGCCTAGGCTACCCCGAGTCACAAGTCCTGTTCTGTCCGAAGAGACCAGTCCAAGTCGAGTCCAAGTTGAGTCATTGAGGCCTGAGCTGAGTGACTTGACTCCAGTTCAAGTCTAGAACTCCATCCCTGAGCGCTACAAATGTTTGGTGCTTCTGGTAGCTGCCCAGAGCACACACAACACTCAGTGCTGGAACAGGGTAGTGCAGTTCTCTCCTGGTGTAGGCTCGGACACAGAGGTGTTTCCAGCTGCCGCAGTGAGCTCAGCTGAGTTTTGTGCTGTTGTGTTGGACATGGGGCCTCCTTCCTGTGTTGTTGTAGTGCCTGCAGAGTCTCTGATGTAAGCACTGCCTCCAGCCAATCACAGCATGAGCTTTCCTGAGCTCACCAAGGGACATATTGGATGCACTGTGTCTTGTAAATCTGCTGCAGTCGGCATCAGACTCATTGAGAAATGAGTGTTTACAGGATTGAAAATAAAAGTAAAACGTTGAGAATCATCTCCACCGGTTTATTCCAGAGTTATGTTTGTGCAAAGCACCGCTCAGTCAGTGATCACTGAGTCTAACATCAGTACTTTATGTCCTCTGAAGTACTGTGACTGGCCTGGCCTGCATGAAAGTGTGCAGAGTACCCCTGGTGAGCTGAGGCCCGAGAGGGCAGAAAGAACTCCCAGTGCTGCCTCCGCTCTGGGGCATCTGTATGCTAATGAGGCGGGATCCTTCCTGAGCCACAATCAAAAGGGCCACCTGCTGCAGGGGTCGAACACAGGGGCCACACACTGGGGCCACAGAGTCCCATTCTGCGGCTGCTTCCTCCACTCACAGCTGAGACCTGCAGAGGTCAAAAGAAAGCAATTAGGCTAAAAACCATCAGACCTGTCTGGTCTGGCCCCTCACTGGCTCAGCGAAGAGATATATCACAACATATATACTTTTACACATTTATACTCTGATGATATGCGGATACACAGTAGGTATGTTTGGATTTCTCTTGTGTTGCTAGCGGGACGGTTCTCTCGCCTCTAGCTCTGCTGCAGTGGTGTAGAACTGCTCTAGTCCAGGCTGTAAGTGCAGACCCTGAGCGACCAGAGCCTTATTCCAAAAATGAGGTCATTGGTGTGAACAGAAAGTGTCTGTGCTGCTGCTGCAGTGATCCAGACACATTCAGTTTTCAGAGTTGTGGCGCTGTGCTGTGTCTGAACTGAAACACACTGTTTCTGAAGCCTTGCTCTGTAAAGATCTGTATGTAATGATCTATACAACCACTGACCTACACCTTTGGTCCAACGTCAATGATTCATCATGTCCTGTGTGAGGGGATGACCTTGTCTGACCTCCTCCTATCTCTTCTCCCTCCTCTCTCCTTTCCTTTCTCCTCTTTTTCCTCTCCTCCTCTCCCTCCTCTTCTTCATATATCTCCAGAATAGTGCAGCCGCAGCACTTAAACACAGGCCCAGTTAGGATGGAGCAGCAGACAGGCCACTCTTCATTCTGCAGCGCGCTCTCAGTGTTAGCACACCACACATTTATTACTCCTTACAGTATGTTCACCGCTTCCAAATATAGCTCCTCTCTGTGTGTCTCTGTTCGGACCCTCAACCACAGCATTTGAACATAAATACACCTGTGGAAGCCGGCAGTAGGATGTAGATAATGTTCTTTTTTGTTCTTTTGCATCATTAGTGATTGTAGATACTGTCGCTGTCTGAGCACACAGTGGTTGTACATATTCATAAGGACACCTGTTACAGTGAGTACCAGGCTCTGTCCCGGCCTTTATGCCTCACTTACTGCTCTCTGGCTGGACTCCAGAATATTGTCTGCACAGATAGAACTGATGTGAGCAGCAGACCAAAACTGAGACGACACAGACTGACTGTGCGCCGTGTCTCTAACACATTCAAACATAAATACGAGTGCTGGACAACAATTCAAATGCTTAATCGCAATTAATCAAATGATTGTTTTTGTGATTAATCACAGTCTTGCTATAAAATTCAATCAATAATACATTTGGACTCTTTTAGCTTCATTTGACCATTTGTATGGGCTGGGTACCATTAAACAATACCTTTGTTTATCAAAAGAAAATTACAATTCTACTGGTATTGAAAAAAATAATTTTTATTTGATAGGAAATTTCAGTACCAAATTGGACCTTTAATGTTCCTTTGCATGAATCAAATAAATAACACAGAATAAATCATACGAACTACTGGTTTTAACTTACAGCTAGGTACTTTATTCAATATTATTGTGTTTTATGATTGTAGAAGATAAATTAGCTCACCATAAGTATCAGAAAAAGTATTGCTTAGGCACTAGTATCAAAAACCAGGTATTGTTTAAGAACTGGTATCAAAAAAATTTGAACGGTACCCAGCTTTTAGAATTCAGTCAGTATGTGCTGTTTTGACTTGTCTGTTATTATACAGTGTATATAGCACGTTTCAAACATCCTTGAACCCCAAATAATAAAAATAATCATTGTTATTTTGCAGATAAAGAGCACTACAGCAGATACTTACATTTTAAAGAAAAGCCTATTTTCAGAACACACTATTGTGATTGGAATGTTTTTTTTTAAGTTTGGAACTGGACTTATTTTTTTCGTTTCAAAAGTCTCTCCTCCTGTAGCTCACATGCGTCCTGCTGCTGAGTCCATCTCTGTCTGCTCACTTCTCTCTCTTCATAAAAGTTATTGGAAGTAAATATCTCTTTTTTGGTATTTTTAAAGTAAAACATCATTGAAACGATCTAAAAACACTGCGTGTTCCCTCCGATAGTGGTAAATATCCAGTGCGTATATTTAACAGGCTATATTTAACATCATTATCTCAGTGATGCCTGGGCCTATCCACATGAAACCAACAGTGTAAGGAAGTGTAATGGAGACACTCTCCATTATTTACTGTCATTGAATGTGTTTGTTGGTAGTTTTAACCTTATTATAGTTGTAGCTTTTAATGTTAATAAAACACACAGTCACACTTTAACATTATAATTGTTCATTGATTTGTAAAGAGTAGCCTTATGCTTACATGTGTTGTGCTCCTGAGGCCCTTTGTCTCCCTTCTGAAAGGATGGAAGAAACCATTTACTGATTAGAGGATGGGTTTGGGTTTTGCTTATACATACATTGTCTTTATTTTAATTATTGATTTTCTTAGTGATTATGTTTAGTTATGTTTTGTGTAAATACTTTATTTGTGTATTTCAGTTGTGGTTTAAAGAGCTTGCTTTGGGAATATGTATAGGTTTTTTGTGATGTTTCTCCTATTGTTGGTTTAGTCCTTCTTTTGTTTCTTGTACAGGTAGGGTAATTAAGGGGATGAGGCGTCACTTGTGGGTTGTTGTGTGTGTGGGAAAAACATGAAATAAAGATAAAGCCATGGTTTTGTAAATTTGCCTCCATTTATAACTTTATTACCTCCACAGGCCACGCTGACAGGAAAATGAAAGTCCTCTCTGTCAGGACCATCGGCTCTCATGTCTCTCTGCTCCTCTGTCCTGTGTGCAGACAACTTGTCTCTGCCACTTCCATGTATTATTTAGTTCAGATTTGTCACAGGCACAAATAAAGAGGACAAACAGAAACCACTGGTCTCTTCACATTAGCACACTGCCTCACAGTCGGGCCTCCAACCTGTGTCTAACACTTGTATTGTTCTGATAAACACAAGTTTTCTGTTATCTTTCAGAGTGACTTCTTCATTTGCATTTTAGCACATGATCAGAGGGAGAGAGTGGAGCCTATAGCAGAGTGTCCCTTTGAGTCAGCTGGTTGTGTAAAGGGGTGACACAGAGGCTGTGCAGAGATCTTAAAGGAGCCACTGTACATCAGCACAAAGTTTGTGCCCAACTGTGAAAAAGTCGGACATAGCCTCAATTTGCGTAAAGGATTTGAGCTGAAAATGTGGTGTACTGCGGGACATTTTGACCCTTTCTCCTACAATAGTCTGCACTAAACTGAGACGATTCAGTTGTGATGAGAGCTGAGGTTAGACTAGACACTTTTTGGTTGGATATTATTCTTTAGAAACAACATAAATACAATAATGGTCCCAAGGTGAACAAGCAGAGCTTAGTTTAGTTTATTCAAGTTTATTAAGATCCCCATTAGCCATTGAAACAACAGTAGCTCTTCTTACTGGGGGTCTCCTATATTCATTACATGTTTTACTTATAATTTTACACCATTCACACACACGCACACACACACAATATATATATATATATATATATAAGACATACAATAGTTCATAGCAGCCCAATGCCAAAAGAAAAGAAAGCTCAAAGAATGATATATTTTCTTTTTATACACTACAATACATGTGCTATAATTACAACAAAACTAAATCATTCATTATTCAGCATCAATCTTCTTAATCAAAATGCATTATCAGTGATCACTGTGTAAACAAGAACACTTTTAAAAAAAAAACATTTTCTATTATTCTCCAACAACAAAAATCCTGGTAATGAGTTCCATGCCGCCATAGCTCAGTAAAACACAGTCTGTTGTATTTGATTAGTTCTGCATGAAGGCAGCACACACCACGTCTCACATGTTTATCTACTGCAGTAATTATGTTTATCTAAGAAAAAAGGACAGTTTAGTGTAAATTATTTCTGGAGTTTTTGTTACAATGCTCTTTCTAATAAATGTTACTAAGAATTACAGTAAAAGGTTTTACTGTTATACTCTTGTGCATAGTAGTCACATTGTTCTGTATGGACAGCCCAAAACAATTCGAGCAACCTGAAGTCTGTGTAAATTATTTTCACTTGTTAAGATGTCAATTTTGGTTAGAATTAAATAAATAAAGCCTTATAATTATTCTTTTTTTGCATTTATTCCTATGTTTATTCATTTGTGCTTTCATTTATTTTTTTCCTCTTTTATTTATTCCCACATTTATTTATTGATTTCTGTCACCAAAATGCAAATGAAGGGGGCGTGTGAGACATAAATAACCAAAGCAACAGACAATCTGCAGAGAGTCCTCGCAGATCAACCAATGGCACAGTCAGGACTCGCCCCCTTCATTTGCATTTCGGTGACAGAAATCAATCAATAAATAAATAAAAGAGAAAAAAGAAACAATTTAATAAAGCAAAAATAAATTAAAGGAAATGTAGAATGAAATACAGAAAATGAATAATTATAGACATGTATTTATTTATTTTAACCAAAACTTACATCTTGATTTAAAAAATATATTTTTTATTTTAGCATTTTTTGTTCTGGTTCAATAATTATTTGTCAATGAGAGCATTTATTTGGCAGTTCATCATGGCTGTACTCCTACCCATTTTTTTGTAAAATTTGCTATCTTTGACTGTGCCAAGACAGCTTACCATCAACAATTCCACCTAATAATTAATAATTAATAATAAAGTAATGATCTACACAGCTCCATTGCACACGCATAAGTGAAAATACATTTAAAATACTTTTACACAGGAGAGGTTTGAAGTACAGTAAATCCTGACTGCTGTGACTGTTAAAGCCTGAGCTGAGAGACACGGGCCACATGTTCGGAGCTCTCTCTCCTTGCCCCACATCACAGCATTCCCAGCGTTTGGTTCAGAGTTCTGAGTGTTCACAGTCACACAGCCGTCTGTCTGTGCCACCATTTTGTGTGTTGTCTCTAATCCAGACTCTGATTGCACTTCTAGTCTTTTAATATCCCTGATGCAGCCTTTATCAACATGGCTGAGTTCTGCCATAAGCCTCTTACGGCCCTAAGCCCCAGACCCGAGATGAAAACTCAAATATTCCATATCCACTCATATCCTTTCTCTAATGAACTCTAATGTGTTTGTCAGCATTAAACGTGTGTTCATCACAAACGTGTGCTGAGCTGGGACCTCTGAGGTTCCTGCTGACGGCAGTCCCACCTCCGTCTGTGCTGTTACAAGTCTGCACCAGAGTTTAGCCTTTCCATTCCCAGCTCAGTTTGTTTTCTGTCAGCTTTCACATGACTATTTGATACAGAGAAGCTGAATGTAAGTCCCACACTGCAAGAAATCAATATTTACATTAATTAAAATGACTTGAATTCAGATGATTAATCTTGATTCAAGTCATTTTCACTAGATTGGATTTATGTACTTATTGGGCTAGATTATTTGACTTCTATCAAGTTTCTTTCAATTCTTCCCCATTTCACGTTTTTTTTTCTTCTTTTTTTTAAATAAATTATCTGTCCATTAAGTGAAGTGGAATTTTCTTACCCCATAATTTTGCTTTATTAAAGTTACACTGTGTAAGATTCCCGGTCTTGCGCCTCTAGAGGCCACAGGTGCCACTGCACCGTCGCAAAACTTAACACTAGGGCCCCTCCTCCTTCTGAAACTGTGCGAGCGTGCGTCTATTTCCATCATTGTTTCAACTTTAGTTGACCTGCTGCTACCTTTGGAAGTTTGGACTGGATCTTCTATAGAGTTAGCGCTAGCGTTAGCTTATCAACAAATATCGCGCAATGGTCGCAGTAAAAACAACTAATAACTGTATGAAAAAGCACGTTCTAAAGAAAAAATAAAGAGGCTAATTTACCTGCCCAACAATAAAGAAGCAAAAACGTGATCTGATTTGCAGCCTTCTCTGTCTCTCATCTGACGCCAGCGAGCAAAAGTCTGTCCGATGTTGACTCTTGTCTGTGATCTGGTGCGGTCCCTTTCACATTTTCTTTTTCTTGCCTCGTCCGACATTGTCTTCATCTTCTTGTGTCCTTCGGCCCTGACGAACTGGCGAAAATAACGCTAAAAGTAGCTTCCTGGTTATACCTGCGCCTCAAGTCGTTCCCTGTCACGTGACTCTTCCTCAACAGTGGAGCGCTCCCGGCCAAGTTGCGAGGGCGGTTTCTCAGAACAGAAGCCCCGCTCGGAGCAACAGATCGCGCCTCAGGCCTTATAATCGCTCAAAAAATCACAAAAACAAGTCAGTATGCCCCACATATTTAGGAGAAAAGTTACACAGTGTAACTTTAAGTAAAAAAAAAAAAAAAAAAAAAAAAAAAAAAAGGGAAAAATAAATTCAAACAAGTCAAATAAACCTAATAAGTAAATAAATCCAATATAGTGAAAATTGCTAGTAGATATAGATTATTATTTTTTTTTTTTTTTTTTTTGCAGTGTCCATTTCCTGGTCTTCTCTTTGGGAGACTGCGCTAAGAGAAGCTGTTCTGGTCTCTCTCCTGAGTCTCTGAGTGACCTTTCTCTTTTGTAACTGTGCTCTGCAGTATTTACTGGATTACAGTTCCAAGTGCTTTCTATCATAGACGTCTGGTGGATACATATGGTGCATTCATGTGGTCCTCAGAAACTCAGGAAAACGTTTTTTTTTTTTTATGAATGCCTGAATAAGTCAGAAAAAGAACTTGGGAACTCGGGTCAAAACCTGTTCCCGACTAGCAAGTACTTTTTTTCTCTGTCATGGACAGAGCAAAAAAGTATCTCACTCATGATTTTACATTTTTTACATGAGCTCTTTCCTAATAATATGAGTAAGAAAATTATGTTAGAAATGCTAATCATTGCCGTTAATTTATTTTACCCCTAATGTCCAAGCTGGTCAGCCTTTAATTAGTAAGAAGGCTAATGTTAAATCTGACAAGTTAGCTGTGATAAATGCTAATTAATAACATTACTGACCAATAATTTTTTTGGTCTACCTATGGTAATATTAATAGCCAAACTTTCTGAGATAAAAGCAGAACAAGTCGGGAAACGACTCCTGAGGAGCACATGAATACATTAATACGCCCTGCGTACACATACACAGACATACAAATACTTACAGTTGGTCTGCAGTTGTATTAAATGGGAAACATTTTATGGTATACTGTAGATTAGAGTCACTGTTGATGTTTGAAAGAGAAAGGCCTTATGGCCGGGACACACTGGGGCAATCATCAGCCGTTGGATGGTTTGACTGTGGTTGATGACGTGAGTCTGTTTGGTGTGTTCCACACCATCAGACATAGTGGGATACAGCTGGCCATAGTTCTGGCTGATTGAACATGTGGAATCAGCGTCAGGCCGTCGTGCTCAACGAGCGCTCTGATTGGCTGTGTGTCCCATTCAAGATCTGTCAAACAGCTCACGTTTAACATCAAAATATAAGGAACTTTCTCTTCTACAACTACTTCATTGTTTTCCACATCACTGATGCTAATGCGCTGCAGTTAGCTTACCTTAGCTTGTAGCCTTGTGCAAATGAAAATATAATCCTCCTCTGAGGCAAACAGCTGTAATAATCTAGTCCCTTTTATTCATTACTGTGATCAGATGTGTTTAATTTAGTGACTAGAATAATGTTTGAGTTAAACACGTGTGTTGGGAGTTTTGTTTACTAGAGTCTTATGTAACTGCGGAGTTTAGTGACTAGCGCCGTCTGCTGTTGTAAATAGTTATTACTTCTTGCACATGTGCACTGCTCAGTCGTGGGTCTGAATCGCTTTGATGTATCATTGGCTACTTTTCAAGACAAGGGGAGACATGAGGGGACAAAGCAGTCGCCCTGACTCTGGGCGTTGGGTTGGCGTGTCCCAAGCACAAGCAGGGTTGCCAGATCTCCCTGACAATTTCCAGCCCAAACATAACAGAACTCAAAACCCACCCAACACAATAAAAAACAACCCAAATCACAACTACTTTAAATGTTAAAACCATTATACAAACAAGACACTAGAAAATAACACAAAACTGAACAGCAGCACTAAAAAAAGTAACACAAACAGGTCCAAACAACCAAAGCCTTCCTGGTCAGGGCGTCATAGAAACCACAAAAAATGTATGAAACACTATAACATGAAATGTGAACAACCAAACATGAATCATTCATTTTAAAACAAATGAACTGATGATATGAGTGGGAGGACACAGCAGTTAACTGAAAGATGTATTTCTACTTTGGTGGCCATAAGATTACAACTACTGTATTGGTATTTTCTCCAGAATATTTTCTAAAACCCACCAAATGTTGTGAAAACTCAGATTTTATGACCCAGCCTAGTGCTATTTTTTTCCAGCCCAAATTGTTCAAAAGAAACCAAACTGGGTGGACACCAGCCCAATCTGGCAACACTGGGTGCAAGGTGTTAGGTCCTAAAGACTGAAAGGAATCAGACTCTACTTAGTGTTTTGAGGACAGAAGAAAAATGTAATCTTTCAAATAACCTTAAGAGCTGAATGTATGGCAGTGAAGGTTTAGGACAAAGCTGCTGCTGCTGGTCTGACAGCAGAACACACACACCACAGATCAATAGCTTTCCACCTCTTTGCTGTGTGTGTTTAGACTTTTAATAAGAATGTGTTGAGGGTCCCAGTGAGCCCTGCCATAACCAGCAGCAGCTGTATAGCCGAGCAGCCGCAGATCAATGTCTTCAATTCCTCTGGCCATTTCTCTGAGTGCACCAGGGTGAGCCAGGGTTTGTGATGTTACAACCTTTTCGGTTTGATTTATATTTGTTGTCCCTTTTGTTCAGGGGTCACCACAGTGGATCATTTGCATGAGTAATTTTGTAGGGTTTTTAAAAAGCCTGGTTCCCGGAGCTGTATCCGTCCTGTCAACATGAGGGGGCGCTGTGGGAGCTGTAGCAATGGCCTTCATCTGTTCCAGGTGTGCTCTCATTTCCTCCTGCAGTAATCTGGAACATACATCTGAGAGTGATCTGATAGCTCTCCGAAGGTACACTGCTGCAGAAAGTGTGTCTCGCTGAGTTAAGTTCCAGTAGCAGTTCTCCACTGGGACACAGGCGTCACATTCTGGGAGGGTGGGTGCTAACAGGACGAGGGTGGGGGTCCTGAGAGAAAGTGGAATAAAAGAAGCAGCAGCAGCAGGCAGGGCAGAGGTTTCTATGAGCTCCAGAGTTCCAACTGTCGCAGACAAAGGCTGCTAAGCGCTCTCGGGACAATAGGCTCTTTGACCCCAGTCAGGCCCCTGTGTGGGGGGAGGGGGGATCCCATCTGTCTCACAGTGAAAGTGTCAACATCTGCAGCACCACGGCACTCTCATATCTGTACACTTGCCCTTTACATGCTAGTGCACACATACAGTCTGTTATCAGGGGCCCCTAAACATGCAAGGGGCCCTTTTGTATTAAAAACCAGAAGCCTTACCTGCCTGATGTTGTTAACCAGGACAGAGATAACCAGTCAGGACCAGGACAGAGGAGGACCAGTCAGGACCAGGGTAGAGAGGGGCCAGTTCAGACCAGGACAGAGGAGGACTGGGACAGAGGAAGACCAGTTCAGACCAGCACAGCACAGACAAAGACCAACCCAAACCAAGACAGAGGAGAACAAGTCCAGAGACCCAGGCAGACCGCTCCAGACCATGAAAGAGGAGGACCAGTTCAGACCTGGACTGAGGAACAGACAGACTGGTCCGGACAGGGATAGAGAGGCTCTCTGGTTTACAGCAGTGCTGCCCCATAAATAGTGCAGAAAACTGCTTGTGTTGCTATAGCAACTGCAGCAGTGTCTGTGGTCCTGATGTGTCTGTGGATCACCTGTTGCCATGGTGATGTGAGCTCCACACCCGTTGCCATGGTGACTGAAAGCTCTCCTGAAGAACCCATCCCCCCTCAGCAGGTATACTGAGACTGAGGCGTATGTCCACTAGGGGGTGCTGTACGTCCCCTGTACAGGTGACCCCTATACCTGCTGTTTCAGACTCAGGGGCCAGGAGTCACTGTCCCCACAAGAGCCACAACAGTTGTGTTCATAAATGAGAGAGAGCGCTCAGTAAACAGGAGACTACATCAGGTTTATTTCCATCTTTCTGTGCATTAAACTCACTTCTCTGCTCCACTTTAAAACAGTTAACACCTGACTGTATAACCACAGGAGTTTAACCAGAGTTTAATTCAGTCTGAACTATACAGTAACTTTTAACTGACGTAGAGAGAGCTGTACGCCTCTGAGCCAGAAACAGCTGTTGATAACATATGTAATGCTGTTTCAGCAAAAAAACTGGTACAACATTCAGCTCTCTTGGAATATGGCTGTTTATTACAAATGAGTTTGATGTCTCTGAATACTCATTCATGCTAATAAAATCACAACAAAAGGTTACAAAGAAGTCAGCAGGACATGTTTTTTCAAAGTAGAAGACGTTTTATTTAAGAAACTGAAACTAAATTCTTTTGGTCCAGAAGATTTGAAAGACTTGAAAAGGTCTTCTGTCTAGAATTTAGTTTCAGGTCTAAAACTCCTCCTTCCAAGGAATACATAACCCACCTCTCACCAGTTCAATTTCAGAATTGAGAAAGCCTCTTGGATAAGTGGCGAAACGTCTTCTACTTTGAAAAACCAAGTCCAGATGACTGCTTTTTTAAACCTTTTGTTGTGAAGATTAGTTTGATTATAAAATAATGTGTCCCTTTTATTTCTGGCTTATTGCTTCTGGTTTTCACCCAAGTGAGGATTATCTATTGTAAAATCAACTCACAGCAGTATTGTACGCTTTTTGGCGGTGCTATGTACTGCTTTGGGAAACACCTTCATACTGACCCGACCAGGTTTATATGATATAAACTGATGTTTATTTGATAAAAATACAGATAATTATAATGAATATAAATAGATAGTCATTAATATAATCCCTCTGTAAAGATATAGTACTAGTGTGTGGCAGCAGGTGTGACTGATCTGAGGCTGCTCAGTCGCCCTGGTCCCTCTATCCCTCTGTCCCTCTGTCCCTCTGTCCCTCTGTCCCTCTGTCCCTCTGTCCTTCTGTCCTTCTGTCCTTCTGTCCCTCTGTTCCTCTGCAGCTTGGTTCTGTTTCTGTCCCTGGTTCCTCCCCAGGTATACACTGATTATTTCAGAGACAGATATTTAACACTGGCCTTTTTGGTGAAGGCTGTCTGTCAACCCCAGAAAGGGACCAGCCAAAAGAAAAAGAGGATATGTCTTTGCTGAGGTTGGTGTTGTGATTGTGTGAAGACCCTAACCTTGACTGTCTGTGGTACTGCTGTGTGCAGTAGTAGTACTGTTAGTGCAGTATTGCAGAGCACTCACAGGAATCTCAGAGCTGCTGTGGTGAATGAAGCAGACCCAACCCTGAGCACTAACTCTTGGACGTGTGCTCGCTGCTGATTGGCTCCACAACAATGACACAGCGTCAGTGGTTGCCATGGCAACACCCCTGTGTGCACAAAGACTCAGTCTGAAGGTCTGCTCAGGCCTGGCCTCTCTGTCACTTCAGTACTGCTCACTAGAAAATAAACTTTACTTCATGTTACTTTACACATTAAGGATCTTTTTGGAGCAAAGTTACACATGACTGCAGAGGTCAGGGTGGTGACAGATAATGTCAACAAAAACATAAAACAAGCTACTTCCACTTCACCATGTCACCACCCTCACCATGTCATCTGAGTGATGCATTATCACACATGCACAAGAAGAACATTCTTTTCTTTCAAGGGTGCCATTCTTTACTGACAGAACCCTTTCCAGTTACTTGGGTTTGGGACAAGATTCTTTTTCTATACATCTGGAAATTGTAATAACTCATTATATATGAACATCTAGAATTTAAAAAATTACACTGGAGGTTATGATTGTCCACATCAGTATGAAAGTATTGAGAGTACTGAGTGTGTGTGCTGTTGGTGAGGAGGTATTTGTCTTTGTCCCCATGCTGTCAGATGTGTTCTTAAAGGGGCAGGTGCTTTGTGAGGGAGGGGTCTAGACAAAGAGCTGCAGTGACCACACCACCATCCCCCAGCATCCCCCAGTCTGTGGGACAGGACAAAGGTGACCCCCCACCACCCCCACCCCCTTGACAGCTGCCCCCTCCCTGCCCCCCCACCCCCCCACCCCCCCCCACACCCGCACCCCGGGGTATCAGGGTGCATCGTCTCTCTGACACATTTGCATCTGCGTTACCTTCTGCTCAGTTTTAACTGACCTAAATAAGAGTATCAGTGTTATACTGCATTACAGTATTACACTGCAGTATTCCTTTGGATGTCCTCTCTCTGTCCTTAAGCAGGTGAAGTGTCCCGTGTGTCTCCATGTCCCACCCGTTTGTGTTGAGCGCGCTGCTACAAATCATGAAGTATTTTCCATATTTGTGATCTGTCTGTCCTGCACTGCACATGCTCAGACTCTGATTCCACAGCGCAGGCTAATAAGTGTTTTAGCTGCTCGTTAATTACTGCGTTGTTTAAACATTCAGTTCCTTTGACTTCTGTCAGCCGCTCCAGTCGGAATACACATTTCCTCTCGGGCTGGTGCAGAGGCTCTGAAGCCTCGGGCTGTGCTGGAATTGTTTTGGTACAGTTGGTGAGGTTTGCCCTGGTCCTGTGTCTGAATATTCATATAAGTCTGTACAGTAGGGATTTGTCTTCACTTAGTCATTGACCTACTTCCCTCATTCTCCTTCCATGTGATGTTTTGGATTGAGGACGTATGGGTGGAGTTATGTCACTCTGGAAGGAGCTGCTGTAAGTTCAGAGCAGTTACGTCATACATATTACTGAGACAATATTACTGTGAAAAATATGAGTACTAATACAAAGTATTGAGAGCTGGTCAGGTAATGTCATAATGCCCACACACATGAACACAGACCTGAAAGAGGCTGCTTCAGGACAGAGGTGAGTGAGGGGCTGTGAGCGGACAGTTGCTGGGACAGAGCAGGCTCAGGGGAGGGCCAGGGATCGACTGAGGCTTAGAGCAGCTGACACTGTCCACCACTCGGGACGATATGAGAGCAGCAGAGATGAAGATAAAAATACAAAAATGAAGCTGGGCTTAGTGCCACACATGTGCCACAGGCCGTCAGCCCGGTGTTTGGATAACTCTGCGGGCCATTGTGGACGGAGCGAGAGGAGGGTGCGTGAGTGTTGTGGAGACAGGTGGAGACACCAGATCTGAGCTCAGATATGTGCGGTAATGAACTGTAGACAGACAGCCCCCCACCCCACACACACACACACACACACAGGGGTCAGAACTGTACCTTTATGTTTATGCAGCTCCAATTGGTGTAATGTGTACTTTTTACTCCACTACATTTATGAATTGGTTTGAAGTAGAAAGAATGTTGGTTTTAAATCATTTGATTTTATTTGTTAGTTAGTACTTTTATACTTTTACTTAAGTAGAAATTTTAAGGTGATACTTTTACTCTTACTTGAGTAGATGTCTGCTCCTTTATCTGTACTTTTACTTAAGTAAAGAAATTGAGTACTTCATCCACCACTGGCAGATCCCAACTGCGGCTGGAGAAATGAGAACTACTTTACTCTCTAAATATTAGATTTTTTTAGTAGAGTTTGTATTGTTTTTGTGAACGGCTTAGTGGCAGAGTGGTTAGCCCCTCTCAGTGACTAGACTGTGGACTCCAGATGTCTTTGAGTGGAGTCTGTGTGTCCTCCCCGGGTTACAGTGGGCTCACTACAGTCACTGACACTGAGCCTCACTATAATCTCTTCAGAAGGCACTGCAGCAGCTGACCATCTCTAAAAATAATCAGTGCCGACGTTTGACTAGTATCCAGATATTTACATATGAGCACATCAACTGTGCCTAAAGGCCAGAATTCAAACCTCTGTTTATAATATCTTTAAAACAACCCGCAGGTTATAGCGCTGAGGGCCGACTGGGGCCGCTGGTCTTGCCCCCTGTGCTGTGTGCATGTTGTGAGTTTTTAGGAGTGGTGTTGTAAGCATGTTCTATGTGGTCTGGAGGGAGGTGTGTGTCCTCTTTGGGCTGCTCTGTCATGGCACTCACATTCAGGGGTGGATCTAGAGAATAAAGAAGGATAATGGATAATTTAAGGGATGGCAAACAGATAATTACATTATATCTAGTGCTAACATTTTAATTACAGTGTATAATAGGAACTACAGAGCATGTGCCCGAAAAACTAGGATAATTGCGCTATAAAAGTAATTAGGAAAACATTCGGTTGCTTATATAACAACAGAGCAGAGCATAGGTTACATTCATTTAATTTCCAGAATGTGAGAAAATGTTCCAGTGTCTAAAATGGCAGCTTTAGTCCATTGCAGCTAAATGAGTAACATGCTGTTCAACAAAATGCCTCACAAACCTCTACAATCTACAAAAAGCTCATTTCAATATGGAGTAAAGCCAAATTTGATCAAACAGTCTTTAAGTATGCTGTCTCCAGGTGAGGTGGCATCTGGGGCAGCTGCTACCCTGTGCCACCCCTCTAGATCCGCCCCTGCTCACATGGAGCACCGACAGGACAGGCATTAGTAAAAATCATTAGTCAAAGTGTGATACTCAGAGTTGGTGCCACCTGAAAAGTTCCTAAAAGTTGATAAAGCATTAACATGACACACTGACTCAGCCAAATACAGACTCATCATGTGAGAGCTTTTCTTATCCATTTAAATTCCAAATAGATTTTAAGATTTCTGTCGCTGTGCCACCTGCAGATCAGTCACATTCACAAGTAAACAGTTAGAAGAAAATGTAATGGGCTCTGTTCATAGCATGTCCATGCCTTTGACTGTGTGTTGTTGCTCTTGTCTGCTTCTCCAGATTAAAAATATATGACCATGTGAGATCCCATGTGGTTACAGTTGTAGGAGCAGCTGTGGAGGGGTTCTCCACTCACTCTCAGGGCTGAGCTCACGCCACAGGAATCCTGCCTTTTCTTCCCAGTCCTTTGTTATTATTTAGAGAGCACAGCTTTATTCTCATGGCCAGGACTCCGTCAGTGAAGGACCAGGGCTTAGGGGGTGGGGTGCTGTGGGTACATGTCTGTGGAGCAGCCGTAAATGCACCATTTGTACTAACTAAAATTGTGTGCTGTTACAAGACCTGAAGCTCAGAAGCCAGTTGTGAATAAATGACGGCGCATGGCGCTTGTGCCTGTGCCCCAGGTGAAGTTCATGTATCTGTTTTCTGCCGGCTGTGGACATGTTGAGTGTCATTAACTAAGAAACTGCTCAGATAATTGCTGCTGCTGATCTGTAATATAAAGAAGTGAGTGTGTGTCAGAGAGGGGTGCAGAGTGAGCATGCATTCATCTAATATAACGTTATGCTTTTGTTGTCTGTAGACTTTAAATGTACAACTGTCACCTCCAGAGGTCAGTTTTGTACATAATCAAATAACTCACAAACACAGATATGGAGAAGCTGCAGCAAATGAAGACATGGATGTGTTAGTGAGGTGAGGTGAGGCTCTCCCCGTCACATCTCAGTACTGTTCTACTGCAGACTGACAACTGCTGTGTTTCCATTCACTAACCACACTCAACTTTCATTTATCAACTGCTTTATATGTCCTATAAAGGAACAACACTACACTGGAGAAAGTATATGAGGCAAGCAGGTCTCCAGCTGTGTGCTACATGATCACTAAACTGCCACTTAACAACTGAACTTGGGCAGTGCAGAAAAGTTTGTGGCCCCTTCAACATGCCCCCTTCAGTAAGGCAGAAGTACTGTGTGTCTTACTTTACTACAGATGTTCAGCACATGATAGAAGTGTCATTAGAAACAGTATAACAGTGTTATACAGAGAAGCAGTGGCAGGAACATGCTGAGTCAATGCATTCAGGTCAGAGTGTGGGAAAATGTTTGGACTCATGCAGAAATTGCTCTTGTAACGCAGATGACTGGGAAGAAATCTGTATGTATTAACATTCTTTAGGTTTATTCCTCATGATGACCTCTCTTTGAGCGTTAACCTATAGATATATGTATCTACAGTATAGATGTGATGTACCTGATGTACACTGCAGCAGATTGCGCCTGGATCTGCTGCAGGTTTTGCTCATCAGGGCCTCAGAGTATGAAGCAGTTTTAAAGGAACAGACACTGAAGAGATGATCAATCCTTTCCATTTATAAAACTCAGTGTTAGTATCTAAAAGAGCACATCCAAAGAGGTTTCTGTGACTGACCTTTGTAGAGCGACATCTAGATGGGCCAAGTAATATTTCTTACATGTGTAGGTAAATGCATAGAGAACACCAGAGTGGACATGGCAAATGCTTAAGTGGCAATTCCGGCGGCCATCTTGTGACTGTAAGATAAGATTAATTCTAATGGTAAGTAACATAAAAACATACATAACTGACATAACTTCAAAAAATAAATGTTGGAAATTGAGAAACTGATAGTTTTGAACTCATAATAAGTCTGGCAGTCTCAGTCAGTACGTTTTTCACTGGAATACAAAAAATAATATTAACATTATTAATATTGCAGTGGTCTGGACCTCTGTATGTTTGTATTTGTAAAGGTATTAGAGCAGATGACAATTACACCAAGTATAAGAGAATAATGATGACAATAAATTAAAATATGCCTTTATACCAAGTTGGAAACAAAGAATTCTCCAAAATGTATCTGTGCTGAAGCAAGTACATTAAGTAAGACTATACATTAGAACAGGCACAAATACAAATAAGTTATGAAATTAACAAAACAAATTAAAAGAATATTGTGAAAACAAGTGCAGCTCCCTATTTGTTTACACAGGACTTGGTAGAATGTCTACATTCATGGTATGGCTCTGCACTGGAGTTACTGCAGTCATAGACATTATATCTGTAGATGCCTCATTAGTCGCTTAGGTCTATTGCTATGATTTGGCAAATTCGCCACCAACGACGATGGTGAGAGACTGGTGCCTGCGGTTTCCATGACAACAGTGTTTGGCCCATTCATTTTTACTTAATCTGACAACAACTTGTTAAAGTAGGATTTGTGGTGATTTATTGATTGATTAAACCTTGGCATAAACTGTGGTCTGTAACCAGGGCTTAATTTGAGCCGGATCTTGCCGAAACAGGATCCGGAAACTCCCTTATTTTGACGCGGTCTGATCCGGCAGCTCTTGGTAACTCGGACACAACTCAGAACAAAGTGTTGACTACATTTGACTCTTTTGACCTCCTAAACCTGTGTTGACGGTCTATACAGAAATGTATAAGTTTTAAACATAAAAGCCATGCTTCATTTCTGCGTGAGCGCTTCAACATAGACTGTCACCGCGCTGTAATTTGGGTCTACATGACCTACGTGATGCACTTTGGATGTGCCGCGTTATTTCCCCACTGTGCCCGAGAGCGCACGGGACCTGGCAGTGCCACGTCAGTTTGTTCTTTTACTCAAATGCATATGGAAGCTAGAGCTAACGCGCTGATCATGTGTCACAGGATGAGACCCGAAGCCAACACCAGTGTCACTGTTACAGAGCCATAGTTACGCAGAGAAACCTTACGCCACGTGCCCTCGATGTGCACTTTTTATTCCTCCATTATATCCCCTGTGCACAGGGGACATAGGTCCACAGCAGTTTGTTCTTTTTTTTTTGTTCAAATGCATCTGTAAGCTCCAGCTAACACGCTGAGGCTCACAGAGCCTGGAGCCGTGTAATGCCATTACGCAGAGAAGACTGTGCGCTCCACAGCGGTCACTAAAAAGAAGCGAAAGCAAAAGGAGAGACATAGGCTGAGAGCTTACTGCTGCCATGTGCTCCATTTCCTAGTCTAGACTTTGTTTATACAGATCCCAGCTGCATGAGTCTGTGTTCATGCTTCAGACTGGTGGCCTAACAGTACCTATGACAGAGTAAATCTACAAATGCATAGTAATTATGCGTAGCAGCTGATTTCTTGATCAGCTGAGCAATCAAACAAAGTACACTGACACATTACACTGAAGTGAAACGCTACAATGTATAATAAGGTTAACAAATATGTTAAAATATAATTTAAAATTGAGTATAAATGAGCAGTCGCTTGGTATTTTGGCACGGTTGCACCTAAGCATTGTGTTGTGTGTACGTGTGTATGTTGGCCTTGTGGACTCCCAGGTCAAAGCGCAATTTTTGTTCCGACATCGTTTGATTTACAAATTAAGCCCCGTCTGTAACTGCTTTGGTCGGCCACATTTCTGTAACTCTGTCCAGCAGAACACCATTCACAAAGGGTTAGGGTTAAACCATTTAGCCTTTAGCTCACATGCAAATATATTTGCTAATCGCTATATTAAATAAAACTTCTAAAAGTGCATACACTCAGTAATGATTTCTAACCAGGCTCTGACACACACATGTGGCTGAGTGGTTGACAGTAGCCAAAACAGTCTGGATTATTCATAATTAGTGATATTTGATGGCTAATCCTAATGGCTATGGGAAAAAAATACAGTAAATACAAAATTCTGAAAATGTCCTGGACCAGCTTGGTACTGACGTGGCGTTAGCTCCAGCAGCCTACGAGTTCTACGAGCAGTTCACCATTAGAATGTCCACTCTAGTGTTCCTTTCTGTCTCTATGGGTAAATGTGTCTCAGTGTGGTTCAGACAGGTGACATCATCTCCAGTTGACGTTTCCAAAGCTGTTAATGGTGTGTTACTAACTCTTCCTCCAGAGGTGATCTCTGACTCACATTCAGACTGTATCCCAGGGGTCAGTTGAGGAGAGGCACCAGGCCACGCTCAGCCGTGCCACGATCGGGCCATGCTCAGCCAAGCCAGGCTTAGCCCTGGCCACACTCAGCCCGGGCCACACTTAGCCTGGGCCATGCTAAGCCAGGCCACACTCAGCCGGGCCACACCGCACCTCTTTTTAATTGGCTGTGATTTTGAGTGGTGCTTCTCTTCTTTCTCCGAGTGTATGGTGTTTTTCTTTGTTCTCATCTGCGTTCTCATTCCTCACTAATAAAGCTGGTCCGCTGCAGTGGAGAGAACACTTCCAAGTCTCACGTCCAAGTTTCCGTCCAGAATGACATCAGCAGCACACAAGCTCAGCCACATGTGTCCAGCTGCACTGAACCACATGTGTTTGTGCTGTAGCCTGGATTACAGACAAGTCCTTTTCATCTGCCTTACTTTCTGTTTTACTTTAGTTTTCACTCACAGTAAACGGCAGAAGAGGAGCAAGGTGACACAGAATACACATGTGTGCATTGTAATGAATGTTGTCATGAAGGTGTAAACACATGAAGCTCTTCTCTTCACTCTTTAAGATGCTGCATGTGATGTAGATCTTGTTGTTGTCATATGGAGTTCATATTCAGTTTGTGTAACTATTGTACCGCCTGTCACCAGCGGACCTCAGGCTCACTCCTGTGCCTATTTGGTAATGTGCTTGTTGAACTTGACTCTCTCACTGGCAGCACCCCACAGAGTGAGGCCCTCCTATCACATACTTGCATCTTTGTTTCTATGAGTGCATTACACTTTTGAATTTGTAAATGAGTGACACCCAACAGAGCCCCTTACATGCTTTTTATCCCCCAGACCCTCTCCCAGTATTTAGATTACATTAGATTTTATTTGCAAATACAAACAATATCAACAACAAAAATAAGCGGTTTAAAAGACTGTGCAGGAGAGGTTAAGAGGACCAAAGGTCTTAAAAATTGTTTTTTAAGAGACAGAAGTGTGGACATGGATTGAAGAGCTGGAGGATAGCTGTTCTAAAGAGACAGCCCCTGATATTTGAGAGTACATTGGTTGATTGAAGTTCTACAGAATGGGAGATGAAAATCTACAATGATGGTCTTGCATCTGAGGAGCCTAGCGCAATAATCAGGAGGCATGCTCCTGATACTGTACAGAGCAGATGGAATGTGTGTCAGCAGCTCAGGGTAATAGCAAAAGTCCACAAAGGAGTTTAGGCTCAAAGTTTTTTTGGTTTTGAAGGTAATTTAAACATAGCAGCTGTACTGTAGATTTCCTCTGAGTGGGGCTGTGACAGACTGTTGTACCCCTCGCTCTCTGGAGCATCCCCAAAAAGTCCTACTGACCAGGGTTGCCAGATCTCACTGACCGTTTCCAGCCCATACAGAACCTAAAACCAAACACAATAAACACCAGCCAAATCACAGCCACTCTAAATATTCTGCTCTAAAACCATTATACATAAGAAAGAACACAGAACTTAACAGCAGCACTAAAAAAGTAACAAAAACAGGTTCTCTGCAAAGACTGCAAATCAGACAGCCAAAGCCATCACAAAAAACACAAAAAACGTATGAAATACCAACATGAAATCTGAGCAACCAAACATGATTCACTCATTTTAAAACAAATGAACTGGTTATATGAGTGGGAGGACACAGCAGTTTATTCAAATGTGTATTTCTGTTTGCCATAAAATGACAACTATGTTGTCAACTGTTGTAAACATTTGTGAAATTTCATAAGCCAGCCCAGTGCTACCTTTTCGAGCCCAAGGTGTTCAAAAGAAGCCCAACTGGGCGTAAACCAACCCAATCTGGCACCACTGCTGGTGACAAATGAAAACGCGCCCTCACCTTGCTACTAAAAACGTTTTTTTCAACCCAATCTGTGCACTGTTTATGTAAAATGACAGTCTAATGTACAAGTCATTTAGCACAGCCAGGGTCACAGAGGGCTGCAGCCTGGCCACGCCCCTCGTGTTTCCCTCACTGTTCACCCTGACTTCAGAGCAGTCCTGATGCGGACCACAGCTGTGCTCTGATGCACTCTGACAGAGTGGCCTTTCAGCCAGAACCACACACACACTGTCACTCTCTTGCCAAGACAATAGCCTGCTAATCCTCCCTTTTGATTGGACGACAGCAGATTACCCAGAGGGCACCAGCTGTCAGGAGGCGAGGCCCACTTTTCTGGTTCTCAGCTCAAACACAAATGCTAACGCCACTATTCTACTTTGTTAGCTAACATTTGTATCTGCTGTCAACAGACCGCTTCTGCTGTCAGCACACTGTAAAAATAGACACGCAGCTAATGCTAACAGGGCTCCCAGCATGCACTGAGGCAGGCCCAAACACTGCAGACCTGACTGCCCAGTGTATTTATAGCTCTTCCTGCCTTCCGTATTTCCAGTTATTCAAATAATATCAGCGTTTATTGTTGGCTGTGCAGTACTGTGAAGTCAGGCCCGTCCCAGCTGAAGCCCTCCCTTCCACACAGCATTATTCAGTTCAAATATATGTGAGATTATTTTTAATAACTGCTTTGTGCTTCAGTAATCAGCCCGCTGGCCCTAACTCACACAGTACCCCATCATCCAGGGACAAACGGGCTAAATCCAACCAGTTTGGGATGCTCTGGCCATCCTTTACTTTTACACTACTGCCTCCAAATGAAAATAATGATGTTAGTGTGATTATAACGGCATTGAAGCCTGCCCCTGGTCACAGACTCATCCTAACACTGCTCTGTAGATTTATTTTGGATGTATCTGGAGCAGATCCTGGCCGTGTTCTCCAGAATAACATGGCCCACATTCAGCCCTGACGCCACACACCTCTGCTGACAGTTAGGACGCAGCATGAGCAGTGGCGGATCTTGAGGGGTGGCACAGGGTGGCAGCTGCCACCTCTAAAAGAACCCTTGCCACCCCAGACGACAGATGTGAAAATACAAATTTTGTGATGGGTCACACATTTATGAGGAAAATCTGATTTCTGAGTATCTTCAAATATTTAAAGATAAGCTTTATACAAGATAAGTACTTCACTGACTAAGAATAAACAACAGTGAAACACCTGCTGCTATGGTTAAATTGATGCAGTTTCTGGAAAAACATCAGGATGTGTTGTATGACTTGTCTTAGATATGCAAAATAGCAGTTGTATTACTAATGAGTACTGCAAGTTTTAATCTCTAGGCTAATTAAGTGGCCTATTATTTATGCATCATTTCGACTGAGGTTTGTCTTTACTCAGTATTGAATACAAATGTACGAAAACTTATGCTCTGGGAATGTGAGAAAATTAAGTTAAATAAATGTAATGAATGACTGTAACCTGCCCTATACTCTGTTTAAAAGCATCAAAATAGTGCTTTTTCATTTATCATATTTTATTCAAACATTAGTAGTAGATATAAAGTATTAAACCATTTGCCAACCCTTAAATGATCCATTATCCTCCTAGCCACCCAGTCATTTTTCCTCTAGATCTGGCCCTGAGCATAAGGCAGGGCTTGTCATATACATTACCTCTAATATTTAAATAACCACATTCTGCTGCAGCTTTTCCCCCATTTCCTTCATCAGTCTGTGTTCACATTCAGTCTGGTGTCTTTGTATCCAGTATTTCACATGTATTAGTGTCAGAAAGGCAGAGGACACATCATCAGTGGGTTACCTGCTTCTGTTCCAGTATTCTGGAGAATCCAAAGACACCAAGCATAGGGTGACCAGACATCCCTATTTAACTGGGACAGTCCTAGCAGGGCTGTCCCAGTTGTCCCAGGGCTGTCCCAGGGCTGTTATGGATTTCAGAAGGTTTTTTGTCACTCAGTGAGTTCAAATGCACCGTGATTAGTGAAAAAAATATGTGTCCCAGTTTTTTGGGTTTAAAAATCTGGTCACCCTAACCAAGCAGCCATCACGTCCCCTTATGTGTGCGCGCGTGTGTGTGTGTGGTGCTGACGTCAGTGTGTGTGTTTGCAGGTACGACGGAGCGCGTGTGTCTGATCCAGGGCACGGTGGAAGCGTTGAACGGTGTGCATGACTTCATTGCTGAGAAGGTGAGGGAGATGCCTCAGAGCAGCCAGAAGACCGAGCCTGTGAGCATCCTCCAGCCACAGACCACCGTCAACCCGGACCGCGTCAAGCAGGTAAGACCCCCACCCCAACTGCACGCAAACGAAAAAGGCTTTTCTGAGGTCAGAGCAGTATAGTTCTGTGGGCCATATGTTGCAGAGTTGACAACGTCGTTCATAAACCTTTCTTACATGCAAATTTGTGCTTAAGCGCTTCTTAGGAGGATTTTTGTCATTCACCAATTTTTTCTTAACTGAAAAATGTTCTTCTGGAAGAACACATCCAAGAACAGGTTTGAGGATACTAATGCACATAAATACTGCAGTTTTCTAGCAATAAATTATAATTTCAGTCTGACTCTGGATTACAATTGTTTTTAAATTATTCCTTATTAAAATATTATTATTTAACAGAATAACAGTAATCAGTAGTGATATAAACCAGGTAAGCATAAAACAGATTTCATAATCACTGCTAAAGTGCAGCTTTGAGCAGTGACCACAGCCTCAGTCTCTGTCTCTGCCCCGGTCCCCACGGTAAAAGCTGCTCTATTACTCTGGCCTGAACTGTAGCCCCCCGCCATGGCTTTATAACAACACCCCCTGTCTCCCCCACTCCCACCTCCCCCGCTTTTTTTGGCAACTCACTAAATATGCAACAAAACAATCAAATCTCTCATTAACTTGAGTTGAAAAAGCTTCCACTGAGTGTGTCTTAGCATTTTTGGACATGTTTAATCGCTGTTTAAGCTGTAAAACTGCTGTAGCTGTAGCTGTCAGAGTGCTTTTTTTCCGTGAGTTTGCTAGTAAGATGTCAAGATGTCACTAAAGTCCTGTCTCATGACCATATATGGAGTTTAGAGGGCGTTTCTTGTCCTTATACATAGTCAATTCAATGTAAATGCCATGGGTGACCAGTGTACACAGAGCGGAGGAAGAAATACATTTAAATGACTTATTCAGGAAGATGGCCACCAAATACTGTACTACACTCATGTTTTTGGAGCATAACGGTGCCCGCTCCCCTCTGGTGCCAGAAGTAAATTTCTCATTTATTTTTCCCATAGACTTCCCATAGACTTAATAAAAAAACGTGTAAATTAAGAGTTTAACACAGGTCGACAGTGGCTAATCAGTTCTGTGGTAGCCAGGGGTGAAAGAAAGCCGGTACGGCCCGGTACTATGTACCGACATAAGATTTAGAGGGGGTACGCAGTACCAGGTGGAAGGAGATCAGCTGTCGGTCTTTGCTGCTTTAACACACATTAGAAAGCAGCCGCGGACCGCGGTCGCTCATATGAGAGAAAAAAAATCTGACGCTAAAGCATGTGAACCAGGCAGTGCTTTATCTCATCATATATGTCTGTGTGGTTTTTAGTGGATTATGATCGCTCCGTGATGTGATGTAATGCACAGAATGTCCCTCTCCCCTCTCATCATTCACTGATTGTCTCGCTTCCTTAAACAAACGCATTGAGCATGCGCGTCTTAAGCCCAACGCACACCAGAGTGCTGCGGCACTTGCAAAGGCTTTAACATAAACAACACAGAGTTTAAAATATGTATTTTATCTGTCAATAACCGGACAAAGTGACAGAAGTCGCCCAGGCTGTGTGAGGACAGACTGAGCTGTTTTATTAATGAGTTATTAGCGAGTTAGCAGTCCCTGTCCCTCAGTGTTTACAGCTGTGTGTCTGTGTCACACAGAGCAGAGAACCATCTTTGTTACTGCAGAAGTACAGGGGTCATGTGTTTTCAGCTACCGCCACGCGGCGGTGTGAGGGCTCTCATAGAAAACAATAGGGGCGTATTTTTTGAGGCGCGTCTGCGCGTCCGGTGTGTATTGGGCCCCAAACACACGGGCTGTGTCGGGCGCAGCAGCGAGTGTACTGGCATCACAGCTGCGTCGCTGCAACGTGAGGTTGTACACACCGGCTGCGTGTGCAACTCACTGCTGGCAGATCCTTCTCTACAGAAAAGCCATTCAGAAGTCAATATGAGAGTACAGCCACATATAACAGACCTATGGTGACTATATTTGAATAAAGAGACATATGTTTACTCTCTGTAGACTGGACATTCCACTTGTATTTTACAGTACAAGTGAAAGTTCACGTTCATGGTCCATCAGAGCCAGAAATTCCCCATTCACAAAATTCATCAGGTATGGGTAATGCTCATTGTAGTTGCCAAAATATAACAATTTATCCTAATTTTGTGTGTATTTTGGGTGAAAAACGCGACCCATTGCCAGCCACCACCAAAATTCAGTGTGGGTTTGATTTTCTAGGAGAGTTGTGTCACAGCCCCGTTTGACGTCCGTCGAGCCTCGCGTCTCACGCTGCAGTGTGGCTGCTCTGATCTGCTGAGCTGGGGCTGAAGTGAAAACTGTTCCCTGACGCTGTCACCGCGCTGCAGTTACGCATCCAGTTTGTTAGGGGCCTTGACCTTTATAGGGTATGTTTGATTTGTTGTCAAACCCAGTATAAGCCATGTCTATATTTTTTATTTATAGTCAAGATTCATTCTCAACCGCGTATCTGCTTTTTCTGTCATTAAAAATATATATGTAGGCGTAATTTGTTATAGTACCGGCATAAGCAAAAATCTACTTTCACCCCTGGTGGTAGCACATAATGCAATAAAAAAAAAAAAATATATATATATATATATATATATATATATATATATAAAATACATAATATATCCAAACAAGGAGCAGGAGAGTCCAGCGCAGAAAAGTTTATTGCATGACACAACAAACAGAGCTCATGTCCAGTCCCCACAAAAGCCCCCGAGCTCATGATCTTTTATAGGTTTTTGATAATGCATGAAGATGAACACATTACATTATCATGACATTGCAAACACTCACAGCACTTAAGTTTTTTACTATAATGGATATATAAAGATAATATGAAGGTTGATTATATGTATAACCAGCAAAATATGAATAACATACATAGATTACTCAAAGCTTGAGTGTACCTTTAATACTTAGCCTAAAAGCATAAGAAAACCAACCCTCATTGTTACGAGTCTTACAATGACCTAAAGTAACAACATTTATAGCTTTTTTAACTCATTAACCTCGTCAATTGACTTAATTCAATTAATTTGCTTTTTTAATTCTGGACGGTGTCAAAAATCAGGTTTAGCGGAAATTAGTGTCCTCCAAGCACCGCACTGTTTCCTATGTTATGGCTAATACTGCTGCTGCTAGCTTCAGAGCAGCTTAAATAGCTTAATAATTTTGAGACTCTGCAGACTCTAAAAACAGTGATAATCACAGAGAAAGGAGTAATTTTACCTGTGTAATGTCTCGGTTTGGATGTGGCAGCTGTTTGACCAAAATAAACAGTGTGGTGCTATGTGCAGCAGCAGCAGCAGCAGCGAACTTACATGTCTTTGTTTATGTAATGCTAATTAGCCACATGCTCTGCTTAGCGTCTTTTCACAGGCCTATATAACACTAAAATACATTTATGTCACTGTTAGAGTAATGCACTTCTGCCTTGCTGTAGCCCAGCTAAAATAAAAAGATAAATACTATGCCAACAAGAGAAAAAAATTGATTATAATTGTAAATCGCTGAGAAATTTTAAAAAGCCGAGATTTATATATATATATATATATATATATATATATATATATATATATATATATATATATATATATATATTGCACATAGACTGGCTCCTGTTGTTTTTCACTTAAAGGTCAAAGGTCATGTGTCTCTCTGTGTGTCTAAGTACTGACTTCATGGTGCTGTGGGACCAAATGTTCCACCTTTAAATCACATCTTTCTAGACTTTAGTGTGGTAGAAGAGTTTAGCTCAGACGTGTGCATGTGACAACTCTGTATTATAATACAGCCTAAAGTGAGGTTTGAGGCTGGGCCCCGATGTGCCCTCTGCTGCGGGACAGGGGAACTGCCCTGTCTTTTACTACAGTACAGCCATTTCCTGTCCGCACCCACTCACTTCCTGTCACCTTTCACCTCCAGCATTAACACCTGTTTCCTACTTCCTGTTATTTCCTGCTTCACAAGAAGTAGTCCTGTTCTGGAGGAGCCTGCTCCCTGTGGGCAGAAGGGAGAATACAGTAAACCATAAAACACACCAGACAACCTTACTGTTGTACTCAAGTAAAAGTACTGTTATTACTAAATGATATTACTCATGGAGAAGTCTCAGTACACTGAAGGGAAGTCCGTTCCAGGTCTGCAGAGAGCGCATTTGCCCATCTCAGGAGTACTGTGGAATTAACCCTCCTTCACCCCTAACTTTTTAGGTTCACCTTTTGCCTTAAGGCACAAAAAAATGCACCAATAAAGACTGCACCAGAGTCAATTATTTTTTTATGGTTACAATGATTAACTTCAGTCCTCATCATACATTGCAAAAATTCATTTTGTTTATGCAATATAGCCCCTTAAATTCCAGTTTGTGTGATTAAAGTTGATTTCAAATTATGGCAAAAATTACAAAATATATATATATATATTTTAATTTATTTTATTTTATTTTTTATTTTATTTTATTTTTATTTTATTTTTTTTGTGGTGGTGGATTGCCAGAGCTTGGGAGTGTCAAAAATTGTCATCATGATTGATTTTATTAGTTTAATAGAGTTTAATTTTTGTGTAGTGGCAGATAAAACATTTTAGTCACATGTCCGAAGGCACAAAAAATGCACTGCCATAGAAAAATTATCTAATAGTGGATAATAATTTTTTTTTTCATGGTTACAATGATTAACTTCAGTCCTCACCATACAAAGCAAAAATTTATTCTGTTTATGGAAAAAAATCCAGTTTTTGTAGTGCACACAACTAACTAACCTAACTAACAACTAACACACACAGAGGCATCTCCTTAGTCTGGGCACAGTTTCTACAGTGCACTGATGAGCAGATCTCAGGAAAGACTACATTTTAGATGTGTGCTCATGCAAACACAAATACACTTAAACACACTTTCACACCAATTTATGACAACCCTAAAACACAAATAATTTTAGTTCCGATTTTTTTTTTTTTTTTTTTTTCTGAAGGCATGATAATTTACACAAACACTAATGGGACCATTTCCCCCATTTATACCTCTATCTACAAAATCTTTACCATTTGAATCAACACAGCAAAGGTTATCAACAAAAAACTGTTGTCTTAGGGGCATAGAAGGCTTAAAACAACCATCAGCTAGACTTTTATCACTGAAACAAATAGGTTTGGTGCAGCTCATACTCAATGGCAGAGTCGGAAGGGTGGGGGGTGGGGGGCTCTGGCCACCCCCGCGGCCACCCCCACCAGCACAGCTCTGACAGAATTTCATTTGTTCAGTGAAGCCACTCTGCAGCGCAGCCTCAAACAAGTGCTTTCCTATGGCACTATATTTGTTTCAATTAAATTAATTGATGCAAAACTAAAACAAATTGAGGCAACAATAAATGTATTGATGCAACAGCACATGCCGCTGGTCTCTGGTGGTTGGTCTGTACCCAAAGACATTAGTGAAAACGCTAACACTGCCCCCAGTGGTTGTCAGTGGAACAGGATTTCCTTTGAATCAATCCAAAGCTGTTTCAAAATGCGGAATCAATGTCTCAAAATGATCCGCAAGCGCAGGAGTGATGAATTCATGCACTGGAAGGACTGAATGCGCACATAGGGCAATCCACAAATGTATAATCAACTACTTACACACAAAATGCAGATTTATCAATGAAAAACACAAATCATTTTGAAATAATTACAACAGATATATTTGCAAATTACAATATAGCTGCATACCCCCAGTGTTTGTCTTTTGAACAGAATTTCTTTTGTGAATAAATCTAGCTGTCTCAAAATGTGGGACAAATGTCTCAAAAAGATCCAAATTCCCAGAGGTGATGAATGCACAAATGGAGCCATCCACAAATACAGATTGGACTATTCACATGCAAAACTGCAGATTTATAAATGACAAACATGATTGATTTGTGAAATAATTGCATTTAATATATTTGCAAAATAGAATTTATTTGCAAAAATCACTGCATGCAAGCCACAAATTAGGCATTTTGTATAAATCATTCTAGTTGCATCAATACATTCATTGTTGCTTTAATTTATTTTAGTTTTGATTTATTCATTTTATTGAAACAAATATAGCTCTATACTGCTCATACTTACTAAGTTATGTTTAAAGGTAAGATTTGTTGTAAACTGGTCTTGTTATGGACCACGCTGAATATATCAGACATTAAAAGAATTAAAGAATATTGTAAGACAGCAGTTCAGTCTAAAAGCCTAGTCTGTGAAAATGTAACATGTAACATTACTGACTGAGCTGGACAGTCTGTGTACAAGCAGGAGGCGCCAAAACAACAGCACAGACCAGAGATGAGAATTACAAAAACATCATAAAGCACAGAAGCTGAAGGGAATAAGGGGTTGCCAGCTGTCACATAATCCTTCTGTGTGGCAGCGGCTGAAAGGAGCAATGAATTGTGGGTAGGAAGCAGCTCCCTGATTCAGCCACTATTACAGTCTGATCGTGTCAACAGCTCAAAAGCAACACCACACTCCTCTGCTGCTGTCTGCTGCTGTCTGCTGGTGTCTGCTGCTGTCTGCTGCTGTCTGCTGGTGTCTGCTGCTGTCTGCTGGTGTCTGCTGCTGTCTGCTGCTGTCTGCTGGTGTCTGCTGGTGTCTGCTGGTGTCTGCTGGTGTCTGCTGGTGTCTGCTGGTGTCTGCTGCTGTCTGCTGCTGTCTGCTGGTGTCTGCTGCTGTCTGCTGCTGTCTGCTGGTGTCTGCTGCTGTCTGCTGCTGTCTGCTGGTGTCTGCTGGTGTCTGCTGCTGTCTGCTGGTGTCTGCTGCTGTCTGCTGCTGTCTGCTGCTGTCTGCTGCTGTCTGCTGCTGTCTGCTGCTGTCTGCTGCTGTTTGCTGGTGTCTGCTGCTGTCTGCTGCTGTCTGCTGGTGTCTGCTGGTGTCTGCTGCTGTCTGCTGCTGTCTGCTGGTGTCTGCTGGTGTCTGCTGGTGTCCGCTGCTGTCTGCTGCTGTCTGCTGCTGTCTGCTGCTGTCTGCTGCTGTCTGCTGGTGTCTGCTGCTGTCTGCTGGTGTCTGCTGGTGTCTGCTGCTGTCTGCTGCTGTCTGCTGGTGTCTGCTGCTGTCTGCTGCTGTCTGCTGGTGTCTGCTGGTGTCTGCTGGTGTCTGCTGGTGTCTGCTGCTGTCTGCTGGTGTCTGCTGCTGTCTGCTGCTGTCTGCTGGTGTCTGCTGGTGTCTGCTGCTGTGTGCTGGTGTCTGCTGGTGTCTGCTGGTGTCTGCTGGTGTCTGCTGGTGTCTGCTGCTGTCTGCTGGTGTCTGCTGGTGTCTGCTGGTGTCTGCTGCTGTCTTCTGCTGTCTGCCGGTGTCTGCTGGTGTCTGCTGCTGTCTTCTGCTGTTTGCTGGTGTCTGCTGGTGTCTGCTGGTGTCTGCTGCTGTCTGCTGCTGTCTGCTGGTGTCTGCTGCTGTCTGCTGGTGTCTGCTGGTGTCTGCTGGTGTCTGCTGCTGTCTGCTGGTGTCTGCTGCTGTCTGCTGGTGTCTGCTGCTGTCTGCTGCTGTCTGCTGGTGTCTGCTGGTGTCTGCTGCTGTCTGCTGGTGTCTGCTGCTGTCTGCTGCTGTCTGCTGCTGTCTGCTGGTGTCTGCTGCTGTCTGCTGCTGTCTGCTGCTGTCTGCTGCTGTCTGCTGCTGTCTGCTGCTGTTTGCTGCTGTCTGCTGCTGTCTGCTGGTGTCTGCTGCTGTCTGCTGGTGTCTGCTGCTGTCTGCTGCTGTCTGCTGGTGTCTGCTGGTGTCTGCTGCTGTCTGCTGCTGTCTGCTGGTGTCTGCTGGTGTCCGCTGCTGTCTGCTGCTGTCTGCTGCTGTCTGCTGCTGTCTGCTGGTGTCTGCTGCTGTCTGCTGGTGTCTGCTGGTGTCTGCTGGTGTCTGCTGCTGTCTGCTGGTGTCTGCTGCTGTCTGCTGCTGTCTGCTGGTGTCTGCTGGTGTCTGCTGGTGTCTGCTGGTGTCTGCTGCTGTCTGCTGGTGTCTGCTGGTGTCTGCTGCTGTCTGCTGCTGTCTGCTGGTGTCTGCTGGTGTCTGCTGCTGTGTGCTGGTGTCTGCTGGTGTCTGCTGGTGTCTGCTGGTGTCTGCTGGTGTCTGCTGCTGTCTGCTGGTGTCTGCTGGTGTCTGCTGGTGTCTGCTGCTGTCTTCTGCTGTCTGCCGGTGTCTGCTGGTGTCTGCTGCTGTCTTCTGCTGTCTGCTGGTGTCTGCTGCTGTGTGCTGCTGTCTGCTGCTGTCTGCTGGTGTCTGCTGCTGTCTGCTGGTGTCTGCTGCTGTCTGCTGGTGTCTGCTGCTGTGTGCTGGTGTCTGCTGCTGTCTGCTGGTGTCTGCTGCTGTGTGCTGGTGTCTGCTGCTGTCTGCTGGTGTCTGCTGCTGTCTGCTGGTGTCTGCTGCTGTCTGCTGCTGTCTTCTGCTGCCTGCTGGTGTCTGCTGCTGTCTGCTGCTGTCTTCTGCTGCCTGCTGGTGTCTGCTGCTGAGCTAACAAAGTGTCCATTCTGCAGCAGTCAAGTTACCACCCATGCAATGAATCTCTCATATGTCATGTTTTTTTCACTTCACTCTGGTGGTCCAGGGCCAGTCCTCATACCCAGGTCCATCCCAGTACTGTCCCAGTACAGAGGGTCACTGAGCCCTGGAGAGGCACTGCACATTTGTTTGCATTTTGATAAGCATTACTAAAACAAATGGCTATATTACATTCATTTCTTTCATAAAATAAAATAAAAAATTGGCCCTGCATATTGGCCAAAAAAAATCTGCAGTGTTGTTCAGCCATCAGCTGCTCTAAATTTAAAAAATCGGCCATAGAAAAATCCAAATCAGTCGGCCTATAGTCACGCTGCCCAGTATAGCTGCTTATTTAATGACTGTCCTTTCTTCCTCTGGGCCAGGTCTTTTGTTTTGAGTTTGCGCTGGTGTTTTCACTGTGAATATTCAGCACAGTGAGTGGGATCAATAGCAGGGAGCACTGTCACTTCAAGCTCTTCGACCTAGAAGCTTCAGAAAGAAACGTTTACATCTTTGATCAATGGTAATTTTGTAGTTTTATGCTGGTGGTGTCCAATAAAAAGTAATGGGCTAAATGCACATTTTTGATAAGGTGAACTGGAGTACGTGGGATGCTGTATGGTTTGTGTTTTACTGCCTCTGAGTGTTGGAGCTGTTTCCATGACAACACTGACCTTAGGAGTCAGTGTTTTTTAACAGAGTGGCGCCTCTGTGGCCTCCCACTCTCTTTACCCCACGTCTTTCCACCTCTGCCTGATTATAAACTTCTGTGCAGCTCATCTTAAAGACCTTCTCTGCATCTTTTCTTTAGCTCTTTTTGTCTACATCCTCCTCAAGGACACCTGTGGAAGCAAGCATCTTTTTAGCTGTAACCCTGCCTTTTAGTCCCATGCATTGTCGCCAATGTTAGCATTACACGTCTGTGAGAGTTCGGACTTTAGTCTGCATTGTAAATTTTAATTTAAATTTTAATGTAGCTCCAGCTTTGTTTCCTTTCAGAAGGAATGGTTTGGGTGGGCTTGGTTTGGATCAGTAATCTCTAAAGTTAGCTTGTTTTCCATTCTGCCACATGGCCCAAGAAGAGTGCCAAGCTTGAACCAATTCTCTTTGGTCCACTAGTAAAATGGTCTACTTGTTGCATGGTTGTTATTATCTAGTGAATATTGAATATTGAATATTATATGTGAATATTTCTGTATCTGGCTCCAATTGATGTACCTTTATTTTCTGTTCTTTGCAGGCCAAGCTAATTGTTCCAAACAGCACCGCGGGCTTAATCATTGGGAAGGGTGGAGCTACAGTTAAAGCAGTAATGGAGCAGTCCGGCGCATGGGTGCAGCTGTCCCAGAAGCCGGAGGGCATCAACCTACAAGAGCGCGTGGTGACCATTAGCGGCGAGCCGGAGCAAAACCGTAAGGCTGTGGAGATCATTGTGCAGAAGATCCAGGAGGACCCTCAGAGCTCATCCTGTCTCAACATTTCATACTCCAATATCACTGGCCCCGTGGCCAACTCCAACCCCACCGGCTCTCCCTATGCCAACTCCACCGAGGTCATGCCCGCTGCAGCTGCTGCTGCTGCTGCAACGGCCTCCTCCCTCCTGGGCCAGGCCGGGTTGGCAGGAGTGGGAGCCTTCCCCACCACCATGTCCAGCCTTTCGGGCAACGACCTGCTGGCCATCACCTCTGCTCTGAACACTTTGGCCAGCTATGGCTACAACACCAACTCTATGGGCCTGGGACTTAACCCGGCCACAGCTTCAGGAGTCCTCGCCGCGGTGGCTGCAAATGCTAACCCTGCAGCGGCCGCTGCCGCTAACCTACTCGCATCCTATGCCAGCGACGCATCCACCAGCGCAGCCCACCCTGCAGCCAGCTTGGGGGGCTTCTCTCTGGGGTCCCTTGCTGCAGCTACAGGCGCCACCAATGGCTACCTGAGTGCCGCATCACCTCTGGTGGCATCATCTCTGTTAGCCACAGAGAAGCTAGCTGAAGGCGCTAAGGAAGTGGTGGAGATTGCTGTCCCGGAAAACTTGGTAGGAGCTATCCTGGGTAAAGGGGGGAAGACCTTAGTGGAGTACCAGGAGCTGACTGGAGCCCGGATCCAGATCTCCAAAAAGGGCGAGTTCATCCCTGGGACCCGCAACAGGAAGGTGACCATCACCGGCTCACAGGCCGCCACGCAAGCTGCACAGTACCTGATCAGCCAAAGGATCACTTACGAGCAGGGGGTCCGCGCCACCAACCCGCAGAAAGTGGGCTAAACCTGGCAGCCAATGAGAAATGAGGAGGAAATGAAGAGGGGGCTTGGAGGAGGAGTTTATAAATATGAAGAATGTTGGAAGGAATGGCCCATGCCGTTTTCTTCAGCGAGTTTTCAGTATTCTCAATTTTAAAAAAATAAATAACAAGGCAAATGTGCTGAAGCTGAGGAGGCAGAGGAGTGAGAGATAACAAGAAAAAAAAAAAAAGAAAAAAGTGTACATTGTAAATAAGGTTTTATTACTTATGTCTTGGGATTTTTATTGTTGAGTTTGTTTTGTTCTGCTGGGTCCTGTCTGTTGTCTTGTGTACTGTGTGGACAAGGCTGACAGGCCAGAGGGGGAGGGGCTTGAGCCAACCCCCCCACCCTGCTGTTGGGGGCTTTATATTTGTTCTTTTCATTTCCCCCTGAGCCCATTGACCCAAACCACCCAACAGCCCTGCCCCTGTCGCCCCTTGGCCCGGCCAGATGACCCTGTTGGCCAGGTATATTCTGAGTTAACTGCACCTTGGTGTGACTGAAGAAACCCCATAGCTGTGACCTCACTTCCTCCTGAGGCTGCGGTGTTTCTTCACTCACATCCCTTCTGTGTCCACTAACTGCGCAGCGCTGTGGGGGGCTTGGGTGCCCCGCCACTGTTACTGTAGGATTAGAATGTCAAGTCGCACGCTGATGACCTCATGTTGCGTCGACCAATGAAAGAGAAGAGTCATACTGTGCTTGCTGTGGCAAACACAGAAGCACTGCAGTCTACCATCAATATTCTATGATTATTTTTCACATTTCAATAGAAATGATAATCTTTATTTATTAATGAAGTCACCCATGGAAGCTCAGTTGTTCTTTGTAAATCTGTGAATTCAGGTTGACATGAATGTAAATGAGACTATTGTTTGAGTCGAATCTTTTATTTTTAATTTAAGTGGTTGGAAGATTAATAGTAATGTCACATAGTGTAATATATGTCTTATTTAAGTCCAATCAGAAAGCCAACCCAGGCTTTATAATAATTCAGCTAATATATCAGTGAGAACAGGGAACACTCCACAGACTCAAACTCCACGATGCCATATTTGGTGCTAGAAAAGGGAATTGACTACAGAGTGAGGCCTCTAACACCCCTGAACACTCTGAAGCCCAGTGAAAACTGTTCAGAAAGGACTGAGTCACAGTGACACTCCGCTGCTCAGGCTGTGGTCCGGGGCCTTTGGAGGCCCGCCCTTTCACAGAGGCCTGGTCCATGTTGGTTCTGATTCTTGACATTTTTATATTTGTCTTGTTCTGCACTCGGGACAGAATCATTATTTTGTCCTTTAATAAATGCTAGCATTACATTTGACAGTCACAGTGTCAATCTCAATTGGAGTAGAATTACTATTTTTGATTGAAATGTTCAGGGGTCAGACAGATAAATTTTACACGAGTCCACAGAACAATCCACATGTGCAGACCCAGCATGAAGCCTGGTCACTGAGAAAGGCCTCCAACTAGACCCAGTGAAAGCACTTAAGTAATGTACTACTGAGAAGAGTCAGGAAACACTGGCGCCCAATGGCCCACTGCTGTGCCCTTATCAACCCTCTGTACCACTGCCAGTGAGCCAAGGGCAGCTCTGAGAGTCACTGCAGCCGCCCTAACTCTTCTTGACTATAGGGGGCGCCTCAACATGCTAGCTTTTTTCTTATTGTTTGTCTTTTTTTTTTATTTTTTTTTTTTATTACAATCGGAATACACTTTTTTTGTCTTAATGCACTGTGAAGCGAGGGCGTGGTTCCCTCGGCCTGTGAGGTCAGGGATGTGAGCTGTCCACAGCATTGTGACTGTTGGTTTTGTATGGCAGGGATTTGTGTAATGTGCTAAGTGTGTATCTGAACTACGAGACTAGGTCTATAAAGAGGATCAGTCGAGTTGAGGTCAACTGGAATATGTTTACTCTTGTGTCGGGATTGTACATGGGGTGTGGGTGGTTCTTCAGTGCAAGGCAGATAACAAAATCTACATTTCAAAAGCATATTGCAGCTGTTTTTCACACAAAAGCAAATTGTCAGTGTGCATATCCAAAGGGAAAAACCCCTGATAAAAAGTGCTAAATATGTATTATGCCAAAAATAAAAAGTGCATATCACACCAACCTGAGCCCATTGGCACAAAGCAGTCCGACTCTAAATGCACCAGTGAGGCTTATCTCCACAGCTTGGTAAGGAGGCTTCTTTACTCCCATCTAACACATCCACCTTCTCCCCACCCACCGTCCTCAGAGCACGCCCATCCTAACACCCTCCTCCCATTGCTCCATGGGTGACTCTGTCTGCTGTTACGATCAGTGCATGTCCGCTGCTCTGAGCTCCCTGGGGCACCCACAAGGGGGGGTTGGCTGTGCCATCCAGAGCTCACGTGCAGGAGGCCACAGGGCGCGGGGTACCTATGTGTATGGCCCACTTCATTCATACCTCTACGATGAGCGACACAAACATAAAGCAGGCCAGTTCTGTCAGGGAGCTGTTTGACTGGACTTCAGGTGGTCCTCAAGGCCCCACTGCAGTCCCGCTGTGCTCTGTGGTAAGGAGGCCAAGAACAATAGTGGACTAAGGTCTTTGTCAGTTTGTGTATCAGCTAAGTAGTCTGGATGAATGCAGTCATACTTTTACAACTAAAGAGCTTGTGTTTTTAACAGAATAACCTTTTTTTTAACAATGCAGGATATAAATTAGAATTTCAGAGTCTAAAGAATTAGAGAGTTGATGATAATCTGATAATCACACTGACATGACATTATCTACACATTTCACTTCTGAGTCATTTCTATTCTAATGTTAATATTTTTAACCTCTGAACATGAATATCTGTGTTGAAATGGATGACTGGATGTACTGCTGTTGTTAAGAAAAGTGAACTCAGAGAAGATTTTGCCTCCAGCACAGTGAGCCTGCAGTGGGGCAGGGCCATGTGGATATTTGCTGCACACGTCTCTTTCATCTCATCAAGTTGAAGTTCCTTTGACCTTTTGGCAGTAGCCCGTTAGGTTCAGTATAATGTGATGAGTACTGGAAGCAATACACGTCTGTCCTGTCCCCTGTCTGCCGGTGGTACAGGTTAGGTTTACACAAGTCAACTTTCATTTGTCAAAGATGCTGCTATTCGATAATACCTGGTGTAGTGAAACATATCGACTCGTCAGTGAGCTGCAGAGACTGGTCTCAGTAATACTTGCTCCCTCTTAAGCTGATAGTTTTATAACTCAAATTCAATTTGTGCCAAAATAATGTAATGGTTTCCTGCGTGTTAGATAAGAGAAGACTTACTTTTATATCAAATATGTGAAAAGTGCCAAATGAGCATGTTTCTAATAAGTGGAGGGATCGAACCTCTGACCACTCTGAAGAACCTCTTAGCATAGCGAACAAAGCGCTTTAGTGAAATGGCTGTTGAAGCCCACGGCCTCTGCCTCCAGAGAGGTGCTGGGCTTGGTGTAGCTCTGTGTTAGCCAGTCCTCTGGGTTCTGCATTCTCACAATGCAACAGCAGCACCACTCTGGGGCCAGAAGAATCAGTATAGTGATAGGCTAAAAAATAAAATGTGACTAGATAGCATTCTTAAATACAGCCTTTTATAGTTACAATAAAAATGTATTTTGTGACATAGATGTTATCTTTTTTGCACGTCAATATTGCATGATATCCAAGTGAAGCGTGAAGAGAAAAAAGGAAAAGAAACGAAAATTTTTAAAACAAATATAATGTGTCCTTCATTTTGCATGTGGACGGTAGAGCAGTTTGATAGTTTTACATGCGTACTGTTGTTTTTATGCATCATGTTACTGTCTAAGATATGAACAACACTGGAACAAACTTAAAGGCTATTTTGCTACTTGTTAGTGAGCTTATTGTTACAGCCCTGTTGCTACCTAACTACTAATTTAAAGAAACAAGTTTCCCCTGACTGTGCAGACATTTGCAGACTACTAGGGGCGCCGGCGTGCGTGAAGGCTGCTGGGATGTTGCTGTTGTTTTTTGTTGTTGTTGTTTGGTGTTGTATCGTGACATTACTTTCCCTCAGTGCACTGCTCTGGGTCTGACCCCATATGAGACCTCAGAGAGACTGTAGTATTGTAATGGAAGTAGTTAGTATTCACTGAGGGGTGGAGCTGTGGTGGGAGGGGGTTGGGGGTGGTGGGGGTTCTGTACTGAGTTGTGGAGCTGTGGGGGGGAGTCATCTGCTGTAGTTGTGTTCATGTGAGACATGCATGCCCTGTGTGTCTGCTTTAGGCCCACTCACATCGCAGCGTAGTAGTTAATCGTGTTTTTTTTTTGTTTTTGTTTTTTTATGTATAGAGCAATGCACTCGCTGTCTGTCAGGTGAGCTCATAGCTTCTCTGTGGGTGTGTGACCACCCCATCTAACCCCCCCCCCCCCCCCCCCCCACACACACACACACACACACACACCCTACCCTCCAACAGCTATACTGTGGACCTTTATTGTCCACCACACCTTGTTCTGGGCCTCCATCCGAGCACCAGCAGCTGTAGACTGCATCTGTCATACCACTGTTCCTCTGGTTCTTTTTCTTGGTCTCTGTATTTCCCTGGTTTTTAATTTGTACTGTATGCTTTGTCTAACCATAGAGCAGTTTTAACTAAATGCCATTTGTATGTGTAGCCTGTTTACCTCCCTGCCCCGAACACCCACACTCTCTTCTCCATACCCTCCTCTTTTTGCACTTTCACTGCCCTGTTCCACCCCTTTACCCCCACCCAAAATACACACACAGACACACACACACACACACATACACACACCCACAACCCCATGAGTGTCCTCTCTCCAAACCAGTGCCAAACCAGCCCCAAAGAGAGGCCACTCGATGAGCAGCAACCACGAGGAGAAGTTGATCCGAGCGTTTCTTTGCGTTGTTCTGTGTATCTCGGACATCCATCCCTCTCCGGAAGCACCCATGAAGCCAGCATGCTCATAACATGATGTTGCTCATGACGCCTCTACTTCAAACAGCACCTTGCCCCCCACCACCACCACCTCCTCCTCTTCCTCCTCACCCCCTCACCAGGATTAACCCTTGCAGGTTGGCTCTCTACTGCCTGTTCCTCAAACTGCTCACGCTCATGCCAGCTGCTTTTTTCTAATCCTGTCATCTCTTCAGGGTGTGGGACCTCATTGATTGTGCCATAGTGTTGGGGGCACCTCACTGCTCACCCCCTCCCCCCTCACACTCACACACATACACACACACTTTCTCTTTACTGCTGTCTCTTCTTTCTGCTTTAGCTCCATTTTCCTTGGTGGGAAAGATTTAAAAAGTCAATTTTCTAATGATATATATATATATATATTATTTTTTTTGTTTTTGTTTAACATCCAACACGCAGCGAGGCCGTGCGGAGCTGCGCTGCCATCTGTCTTCTCGAACTTTTTGAACTTTCACCCCTCCATGAACTTTATTGACCTTCCTCCTCAATCCCCTATGTGTCCATCCAACTGCTTGGAACAATAACTCTCCATTCCATCCCCAAACCTCTCTGAGACTGTGCAATGCTAGCTCTGATATGATTGGATTTTTTATTTTATTTTATTTTATTTTTTTGTTTGTTGCTCAACATTGGGAGTAATTATTGCAAAAGAGTCGCAAAAGATCAAAAAACTAAGAAAGAGTAAAAAAAAAACAGTTAGAAAATGAAGAAACATCAGCTGTTTCATTTCTCTCTCACTGTAAATACTTTGTCAGATTTTTGCTGTAAAGAGAGAAGTGTGGAGCATGAGGGGCTGGCAGCATAAGGCTGAAGCAGTGGACGCTCCGGACGGCCTGTTCATCGTGTGGTACTTAGCTCCGCCTGTAGTTCCACTGGTGTACTGTTGTTCTTAGTGCTGAGGGAGCTCCTGTCATCCATGCTGGTCAGAGCTTTAGATATGTGTGCTCATCCATGAACCGTGAGCCATTCTTAATGTCTTTGTACATACTGTATGTTGATGTGTGCCGATAGTGTTGATATCTTTTATCATCCAGCCATAGTGGATATTAAAGACCATTTTAGAGACATATCAGTGTGGAAAAGGCTGCGCTCTGCTCCTCCCAGTTCAGGAGGAAGCAGAGCTCCTGACTTTGTGCAATACAGTCTTCGTTTACATATGTGCAGCTCCGAATATCTGGAACCCTGCTCCAAACGATCTGCATATCTCCACATTTTTCCTGAACATATTTTTAGACGTATTAGATTAGCCTCCACCATTTCATTGCATCGCTCTGAGCTCCACTCTTAGATTTATGCTGCCTGCCTCATTGCCCTGACAACACCACATGAGCTATTTATTATTATACTATTAATAAATAAGGCAAAAAGAATAACGGAATGACTGGAAAAGGTGAATTAATATTATCATTGTTTTGTTTCCTTTGTAGTATTTTAGTGGTTGCTTTAACAGCATCATAAACTGACTTCAAGAGTATTGAATATTTAATGTAACTGTAGCATTGTGTTTGTAAAGAGAAAAAAAAAAACTAGTAAGTTGTGTTTCTTGACTTGTGGATTACCAGTGAAGTGGGCAATCTAGTGCTAATATATATATGAGTTTTTTTAAGGATTCTTATTTTGCAAAAGCAACAGCAGTCATTATAAATGTTCATTTTAGCATCACCTGTCTTCTGTTGTCTTATTCTTCACATTCCACCACACTCTGCATCATCACAGTAACAAGTCTGGGGCGGGTCCAGCTCTGCATGCTCTGAGTGAGTCTGAGTCTATGCAAACTGAGTAAGAGTGTGTGTATGTGTGTGTGCAATGCTATACTAAAAAAAGGAAAAAAACTGTTTACACTGTCAAGAGGACCTGCCTCCCTTATGGGGACCAAAAGCAGTTCCCTGTGATTTAAATTTGTGTTATATTAATGACATGCTGAGGAGTTAAGGTTAAGGTTAGCCAAAAAGTCATTATGTTAAAGGTGCGTGTGTGTGTGTGTCTGTGATGTGAGCGTGCGTGTGTGTGTGGGATGGGGTCTGTGTGCGTGTGCGTGTGGGGGGTTGGGTGGGTGTTCTGTCTAGTCTTCACCAAAAGCTAAAACCTGTCGGGCTTCCATACATTTCCATGGAACCTCCTGACGTTATAGCTGCAAACCCTCATCATGTGATCTGACTCAACTCGACTGTCCATAACCCCTCCAGTCACCTGACCAACCAAATCAACCAATCACTACCACCTTTCCCCTGCGCCCCATGTGATGTTGTCCATCTATAACATACTACTGCTACATGCTCTCAGCTGGTTCTCTTTCCCTCGTGTCCTGCCCGGGACAAGACTGTGGAAAGAGAACCAGGTGTGGCCTCAGGTCATAGTTGCTCAGTGGGTTGAATGGTGCACTTATGGACCAGACCACCACACACTAAGACCACTAACACATGACACAGGTGGAGATGGTGTGCAAAGAAGGGTGTAGTTCAACGCACCATAGAGAAGCCACTGTTTCTTTAAATCTCTTTATTTACTCTAGTATTCCTCAGCATAGGTCACACTGTTTTCCCTCAAGTGCTCCATGCAACAGCCACATCACTGAGCAGAACAGGGGTACCTCATGTGACCATTGGTATCAGATGACTCACCTCAAAAGTCTCAAATATTTGAACATGAGGTGCGCTCGTTCTGCCTCCATTGTTTTACACCAGGGTACACCGGAAGAGTACATTCTACTGTTCATACTTCTATGTGCTGCATATTTCCTTACAAGGTCCACATCCACATTAACCTGTCTCCATGCCAACTACGGTGGAGCTGGTTGCAGTGCAACCAGCTTCTGCCACAACAACCAATCATCTTCAGCTGCCAAGGCCACGCCCACTTGGTAGAAGGTTAGAGAAAAGGTTGGAGACTTGAGAGTTTACTATGGTTCTCAGGGTGTGTCTGTGTAACCAGTCTCTGCCCCAAATGGCCCAAAGACCACGTCCTTCCACAACCCCTCCTCCGGCTGATACACCTCCTCTCATCAGCTCATTCATGGTACTGACTGACCAGTCTCCAGTGACAGTCTGTGAAAAAAGCTAGGCTCTAATGTTTACAACCTAAATGAGACCAACAACGCTGTTGAAAGAATGTCTAGGACTAAAAAAAAACAACAAAACAAAACAAACAAACAAAACAAAAAAAAAACAGAGTACTTTATTCTTAAACAATGAACTTTTCGCTTACTTTTTCTGTGACATGAGGTAATGTACATTTTAAATCATTGCATGTGACTATTTTGATTTGCAATGAATGGATGGTACATATGTGGAGATGCTGGTGTCAGGACAGTTCCATGTCTCTGAAAGGAGCACTTATGGACCAATGAATGCTCAATGTGTGACCATACAAAGCTGTAAAGGTTTTGTTAATTTGTACATGATTATGGGCAAAATAAATCATTGAAGCAAATGATCATCTTTAGTCTTAAGGGACAAACCCTCAGTGGTTTCCAGCTCTGACCGAGACCCTTCATGACACATTCTGGCAACAGAAGCAGCACTTCCCTACACAAAGGCCCCTGTTTCACCACTGCTGGATAGAGTTTTTCTCTGTTTATTAGATATATACAATACATCTTATTGTACATTTATTTGTAAATTTATGGAATTTTAAAATGAGACATGCTCATGGCAGTGAATTTTATAGCCCTCTTGTATGTTTTATCAAAAGATTTCTGTGTTGTTTGGTTTCTGTGGTTTTGGCAATATCTAGAGTAAGACGGCTGATATGAAGTCCCAAAACTCCGTATGCATGCAGGATCCACTGCCATCCAGTGTCAACAACATAGAGCAGTAGCTATGTATTTGATTTATTAAATTTATCTTCAATTGGTATACCTACTCAGAAACTAATATATACATATATATATATATATATATATATTTTTTTTTTTTTTTTACTCTTTTGCTCTTTTGGTCAGCACTACTTCTGTTGCCAAACTGTGTGTTGCTCATCATATTCTGCTGTAGTCTAGACAGACAGGTTTTGAGATAATTCCAGCATTAGTGGGATGCAGTTGTAAGCACAGGTTTACAGTCAAAGTTTGACATGAAAGGCACGGTAATGTCTGCTAGATTTGGTCACTGAACATAGATAATAATAGATAACTCAGCTTCACCTTTTCACATCCTTCCTACGACAGCATTAGTCTCCAGAAGGGTTGGCTCCAACATGTTCATCTGCCACCCTGGTCATGTGATCAGCTCCTGCACCACATCCACCATGAGTCCACCCAACTGCCAACAGCACCTCGACCTCGACCCTCTCCATGCCATCGGCTGAATGGCTAGTGGCTTTTGAGCTGTCATTGCAAAGGCCTCTGGAAAATGGAGTTCACAGCATGGTTTGACCAACCTCTTTCACTTTCCTGTATCACCTTTGTCCATCCTCCACTAAAGAAGCAACTCCGCATCAGAGCAGCCCAGTGTCGGAGCAGGACTAAGCAGAGCAACTGGCCCACAGGGGCTGGACCGTTGTAACACACCAAACTTTAAGATAATAATTCCAAATACACATTAGGATTGATAAGATGTTGACAGAATGTCACAGATTTTTTGGTTCATTTGTTTCAACAGTTTATCATACAGGACATGTGTTTGCAAAGCCTGATAGAACACAAGACAATCACAAGACACATTATTAGATCACACTGCACCTTGACAATACTTTTTTAGGCTGTTTATTTAAAAAAAAATGCTTTTAATACCTGAGGAGATGTCCAAGTCTCCACTGCTATGCCAGAATCTCTAAACTATTACTTGGTCACTATTGTCTATTACTTGATCAAGCTACTGCTGCATAATAATTTTTTACATAATGTTTACATAAACTGACCTTATCATTTATGGAGCAGTCCAGCTCCTGTCCAAATGTGCTCCCAGGTATTCAGAGGTGGACACTACATCAGGATTTCCTCCACTGATGGTCTCATTTTGAGTCTATGGGAGGAGGGAGGGGATTTAGGATTAGAGGGCTTTCTTTTCCTGTATGCTTCTTGCTGTACATCTTTGATACAAGACACTGCTGCAGTATATCATCAGAATACTTCTGAACGTGGCAGGAGTTAAACTCATAGTCTGCTGTGTATCACAGGGACAGCTTTGGTGGATGGAGAGATTTTTTTAAAGGTGGGGAAAATGTGAGTTTATAAAACTCTCTGTGGTGTAGCCAGGTCCTTAGTTGTGGTGTTCATGCCTGCCTTAAAATTTAAATTATGGGAGCAGTTTCAATAAATACGTCTGAATATTTCTGCTTCATTTGCTAATGTTTATGATGTGCTTTTCTTGTGTGACGCTCATTTTTTTTGTTTCAAAGCTGACATACACTTTCTCCATTTGACAGACCCTGTGACCTGTGCAGCTGCAGTGAATGTAAACAGACCTCATGCTCCTCTCACTCTTGTATGTCAGACATGGCAGCTTGACTGAAAATATACTTTTAACTAAATGTTTGTAATAAATATTTATTTTTCTTCAAAAACATGTGCCACAATCTCTCTCTCACAGAGCAGCACCATCATGAGGAATAAGGATATGTAACAGATAATATTCTACACTGAGAGTGTGATCTGAGATGACTGTCCATCCATGGGTTTAGTTCAAAACCTGTCCTCCAGTTGAGCTGGAAATCTGAGGACAGCACACACATCTGGACATATACACAAGTCAACATTTGAGGCATATCAAAACCTTTCATTAAAGTTGTCCTATAACCAAAATGTGTGTTTTTCAATATTCATGGATAACATGTAAATCTGATATTAATGTTTTTATTAATGAAAATTCATCCTTCAAGGCTTTTAATGGTCTCCAGACATGATATTTGTCATTAGGTACCAACTGATCTGTCGCAGATGACTACTATTGTTCTTCTAAGAACTGGTTGTTAATGCTCTGAAATCTTCACTTGAGATCTGAAAGAATTGAAAATGCCACATCTAGCGGCATGCAGCTAAATGATACTGACAGATAAGACCTCAAGCTTTGTGTCAGTTTTTATTTTGTGTTGATAGGTTCAGGAATCAGAAATATGCACCATTAAAGTTTATAAAAGCATTTAGGCTTAATTACAAGACATGTGATTTATTACCGCTCCATCTGCGAACAGCCGCAGTGTTTTTTTAGGTCCAGTGTCTCTTTTACTCAGAAATGATTACAAAAGATATAATTATTTCCAAGAACTTTGTTATCAATTATGATCAAAAGAGGAGAGATGGAGAAGAGCAGGGGAGAAACTGCAGGCTGGATGGGGAAGCACTGCAAAGTTTCTGTTACTAGCAATCGACCACCTCCTGTGACCCTTCAAAATAAAGCTTCATCCTTTTCCAGCATCAGAAACAACTTTATTGTGGCAGAGCCTGAAAGGAAAGGCATTAACGCTGCACAGTGGAACTGACAGGAGCTGGGCTGTGCCACAGGAGTGAGGCTACAGCTGATCAGAGCCAGTAACTGAGTCTTCAGAGTCAGATATTAAACAGAAAGATTTTCAGGCTTATCTAAATCTTATCTCTCTGTTGGTTCATTTTCTTTCTTTCTTTTATGAATAATTTATTTGCATTTTATCATTATTTGAGATGAACTGTTGCAGGAAAAAAATGCCTACATATTTGAGTTTGCAGCTATCTGTAGTGTTAGCAGATAGTTCTGTGATGTACAGACTGGAGACAGAGTACAGACTGTGAGAGGCTCTTAGACTGTCATGAAAGGTTGTGATGAAGACAAAGTTGTTAGTTGTTAGTAAGTTGTTATAAGTTTGTTAAAGCATAAATATCTAACACATTGCACTATTTAACAGCAACATGCTTCCAGACAGTCTGGCTCTGCCACAGACTACATACAGACTATAGAAAACTGCAATTTGTTTTACTCACTCTATAGTCAGCTAAAACACTTTAAAATGCACCAGGATACAGCAAATATTGTCTGTTATATTGTTTTTTTTTTCCCTGGGGGAGGACACCCAGACCCCCGTTAAATTAGTTACATACTACAGTCACAACCTGTTCTCCTGTGAGCTACAGACATCATGGCTCAGATCCTAACTTCCTCAAACCTTAAAAAGGTCTCTGACTCCATCCAAATAACTGGCTTTGTTAAAACAGAGGATAATTCACTTTTTTTTTTATTAGTCTTATAATAATCTGCCATGTGCCACCACAGTAAAATGACAGGTCCCAGCTGGCCCACATAGTAAAATCCTGGCTCCGCTCCTGCTCAACAGGGCCATTGGGATGGAGCAAGGAGCCATGACTCATCATGAAGTTGCAGATGCAGTGGGGACAGTTCAAAGTTTCATTTCCAGAGCCTGCAACCAGTTCAGAAAGTCTGTAGGTATGGTGGAGGCAGACAACAGGTCACAACATCCACTCACCACTGATACAGAATATTGCATGTCCACAGAATTTGTTTCAGGCCCGTAGTGATCCTGCAAAATGTTCTTCAGGAGGCAACAGAGGTGTAAGTGTCCACTTAGATTGTGAGGAGAGAACTTCATGAAGTTGGATTAAGAGCCAGAAAACCAGCTGAGAGGGTGCTTCTGTCCAGAGCACACAAACTGTCAGGACACACTGGGCAAGGATGGAAAGGAGTTCTTGGAGCAGGGCATCTCAAGGATGGAGTGTCCAGCCCTGTAACTCAACATAAACCCCATTGACCACTGAATAGCTGGGATGTACAGTGGCACAGTGGTTAGCAATCTTGACTCAGAGCAAGAAGGTCTCAGGTTTGATTCCCAGACTGGACAGGGCTTTTCTGTGATGTGTTTGGGTGTTCGCCCTATGTCTGTGTAGGTTTCCTCCAGAGGCTCCAGTTTGCCCTACCACTAAAAACGTGTGGATCAGGTTGGCCCATAGTGGCAGCACTCAGGACTAACCCTCCATCTGACCTGAAGATTTGTCGTACAGATTGTATGTATAATAACAAACAAAGCACTTTTAACTCTAAGTGTAAGAAGTACAGAACAAATGGTTGCACACTTTTGTCTTCACTGATGGTGTGACAAGCCACTTCACACCTTGTGACAAACTCATGTCTGGAGAGCCATCGGAAGTGAGAAGGCATAAAAGTCTATACACAAATTCATTGGCTAACATGTAGCATGTATAAGTGCTGTTATAATGGTTTAACTAGTAGGCTAGTACCAGATGAACTTGGTTTGGCTCAGGGAGGAAAAGGGTATATTCAATGAGACACAGACACAGGGTTGCAGTGCCAGTTGTAACGTATACTACAGTGAAATAAAGATCTCAGTTATTTACAGTGTTTACATGTGCATTGAGTCCAGAGATTTCTTTACATATACAGATGATCCAAGGGCTAGCCAAGCCAAACCCTGTTTAGCTTCTGAGATCTAACGAGATCGGACAAACTCTGGGTGGTATGGCCAAAAGCTGGAACAGTTCACACACAGCCCACAGCATGCTTACATGTCTACATGATTTTTGAACAATATCTGTTCTTGTCTTGGGACCACTATGATGACATTTTGATCTATTTCAAATGATGATTGATTACTGTATTTAGTATACTGAGCATGCACACATGAGGACATGATTTGAACTACACTGCCCACTGCAGATAACTGAGACATAAACTCATCTCCAGAATCCTGATGCGGAAACACTGCAGACAGTGGAGCTGCTGGCATTTGTGTTACAGAACACACTTGCATCAAGTTCAACAGAGACCAGAGTGCATCAAGACCAAGGTCAGTTCAAGGCTTTATCAAGATGAAGTCAAGTCCACTTCCAAATGGGGATTTGACCAGGACATGCTATATACAAAGTACATATACAATACTACAGAGCTGATGTACAGCACATTCTGCTTAAGAAATACTCTGTGAGCTATGGACACTGTCATATTCTAGCAGTGTGTTTTCACTCTCAAGGCATTCTTGAATTACTTTGAAAAGGTATGTTACAAAAGGCAAAAGTCCTCACTACATCCACTGCTGTTCCCTTCTCGCACTCAACAGTAACCGCTGTCCTGTGCTGTTCTTATGCCCTCCTACTCTGTCCTTGTTCGCTCTAACGAAGCACCTGTACTTGCTAATAGAGGATTGCACTGGCCTCTGGTTCCCTAGTTTGCTCTTTTACATGTGCCTCATTCATCTGAACTAAGAATAGTTCAGTGTAAACCCCACAGGAGATGTTCTTCAGACAAGTCACTGTGAAGAATGACTGTGAATGCTCTGGAGGTGTTTCTGCGCAGATGCACAACCTACATAATCCTGGCCTACATGCTGCTCGTGTCCGTATTACAGTTGATTCCCAAGAGGAACACATTATGGCCCTGTTTTTAAGATGAATGCAGTTGTTGACTAAAGCAGGTGGGCCACACTGAAGATGTCCTCTTGGATACTGCAGAGCACTGGAGTTTCATCGTTCTCCACTCTTCTTGGACCCAGATTTTTCAGTCAGTACTTAGTTCTGACAGATTTTTAAACAGCGTGATCGATCTACCTGTTGAGAATGCATCAAACTTACTTATTAATTGTAATAATAATATAAATAATGTGGGTGTTGAAATGTTGGCATTTGTTGGCACAAATAGTCTGTGGCCCCACAAGAATAACAAATTCTTCCAGCACACAATTTGACCTAATATTTTGACCTAATATTTTCTAATCAGCCAGAAAGGATTGTCAAATCGTTCAATATGTTAACAGGTTTATCTGACCACAATCTCACTCTTGTGGCCAGGAAACTTACCAAAAGGCGCTTCTATCAATCTGCTAAGTCAAGCGAAACCACTGGGATACCCAAAAATAAATATCGAGACTTTGTTGCGGCAGCTCACCAATTAAACTGGGATGGCATACTGTCCGGCATTGATGGTGAGAAGGACAGCATTACATATCAAAGTACCCTCCAGAAAACCATAGGGGACTACACCCAAAAAATTAGATTCAAACAATATAAAAACACTACTCCCTGGATAAATACAGATATAATAAATCTCATGAAAGAGCGTGACCATGCCCTCAAAAAAGCACTAAAAACAAGACCCACTCATGATCGAGGTCTCTTTGTCATGTTAAAAAACAGAGTAGTAAGAGCATTAAGGAGAGCAAAAGCGAATTTCTTTCTCAGCATAATCAACAAAGCAAATGGAAACCCAAAATTGATATGGGATCAACTAAAGAAAATACCAGGACAGTGCACAAAAGATAACAAAAACCTGGAAATCAAAATAAATGACCGACTTACAAATGACCCTCCTATTATAGCTGAAGCCTTCAATTCTTACTTTATTGAATCTGTAGCCAACATAGCTAAATGTTTTATGCCTGCAGTCCCAATGACTCACACAGTGGACTCCAACTCACCAGTTCTCTGTTTAAAACCCTTCACAGAAACAGACGTATCTCAGACTATCAATGCACTTAGACCATCCAGATGTAAAGATGTTTTTGGCATAAATGCAGTTATGCTTGGGGACATGTCTTCACCATACTCATCAATCTGTCCATCTCCCAATGTAGCTTTCCTAGTTTGTGGAAATCCTCAGTTGTAATTCCCATATTCAAAAGTGGAGATTCACAGTCCATGGCCAAGTACAGGCCCATCAGTATTCTGCCAACAGTTTCAAAAATTGCGGAAAAACTAGTAGCAAATCAATTCACTACACATCTGAACACCACACAATATACTCTCCATCCCATGCAGTTTGGCTTCAGAACCAATCACTCGACCGAAACAGAAACTTGCTATTTTACCGAAAACATCAGAGCATTGCTAGATCGGGGTGGGGTAGTGGGGGCTGTATTTTTAGATCTAAAAAAGGCCTTTGACACTGTAAACCACAAGATATTGATGTCTAAACTCTCATTTAACTTCTCACCAGATACACTGAAATGGATCGAATCTTACCTGGCCAACCACTCTCAACATGTCCGCATTCAATCTCAACAATCTTCAGCACTGACTTTGTCCACCGGTCTTCCCCAAGGGTCAACATTAGCGCCACTGTTATTTTCACTATACATTAATGATCTTTCCTCTGTTTGTAAAGATGTCCACATACTAATGTATGCTGACGACACAGTAATATACACACATGGCAATAACATCTCCCAGGTCGCAGGACAAACTCACTCACTCCATGGCTCAATTCTCATCTTGACTAAATCACTCCTGTCTTAAATTGAATACATCCAAAACAGTAGCAATGATTTTCAGTAAATCCAACAACACTTCCCATACAGTTCAGACATCCTTGTCTCTGGAGAACGGCTGCAGATTGTCCCACAATACAAATATCTCGGAATTCTAATAGACTCAAAATTATCATTCAAATCTCACATTAATAAAATAAGTAATCATATAAAATTCTGTATTCGCAACTTCAAGCACATACGGCATCAAATGTCCACCCAAGCAGCTAAAATGTTCATGCACTCAATGATTCTCTCTCACATTACATACTGTTTACCCGTCTGGTCCCTGGCAAATACCACAACAATGAAACCTCTGCAATCACTGCACAAGCGAACTGTTAAACTTCTGGATAAAAAAACAAACCATTTTCACCACTGTCCAATACTCCAAAAACACCACTTACTCAGCCTGGATAACATAATCAGATACTCTAACCTCTGCCTTATCTATAAAATCATTCACGGTCTATCATCTCCACCACTCAGTCAGGTTATCTCCATCAGAACCAGCAGCCACAGTAGAACTAGAGAAGCAGCACGAGGAGACTGCATCATCGCCCTCAGGAAAAGTTCCTTTGGGCAGACAGCTTTTTCTGTTCGTGCTGCTTCGGATTGGAATTTCACACCCACAACCATCAGATCCGCTAACACTTACCATACCTTTAAAAAACAGTTAAAACAATGGCTAATTGCAAACCAGATCTGTGAACATTGACTTTTCTGCTGTCGCTGCCCCCTGCTGGCCTCTTGCCCTGTGTCTGTGTGTGATTGTCATGTGTGTATGTATTTGCTCTTTTTATGAGCGGTGGTATGTAGCTGAATGATTGTCTGATGTCTGCCATCTTATGTAACAGTGTGTATATTTCTCGACTGTTTTCTATGTATTTATTGTATTGTAATTTTTACTCTTGTTTTTAGGTGGACAGTATTTGCTGTCAAGGGACTACAGATGAAAAATAGCCTTTGGCTACTTCTGGCATATTTACAGAAATGTCAATTAATATGCACTGTCCCTGAAATAAATAAATAAATAAATTTGACAATTGAAAATGTACTGAATCAGTGAATCATGTTTGGACTAACCCAGTTACAATACAGACAGACAAAAGCAGCAAGATATCAGCTCTGAGCCTCTCCAGCACTGAACATTCAGGGGCAGCAGTTGAACCTGGAGAAATACAGTATGCGTCATCTGTCTGTGAGTACATCAGCTAATGTGTAACCACACCATGCTGGCCATGGTGACATGAATGACTATCAGGAAGAGCTTCATTTGTCCAATCACAAACCCCGGCTGACAGGAGGGTGGGGGACTCTGCCTTAGCTCAGACGAACAGTGCCCCCTTCTCAATGTCTTATATTTTTACACATTAGTCACTAGTCACACTTAAATAGTTTAGATTTTCAAAAACTTTTTAATATTAGACAGAGATAACCAGAGTACAAAATTCAGTTTTTAAAGGATTATTTAATTTATTAAAAGAAAAAGCGCCAAACCTCCCAAAGCCTGTGTGCAAAAGTAAGAGGCCCCTTGCTATATCATGAATTAACTGTGATTAACCACAGGTTTTGTAAACCTGAGTAAAGAAAAAGGGTGACAAAGCCATTTCTAAATCTCTGGGACTCCAAGTATACCAGTAATGGTGAGAGCCATTATCCACAAATGGAAAAGATTTAGAACAGTTTTACCACAGATGTAATGGGACACACACATTTTAATAAATTTGACCTTTGACTCATCAGTCCACATAATATTTTCACAAAAGTCTTGAGAAGTCATCAGAATGTTCTTTGGCAAATTTGGGAGCTCTTGTGTTCTTTTTGCTCAGCAGTGGTTTTCACTTTGACTCTCTCCCAATCTCTGCCCCATCTCTATCTTATTGTAGAATCATGGACACTGACCTTAACTGAGGTGAGTAAGTTCTCTAGTTCTTTAAATGATGTTCTGGTTCTTTTGGGACCTTCTGGAACAATTCACCACTGTTCCAAATCTTTCCCATTTGTGCATAACATCCAGATGATTTACTGGAGTCCAAGAGCTCTTACAAAAACTGGTGTTATTCAGTTACTTCATGATTTAACAAACAGGTGTACTTACTTTTGCACAAAGCCCAGGTAGATTTTAATAAAATAATCCTTTAAAAACTGCATTTTGTGTTACTCTGGTTATCTCTGTCAACTATATAAGTGTTTGAAGATCTAAACTATTTAAGTGTACTAATGTGTAAAAAAAAAAAAAAGTAAAAAAAAAAAAAAAGATATTGACAATGGAACAACAGCATTGTACTTGTAAGTATAGCACTCCGTTTCTGAAGAGGGCACTGCACAGCTCAGAAGGTCATGGCTTACTTAAAGAACATCAGTGTGGAGCCCAGTACACCTCCAGGAGGACCGCTCTGTGTCTGATGCAGCCGTTTTTACTAAACTCTCATCTGTAGAGCAGGGACACATGTCAGGATGCTTTTCATTTAAATCAGTCCAGCAGGCCTGGGCCCCTTTATCTGCGGGCCATGATTATTGCTGATATTTTGGCAACAGTTATGTTACGGTATGAGCCCAGCAATTTTGAGATAAGTTAACATAACATATTCAAAAGAGCATATCCCATTGTAATCTGATCCAAAAAGACAGTAACAGTCACCTGAGTCACCTTGGTCTTAAAGTTAAAATGTCCCAATACAGACAGATAATCTACAGATGTTTGTGTGTAGATGAAAATAATGAAGTACCGCTATTTCATAATGTGAAACATTGTAAATGAGACACGTGTCTGTTATCACCAGACCATGTGGAAGCATTAAACTAGTTTAAAATACAACCCTGTACTCTGACCTGGAACAATGAGAGAGCTCACACAGTGTGGTACAACGCCCTGTCCAGTTGTCACAGTTTAGAAATACAATATTATTAAAGTAAGTTTACAACTGTAAAAATAGATCTTGGGCAATAGTTTGCTTAATACCTGTAACAGATTTTGTGCTCTGAAAAGAATGTGGTGGACAATACAGACTCCAGTGAGCCCTGTCACTTTGAACATTCAGAGGCTGCTTAGGCACTTACTAACAGACTACACATGTAGAGGTTCAGTAGCACTATCTCTATAAGCTCTATGAGTATGCGAAGTTCATGTGCATACAGAGTACAAACCAGCATTGCTCACTGCTCTGAGTGCTCTCCGTGTCACTACGGCCGCAACACAGCCACTAGCTCCACTTTCAGCCCTCACCCTGTGGAGAACAAACAGAGATAGGAGTCTGTATCACAGCTGCTCTGTCACTGAGAACCTCCAAATATGAACTCTCTAACTGCTCTCTCACAGACACCTGCAACATGAAGCATCAACATTTCTTCTCACCTCTGGTAATAAAACATGTCAGTAGGTCAGCAGCACGGTTGTTTTCAAGTCAAATCACCAAACACTGTATAGACTTGGGGTCTTACTAGTGGCCAGAGGGCCCTAAGCAGGTGCTTTGTTCACTTATGGGCTGGGCCTGCTTCAGTCTCCAGCCCTAGCCAACAAATGGCCACCTTTAGGACTGACACCATTTGTCTGTACGTTTTTCGCTCTCTAACTTAGGGTGTCTTCATATTGCCGTGTTTTTGCTCCGGTATAGTAAGGTATACTGTGGTCCTGTTGTGGTCCTGGTGAAGTGTGAATGCATAAGAACCAAACTATGGACTTAACATCAAGAAGTGGACAGCAGCACTGTTTATACACAAACCATACACACAACTGATGTGACTATAGGAAAGATGACAGAGGAGTGGATACAAACAATTTGTGTACACCGCAAAATCAACACTGATTTCACATGAATCACTGGAGTGTCCACAGTTGTGTTCAACTTCATTTATATTTTCTTTTTTTTTTTTTCTATTTTAATTTATTTATAAAGGGACAATACATATTAACAGACATTTGACATGACACACATTTCCATCTCTAGTCCCTTCACAGGTTGATATTAATATTTTAGGACAAACAACAATCACAATACACAGTATGATAATACTGAAATATAGTGCCACCACAGATAAATCAACACTTTCAAATTACCATATATGTAATTCATAAAATAGATGTTATCATGGAAAAAAATAAAGTGCTAATATTGTTTTTTCATGCCAAAAGTGCTGTTGTGGATTACACACTGCCCCAAATTCATGATACACACTAAACAAATACATAAAACAATTAATAAGATCTGTATTTTAAGCCACAGAGACAAACACAGACACATGATTGAAGTGTAACAGATCATTTATAGACGGTATTAGCTTTGGTGGAGCTAGAGAGGCTGAGGAGCCAGATGGTTCTGCTGCTGTGGTGGAGATGGGGATGGAGAAGTGCTGTGGTGCGTAGCTGAACAGCAGCATGACTGAGAGGAGAGGGCATGTGTATATATGAAGGTTAGGCATTGTGTAAATCTCATCCTGCCAGCAACACCAAAATGTGGCAGAGGTGGTGGTTTCACTAAATTTTAACAAAATAGACAACAGCACCCAGGGATTAAAGCCCCAGGACCAATACTAAGTTAGCGGTTAATGTATAAGACATGCACAGGTTTCTTCACTGAGACACAGGGCATGGTTCCATCACTTTACAATATAATTAATTAATATATGAGATGAATTTGAGGTAGAAGTCCATGAATAGTTTGAACAGTCCACACCTTGGTTTTAACATTAAAAGTTGAAGATAATTTTAGTTGTGCACTTGATACACTGGCAAACAAACAAACAGGTAGATTGACACAAAAAACAAGGCAGCAGTGTAAGATCCAGATGCATTACCAATTAAAGTCCAGGATTTCACTGCCCATCTTGTGACTCTACCTGAGCACACACCCGCACAGTAGCACTGGTGCAGGGTACAACACAACACGCACCCCACAGCCACACAACAGACTGGCAACATGGAGGACAGCTAACTCAATAAAGTGACCCGGAAGTGCATGAGGTCAGAGAAAGGGCAAGTGGATGTGGTGCACTTTTATAACTTGCATGCTCACACTATTTCATTGGACTGCCTTTAGCTTTGATTACGGCACACATTCCCTGTGGCATTGTTTCAATAAGCCTCTGCAATGTCACAACATTTATTTCATAATGTTGCATACATTTTTTTCCAAGATTTTGTATTGATGATGGTAGAGTCAGACCACTGCATCATTTCAACATTGTTCAACTATTCCTCGGGCTTAGGCACACTGACTTTTCTAAAACAGGCCTATTATTTTGAACGACTTTGAAAAAGCCATCCATACCTTTGTGACCTCGTGGCTCGACTACTGTAAATCACTGTACACTGGCATTTAACAGTCTCAACTTAGCTGCCTACAGGGAGTACAGAATGCAGCAGCTGGCTTTTGACAGAGAAAAAATGCAGAGACCACATTACATCTCCCTGTACTTTTTAGAATACATTATAAAATTTTAATGATTGTTTTGCAAGGTCTCAATGGCATGGCACCTGTTTATTTATCAGAGCTTTTGCAGCCTCACACCCCTGCCCAAGCTCTGAGGTCTGTAGACCAGTCCCTCCCCTGGTTGTGCTCAGGACCAGGCTAAGGACCAGAGGAGTCTTCTCTGTAGTTGGCCCTCACTCATGGAATAGTTTGCTTTTGCACATCAGAACAGCACAGGCACTTTAAATCTTTACGAAAGACGCACCTTTTTTCTTTGGCATTCAGCACTAGTTAGCGACAACTTGGCTTTTCTATCCTGTTTTTATCCACTTTTGTCTTTTATCATTTTGTTATTTTATTGTTTTACACTGTTGTATTTTATTGCTTTTATTGTATGTTGTCCTATTCTGTTTGTACAGCACTTTGGTCAGCTCTGGCTGTTTTTAAATGTGCCTTATAAATAAAATGTATTTGATATTAGAATTAGAATTGTAAGACTGTAGTGTTCATTTAATGTTATTTTGTCAGAAAATCAGTGATTCTCAACTTTGCCTGTATTTCCTATTTTGTCTAGCCGATTCTGTAGAATGCCTGGTTTTCCACTTAGCCTGTAACACTAGGACTGTGCTCTTCAGTCTCTTCTCACTTTCCAGGCCTTCTCAAGTTCTTCTTTGAGGCCTTGGTATTTCTCTAGTTTCTCATGTTCCTTTTTCCTGATGTTGCAATTGCTTGGTATTGCGATGTCAATCACAACTGCTTTCCTCTGCTGTTTGTCCAGCACCACAATGTCCAGTTGGTTCGCCATTACCATTTTGTCTGTCTGGATCTGAAAGTTCCACAGGATCTTAGCTCGGTCATTCTCTATCACCTTTGGAGGTGTTTCCCATCTTGACCTCGGGACTTCCAGACTGTACTCTGCACAGATGTTCCTGTACACCACATATGTCAAACTCAAGGCCCGTGGGCCAAATAGTCCGTCGCTCTTTTTCCTTTCTCTCTGTCCTACTTGTGCTCTAATGCACTCATTAACACACAGCGAGCTAAACCTGCCCAGAAAGAGGTATCATCCTGCTCACACTGTGTCCTGCAGAGGACAGAGAGGTGGACAATAGTTTGCTCAATAAATGTTAAATAAGCCTATAATATGTGTTTGTGTGTAGGAGCTGACTCAGCTTAAAGTTGTGCTGGGCTTACATAAGGGGCATGACATGCACCTAAATATTTATCTGCTGGTAGTACCACTGTCACAGTAAAACAGAGTGGACCTGATGAAAACACCTGTCTTATATGAGGAGTTAGGTAACTGTGGCAGTAAATAATACTTAATAAATAATTGGCCAGTGTTAGTCAGTAGTCTGTGGCCTATTTGTTGTTATTTGTTGAGTTCCAAGTTCTGATTTAAAACAAAACTACAAAGCCCGTTAAAACCACAAATCTACACCTGTAGTTCTGTGGGGAAGTATTATTCTATGTTAAAAAGCCTATTGTAGCCTAACTGAGAACAAAAATACAGTAGGCTGGCTTTATTATTTATACAATTACTCTTATTCAGGCCCACGACCAAGACTGGTTTTCTAATTTTGGCCCCAGCTCCGATTGAGTTTGACACCCCTGCCGTACACTATACTGTAGTATAGTGCTGGATTGTCTCAGGGGCCTCTTTGCACAGTCTGCACCTGGGGTCTTGTCTTGTATGGTAGATCTGGGCCTTCTATTGCTCTGGTGCTCAAGGCCTGCTCCTGTGCAGCCATGATCAGTGCCTCTGTGCTGTCCTTCAGTCCAGCCCTTTCTAGACACTGATAGGATTTCTCGATATTATATACATCCTATATAGGGTTAGGACTTTGTTCTTACGTTACGGTGACTCCTTAGGACTTGCCTTACTTGTTGTGGGTATTTGGCTGTGGCTGTTTTTCTTGTGGCCTGTTCAAGGTTGCCATTTGTTTGTGGGATTCCAAAGTACTTGTAGCTGTCCTCCTTGTAAAAGAGATTCTTAATCTCAAAGGATTATTTTCCTGGTTAAATAAAGATTTAATAATTTAATAAAAAAGTCTGCTATGTATGTTCATGTTTAACCACTGCAATAATTATAACCCTGATAAATGCCCACCATGCTGTGCCTAATAGAAATAAAGGGTAAAAGAATATTAGGTAGAAACTAGCTTGCAAGCTGAAAAGGTTTGGGCACCCTTGGTTTAGATTGTCAGTGCTTACAACCCAAATTCCAGATGCTGGGATGTTTTTAAAATTTGACTCTCAAATTACATGAGCCAGCATTTTATTCACAATAGAACATAGATAACATAACAAATGTTTACACTGAGAAATTTGACACTTTTATGCACAAAATGAGCATTTCAAATTTGATGCCTGCTACAGGTCTCAAAGTAGTTGGGACTGGGGCAGGTTTACCATGGGGTAGCATCTCCTCTTCTTTTCAGAATAGTCTGAAGACGTCTGGGCATCGAGGTTATGGAGGGGAGCATAGGTTCTCTAAAACCTTTATATAGCCTACCTTTCAGCATTCATAGTTCCTTCCAAAACACACAGCTGCCCATACCGTATGCACTTATGCCCCCCATCTCATCAGAGATGCTGCTTTTGAACTGAACGCTGAGAACTCGCTGGAAGGTCTCCTACTCTTTAGCCCGGGGTACGCGGCATCCATGATTTCCAAAAAGAATGTCAAGTTTGGACTGGTCTGAAGGCTGTCCCAATTTTAAATGAGCCTTGGCCCCACTGACTGTAGAAGGAGTGGACATAGCAAGCCCATACCTCCCTGTGTGCCAAATAGGAAGTAGTGGGAGGCTCCATCAATCCTGGCTCCCATTGACTTCTGTTGTAAAATCGGCGCCCATTTCTAAGTCACTATTGTTGTCATGCTAATCATTCTGGCTTTGACACCTTAGTCTTTACACACTCTTCATGGTCCTAATTTTTTTATGTTGCAATTCGCCACATAACCAAAGATACTGACAAAAATAACTGACCAATTAGGAGCCGTCTTTTAGCCATGTCGATTGACACCTCGCGCATCTCGTTGTTTACGTCGCTGCCCTGACTGCCGGAGAAAACCGGAGAAGACACGGCTGTTGCTAGGACATTTTACAGATATTCAGGAGGAAATTAGAGAGCAGAAAGCGCCTGCTATTTTAACTTTATAATAGTTTTAGTAGTTTAGTTTTAGTGTCGTAAGAGGCGAACTAAACATTTCCCAGACACTTTGGTTGCTGTTTGTCAGTGCAGTTTGTTAGCACTTGTTTTTAGCTTTTTACTGGATTGAATTTACCTCCTAATCAAAGTTGTTCACAGTCTGTTGGCTCTTAAGAAACTACTCTGGGCTTTTGGTAAGTAAATCTGTACGTTTATTAATTTACTAGAATATGATAATATGTAAAGTCTGCTATCTCAGAAAACGCTTGCAAGCTAAAGCTAACTTAAAGAGCCCTGTGCACTACTAAGGTTAATACAATGGTAGTTTAATGCTCTCTGCATCTGTCTCTCTAATTTTGTGTGCTTTCATTTTTAACAAAGGCTCAGGTTTGACCAGCCTCCAAAGACATTAAACACGCGACATTTAGTCAGCTACAGTCAACGTAGGCCTCTTATCCAGTATGTGACAGTAAAATGTATTTACTACACTCACACCATCAGTGTTCACACATTGCCACAGTAAATACTACAGATGCAGTGTCTTTAAGGCCTTACTTTGCTCCCTGTTTTGCAGAGCGCGATGGCAGTCACCTGCTGCTAGAGCCATCTGATTCCGTTTTTTACCTGTCTCCAGGTCACGGTGGTCATCCTGCACTGGTTCTGTACTCTTACCTGTCTCCAGCTCTGGTCTCCTGCCTCTTCACCAGCTCATCTGTGGTTCTTTGGCCTGGTCCTGTAGCTGACACACCTCTGCGTTGTCTGCCTGCTTCACCTGACATCAGAGCCTGATCAATCCACTACTCCTGTAATGTTTCAGCATATCGGCATATAGGCGTTATTTTCACAAACCTTTGTGAAACTGTTTTATTAGCCTAAAATACTGAGAGAGTCTGACAAAGCTGGTTACTTTAACATTCAGGTTGTTTTCATGTTGTTCTCTCAAGGAGATCCAGAGGCTGTGAAGGAGACAATAGTGAAAATGAAAACATGTCTTAAATTGTCCCTCCGATACACAGTACTAACCAAAAGAAATATAAATCTAGCTATAGTGTGCTGCACTTCGAACTTTGTGCAAAATCTGCAACTCAGTGTTGGTGTTATGTCGATAAAGTGGTAGCAGCACAGATACAGTGGGGCAAAAAAGTATTTAGTCAGCTACCAATTGTGCAAGTTCTTACACTTAAAAAGATGAGAGAGGCCTGTAATTTTCATCATAGGTATACCTCAACTATGAGAGACAAAATGAGAAAAAAAATCCAGAAAATCACATTGTCTGATTTTTAAAGAATTTATTTGCAAATTATGGTGGAAAATAAGTATTTGGTCACCTACAAACAAGCAAGATTTGTGTCTCTCACAGAGCTGTAACTTCTTCTGTAAGAGGCTTCTCTGTCCTCCACTCCTTACCTGTATTAATGGCACCTGTTTGAACTGGTTATCTATATAAAAGACACCTGTCCACAACCTCAAACAGTCACACTCCAAACTCTACTATGGCCAAGACCAAAGAGCTGTCAAAGGACACCAGAAACAAAATTGTAGACCTGCACCAGGCTGGGAAGACTCAATCTGCAATAGGTAAGCAGCTTGGTGTGAAGAAATCAACTGTGGGAGCAATTATTAGGAAATGGAAGACATACAAGACCACTGATAATCTCCCTCAATCTGGGGCTCCCCGCAAGATCTCACCCCGTGGGGTCAAAATGATCACAAGAACGGTGAGCAAAAATCCCAGAACCACACGGGGGGACCTAGTGAATGACCTGCAGAGAGCTGGGACCAAAGTAACAAAGGCTACCATCAGTAACACACTACGCTGCCAGGGACTCAAATCCTGCAGTGCCAGACGTGTCCCCCTGCTAAAGCCAGTACATGTGCAGGCCCATCTGAAGTTTGCTAGAGAGCATTTGGATGATCCAGAAGAGGATTGGGAGAATGTCATATGGTCAGATGAAACCAAAATAGAACTTTTTGGTAAAAACTCTACTCGTCGTGTTTGGAGGAGAAAGAATGCTGAGTTGCATCCAAAGAACACCATACCTACTGTAAAGCATGGGGGTGGGAACATCATGCTTTAGGGCTGTTTTTCAGCAAAGGGACCAGGACGACTGATCCGTGTAAAGGAAAGAATGAATGGGGCCATGTATCGTTAGATTTTGAGTGAAAACCTTCTTCCATCAGCAAGGGCATTGAAGATGAAACGTGGCTGGGTCTTTCAGCATGACAATGATCCCAAACACACTGCCCGGGTAACGAAGGAGTGGCTTCGTAAGAAGCATTTCAAGGTCCTGGAGTGGCCTAGCCAGTCTCCAGATCTCAACCCCATAGAAAATCTTTGGAGGGAGTTGAAAGTCCGTGTTGCTCAGCGACAGCCCCAAAACATCACTGCTCTAGAGGAGATCTGCATGGAGGCAAAGGGTATATAACAAAGTATTGAGATGAACTTTTGTTATTGACCAAATACTTATTTTCCACCACAATTTATTGTTAGTCCAAGTTAGTCAGTTGTTAAACTTGATACCAAACAAAAAATCTCACAGGGTCTATTTCATTGCTAACGTCATTTAGCAAGTGCTAACGTTAACCATAATACAGGGCTAATTTTTTTTTTTTTTACACACACTGTTTAAAATACAGATAACCTACAAATGAAGTGGATAAAATCAAACTCAGACAGGAGTGTAACTTACCTGATGTTAAACAGCAGTCAGAGAGCAGTGCTAACCCTGGAACAGCAGCCTCACAGGCTGCGGTCATGTCACTGTGGGATCGTATGTGGGGGGCGTGTACCTTCAACAAGCCCGCTCCTGAGTGGCTCTGCAGTTGCCATGAGACACTGCTTTACTGTACAAATACACTGAACAAAAATATAAATGCAACACTTTTGCTTTTGGTCCCATTTTTCATGAGATGAACTCAAAGATCTGAAACTTTTTCTACATACACAAAATAACCATATCTCTCAAATATTGTTCACAAATCTGTCAAATCTGTGATAGTGAGCACTTCTCCTTTGCCGAGATAATCCATCCCTCCTCACAGGTGTGCCATATCCAGATGCTGATGAGACAGCATGATTATTGCACAGGTGTGCCTCAGACTGGCCACAATAAAAGGCCACTCTGAAACATACAGTTTTGTTTTACTGGGGGGGTTTACTGGGAGGTCTGGGGACTCCAGTCAGTATCTGGTGTGACCACCATTGGCCTCATGCAGTGCAACACATCTCCTTCGCATAGAGTTGATCAGGTTGTCGATTGTGGCCTGTGGAATGTTGGTCCACTCCTCTTCAATGGCTGTGCAAAGTTGCTGAATATTGGTAGGACCTGGAACACGCTGTCGTATACACCGATCCAGAGCATCCCAAACATGCTCAATGGGTGACATGTCTGGTGAGTATGCTGGCCATGCAAGAACTGGGATGTTTTCAGCTTCCAAGAATTGTGTACAGATCTTTGCAACATGGGGTCGTGCATTATCATGCTGCAACATGAGGTGATGTTGTTGGATGTATGGCACAACAATGGGCCTCAGGATCTCGTCACGATATCTCTGTGCATTCAAAATGCCATCAATAAAATGCATCTGTGTTCTTCGTCCATAACATACGCCTGCCCATACCATAACCCCGCCGCCACCATGGGCCACTCGATCCACAACAGTGACATCAGAAAACTGCTCACCCACACGACGCCACACACGCTGTCTGCCATCTGCCCCTAAAAGTGTAAACTGGGATTCATCCGTGAAAAGAACACCTCTCCAACGTGCCAGGCACCATCGCATGTGAGCATTTGCCCACTCAAGTCGGTTACGACGACGACCTGGAGTCAGGTCGAGACCCCGATAAGGACGACGAGCATGCAGATGAGCTTCCCTGAGATGGTTTCTGACAGTTTGTGCAGAAATTCTTTGGTTATGCAAACCGATTGTTTCAGCAGCTGTCCAAGTGGCTGGTCTCAGACGATCTTGGAGGTGAACATGCTGGATGTGGAGGTCCTGGGCTGGTGTGGTTACACGTCGTCTGCGGTTGTGAGGCTGGTTGGATGTACTGCCAAATTCTCTGAAATGCCTTTGGAGACGGCTTATGGTAGAGAAATGAACATTCAATTCAAGAGCAACAGCTCTGGTGGACGTTCCTGCTGTCAGCAGCCAATTGCACGCTCCCTCAAAACTTGCGACATCTGTGGCATTGTGCTGTGTGATTAAACTGCACATTTCAGAGTGGCCTTTTATTGTGGCCAGTCTGAGGCACACCTGTGCAATAATCACGCTGTCTCATCAGCATCTGGATATGGCACACCTGTGAGGAGGGATGGATTATCTCGGCAAAGGAGAAGTGCTCACTATCACAGATTTGACAGATTTGTGAACAATATTTGAGAGATATGGTTATTTTGTGTATGTAGAAAAAGTTTCAGATCTTTGAGCTCATCTCATGAAAAATGGGAGCAAAAGCAAAAGTGTTGCGTTTATATTTTTGTTCAGTGTATGTACTTCCGGCTCCATAAATTCAACAGAGCGCCATTCAAAATGGCAAAAAATGGCGACTGAATAGGCTTCCTGCTCATGGAGCTGAACGCTATGGGGGACGGCTGCTCACTGGGTCCATCCCTTATACGTCAGTGCTTGGCCCAGGACACAACGGCGCTTCTGCACCATGTTCACATGGGTGTAAGTGTGATTTTACAAATTTTACAGGAGAGCCAAAATGACTTTTCACCAAAACTGAATCAGCTGCTGCTGCCTCAAATCAACCAAAATATTTGATATTTTTGTGTTATAAAATTGAGAATCTCTTTGAAATTCATACTACTACAGTTTTAGTTTGGAAATTATTTATTAAACTTTTTTTAAATGGCAAAAAAGTGAGATACGCCTTTTTAACACTAACATTTTCCCAATAAACGTATGGAATAAACATAGAACTTGCATGTAAGTAAGTAAACAAATTAAGACAGAATGAAGATTTTCATCTTTGAATACACACAGCAACTTTCACAAGGCTCTTTATAGTCCAGGGAAAAAGTAAAGTATCAAATAAACTGATGCTATTTTTTTCTTTTAAAAACATTAAAAGGTATGAACTATCACTATGACTAATTAATTAATTATATTTTAAATACATCACAAACCAACTCATAACACAAATGCAGTCTTCTTATCTACAATATCTCAAAATAAAGGGAGTATAGTATTTTATTCTGCTTGAGAGTTCATGCTTTACACTCTGTTTTGTAAATACGCATAAACAGTTTTATTCATATCTGTATATTTAGAAAATTTTGATTAGTCCATTTATATCTCATTTCACCCTATTTTATTTTACATGTTACATGGTTATACATGTTTCTCATAACACATTGCTGTTTTATGTATGCACCAAAATACCTAATTCCTAGTGATGTGAAACTTTTTGCTATAAAAACATTGTGAGATGCTTCCATTTCTGATTTTAATAAGTGACATAAAACTAGGGCATGTCTCTTGGCCAGGACAAATTTTTTATCCTAAATAAGACTTTTCTGCTTAAATAAAGGTTAAATATAAATCAAAAAATGTTATATTTTTATGTTATAAATATTTTTATAGTTAGTCAGTGCTTAACACTGAGTCATTTTGATTTATGCCTAAGTGATGTGAGAAGGTTCTAACATTGATTTGCTCAGTGTAAAAGGGAGTATGTCAACTTAAGCCTTTTTGTGACTGAACAAAATCCCACTTTTACAGTTACAGTTAAATTATTTCTTTTGGAAGTTCTGTTCTTTTGCCATGGAAAAGATCTCACTGAGTGCTTTCATGTGATATATAATACTCATATTCACCCAAAATGCCACTTACACCCCTTTGCCTCTAAGCCCTCGAATATGACTTCCTTGTTGCATGATAGAACTTTAATTGGCATCTACATATGGCGCAGCTTTTAGTTTTCATTTTATTCAAATTTTAAGAAGTCACAATATTTCTGTAATTTGGGTTGTACTGTTCAGTAAAACCAAAGGCTGCTTACTGCACTAGTTGCAAAGCCTAGCATCACAGCATTTGGAGGTGCATCTCCCAGTCTGGGACCCACTGCTCTAGGGTCAAGCTCTCCTGTAGCTGAGCAGTAAAGGTGAGATTTACTGCTGCAAGCTGAACGTTGTACACAGTGTAGTGCTGTACAGTGTCTTGATGACTCATGTTTGCTAGTTTTTTTTAATTATTACTGACACAACATGAACTACACACCAACAGTAGTCTCCTGATTCATGTAACTCCACTGTTTGTCATCAGCCACTTACAAGGTTTGCAGAAATGTCTTTCATACAAGCCTCAGGGTTCTGACCTAAAGAAGCAGATTTTTTTGTTAATGTGACATCTACAAATGCTCTCTAAACATTAACAAATGTGTGTCTGTCAGGAGCTGCTAACAGAGTGAAGTGACTTGTGAAGGTGACCTGAAGGACGCTGCAGCCGACTGAGACAGCCTCGTGTCCCTGGCTCTAGTCTGTCCACAGAGCTCAACATCCACCGCACATCTGACACCGAGACAGAATACACTAATACTTCTGCTGGAAAATGCATACACAATACAAACATCTGCTCCAAAGAGCTTTTATACACATGTATTTTCTAAAACCTTGAGGATACTGAGCGGTCCACACAATAGGGAAATGGCATTGGGGTTTCTATGGCAACTGCTGCAAGCTGCTAAGAGCGCTGCTTTGAAAACATATGTCAGGCAGACTGGTGTGTTCACTGCGAGCCTAGCAACACACCAAGTCCATGGGCAGCCTATCAGTGTGTCACATGACTGCTGTCTGTCAGCTGCCAGAGCAAACCTACTGCTCACACAAAACTAGCTGAAAAGTCACCAGATAGACAAACGTACACAGTCTGGGCTTGTCCTAGATTACAGTCTTTAGCCAGCAATGTACTCAGTTTACTAGCAATGGATGCAAAGGCTACTTTCACATCACAATGTTTGAGTGAGTTCTGAATTTGTACATGTTTTATGCCAACAGAGACAGTAGAGGGTAGACTTATGTGGAGGACATAACAGGAGACGGGCAAGGGAGGAATCCAAAGACAGAGACGTGCGTCAGACCCAAGCATTAGTATGCAATCAAGCTACTGGTGCAGCACGGCTAGAAACATGCCGCAATGTCACTCATCACAGTGCACTAGGAATTAGGAATTACATACTGTAGTTAATGTCAAAATATCAGCACCTTCCATTCCTTAGCCTTCTACAAATCAGATTTTTACCACATTTACAATAATTATATGAGCATCTGCCTCATTCAGGCAGAACTGTGGATCACACCCCATTAGAATTAGTGGGTAATGTTTTTACATATTTAATGATAAAATTATTATTTTGCTGCTCAAGCTTAGGGAAGGTGATTGTCCATTCCACATCACTGTCCCGCTCCCAGCACAGGGTCTCTCTGGATCCAAACACAGGCCAGGCTCTCTCCTCTCAGGTCAGCACTGTGGAGTCTTTGGGGGAGGGGGACTCAGAGGCTTCCATGAACCCCCTCCTCTACCTCCATCACAGTGGTCCTCAGCAGGTTTGTGTTTCCATGGAAACGCTCACATAGCCGCAGGACGGCTGAAGTGGGCCGTGCTGGTCGAAAAAAGAAAAAGAAAAAAAAAAAAACAAGAGGGAAAGAAATGACTGCAGTGGGAGCACCCCCAACCCCCCCTCCCAGCACGGGCCGCACGCCAGCACCCGGCCCCTCCACACCCCATACCCCCTCCCCTACACCAGGACTGGGCCAGGCCGCTCTGCTCTGCAGTCTGAACACGTTGGATCCAAACTTCAGAGCTCATTTATAATTCATCCTCATCGTCCTCCAGCACAAAGCAGCCTCACACCAAAAACACACACACAGTCTACTGGACCGCTGTCTCTGCTTCACAGAGAGACGCCTTTGTCCTCAGCTCTGTCCACAGACAGACACCTCTGTTCTCAGCTCTGTCCACACCTCTATCCACAGACAAACACCTCTGTCCACAGACAAACACCTCTGTCCACAGACAAACACCTCTGTCCACAGACAACTCTGTCCACAGACAAACACCTCTGTCCACAGACAAACACCTCTGTCCACAGACAACTCTGTCCACAGACAAACACCTCTGTCCACAGACAAACACCTCTGTCCACAGACAACTCTGTCCACAGACAAACACCTCTGTCCACAGACAAACACCTCTGTCCACAGACAAACACCTCTGTCCACAGACAACTCTGTCCACAGACAAACACCTCTGTCCACAGACAAACACCTCTGTCCACAGACAAACACCTCTGTCCACAGACAACTCTGTCCACAGACAAACACCTCTGTCCACAGACAAACACCTCTGTCCACAGACAGACAGCTGTTTCATATAGATGTCTAAAATCATTCATTCATCTTTTCCCACTTATTCCTGTTAGGGGTTGCTGATACTGGAGCCTATACCAGTAACACTGGGCCTTAGACATCCTGGACAGGGGCCAGCTTGTGGCAGGGTCTAAAATCATGTACAAAATATTGGTGACAGTTTTTTCCCCCACAACAATTGTGAAACAGCACCATCCTTATAGAGGTTCAGTATTCCACACATGCAGTACCGCAGCTATAGTACAAATACAACTGAAGCTGCTCTGACTGTGGAACCAACTTTTATTACAGATCACTTCATTGTGACCCACTTTGTGCAGAACTATTATTATTATTATTATTTTGCTACCAGCTTCATGAGATGTATTTTTACGTGCAGGCCTACATTTCATGTAATTAAAACAATATTTAGGCTTCTATAGGATGAACACATACCTGCACATACCACTGCATAAGCCTAGCCTTAACATCACACCAGGAACCTTCTGTGTGAGAAAACTCAGCCAGTCACACCTCAGAGAAGACCTTGAGGAAGAGCATTAAACCTTGGAGATGTGCTGGATTCTAGCGCCATCTGCTGTCTGTCTTTTCCACCGTCACAGTGGGTTGCCAGTGGAAACTCTGGTGGGTGTTTCCCAATTGCCTGGATCCTCGCCAAAGCAAAGCCTAGTGTCCTGCTAACACCACATCTGAATGCTTTTGGAACATGCTCAGGAGGAGCATACTGCTGCATCATGTCTCTATTTTAGTCCGATTAAATAAAAAAATGTACAAGAATGCTTTGAAAAGATGTTAAAAAAGTCTATAGCAGGTCAAATCCCCTAAAACCAAATGTACATCAACATTATGATATAAATATAGCAAAATAAATTGAAGTTAAATAATCAGAAACTAGCAATAACTATTACAATTATTTCAAAAATGACTTTCCTTGATGCAGAGCCTAATATGTGCTTTTAATTATGTGTCTTTATCCTGTTATTTGCTTTCCTGTTATTTGGGGCAAAGTATAATGTAGCCTATTTTATTATTTTCTCTAGTATTTCTTTAATATTAATATAGTTGTTATATATTTATTTTATGAACTTTGAACAAACATATGTAGGGGTCAGTTTAACAGAAAAGGATTTGTGTCATGAGCGTGCTTGGGGAGTTATTAATAGTGGATTTTAGCAGAAGGATTCTGCGGAGATTGACTTTTGTTTCATATTGTTGTTTGTTGTTTCATTTTTCACAACTTTTACTACTGTAACTGTTAGTGTTAATAAATGCAATGCTGTAACAGTAAGTATGATTGGAGCATAAAATAATTATTTAAATAAACATTCACCCCAGGAAAAGGTCAAAGTTTCTTCTGTCTTACAAATGACAAAGTTTCTTAGATGAGGGACCCAGTGCCTTGTGGATCCAGTCTATACAACTGACTGAGGGAAGTTAAACGTACTCCATATTCTCTGAGAGAGGAGTTTGTTTTTGTTCCACATGCATCCACATTGGGTACTGTGAGAAAATGTCCCTTTGCCTCTGCACACAAACAAATGGCTTCCACAGAGCAATATGAGGAGTGCAGACCTGGACAAAGACCGCTTAAATACTCCCATTTATTTTTATTTTATTATTTATTTTCCTTTTTTTTTTTTTTTTTTTTTTTTTTTTTTTTTTATGGCCTTGTTGGTAAATATAATATTTAACTATACTGTCTATCAGTCAGATCTTCTTGTCATTGCCTGCACAAAACTCCAAAAACATTCTCAACATTTTCACTTTTCTATTGATAGAGCTTTGTGGTATTTCAGTCTGACAAAACTGAAGATGTCTCCAAAAACATCACTCCAGAACAGGCTCTAAAGTGGCTCTTTAGCTCTACTCTTGCAGCTCATTGGGCATCATCTGGTTACATAAAGTCAATAAAGGAATAAGGAGACGACTATAAAACAACCTGCATCCGCATCATCTTGCTGATTTAAAATAAACTGTATATGCTACAAACTTAACTGTTTCTGCCTCAATTATCCATACTGTTGCACATACAGACTGATTAGTGCCAAACAAAAGCACCACAGAATAAATACAGGATGTAACTCTAGTTCTCTGAGTGAGATAATCAGTAAGTACTTAATACAGTTATTAATAACCATCCATAGACTATATTTCAGTTGTGTGCTTTAAAATTGGTCGTGGCTCTTTACAGATTCAAATTTTGGGTAACAACTGACTCTTTGGCTCTGGAGGGTTGCAGACCCCAGTTCTAGAAGAATACAGCATAAATGCAATGTCAGTGCACACGGGTCATAGAACAGAACAGCAAATCTACATGAAAAGTGTGGCTCCTCTGAAGAGGTCGGTCTGTGGACCCCTCTAAAGTTTTCCATCTGTGGACTCCTCTAAAGAGGTCCACCTTGTTTGAAGAGGTCTGTCTGAGGTCGGTCTGTGGACTCCTCTGTCTGAAGAGGTCGGTCTGTGGACTCCTCTGTCTGAAGAGGTCGGTCTGTGGACTCCTCTGTGTGAAGAGGTCGGTCTGTGGACTCCTCTGTGTGAAGAGGTCGGTCTGTGGACTCCTCTGTGTGAAGAGGTCGGTCTGTGGACTCCTCTGTCTGAAGAGGTCGGTCTGTGGACTCCTCTGTCTGAAGAGGTCGGTCTGTGGACTCCTCTGTGTGAAGAGGTCGGTCTGTGGACTCCTCTGTGTGAAGAGGTCGGTCTGTGGACTCCTCTGTCTGAAGAGGTCGGTCTGTGGACTTGTCTGTGTGAAGAGGTCGGTCTGTGGACTCGTCTGTGTGAAGAGGTCGGTCTGTGGACTCCTCTGTCTGAAGAGGTCGGTCTGTGGACTCCTCTGTGTGAAGAGGTCGGTCTGTGGACTCCTCTGTGTGAAGAGGTCGGTCTGTGGACTCCTCTGTCTGAAGAGGTCGGTCTGTGGACTCGTCTGTGTGAAGAGGTCGGTCTGTGGACTCCTCTGTGTGAAGAGGTCGGTCTGTGGACTCCTCTGTGTGAAGAGGTCGGTCTGTGGACTCCTCTGTGTGAAGAGGTCGGTCTGTGGACTCGTCTGTGTGAAGAGGTCGGTCTGTGGACTCGTCTGTCTGAAGAGGTCGGTCTGTGGACTCCTCTGTGTGAAGAGGTCGGTCTGTGGACTCCTCTGTGTGAAGAGGTCGGTCTGTGGACTCCTCTGTGTGAAGAGGTCGGTCTGTGGACTCCTCTGTGTGAAGAGGTCGGTCTGTGGACTCCTCTGTGTGAAGAGGTCGGTCTGTGGACTCGTCTGTCTGAAGAGGTCGGTCTGTGGACTCGTCTGTGTGAATATAAAAATATTCAGCAGCAGACTAATAAAATGATCGTAATGTTGTTATATAAATATGAGCAGTGATAGAACCAAGTCCCAGGCTGAAAATAAAAGTGCTTATTGATTTGCTGATGTTATCCTATATCATATTAATAAAGTGTCATCAGGACAGTGGATATCTTTGGAAACAATTCACTGTTTATTTCCTTAAGCAACACTGTTTAAGTTGGATATTATCCCTCATGCCAACCCACACCATGCACTCTCTCTGTCCACTCTAAATGACCACAAATTAGTTTCCTGAATCTCCTCTTTGGGTGTTTGAATGGGTGTACCTAGGGTCTTACATTGTTTACAAAAGGATAAAAATAAAAAACACATCTCTGCTCTCCTCCAGGTACAGCCCCATTTGCTTTTTGTTCCTGTTGGTTTTTGTTTTCTAGTTACACATACTGCAAAAATGTACACATTGGCAGTCTCACATCCCGTATCATTTGCTTGAATTGAATTATTTTAAATTAAAATCCTTTAATTGGCTAAACCTTTGTCTGCCTCCCCTCACTCCTGTCATAGGCTATAAGCCAGCCTTTTACATTAATTTAGAACACTAAAATCCACTACCAAGCATAGCTTATTATAATATGCAGGGAAAATTTTTGAGCATTTATAATATGCTCAAGATTACAAGGAAAAAACACAAAAATGTGCTTAGGTGTGATAAGGGTTAAATTAATATAGAGGAGATCCATCAGGAGTCAGGAGTATAGCAGTTCTGTCACAAGACCAGGGAGTTGCTCTGTTACATGACCAGGGAGCAGCGCTGGCATGTGCACAGGAACCTGGCTCCTCAGGCAGAAGACAGTAGGAAGAAGCTAAACCATCGACGGCTCACTCTGGTAGATGTCCAGGTGTAGTTATAATAAAAAGCTGTTGTAAGTATAGTTTCAGGGGGCACTGAGGATGGAGGAGCTGCTTCATCTGCTTCAGACTCTGACTAGAGGGCCTATCTGCTATCTGTCTCTCCTGTCCCTGTGGTGGAAGAAATACTCAATGTCTTTATTTAAAGTGTAAACCCCAGGATTAGAACCACATCCAAAATAAAAAAATAAATAAAAAAATGCAACAAATATGGGCTGTGCCCAGCAGAGACAGACGGGCAGGACCGAGGGAAGTGGGGCTGAGTGTGGGGTGTGGTCTGGACCTGTCAGTGACAGATACTCAAAGACAAGAGTGACGCTCTGTCTTTTGAGGTTTTTTGATGTGGAGGACTTTTCTCCACCACCTTCACCTGACATGGAAGGAGATGTGCATGTGCCAGCATCTGTGACTATCAGTGAAACAAGCTCCCAAACAAACATTGTTTCATTTGGTTTTAAGCCCATTTTTATGATAAACGCTGAAGACCACTGAACATCATTTTTAACTGGATGACCGCTTTTAAACATTTGATGCCTAGCTTTTAAGTTCTCTAAGAAACAACAATCCTCAGGTGACCTGCTTCCTGGTTACTGGTGAGTCATTGCTACTTACCTCGACATCCAGTTGTGAAAGCTGTATTAACCTGAGCCAGAAAGTGATCGAGCTGGAAGAAAGAATATCCACTTTGTACCAAATCTGGGAGGCTGAACATGAACTGGATACAATCCTCCTCAGCAAGACTCAAGCCGCTGCTACCAGTGCTCAGCTAGCCCACACGGCACATTATCCAGGTGAGGCCACTGTGTCCCGGGCTGCTTCCAATAGTCCACAACCTCTGCCTGCGTCGCTGGTGCTCCTGCCACGGATGAGAACCGCTAGTTCCAACTAGGGGCTAGAACCAAAGCTCTGGTCAGCTCCACTCCAGCCCAGCCAGAGCTGTGGACTGTGGTCAGTACCCACAATGGCTGCTCCCAGAGCCACAGTGGACAGCCCCAACTCCCGCGATCCAGCTCATGCATCACCATCTGGATTACACCCACAGTATCGTGATGTGGACGTCATGGATGGTGAGCGAACCACTGGCGGTTTCCCCTGGCGCCTGACAGATCCTCCTCTCACCACACTCATCATCGGGGATTTCATCATGAGGAACATGCGGATGAGGGGGGCGCTCACGCTCACGTTATATCCGTAAGAGTGGCAACTGGGAACGGAAATAACAAAAAAATGCCAGACATCCTAAAATCCCATCCAGAGGCCAACAGCATCATAATTCATGCAGATACCAATTATATCTGCAAACAGCAGTCTGAGCTGCTAAAGCTGGATTTCCTCCACCTTTTCACCCTTTTTGGACAATTTCAGGTGAATGTTTTTATCTCTGGCCCCACCTCCCACCTGCAGCAGAGGAATAAACCGTTTCAGCAGGCTGCTCAGTCTAAACACCTGGCTCTCCTCTGCCTGTTGTTATTAGCAATTTTGATGCCTTCTGGGAGAGGTGACATCTTTTTGGGGCTAACGGGCTCCACCTCAACATGCAGGGCAGCCATCTGCTGTCCACCAATCTGGCATTTGGCATACAGCATGTCCACATCCCATCAGTATGTCATTGTCTACCATGATATAAGATGATGAAGATGATAAGAACTGTCTGGATTGTTTTCTCAGTAAGGAAGCATTGTAATGTTAAAAAGATAATTAAAATTAGCCTGCAGTGGAGGATAAGGTGCGCTTATTGCAGTCCATTTTCTGGGTGTTGTAGTTTTTCTAGGTAGGAGGCAGGAGCAGCAGACAGGAGGTACAATTTAAGGAATTCAGGGTGAACCCAAAAAGGGGAAATTGTACCTCCTACCTCGTGCTCCTTAACCGTTGAGAGCTACATCATGAGGTCAACAGAAAGACTACTACTGCACAAAGGAGAAGGAGCTTCAGCGGTGTCTGGAGAATTTGACCATTCTAACCCTGCGGCGGAAACAACCAGGGAAGTTACGTGGACCTACAGCTGTTTAATAAAAACTACAGCACCCAGAAAATGGACTACAATAAGTGCACCTTATGCTCCACTGCAGCACTAATTTGAATGGGCTTTTTGAAATTATAATGTACAGAAATAACCTGAAAACACTCTATATAAGAGAAGCTACTGCTCTGTTTAATAAAGAGCTCTACATTAACTCCACAGACTCTAGAATCATCTCTGACTCACAGAAACTTAGGTTTAAACATGAAACACTGCTGTAATCCACACAGAACAGGCTGTGATAAATATTCTCTGAGACTCACTGACAACAGCTCTGTCTCTGCTCTGGACAGTTAGCAGCATTAACACAGCCACACTGAACGTCGCTGTGGATTTATGCTAATGAGCCTCGTGGTTTTTTAAGTTTTGTTTCTCTAAAATGTAAACAAAAGTGCTCAGACCAGCTCCAGCTCACAATGGCACACAATAATCATTTATCAGGAGTAAGACATTAGCCTCTGTGGGGTCTCTAAGTGCTCTGTTTTATAAAGTGAGGTTTATTCAAATCATTTTATGAATTAAAGTCTCAGGCAGTGTCACTTCTAACTCATAACAAACTCATCACACGGAGACTGACTTCACTCGGCCGAGTTCAGAAACACTCGGGAGATGGGGCAGTGGATTATGGGATAGCTCCTCGCTCCTTGCTGGACGGTAAGGAACGTCTGGAGCTTCCTATGCTAAAGGAGCTATTTAGGGAGCAATGAAGCTCCTTTCCCTAACTCTCTTCCTTACTGAGAAAATAATCTGGACAGTTCTTATGGCAGACAATGACGTACATCCGGTTAGAGCTTAAGGAGCTAGGTCATAGCTAGCAAATTTTATCTGGCATGGATTCAGCCCACATCCTTACATTTCCTCCGGCCCACGATGCACCTGGTTCCGCAGCCCAAAGTCAGTCTGATTCAGTTCAGGCCCAAGCACTGCATGCCAACACAAAACCGGACATGTTCCCCTCTGGCCCGGATCCGGCTCACATACTGTGTTTAGAAAGTAGAGTGTGCGTGGTTCTGGCCCGGATCTGGTTCATATACTGTATTCTGAGGTTTAAATGTAGTTCTGGCAATAGCTTGTAGTTGTTCTTTTTTAATAGTAGTAGTTTTCTTTTCTTTTTTTTTTCAAATATAACATGTTTAACGTGTAATATAACATGTGTAACATTTGTGTAGCTCCACTGTAATTTCAACTGAAGAACAATAAATGAATCTCAGAGACATCTGACAAACCCAGTTAACGTTAACGATACAATTGTAATCCAAATTATAACAGTTATAAAATCATTATAAAGTTTGATTTATAGCAGTTTTTGAGTTATTAGATTGCTAAACTGGGTCCTATATACATATATGTATGCCATTGGTACAAAGCATACAAAAAGATAAATAAGAGATACAAAGTCAAAACTGGAACTGACCAGAGCGAGAGGTTGCCTCCTTGAAATGACAGCTCCAAACTGTCAGCGTCACGTCACCAACATCACCGAGCATCAACTCAGTGAGGAAAAGTAGTTTGTGTTTACACCAGTGTGTCCCGTGCGGGCGGGGACAGTTTCTCACAGGCATAAATCTCTCATTCTTGCTAACTGATCTAAAGCTGGTTGATATGTCCAATCAATAATATCAATAACAGATAATAATAACTATATTTAGAGTTCAGTGTTTTAGGGTATAGTGATATTTAATGAAGACCCTGCCCCTCTGTTTCCTCATGCTATATTCCAATGAAGTGTTTTTCATTAAGATAAAAAAACGCCTGCCTGACGCTGTTTGTTGTTACCGGGCCAGCAACGATACTGTGTTGCTGTGCCACTGTCCTCTGTCATGTATGTGTCCCGCATCAGTTGTGCAGGTTATGGGCCACACACCTTGCTCCCACTTCTGGCCCAGCGGTAGTCTCACTTACTGATAACAGGCACGCGTTTTTCGTATGTGAACCAACTCTGGCCCATACACTGAGAATCTGATCCTCAGTCAGCCGAACGTGCCGCATGAAAGCCAGAATCAGCTCAGAGACGACTGCTACGTTCCTTGACAATTTTCCATTTTTGGATTCAGCCTTGGATTCAGCCTTGACGTGTTTCTCAAAGCCCAGGTACCTTGCCCTGCCTTGCCTTGAAAGTGCTTTCCTCCAAAGCCACTTCTTTCTAATCCAAAGCAAGTGTCCTCCCTCGGCCCAATTAAATGGCTAATGGAACAGACTTCAGAGTGAATGAGGAACGTCATCACAGTCACACCTCCTGACTGGTTTTAGTGTCATTTTTTCAGATATACTTGTGAAATCTTTACATGCGTATTATATTAATACAATACTTGAATATTTATCACTTATTTAGTCTTTTATAAACAGAGAGGGCGGAGTTCACCTGGGGTGAGGGGTCACATTTCATTTTTTTTTTTTTTCTTTTTTTTTTTTTGGGAGGGGGCCCAGAGAAATGCCCCTGGGTGTTGAGAAGCACCCCATTGGTCTCATTACCCCAAACCCGCTGTACCTGCTGACTAGCTCCTATATCAGTTCCACTTCTAACAGTAATATGCAAAATACTGGACTTGGACCCAACTCTCCCACAGACAATACATCAATACCTGTTATCATTACTAACAGAGAGCAACATGTATATATCACAGTTCTTATCCTCATAAATTCAGTAACACTAAAAACATTAATAACCTCAAACCTCTTCAAAAATATCAATCACCACCAAAGTCACAAGTCTCCATCAATATGGTACTTCTAAATGTTCGCTTTCTGTTGAACAAATCTTTTATTGTCAATGACCTGATTTTAGACCACAAACTTGACTGTTTATTTTTAACTGAAACATGGCTGGGTACAAATTTTATTCATTCTTTTTCTATAAGTGGTAGGAAAAGTGGTGGTACAGTATCTTAAACTAATAACACACTCACCACCCAAACAAATTTTATTCAATCATTTTACCACTTTTGAATATCACGCCATTGTTTTTAGCAGCCTTCCAATTTTATGTGTCACAATATATAGACCCTCCTTGAACCGCCACCTTACCGTGATGTAGGGGTTTGAGTGCCCGAATGATCCTAGGAGCTATGTTGTCGGGGGCTTAATGCTCCTGGTAGGGTCTCCCATGGCAAACAGGTCCTAGGTGACGGGCCAGACCAAGAGCAGTTCACAAACCCTTATGATGACAAAGAAAACGAGGCCAGTTACATCGCCCGGTATCGCCAGGGCCCCACCGTGGAGCCAGGCCTGGGGTTGGGGCTCGATTGCGAGCGCCTGGTGGCCGGGTCTCTCCCCACAGGACCCGGCCGGGCCCAGCCCGAAAGGACGACGTGGGGCCATCCTCCCGTGGACCCACCACCAGCAGGAGGAACCGTAAGGGGCCGGTGCAAGGAGGATCGGGCAGTGGTCGAAGGCGGGGGCCTCGGCGTCCCGATCCCTGGACACAGAAACTGGCTCTGGGGACATGGAATGTCACCTTGCTGGGGGGGGAGGAGCCTGAGCTTGTGCGGGAGGTTGAGCATTACCGACTAGAGATAGTCGGGCTCACCTCCACGCACAGTTTGGGCTCTGGAACCCAACTCCTTGAGAGGGGCTGGACTCTCTTCTACTCTGGCGTTGCCCGCGGTGAGAGGCGGCGGGCTGTGTGGGCTTGCTCATAGCTTTCCAGCTCAGCTGCCATGTGTTGGAGTTTTCCCCGTTGAATGAGAGGGTCATGTCCCTGCGCCTTCGGGTTGGGGACAGGTCTCTCACTGTTGTTTCGGCTTACGGGCCGAACAGCAGTGTAGAGTACCCGGCCTTCTTGGAGTCCCTGGGAGGGGTGCTGGAAAGTGCTCCAACTGGGCAGCGACAGTGACACCTGGAGGGGCGTGATTGGGAGGAACGGCCTCCCTGATCTGAATCTGAGCGGTGTTTTGTTATTGGACTTCTGTGCTAGTCACGGATTGTCCATAACGAACACCATGTTCAAGCACAAGGGTGTCCATCAGTGCACGTGGCACCAGGACACCCTAGGCCGGAGGTCGATGATCGACTTTGTAGTCGTGTCATCTGACCTTCGGCCGTGTCTTGGACACTCGGGTGAAGAGAGGGGCTGAGCTGTCAACTGATCACCACCTGGTGGTGAGTTGGATCCACTGGCGGAGGAGGAGGCCGGACAGACTCGGCAGGCCCAAACGTATTGTGAGGGTCTGTTGGGAACGTCTGGCTGAGCCTCCTGTCAGAGGGGTCTTCAACTCCCACCTCCGGGAGAGCTTTGACCAGATCTCGGGGGAGGTTGGAGACATTGAGTCCGAGTGGACCATGTTCTCCACCTCTATTGTCAATGCAGCCGTCAGGAGCTGTGGCCGTAAGGTCTCTGGTGCCTGTCGTGGCGGCAACCCCCGAACCCGGCGGTGGACACCGGAAGTAAGGGATGCCGTCAGGCTGAAGAAGGAGTCCTATCGAGCCTGGCTGGCTTGTGGGACTCCCGAGGCAGCCAACGGGTACCGGCAGGCCAAGCGTGCTGCGGCCCGGGCGGTTGTGGAGGCAAAAACTCGGGTCTGGGAGGACTTCGGGGAGGCCATGGAGGAGGACTATCGGTTGGCCTCAAAGAGATTCTGGCAAACCGTCCGCCGCCTCAGGAGGTTCTTCACCAACACTGTTTACAGTGAGGGTGGGGAGCTGTTGACCTCGACTGGGGATGTTGTCGGGCAGTGGAAGGAATACTTTGAGGATCTCCTCAATCCCACTGACACGTCTTCCATTGAGGAAGCAGAAATTGGGGACTCGAAGGAGGATTCATCTATCACTCAAGCTGAAGTCATCGAGGTGGTTAAAAAGCTCCTCGGTGGCAAGGCACCGGGTGTGGATGAGATTCGCCCTGAGTACCTCAAGTCTCTGGGTGTTGTGGGGCTGTCGTGGCTGACACGTCTCTGCAACATCGCGTGGCGGTCGGGGATAGTGCCTCTGGACTGGCAGACCGGGGTGGTGGTCCCTCTTTTCAAGAAGGGGGACCGGAGAGTGTGTTCCAACTACAGGGGGATCACACTTCTCAGCCTCCCCCAGAAAGTCTATTCCAGGGTACTGGAGAGGAGAATTCGGCCGATAGTCGAACCTCGGATTCAGGAGGAACAATGCGGTTTTCGTCCTGGCTGTGGAACAGTGGACCAGCTCTACACCCTCTATCGGGTGCTCGAGGGTTCATGGGAGTTCGCCCAACCAGTCCACATGTGCTTCGTGGACCTGGAGAAGGCGTTCGACCGTGTCCCTCGTAGTGTCCTTTGGGGGGTGCTCTGGGAGTACGGGGTCCGAGGCCCTTTGTTAAGGGCTGTCCGGTCCCTGTATGATCGGAGCAGGAGTTTGGTTCGCATTGCTGGTTGTAAGCCGGACCTGTTTCCGATGCATGTTGGACTCCGGCAGGGCTGCCCTTTGTCACCGGTTCTGTTCATAATTTTTATGGACAGAATTTCTAGGTGCAGCCAGGGGCCAGAGGGTGTCAGGTTTGGGGACCACAGGATTTCATCTCTGCTTTTTGCGGATGATGTTGTCCTGTTGACTTCATCAGGCCAGGACCTTCAGTGTGCACTGGGGCGGTTTGCAGCTGAGTGTGAAGCGGCTGGGATGAGAATCAGCACCTCCAAGTCCGAGGCCATGGTTCTCGACCGGAAAAGGGTGGCTTGCCCTCTCCAGGTTGGAGGAGAGTTCCTGCCTCAAGTGGAGGAGTTTAAGTATCTCGGGGTCTTGTTCACGAGTGAGGGAAGGATGGAGCGTGAGATCGACAGACGGATCGGTGCAGCGTCTGCAGTAATGCGGTCAGTTGTATCAGTCTGTGGTGAAGAAAGAGCTGAGTCGAAAGGAGAAGCTCTCCATTTACCAGTCGATCTACGTTCCTACTCTCACCTATGGTCATGAGCTTTGGGTCATGACTGAAAGGACAAGATCCCGGATACAAGCGGCCAAAATGAGTTTCCTCCGCAGGGTGGCTGGGCGCTCCCTTAGAGATAGGGTGAGGAGCTCGGTTACCCGGGAGGAGCTCGGAGTAGAGCCGCTGCTCCTCCACATCAAGAGGAGCCAGCTGAGTTGGCTTGGGCATCTGTTCCGGATGCCTCCTGGACGCCTCCCTGGGGAGGTGTTCCGGGCATGTCCCACCGGGCGGAGGCCCCGGGGAAGACCTAGGACACGTTAGAGGGACTATGTCTCTCGGCTGGCCTGGGAATGCCTTGGGGTTCCTGCTGAGGAGCTGGAGGAAGTGTCCGGGGAGAGGGATGTCTGGGTGTCCCTGCTTAGACTGCTGCCTCCGTGACCCGGCCCCGGATAAAGCGGAAGAAGATGGATGGACAATATATAGACCACCTAAAGAAAGTGCTGCTTTTATCAATGAATTTTCTGAATTTTTAACAATCATACACACAACTTATAATGTGATCATTTTAACTGGTGATTTTAATCCACACATAGACAACCCTTTAAACCCTGTTTCCAAAGAATTTTTAAACATTCATAACTATATGGATTTTACACAACAGGTCACACAGCCAACTCACAACAGAGAACACACCCACGATCTGGTCATTAGCTATGGCCTGTACACTGATGTATCTTCTGTTGTTGACTTGGATGTCTCTGACCACTACTGTGTGTTTTTTAACATCACTGGTTTTTATTCAGCAGGAGACCTCGGTGCAAACTGTGAGGAAGTGCTATCTAACCTCTGAAGTGACAAAAAATTTTATCAAGGTTTTAGGTAAATGTCCTCCTGTGATTTTACCTGCACCTTGTGATTTTATCTTTGAACATTTTAACAGTAAACTGAAGACAAGCCTTGACTCTGTTGCTCCACTCACAACAAAAAGATTCATGCAAAACTTATGTTCCTGTGGAGAAATTTGGAAGTTAAAAAACTCAAAAGTAATTGCAGTTGTTTGTTTTTATCTGAGGAAACACTGGACAGTTTTGACCAGGTTAATGCTGAGATCCTTGATGAAAATTTATGGTAAGTATGGATACATGCTCCTCTAAGATCCATAAAATGACAAGTGGTGTGCCCCAAGGGTCAATTTTAGGCCCTTTACCTTTTAATTTGTATAGCCTCCCTCTTGGCTGTGTCATTAGGAGGCATGGAATAAACTTCCACAGGTACGTTGATGATACTCAGCTGTACATCTCCATGTCTCCTGATGACACCAGACCAACAGATGCCCTATTTAACTGTATTTTAGATATTAAATCATGGATGGCAGAAAACTTTTTACAACTTAACCAGGACAAAACTGAAGTTTTACCGGTCCTGAGGCTCAGAGAGAGAAACTCCTATCTAATTTACTCTCGGGCCAACACGGAGATCCTCATGCATGCTTTTATCACCAGTTGTATTGACTACTGCAATGCCCTGCTTTCTGGTCTTCCTAAAAAGACTATCTCAGTCCTACAACTTTTACAAAACTCCGCAGCACGTGTGCTGACAAAGACCAGAAGGCGGGCCCACATTACACCGGTTTTAGAATCATTGCAGTGGCTCCTCCTGTCTTTCATTATCAATTTTATGTTTTTTTTAAGGTTTTTAAATGTCATAACCCTCTAAGCGCCAAAGTCGCAGAATTGCGACAAGCAACGTTGCTAAAAATAACAGCCCCTAAGTCCTATTAAAATGTTAAATCTTGTTTCTACTCCCTTCCTCTAGGTGTCAGACACCATGGACTTAGTTTCTAGCCCAATAGAATCATATGTTGTCGTTCAAAATGTTTGAAAAAGATGTGCTCAAAGGTGAGCGAGTCTAACGGGGAGTGCCGCGTCGGAACGCCTCCATGGAGTAGATTCCTCTACAGTTTTGAGAGAGGAAAAGGCGAAAGTAGCTAATAAAATGTACAGCACTGATGAAGCAGTAGCTTTGATAACTGCTGACTCTGATTCTGAGGGAAAACATCTACTTTTTGAACCGAGAGAGAGTGAAGAGAGCCGCGAAAGTGAATGTGCGAAAGAGGAGTGGTTTCCTGGTGGCGCTGCTGGAGCTATGCTCACAGTCCCTGCACACGGCGTTTCTCCGTCACTCTGCACACTGTAGGTGACAGAGGCAGGCGTGCACTTAGTTACTCTGACCCTGGGAGTGAACGTGAGGTCGGGAATAATGCAGCTTTGAGAGGGAGATGTGTGCGCGGGGCTGTAGTTCGTCCTGTGACTTTCTCCCGCGGAGGCAGCGCAGCACGGAGTCTCCGCAGCCACAGTACTGAGAGTGAACTTGGCAGTTTTGAGTGAAATACACCAAGTGTACACCAAGCAATCCCCGTTCATTCACGCACTTTTCCCCGCAGAAGCAGCAGAGGTGGGAGAAGAGAGAGGCGTGGGGAGAGGCAGGTGTTGCTGCGGGCGCGGTGGAAGCAGCAACAGCACTGATGAGGCTGGGATCACGTGAGAGAGGAGGAAGTTTATCAGGTGTGGATACAGCAGTGTGATGAGTCTGCTGGCCAGGCCATGACAGACTTGCAGATGCAAATGCAGAATATCTACATTCTGCATTTCTCTTTCCTCACATTTTACTAGTTATGGGACATTAGAGGTTATAGTTATAGTTTACTAATGTTGGTTTAGAGTTTACCTGGTTTCTACTCATTTATTAATTGGAGAAAAAGACAAAAATACATAATTCAGCACGTCCGCTTGATAATGACGTCACAATATGCAAAATAAATGCAGATTAGATGCCTATAATTACTACATTCATAAACTTTGGTTCATAAAAGACAGTTTTCTCATTTACAGTAAAACCCTATCTCTATTTTTAAGCCACAGCCTTTTGAATTTTGGATGTCAAAAAACTGTCACGGTTCTAAATAGGACCCAAAAGCAGAACAAAACAGGTAAGTGGTTCAAACAATTTATTAATCCAAAGTAACGTTGAGGGATTGAGGCGTCTTCAGACAAAAGCAGGTAAGTATTTGGGCTGGCAGGCAGGCAGGATCTGGACACAAGGAGAAAAGGTTTAGCAAAAATACAAAGTAAGTTCAAAAAGCCAAGAGTATCACTAACAGTGTTAATAGTTCAACAAACTGGCGAGGAGTGGCTGGAGAGCTGCTCTTCTTGTAGTGGAGTTGATAGTAAATTGCTGCCAGGTGTGTGCTCTACAGCCAGGAGTAGCCACGCCTCAAGGTAGGAGGTAACAAACAGACACAAGGGTGGGGGAGACAGAGGGAGACAGAAACACAGAACAGCCAGAGACCATGACAAAAACTGTATTTTAGAGGGGAAAAAATCTGGCGCCCAAAGGGTTAATGGTCTTGGGGCTTCTTCTTTCAGATTTGCTTTTACCTTATGAACCCTCATGGACCCTGAGGTCCTCCGGTACTGGCCTCCTAATGGTTCCAAAAGTCAGGACACATACATAAGGAGAGGCAGCTTTCCAGTGCTGTGGTCCTTGTCTGTGGGATGGTCTGCCAGAGGACATCAGGGCTGCAGAGAACGTTAATGTTTTTAAGAGCAGGCTCAAGACCCACCTTTTTAACTTAGCTTTTACCTAATACTTAATCATTTCATTCTCATTTATTCTATTTTCTTAGTCTATTTATTTTTCTATTATCCCATTTTTATTTTTTCTATTATTTTATTCTATTTATATTCTTATTTTATCCCATTTTTATTCATTTTATTTTGTTAATATTATTACTAGGTTATAACTCCAGCATTTCCTCAGAGGGGGTCCCCTGCACCGGGGGCTGTGATCGGCTGTGGCTGCTGGGGCTCTGTCCTGTGGGTTCTCTCGGCCAGGTTGGTTGGCTTCTCTGCGAGCCCTGGGTCGGTGTCCTGGGGGCCGTGGTCTGTGAGCGGCTCCCGGTGCAGACGGCTCCCTGTGATAGTGTTTCCTCTCCCAGCTCCTCGGTGCTCAGCCTCACGTTGGTCTTTTAATGTGTGTGTGTGTGTGTGTGTGCATGCGCGCGCCTGTATATATTGATGTATGAGAGGATGTCGGGTGGAAGGGAGGGAGGAAGGGGTATGGGGGGGGCATTGCTTTTAACCATGTGTAACGTCAACCCAGGAACTTACTTTCTATAAAAGGAAGATGGCCGTTTACCTGGGAGGTGCCAGTTTCCTGTGGGTGGCCAGGTGTTTGCTGGGCCCACGCGCTCTATTTTTTGGGCTCTTTGTGACAGTCTACGGTAAATACAGTTTTATTTTAACTTCTTAATGGTGTGGCTGATTTGTATATGTAGCCTATTTTGTCAAATAGGGTCAAACAGTTTTAATGAAGACAGTTGCAGTGTTTTATCAGCTTTTTATATAAAATAATTAAAGGTGTATTTTATGTGTGATTTTGTATTTGTGTTTTTTACAGTTTGTATGTCACTGCTTCCTGCTGTCCTTTAGTTATAGTTTATAGTGTGATTTTGTTTTAGTTTGTCCGCCCGCTTTAAGGCCTGTGTTAATTTCAATCGAGTGCACTAGGGCGGGCTAACTATCCTTACTTTTTCATTTGTATGTCCTGTCCTTTATTTTGGGTCACTTCCTGGTCAAAAACATCGATATTGTTCGTATGTCAGAACACTGTTAAACCCGATTATGTTTGGAGTGAATTCATTTGCGGTGTTCGTTTGCTGTAACGTTTGCAGTGATCTTGCTGTGTATCTTTGGTTGAAGTGAACTGGGTTTGTCCACCTTATGCAATTTGGGTTTGTAATCTTCTGAAAGTGAATGGATACAGCGTTACAGGAACACCCTATATTATTATTATTATTATTATTATATAATAATAATAATAATAATAATAATAATAATAATAATAATATATTTGTGTTAAAATAAATATTGTTAACTTTATTCCTGTGTTTATGTTTTCTATGTGGCAACTTAGTAACACATGTAAAGCACTTTGTGCTGCATACCTGTATGAAAAGTGCTTTATAAATTAAGTTTGATTGATTGATTGCTTGATTGATATTGTGGAGCCCAGAGGGCCTGAGCTGTACCTGTTTGAGTCGCTTGTTCAAGGCGCTGCCTCTGCCAGGGTGGTAGAAGCAAATTAAATATTTTATTCACAAGATGAAAATATATTACCACTTCATAAAATATAAAAGCTCATTTTGACTTTGATAGTTGCAACACGTCTCAATGTGTGAAAAAGACAGCTAATGGAAAATGCTTACTAAAAAAAGTTGGACTGAGCATTTTACAACAAATGGGTTGATTGTCCACAATTCAGCAACAAGACTTATGCACACTATTATTAGTATTGGATATATTGGATGTTTGTTGTCTTCTTGCCTCGTGCAGGGCTACACTAAAAATGTTTTTGAGACAACCTGCTGTCATCAAATTTTTAAAAGTGAGACAGTATTATATAAACACCTGATATGATTATGTTAAACTATAAATACTATTTTGTAAAGCATATTACACAATGTCCAGTGTCCAAAAATGGCTTTTAAAATTATAAATTTTAAATGTACACTTTTAAACTATAATTTCTTTATTTATGTTATGTTCGGCCCGCGACCTACTCTTTTGCATTTCGGCCCGTCAAATTTTGGTAGTCTGTGATGCCAACACAAACACCATACTACTACAGATGCAAAGTGTTTTTTTTTTGTGCAGGAATTACTGGCCCTGAATTAGCACATTTTTTTGAGAGAGGAAGAGCTCTCAAAAAAAAGAGAAAAATGCCCGAATTGGCCCTGAGCTTGGTTCATAAAATCACTGGGATTTGTGCTCATTCTTCATCTAAAAACAGCTCAAGCTCCTTCAGGTTGGATGTATTGTGTAGCACAGTTTGAGTCATTTTCTTCAAAAATTGTCCTGTGTTTAGCTCCATCCTTCATTCCTTCAGTTCTGAGCAGTTTCCCAGTCCCTACCAATGACAAATATCCCCACAGCAGGACACTGCCATCACCAGGCTTCACTTTAGAGAGGGGCCACAGTCAGGTGTTGGGTTTGTGCTATCTTCTGTCCACTCCTCCACACAGCCCAGCTCTGTGGAGTGTCTGGTTCAGAGTGGTCCTGGGACAGATAACACAGTCTCTGCTGTGGAGCTCTGCAGATCTTTCAGGGTCACTTTTGGTCTTATTGTTGTCTAACTATTTTTTTCACTTCTGAGGGTGAGTAACACTACATCTCATTTAGGGGCCTCTTTAAATAGGGGGTACATACTTTTGTACGCTCATGTTTTCTGTTTTTCTGTCATATTTCTAATTTGCTTCACAATAAAAAATATTTTGCATTTTCATACTTATTGTCATGTGATGTAAAGTGAAACCTCTCAATGATCCATTTAAATTCCAGGTTGTAAGGCAACAAAGGAAAAATGCTAAGGGTGTTAATACTTTTACATGCCACTGTAGCTTGCTAAAGGCCCATGTCACCTGTATTCTATTGCCTTTCATATTTCTTTTTATACAACTATGAATAAATATATGAATACATTTTCTGGTCTACATATCTGACTGGTTACTCATTCATAACTTATTAAGCTATAATTATTTTGTATAGGTACGGGGGCTAATCTAACATCAAGAGTGATGTAATGAAAATAAAATCTTTTCATAAAACTGGTAGAAAGATATCTGTTTTTCTTGCTTCAGATAACATTTCTTTCGTTTCCTCCTCTCTGTTTTTTTTTTTTTTTTTGACCTTTATTTAACCAGGAAAGTCCCACTGAGATTCAGAATCTCTTTTGCAGGGGAGTCCTGGCCCCATGGGGGACCTATTGTACATGTTTTTTGTGGTAGGGGAAACCGGAGCACCTGGAGGAAACCGGAGCAGACACAGGGAGAACATGCAAACTCCACACAGAAATGCCCCACCCGGTCCGGGAATCGAACCCGGGACCTTCTTGCTGTGAGGCAGGAGTGCTAGCCACTATGGTTAAGTCTTTTCCTCTCTCTCATATCCCACTTGTCTCACTACCAGCCACTACCCCTTTCCTGGATGGATTAATGTAATGGATTAATTTTAATCATATTCATACTTAATTTCATGACTCACATGCTATTAGTTTGTTTATAGTAATATGAAGACGACTCTGTCATTGTAGCTGTAAAACAAGCCAACTGCCTTGTATTTTTCCACACCTTTAGGACATTAATCAGCAGTGGTGGAGGAAGTACTCAATTTCTTTACTTAAGTAAAAGTACAGATAAAGGAGTAAATTTATAAGTAAAAGTAGAAGTAACACCTTAAAATTTCTACTTAAGTAAAAGTATAAAAGTACTTACTTTTAAATGTACTTACAAGTAAAAAAGTAAAAGTATTTCACACAGACTCAACAACTCATGAATGTGTTAAATGTGAGGGACTTTCCTGAAAAAAATGTGCTGATTTCTGATGAAATGAACAAACTGGTGCAGTAGAAGAGACTGAATCTGTCGCTGTGGTCTTCTGTCTTTCTTATTCTGATGTTTCTAAAGAAGTACTACTTTACTGGATCTTTTATATTTGAGTACGTGTCTGTACGTGTGTGTACGTATATTTAAGTGTGTCTACAATGAGGGCACGCCATAATTTTAAACCAAAACCCAAAATACTTTGTACTTCAAACCAACTCATAAATGTAGTGGAGTAAAAAGTACACCTTGTAAAATGTACTTAAGTAAAATACAGATTCATGAAAATTGAACTTAAGTAAAGTAACTAGGTACTTTTACTTTGTTACAGTCCACCACTGATAATCAGTGTTTATTTCCAGCCTGGTTTTGAGTTTCTTTTCCCCATCATGCCAGTTTATACCTGGGTTTCTTCTGTCATCCCTGATTGAAATTTAAACGTTAGACTTATAACAAATAATATTACTCAAAACAAGTCAGAACAAAAGAGAACAGACAAACAAAATCGCTTTGCTGAATTTATTAAATGCACGATAAGAGGAAAGTATATACACAGCGTACAAGAGAATTTAAGATTAAAATTATAAACTTCTCACCTCAAATCATTCTTAACATTTATTTCGTGCCAAGACAGCAGTAATATTTCAACTTTTTACTTACCGCTGTAAACTTCCTCCTCCATCACTGTTGCTTCTGCAGAGCGTTCATTGCCACTCGCTTCTGATTGGCCAGGACCGGGCATGGACCCGCCTTGATGGGGTCAAGGATTTGCATTGTGGTTTGATTTTTTGTGCTCTTAAACCATGTTGATTTTCAATGCAATTCATGGGTGGCGCTGTTCAGTAGTGTAAAGCATTGCCATTAGACAATAGCATTGCCAAATGAATAAATAGACCAAAATCCCAGTATCTCAGTATAACACGCAATTAATTTGACTTTTATTTTACATTCTAATCAATATTGAATTTCAACTTTGGATATGGAATTGCCATTTGACAAATGCAATTAGAAATTGGACACTCAAATAGAATTTGGAATTGCCATTAGACAACAGAATTGCCAAATGAATAAATAGACCAAAATTCCATGTCAATATGACATGCGATTAAATTGACTTTGATTTAAAATTTTAATCAATATTAAATTGCAACTTTGGATATGGAATTGCCATTTGACAAATGCAATTTTGAATTGCATAATGAAATAGAATATGGAATTGCCAATTGTAAATGGAATTAAGAATTGAATAAATGTGCCTATAAACTTCCATAGGCTGCTACATATACTAAATTTAATGCAGTGAAAATTTGGTAAATCATCTCATGTTTATGTTTGCAGGAGCTGAAAAAGCCTGTCACAGGGACTGGAACAGATGAGGGCGAGGAAACTCTAGTCTCATGGCCATTTTACGTGGACATGCATGAGGCAGTGGGGTGCAGACCCTCCATAACACCGCCGGTCCAAATTGCCTCATGCATGTCCGAGAATACCATCTACCCGTCATCCTTACCAGGCCCATCAGATCGCCATGATGAGACCCAGATGACCCTGGAAGATGCCACTCCAGGTACATCTGCCAGCTCCTCTTTACAGCCAGCTCCTGCTAAAAAATCCAAATCCTCACAGGACGTCATTGAATTCTTACAGGAGGAATCGCTTAAAGAAGCTGAAAGACACAAAACAAATGTTGAACAAACGCAAAGATTCTTGACCTTATTTGAAAAATTAGTTAATAAATGATTTGCCCTTATTGGACTACCTTGTAAATGTTTATAACTTAAATACTTTTTATATGTTGTAGCCTTCTTAATAGTATATTGCTTTTTCTTAAGTTTCATTGCACCATGTCACCAAAGCAAATATTCACTTCACTTACAATAGAAATCCTGAATCAGTAACGTACAAACGCCATTAAAGATCAGACGGTGTTTAAAGTTAGCTTCATTATTCTACTGAGTGGCCATAGACTCTCCACAATGCTATGCCAAGGAAAAAGAATACAGCCTGAAAATACACATGAAAGAATATCTTGAGGCAAAATAATCATGACTGAAGATATTCCAGTTGAAAAAATGCATATGCTTGAATTAAACAAGGCCCATGGGTGTATTGACCTAGGCTAATTGTATAAGTTTAAGTGTGGTGAATATTATGGTACTATATTTAATAGCAAGAAATACAGAGACAAATTGCATTGTGTAAATTATATTTTTATATTTTCTCAAATCAAAAGCAAGCTAATTAAACAAGTGCAAAAACTTAAATGTAATTGTGATCTAGTAATTGTTGTGGTAGCTCAGCAGGTGCAGACAGCTGTGCTGCTATCCAGTCTTGGATGTTATTCCCTGACGCTTCTCTTCCACCCAGGCCGACAGGTTGGGCAATCCTGGGGTCGTTGTCAATGAGCACTTCCAGCATCTCATCCAGGACATCATGGGTGAGGAAGCAGATGTTGTGGAGAAAGGCAAAACACACAATTATATCAGGCGCAAGGTTTGACCAAAACTCCAGTGACTTTGACAAGGTTGCTCGCCAATGAGTTTTCATCATTCCAAACGCGTGTTCAATGATGGAACGAGCCCTGGAATGATGTGCATTGAAGCGCTCTTGGACCCGGTTCTGCATAGGCTGTTTGTAGGGGGTCAGAAACCCAATGGGCCTCTCCAGGCAAGGGTAGATAAAGAGCCTGGGTGAAAATAGGGCTGTTGCGCAGCACCCTTGCGTCATTGACCGAGCCCGGATAGCCCACAAACACATCAAAAAATCGGCCTTTACAATCACAAATTGCCTGCATCTAGTTGGATGGGAATAACTTGTAATTAATGTAATCAGCCCGATGAAGCAACCCTGGGGTTTTTAGGCAAATATATGTTCCATCGATGGCTCCAGCAACGCATTCAAATGTGGGGCTTAACTGGCTGAATCCAGTTAAGCCCCATTTAAGCTTATTTTACAAACAAAGACAGTTTCCAAAGTGCTGCACAAAATTATAAAAACAAATAATACTCCATTTAACTTCACAAGTTCCCATTTAAACAATAAAAACTAGTAAAATCAAATAAGAGTAACACACTAAATAACAATAAATAATTAAAAACAAGCAAACCATAGAGAAAATAAAAATAAAGAGAATATAAGACACAGGACCACCCAATTCACGCTGAGTTAAAAGCCAGAGAATAAAAATGACGAGACGTAAAACATTCCACTGTGGGGGCCATCCTGACATGGGGGTCACAGCATTCCACAGTCTGGAGCCAACCACAGAGAAAGCCCGGTCCCCCCTGGTTTTAAGTCTCGTCTTAGGAACCACAAGCTGGAGCTGGCCCTTGGACCTCAGTGAACGTGCCGGACTGTAAATTTGGATGAGGTCTGTGATGCACTATGGGGCCAGTCCATTCAGAGCCAAACAATAAAATCTTAAAATCAATTGTAAAACCAATTAAAAGCCAGTGCAAAGATGCCAAAATGGGGGTAATGAGCTGATGCTTTTTGCTTCCAGTTAAAAGACAAGCCGCATAATTTTGGACTAACTGTAAGCGCGAAAGTGCATTGTGGCTAATATCAGGGTAAAGTGCATTACAGTAGTCTAACCAAGAAGAAATAAAATAGTGCACGACTTGTTCAAACATCTTAAGCGATAAAAATGATTTAATTTTGGATAAAAGCCTCAGAATGATAAAAGCCTGATTTGACAACTGCATTGACTTGTTTGTCCAGTTTAAAATCACTGTCTATAGTGACGCCAAGGTTGGTGACTGAAGGTTTTATATATTGTTTGAGTGGGCCCAAGTCCATGAGGGGATCATTGTTTCCAAACATTATTATCTCAGTTTTCACTTCATTAAGGCTCAGAAAGTTGTGGGCCAACCAAGCCTTGACGTCACCAAGACACTCAAAGAGGGTCTGAAGCACGCTTTTGGAGAGGCAGGTAAATTTGACAATCATCTGCATAAAAATGATACGAGATTCCATGTCTCTTGAAGATTAAACTCAGTGAAAGAAGGTAAAGAGTAGGGCTGTGCAATTAATCAAATTTCAATTACAATTTCGATTATTACACCCTACAATTACAAAATGTATGTAATCAAGGAAAAATGATTAATAACACTAACTTTTTGAAGTGAGTTTTGAATGCGTACGCTGCGCCCCTGCTCTCTGATAGCTACACACTAGGCTACATGTGGAGAGTTGTTAGCAGAAACACAGCAGAAAGAGAACAGGAGAAACGCTTGGTTTGAAGAGGAAGACGTCGAGCCAAGACACACTGTGTGCAAGGTGTGCTTTGGGCTGTCCCCTACTGGACTGGAGAGGATGGTTGTCTAATAACACGGTGAGTGCAGTGGTTTCATGTTTACTTAGCGTTTTGGCTCTGGCTGTAAAGTGTACAATTTGTATATGTATGGTTTAGCGTGTGGCGCTTGACTTTATCAGCTATGAAATGCGCACCTGAGCGCTGTGGGTGTGTCTAATTCTCCAGTTCATGACTAAACAATGCCCCGCGACTGTTTACAGTTGACTTTTGTTGTTATGGTGTTGGGCTGGTGTGGCCGCGGAGCAGAGCCAGTGGTGCATTTAGCCAGAGCAATAAAATGGGACTGCGCTGGTCTCTGCCTCTGTCAACCTGTTCAACACGCCTCGGGTGCAGTGGGCTTAAACATGCATTGTAAAATAGTTTAAAGCAGTTGAAAACCGTGTTAAGCTAAATAGATCAACACGGCATGTGTGTGCGTCTATGTGCCGTGGACACATTTTTATAAAATTTTAGCCATAAAGTAAAGTTTTGAAATTGGTCTATAGTTGGAGACAACAGAGGAGTTAAGACCTGGTTTCTTGAAAAGAGGTTCAACAACAGTTTGTTTACCAAACAAAGACACAACACCAAAGGCAAGACTGCTATTTATAATTCTATGGACATTATGGCTGATAGTTGTCCACACTTCTTTGAAAAGACATGGAGGGACAGGGCCCCTTGGCCAAGACAAGGGTTTTAGTATACTGACAATTTTAGAAAGACATGGAAAAGATAACTGGCTCTAATTGTCAAAAAACACTGGAGAAAAACATGTTGGGTGTTGAAATGGACAGGGGAGTCAGTATATTGGCACTAATCTTGGCAACTTTTTCAGCAAAAAAGCTAAGAAATGCATTACAGGCTTCAAATGACGATTCTACAATTGTGGATTGGGAAGGGTTAAGGACATTTCCGCACCCACCACAGCACCAAAACAGCCCTCATCAAAGTAACAAACGACCTCCTGCTTGCCTCAGACTACGGTTCCCTTTCCATTCTCATCCTCCTCGACCTCAGTGCTGCTTTCGACACAATAGACCACGCCATACTCCTCCACTGTCTTCAGACCCACATTGGCATCACTGGTTCACTGTTCATCCCACACCACCCCAGTCACCCATGGAGTCCCTCAAGGCTCGGTGCTTGGTCCCTTTCTGTTTATCCTGTACATGTTACTCCTTGGTCACATCATATGCCACTACGGACTCCAATTCCACTGCTACGCTGACGACACTCAACTTTATCTTTCCACTAAAACCATCATCCCAGCTACTGTATCCACCCTCACAAACTGCCTGACTGCAATAAAATCATGGATGTCCATCAATTTCCTCAAACTCAACTGCAACAAATCTGAAATAATAATAACTGGTCCCAAATCCCTCCTCCCCTCCACCCAGGACTTCACACTTTCCATCGACGGTCACACAGTCACCCCCTCTCCTCAGATCAGAAACCTAGGATTCATCTTCCACCCCACTCTCTCATTCCAACCTTACATCCGTCAAATCACCAAATCAGCCTTCTTCCATCTCCCCAACATGGCCCGTCTTCATCCCACCCTGTCCACATCTGCTGGCTCCCCATTCAACAACGCATTCATTTAAAGATCCTCCTCATCACCTTCAAAGCCCTCAATAACCTGGCCCCCCATACCTCACTGACCTTCTGCAGCACCACCGCCCCTCCTGCCACCTCCGATCATCGGACTCCAATCTTCTCACTCCCATCACCAAATCCAAGCACCGTACCTTGGGGGACAGAGCCTTCGCCATCGCTGCCCCCACCCTCTGGAACTGTCCTTCCCCCCACACATCCGTGCCTCAGACTCTCTTCAAACTTTCAAAAAACAGTTAAAAACCTATCTCTTTAATCAAGCTTTCAACCCTCAATAACATCTGTCCTGTTCTTTTGTTTGTCATATATGTTTGTTTCTTGTAAAGCATCTTTGAGTTCTGTAAAAGTGCTATATAAAATTGATGTATTAGTATTATTATTATTATTAATAGGGTTAGGGTTAGGGTTAGAATGTACGTAAGTATGTACGTAAAGGCCTGAAGAATGGGAGCACCACTCCAGTGTCCCTGGTCTTGGGTCTTGTCCCAGTTAGCCATAACATATATTTTTTAGATGAAACCATATACGGATACAAGGAGAAGAAAATGAGACTCGAGCCAACTGAGTGGTCACAGGGGTTAACCAGAGTTTTTATCATGCTTTACTTCATAGAGGTGCTCTGTCCATTAACCAGAAAGCCATACAGGATGCTGATGCCACCACAAAGTCATAGACAGTCCTCAGGAGTGCCCCCTTCACTCCAGAAAACGCCAGTCTCCTCAGGAGGGTAGAGCCTGCTCAGACCATGTACATTGCATTTGTGTTGTGAGTCCAGTATCAACTCCAGTGGCTGGAATAGGACTCCCTGTGATGCACCAAGTGGTTTTTGCCATCTGCTGAAGTGCCTGACGTCCACGACAGAGCAGTTCTCATATCAGACTGTAAGACAGTCAGATAGCAGTAAAAGTTCACCAGAATGGCTGAAGGCAACCGGTTCTTCAGTGAAGAAGAGTGAGCTTGTGAGTATTCTTGACCAGGCTGGAGGTGCTGGTGGACCAGGACAGGTCCTCTCATGTAAGTCCACGGGAACTTGAAGCTGAGGGCATGTTCAACTTCTATCATGTGTGCTTTCCTCTACCCGACCTTACGTGCATGATTAGTAGTTGTAGTAGTTGTCAGAGCAAGTTACTCTTCAAGGACTATGCTCCCTGGTGCTGTACCACCTCCAGCAAAAAGTCTCATAGTTGTTGATAATGAGACCATTCACAATGTTGTTGTCTGCAAACTTGATGATGAAATGATTTGATCATGGATCACAGGTCTGCAGCAGAGGGTGAAGACAGAGCGTAGTGGAATGGCTCAGCACACAGCCCAGAGGTATGCCAGGATTGACAGCGATGGTGATGGAGTAGGTGCAGCATAACTTAACAAGATGAGGTCAGAAAATCCATAATACTGTCATAGCACTGAACAGCTGTTGTTAATGGTTCAAAAAAGTATTTATTGTATCTTGCAAAATATTGGTTCTGTATTTAAAAATTAAATAAGGTACTTTGGTGATAGTAAGTACAATATATTATAAAACCCCTTACACTGTAGTACAGCTCTTTATATGCCAGTGGATAGCAGCACAGGTCGATAAAATGACAACACAATTACTGTACATATTGTCAAAAACTTCAAATGAGGAAACACAATCTTCAGAGTTATTTGTGTCTGATCTCTGTTGTTTGAGCTAACTATATATTTTATGCATGCATAAATTAATGTGACCATATGTCTGGACAATACATTGACAAGCCTCTCCCAGGTCAAGTAGGGTGAAGTAATTAAAACAAATATTTAATAAACTTTGATGTAGTTTCCATTATACGCCAGGAGATGGCAGCCCAAATCCATAGAAAGACAGGTCTTTACCGTTTGATCAGATTTAATTTTAAAAGTTATATCTGATGAGGAATTACAGTTGCATCCAGAGTGTGTGGGTCAGGTGGGGGGGGTGTTAAGTGTTGATGTCCACTGAGTCCAGAGGACAGCCGAGGACAGAGCTGGACTTCCTGATGACTTTGTCCAACTTCTTCCTCTCTCTCTCTCTCTCTCTCTCTCTCTCTCTGTCTGTGATGCTGCTGCTCCAGCAGCCACAGCCACACCATACAGGATGGTTGATGCTACCACAGAGTCATCAGAGAACTTTTGCAGAACACAGCTGTCTGTGTTGTGTCTGAAGTCTGCAGTGTAGACGGTGAAGAGGAAGGGGGCCAGGACAGTCCCCTGGAGAGCACCCACACTGCAGGTCAGCAAGTCAGATACCCACAGTCCCAGGGAGGTGTGAAGTGGTCTGATGGTGAGATGAGCCAGATGTGTGAAGGGCTGTGGCTGTGGGGGGTAGTCCAGGTGTTGAGGTGTTGGAATGCAGCTCCGTGAGGGGAGGAGGGGGTGCTTGATCAAACCTATTGAAATGCAGGTTTTGATCGCTGAACCACGTCCCCCTCTGCCTATGAATGGGGTGTTTTGAAGCCAGAGATGGTTTTCAGGCTTCTCCACACACCACTGATGTTCTGCTGCTGGAGCTGCTCCTTCATCTTCCTCTTGTAGCCGGCCTTTCCTTCCCTGATCTTCCTCCTCAGCTCCTTCTGTACAGACCTCATCTCCTCCTTGTCCCCTGATCTGAAGGCTCTCTTCTTCTCCTTCAGGAGAGCCTTAATCTCAGGGGTAATCCACGGCTTGTTGTTTGCAAAACACCGTACCGCACTGGATGGAACTCTCAAAACAAAAGTTTATGTAGTCCATGATGCAGTCCATGATGGCATTGATGTCCTCCCATATGGGTCACAGAGCTCTGTCCACAGAGTTGTGTTGAAGCAGTTCCTGAGAGCCTCCTTGATCTCAACAGTTCACCTCATTACTGTACGTGGGACCACGGCCTGCCTGTGTATAACAGGTTTATACACAGACTGGAGATGTATAATGTCATGGTCAGCTCTCCCCAAGGAAGGGAGGGGGGATACAGAATATGCCTCCTTGGTGTTGGCATAAAACAAGTCCAGCATTTTATTGTCTCCAGTGGGGCAGGTGACATACTGTGTATGTGGGCAGAACAGATGATGGAGAGGCATGGTTGAAGTGGAATAAATGTGATGTAAATTAGGACTTTTTTTTTTTTACCCTTATGGCTTGCCATACAGAAGTGCGGTTTGGCGCGGAGGTGCAGGATGCTTATGGTCGCACGGGAGTTGAACGTGGATGTGCGGCACGCTCACGGTGGCACGAGGGTCAAGGCTTTTGAAGTAAAGGATTTTTTAAGTTAACTTAAGCAAGTTAGACCTCATGAATCAGAAGGTACCTGTAGCGTGTTCACTGCCAAAAACTGACACTGAGGACCAGGAAGATGTCTTTCAAAATGCCGCCCAGATTTATTGTAGATCAACAGGATCAAAAATACAGATTGACAGGATTCAAAAATAATGCAAAAAGCAAAGTATAGTGGTAAATCAAAGTACAGAACGCAATCTCGAGAAGGGCGCAATTTGTTGACATTGCGCCGCCATCGGTCTAAGCAACTCGTAAGGAGAAGCCCTTCCAATCTTGGGATGCCACCGAAATGCCCCCGTTCAAGGTTTTCACATTTCACACAGGTTTTATACATCGTAAACATAAAAGTAAACTTTATGACCAGGTCCATTGTGCACATATCTTGTTTTTGGGACAGGCTAGTCCATATTTGGTATGTCCAAGGACAGGAGAATACACTTTCCTGATTATCATACATCTAATTTGGGTCAACCTGACCCTTTTTGTCATCGTCCCAAGAGACAGTGTAGAATGGACTTAGTGCACATACCACAGTTGGCAAGGCGCCGGCTAGTTGGCGTAAACAACAGCATGTTTCTTATAACAAAAAAGGTATTATGATGTTAACTTAGTGTGAACTTAAGGCCACGACCATAAATTATAGGTGATACATTAGCAACTTAATTTTTATCTTTAACAGTAGCAATAGATGATTTTTATTGATTTCACTTTCCGGCGGCAGTGGTGCACGTGGGGATGAGAGTTAAGTGGCGGAGATAACGCTGTATGGGCCTATTTCTTCAGGTGTTCTCTAATGTCACACTGGTCTGCATTGGTGGTGACACACATTGAATAAGTTTTGAGACCAATGATTTAAATTTTAGATAATTTGGTATCCCATCTGAAAACAGAAAAAAATCGTATAGCATAGCATCCTTCTGCCTGTTTTGTAATGACTGGATGTACAGCACACAACAAAGAGGCAGCATGTGTAAAAACCTAAACAAATAGGGTAGCGTTATAATATTTACAATGCGTAGAGGAGATAATAGCCTATTACTGCCTCCGATCCCACAGGTTAAAACAATGTTTTGTTAGCGTTTGTCCAAGCCAATATGCAAATAGATCTAATAAAATAAAAGGGTATAGGCCTATTTTTATCACCTATGGTAGGCCTACTTTTTATCTGTGAATTATAGTGATAATCACAACTTCTAAGAAATTTCTTTGTGAAAGCAGACATTTTAGCCCAAACAATAACAAAAGTCCTGGAGTGACTGGGGAGCATCTCCCTATAATGACATGAAAAGTTGCAGCAGGGTACTATTTTCACCCAGAAGTCAGGCTCATGCTGTAATAAGCTGTACAGCTGGCCCTGCTCTCAGGGCTCTTCTGCCTCATGCATTGCAGTGAGGCATTTCATGTTCACGCTCCACACACTAGAAAACAAGTTGTCTTGTTGTTGGTGCAATCATAGAGAATGACAAGAAATTATTAGGGGCATTTTGAGCCCATAAAGTTCTACTACACTTTTTGATTTTCAAATCAGTTTTTGTCTGATGACAATCAACCTCATAATGATATTATCATAGATAGCTCTTTTAAATAGGATGTGGTGTTATATACAACACGATCCAGAGCACCGTGGAGGCACCCCTAAAATTATTCATTTCCCTTCTTGCCACCCCAAGAATTTTTTTTCTGCCCCTGCATCTCTGTCACGCTGCACCACCTTCCTCTCAGCAGAGCAGTGACTGAACTCTCACAGGAGGCAGGCTGCACGTCCCATTGATTGTCCAGTGTGACCAGCAGCAATAGGGATTATCTGGCTTAACTTTGTTCACGCACCTAACCACTATAAACTAACTCCTCATTGTGTCCAGTAGAGGAGAGAGGCATGTGGGCTGTAGTTTCTTTGATAAATCTTTGCTAAGAAGCTTCTGTATTTAGCATAAGGTGCTGTTGCCTCCTGCAGTGCTGTTTGAGAGAGGAGCTGTTATTTAGAGCCATAAGAAAAAATACAGTGGGCCAGGTGAAAACACCAGTTGGCCATTGTTATGACGATTGAAACCACTAATGAGCTGACAATAACTATGAGAGGAGAGCTGAGGGGAATTTGAACAATTCAATTCTTCATTAGGCCAACTTATTACTAATTTAGGTCTTTATTTTGTAAAAATATTTTATGGATCTGACATCCGTTTACTTCCAGTCAAATTTTCATTTAGGGGCAGTATGTCTGGCTGTCTATGATTAACTGTTAATACATTTCTGATTTTATTTTTTAGCCATATGCCATAATTTGCTAATGTTCCTTAGACCACATTCTTCATTCTGGACATTGGTCTGGCGATTTAATATTTGTGATATAGATTTTTGGCATGTGCCCCTAAAAGATTTCTGTCAAAAAATGTTGGTCTGGAGCCCTGTAATGGCAGTGCCCCTACTCAACTTGAACCTTTATGATATATTAATCTCCATTGTGAATATATGGTCAGTGTATGATCCCGGACATTGGTTGCACTGTTTAGGTAATAGGTATTATTTAGCAGTGGAGGAAGAAGTACTCAATTTCTCTACATAAGTAAATGTACAGATGAAAGTGAAAGTGAAAGTAAAACTATCACATGTAAATTTCTACTTAAGTAAAAGTATAAAAGTACTCACTTTTAATTGTACTTGCAAGTAAAACAGAAAAGTATTTCACACAGCCTCGACAACTCATGAATGTGTTAAATGTGAGGGATTTTGCTGGAAAATTATGTTGATTCCAGATGAAATGAACAAACTGGTGCAGTAGAAGAGACTGAATCTGTCGCTGAGTATTTCTGTCTTTATTATTCTGATGTTTCTAAAAGAGTACTACTGTTATTAGGCAGATTGAGAGGATTGAAGAACGAGGCCGAGGTAGAAGAAGATTCAGGCAGGTTTATTCTGAGCTCAGGTTCCTACAATCATCTCCCAAGGCTCACAAGGATTTAAATACCTTACATTGCTGTGTATAACACAGTCGTAATCACCACAAAAGAGAACATCTTGTTTTTTATTTTCACTCCACTGGCTGCCTGTAAAACAACAAATTGATTTTAAAATTTTATTATAAATTTTTAAATCTTTATTATTATTATTTTCTTTACTAAAAAGGCTACGTTGAAGCAGTACCAAAGGCCAAGTTGGTGGTTGGTGAGTTACTAAAAAGGCAAGGTTGGAGAGATGACAGGAGCCAATCACAAACAATATGTTAACTATAGCTTGAAATGGGACCTCAACGTAAACAACTGAGGAGTCCACATATAGCCCAACATTCTGTCTCCAAGCTTCAAATTACCATGTAAGCATACAGTTCAAACAACAAGTAGAGTCACAGAGTGAGTCCAAGACTTACAAATATTTCATGATATCAGCTACTAAGTACTGTGGGTCTACAATGAGGGCACGACAAAAAAACATAATTTTAGACCAAAACTCAAAATACTTTGTACTTCAAACCCATTCATAAATGTAAAGGAGTAAAAAGTACACGTACTTGCTCTAAAATGTAGTAAAAGTAAAAGTACCCCTTGTAAAATTTACAAGTAAAGTACAGATACATGAAAACTGTACTTAAGTAAAGTAACTAAGTACTTTTACTTCGTTACATTCCATCAATGATATTTAGTGTAGTAAATTACTGTTCAAATGCTAAAGAGATTTTTATAGTGTTTTTACATAGGTTCTGTCATTGTGTTAAAGCTGCACTACCTCATTTCTCCCTTTTTCAAATCATGACCGAGGCAGAGAGTTGAGTTTGAACTGTTTGCCCCGCCCTCTTGTCTGCTCCTCTCTTATCAAGGATAAAAAAGGCAACGTCTCAGGTAAGGCGCTTTTTATGAATAACATGTTAGCAACTTTATTAGCCTGCTAATAACATAGTTTTAAAATAAAATGCTCTGCTGTTTGTTTATGTACAGAGTACACAAACTTTGTAAGACTATGAATGTAACACACAATGTCTCCTTATAAAAGATTATAAATATTTTACAGAATAAACACCATTTCAGTTGTACTGAATTTACTGGCTACCCTGCAAAAGAGCTGTCTGTTTATGTTGTTTTACCTGGACATTCTGCGCTAATGCTAAAGCTAAATAATTGTTAAAGTCGTGTGATGGAGAACCATTACAAAATCAGAGGCACAAAATATTGTCTCTAATAAAACATTCTTGTGTGTCACTGACAGGAGGACGGGGCAAGTAGAGGCCGAGGGACAGGCGAGAGACTGACTGCAGATGATGACATTCAGTCTCACAGGACAGCCCATGAACTAGGTAGCCTACATTTCAATATAAATGTACACATAACATTTATAAAAATTAAAAAATGCTCTAACTAGTAAGGTTTCCCACTGTTTTTACAGGCCAGAACTCAGTCTGAATCTACAACAATGCCAGGACCTTCCAAGGAGGAGCTCAAGGAGTCTAGACTAGTATATGACAAAGTGACTGAAAATCCACCCGAAAGTCCCCATAACCAAGAACAAGCTCAGCCTGACTGTGCAGGGACATGCTTACAGATAGTGTAAAAAAAGTGTTGTGGTCAAGAGGCACAACACTGTATTTCACCAGTACCTCAGATGGACCAGTACTCACTGTAGAATATTGACTGTGGACGCAGTAATATTGAGCCTTCACAGATACTGTATGGTTGTTTGCACATGTGCACTTGTAATTATGCTCTGTTACTTGAGACAGTATGTACAGCTATATCTCCTGCTGTCAGTGACAATTAAACCAAGTTCTGAGTTTTACATTGGGTCTCTTTAATACCACAACACACAACATGGTGTCAGAAGCCTTGGCTTGTAATGTTTACATAGACTGCTATGTGTTGTGAGAACATTTTTCGAGTGGGACCATTGTGCTACCACGCTAACGCTATTTTTTGGCAGCATGGCAGACGGCTTGAGATGACCCGATCCCCTAGTTTTTGACGGCAACATAGCGGAGAATTGGCACGTATTTGAGCAGGAGTATGACATTTTTATTGCTGCCGCACACTCGGACAAGTCCGCCCGCACTCAAGCTTACATTCTCCTGAACCTGGATGGGCCCGAGGCTATTGAGCGCGAACGTTCATTTATGTACACAAGAGAGGTACGTTAGCGCGGAGAAAATAGACGTATCTTTGTTGCCTTGGAATCCAAGGAGGACCCCGAATGCCTCAAGAGAAAGTTTTCTGAGATGTGCAACCCTCAGATGAATATCACTATGGAGAGACATAAGTTCAACACACGTAACCAAAGGACTACTGAGACTATCAAGTCATATGTGAGTGATTTAAGGATAAAAGCTAAGAACTGCAGTTTTGGTGATCTTTGGGAAGATTGGTCTGTGGCATAAATAACGACCACTTCAGAAAAGTACTGCTGCGTGACAGCGATCTGATTCTCGTTAAGGCCATTTCAATATGCCAGATTCATGAATTCACAGAAGAACACAATAAGACACCAATGTCCCCACGTAGCCCTATTGCAAATGTGAATGCTGTTCAAACCACACATGTGAAACGACGTGACAATGACAGGGCCAAGTTTGATAGTAAACCACACACTAACACCTCACAGTTCATCACTGACTGCAATAATTGAAGAGGTACTCATCTTGCAAAGAGAAACAAGTTCCCTGCATTTGGCCAGCAGTGTAATGCATGTAAGAAAATGAACCACTTCAGAGAGTGTTGTAAATTTAAGCCTCAGTTGACAGGCAAAGACAGGGAAAGGCTGTCCTCCAACTGGACACTGATAACACAGAGGATAGTGACAATGAAACTTACTATGTGAATGGCATAACACTGGACATTAATGTTGATTCAACCAATGCACAAACACCTGGAAAGGAAGAGGCCTTTACTACACTGCAAATTAATAACACTACTGTTGACATGAAAGTGGACACTGGTGCTTGTGGTGTACAGACTTTTGAGCAAATAAGAAAAAAGTGAGCAAATCAAACCATGCAGTAACCCACCAACCTTGTAGCATATGATGGCAATAAGATATAGGGCACTATCTTGCCAACTGGTGCACGCCTGATCTTGGCGCAGACAAACCCCTGCCAATGCGTGGGCGTGGTGCTCTACAGGTGAGGCATGTCAGGAGGAGGCTTGGACTAAATCTAAGGTGTGGTGTGGAGCATGAGAAACCCCTCAATGAGCAGTGGCTTATTCTTATTATTATTATTACAAGAAGAATAATGAGAAGATGAAAGGATGCGGTATAGGCAACAAACTGAGTAGAGAGACACTAGAGTTCACATGAAACTCACCAGAAGCTGCAGGTGGTTGTTTTTTGCCTTCCCTCTGCATAAAATTATCAATCCAACACAGTTTACATCACAGCAGTGAGCCGTCCTCATCCAAATCTGCGAGGTGACAAAGGAAGCGCTCATGTAGCCTGTCCGTGCGTAAATACAGCTTTTAAAATAACTTTATTCCTTATGGTAAAGAAAGTTTCAGAAGAGCAGGGTACAATCCAGCACCATGCAAAAAATCCCCTTTGGAAAGAATGCAGTGCAAACTCGCCGCGCCCGCGATGTAGCCTGTGGATCATGTCCTGTTTATGTGGATCATTAATGAAGGCCACAGAGACGCGAGCTGAAGATGGAATACAGAGACGGAGAGAGCTAAAAAAAAAAAAAAAAAAGTAAGTTACTGAGTTCTCCCCATGTGGTTTCTTGTTTCGTTATCCCGTTTGTAAACCAAATCCAAAAAATAAAGATAAATGTGTGCAGTTTGCGTAAAATGTCTCTGCGCAGAAGAAGCTGTTTATTGTTGGTCACTATTAGCAGGAAACATGGCGTTGGAAAGAAGGAATTGCGAGGAAAAAAAATAGCAATTTAATGTATTTTTTCTAGGCTACACTTAAAACTATAGGCAATAAGATATAGCAAAGTAAGTATTTATTCATATTTTAACAGGACATTAAGCGATTGTTTTTTATCTCTAAAATAATGGATCACCAAATTAGTTAAGCTTTTCCTAGAAAACCAAAATTAAATGTTTAAATATCAGATAAAAATAAAGTTATAAATAATATTATTAACCACATAATATTTTTATTAGCCCGTTTTTTATTAACAGCCTGTGAAGTTTTATGAAAGTATTTTATTCTAATACTGTTGATTCTCTCATGCTGTGGAGCTGGGACAGAGCTGCTATGATTGGTTTAGAGTTTAGAACAGTCACCACCTTTGAACTTGTGCCAGCCCCAAGTTCAGCCTCTTTAGACCATGTCCTGCGCCGTCTGAGAGAATCAATTTGGACACACTCCTAGGTGCGCCACCGCCCACGCCGCTGTCTGCGCCATTTGGCAAGATAGCGCCCTAAGACTCTTGGATTTGTTGACCTATGCTGCCATCTAGGGGGCAAACGACATACACTGCCTTTCTTCATTATCAATGAGAATGTACTGCCATTGCTTGGTCTTAGTGAGTCAATAAAAATGGGACTTGTTAAACTCAGCAAAGGAGTTCACCAAGTGGGTAACCCCATGACTTTGAATGTCAATCAGCAAATTAAAGCTGAATATAGTGACCTTTTTTCAAATGAGCTAGGAAAGCTACTCAATGACACTGGACCCAGAGGTGAGACCTGTAGTTTGCCCTGCACACCACATCCCTGTAGCTATGAAAGACAGAGTCAAAGCTGAACTAGACAGGATGCAAGAGTTAGGTGTTTTCACACCAGTTTCAGAACCTACTGACTGGGTATCTTCCATGGCTGCCAATGATAAAAAGGACAGACAAGAACTCAGAATATGTATCAATCCAAAAGACCTCAACACTGCCCTGAAAAGACCACATCACCCAATGTGCACAGTGGATGACGTTGCATCACAAATGTAAAATTCCACAGTATTTTCAGTTTTAGATGCTAAGAACTCCTTTTGGCAGATTTCCTTGGAAATCGTCTATGCTTATCACTTTCAGCATCTGTTTTGGTTGTTACAAGTTCCTGCAGATGCCATTTGGGTTTAGCTCTGGCAGTGAAGTGTTCCAGCGCACCATGGAGCAAATCTTGGCTGGATGCCCCTATGCCATCATTGTGGATGATAGGCTAACTGGAGGCAAGGACATTGAGGAACATGATGCTAACCTAAGAATTGTACTCAACCGAGCCAGAGAGGTTAAGTTGAGACTCAACCCCCTCAAATGCAAGTTCAGACTGAACCAGGTTTGTTATGTTGGTCATGTATTCACAGCTCAAGGCTTAAGAGCAGACCCCTCCAAAACAAAAGCAATCAGCGACATGCCAGGACCAACTGATGTTCAAGCTTTGCAAAGATTTCAAGGTATAGTCAACTATCTTGGAAAATGCATCCCTAACTACAATGAAATCACAGCTCCACTTCAACAACACACATAAAGACATTGAGCGGTCATGGCATGAACAGCAGCAACGTGCTTTTGATTCATTAAAAGAGCACATGTCACCAGCAAGACTGCAAAGGATAATGCTGAGGCTTCAAAAGTACAGTATTAACCTGGTGTACAAAAGCAGAAATCAAATGCATTTGGCTGACGCTCTGTCGAAGGGTTCCAGGGAGCTCTACAGCTCAACTTGCAGATGAAATGGACAATTTTGATGTAATGTCCGTGAGCTTTGTGTCATCTGTTCGCTTGGAGGAATTAAGAGAGCACACTGCCACTGATCCAACCCTCCAAACACTCAGTAGCAAACTGTAATTCCCTTCTCACTACAAAAGGCATACCTAAAAATACTGCACAGAGGACATCCTGGTGCAGAAGCCACTAAACGAAAAGTGAGAGGCATTGTGTTCTGGCCTACGATGACAAAAGATATTGATGAGGCGGTACGGGCATGTTCAGAGTGTAATAGCACAAAACCACACCAGCAGAAGGAACCACTTCATTTACACCCACTTCCCAGAACTGCATTGGTCGACCGTTGCAACTGACATTTTTGAATGGAATAACCAGCAGTATTTGGTACTTGCAGACTCCTATTCAGGCTGATTCGAAATTGACCTGCTTCGCAATCTCACATCTGCTACAGTTATTGGTAATCTGAAGCATCACTTCTCAGTCCATGGAGTGCCACATACTCTTCAGGCCTTGCAAAATCGCTAGCCTGACATCCTGGGGCAATAAAAAATTTTACAAGGGCTACCAAAATTTGACGGCCCCTGCTCGACAGGCTATCATAAAGCAGCATGTTCACAGAGATAGACCACATGGCGCACATAGCAGACAGAGAGGGAGGACCGTGAGTGTGCGAAGCATAGGGTCAATTATAAAATTTGGAGCTGTTTTTTATTTGATATGGACAAGTGACAGTCTACAGCTAAAGGCTGAGGAGCGCACGGTTACTGCCCACTTGCAGGAGTGTGAGCCAGCCAACACAAGAGTGGAGCTTAGAGGAATACTCATCTTAAAAGGAACTACCTACTACATTTTAATACAAAAGAGAGCATGAAACACAATACAGCATCAACTCTGTCTACACAACAATGCTAGCAGTGGAGCTAGTGTTAGCATTTGCAGTGCTGTAGCTACAAAAACCACAGAACCTTTTTTTTTTTTGCTGCAGTAAATCCATAGGCCTATAGCAAACAGGCAACAGACACCGTGGAAACGCTATCCATGGTGAGAAAACAGGGTGCGTATGTAGCGCTGTGTGATAAAGCCAAAGACGCACAGGGCTGGAGCATGGAGCTGGAGTCCAGACGCTGCTCGTCTCTGTCACAGTAGTGGTCACGCTTATGTCTGTCAGTGTGTAGTTACAGTAGACAGGGCCCTGTCTGGTCTCTCTCCAAATACTGCCCTCTGACTGTTTTCTTTTTTTTTTTTTTCCCTTTGTGAATGCTCACGTCAGAGAGCCCATCTTATGTGCTACAGGTCGACTACCAGAGCGCAGCACACACTCTCCAGCGGCTCCGCATGCATCCTGTGCACTCTCCTCATTTCTCCTGAGGAAAACTGTGGTTTATCTCTTTAATTGCTCATGTTTCAGACAGATTGTTTTATGGCACTGCAGCTGCGTACTTTTCTCTTGTCTCCCTCTCATTCCTCGTCTTTCTCGAGTCTTGACTGCTCTCCTTTGCACTAAATTGAGGAGAGAATTCAGGACTACCTCAACCAGAAACTGATTTAAACTAACTCTACACTGTGTCCAGCAGAAGACAGTAGTTTTCTCAATACAAATGAACAAAATCATGGTTATATTATATCAGGAGGTGCTGTTTATCTCCGCAGAGGCTGTGTGAGTGCGTAATAGTTACTAATGTAACTCCAGCTCTATGAGTGTTGATGTGCCATTTGAAGCCAATCACCATCAAACTATATTTAGGAGGTCCTACAGAAGTCAGTGCAAGTGTAAGTGGGTTTAGCACAGTGGTCCTCAAATTGTGGATCAGGGCCCTAAAGGGGGTCACAGAATATTTGAATAGGATAAACAGACATCTGTAAAATAAAGCTGGCTTAAATAAACTAAAGCCTCCACTGATATAATCAATAAAATCTTTAGTAAATAAAAAATAAAGACTAGATCGGGCAGGGTGACAGTTTAGTTATGAAAAACAACTAAAGGTTATGAATTCAATTAAATAAAAGCTAACATGGATACCTATTTATTCTAGTCTATTATCACCAACTGAACAGACAAACAGACTGTTGCAGTTTTAACTGATGCCACTAGAACTAACAACACACATACTTTATCACCTTGCCTAAACCTAAACATGCATTAAAAGATTATTTTAATTGGAAAACATAAAATCTAATGAAAAAATGGTAACCCTTTTAGATTTTTTGTTCTTTTGAGCATATCACCTAGCCCTAATTGTTCATACAGATACTTATTCAGTTATAACAGAATGCATATTATAATAATTGTGTGGTGTTGCGAGTTGTGACACTTATCAACACTAATATATATATATTTTATTTGGGCTATATCATTTCATTCTGGGCTACTAAAATTTTAAGAGTGCCTGCCCGGAGGCAATTTCGTGAGCTCTTATATCAGATAATGGCTGACAGTTCACAAGCCAGCACTTTAAAAACTTTGCCAAACAGTCAGGATTTTAGAGGCCCTCGGCTCCTACATTTTGAGGCCTGTTTCTGAAGTTTTAAAGTAACTAAAACCTAAACTCTCTGCATCATTAGACAACATTATAGGCTATAGAATGAAGTGTAAGTATATATACTTTGTTATCTACTATTTTGTTTGTATAAAATAATTAATTAATGGACATAACTATTTTTATTACATTTTAATAGTAATGTAATAGTAGCACACTATGGTGTTCAATCATAAAAAAAACATTTTATATTTATTATTATTTATATATTTTACAATATTTAAACGTCAGGATTGGACAAATCATTTCAGGCCTAGGAAAATTCTAAGCATACAAAAGTACCCAAAACAGCAGTATAACAACTACAGTAACAGAAGCCTGCAAAATATTTAATTTTTAAGCATCAACCAGGTATTTCAAACAATTTACACATCTAAAGCAGCAATTAGGCCTGAGCTAAACCATTTCAAACATATCTCAAAATTAGTGGTGGGACTCGATTAAAAAAATTTATCTAATTAATTACAGGATTTGTAATTAATTAATTGCGATTAATTGCATTTTTTTAAATACCAATATTTATATGTCAGAAATAAAATAGAGGAGCTTATTTGTATGTTCTGGCGTATTTTAACTTGATTTCAAACAAACACCGCATTCAAACAGGGCAGGATTCAGCGTTTGTGCATTGAGCTCCACCTCCCGTGCACGTAGTAACACGCTCTGTGCTCCACGTGTGACCTCCTCGTGGACCTGTCCTCTGTCCTTTGCATCTGAACCAAACGAAATGAGTCTCCTGTGTGCGTCAGTCAGCTGTGAAAACGATCAGAGAGACGATGAGCGGCGACTTGAAGCAGCGAGTTTGCAAGTGAAAGAGAAATGACGCTGGTTGCACGGAGGCGGCCGACCTCGGCCCCACAGTTACCTGTCGGGCAGTCTGTAGGCACATTATCCAAATGTTCACAGCTGAAATCCACACAGATTTGGTGTTTTGGTCAGTGTGGATGTCCAGTCCTGGTTACTGTTCGCCAGAAACTAGGTCACTGAGAAAAGTTCCGTGTTGTCATAGACAAGTGCGGTTAATTGCGTTCAAATTTTTTTTAACGTATTAATTCTATGTAATTAATTACTTGTGATTAACGCGTTAAAGTCCCAGCCATACTCAAAATGTAATTCTAATAATAACACTACTGACGAATTGCCTTCTGGCTGAGGCCCTTTGTAGTGCATCATCAGTTGTGTGGAATTGGTTCGGGTTTGTGGTGTCAGACGGAGCACAAACAGCGCCCCGCTGCAAAGTCAATCACTTTTCCAAGCAGAGCAGCTTCTCTCTCTCTCTCAGCAGCAGCACTCCGGTAATCCGTGCCAGAGGTCGGGCTGAGCCACAGACAGAGTGGCGCAGAAGTGCGGCCCCAGGTCAGGCGCAATCAAAAACAGCGGCATGGAGTTGTGATGAGGAGGCGCGGAGGACGGATGTGCGGTGGCGAAGACGGGGCGCACAACAGAGCGGCACGGAAGAGCAGTGCGGACCTATCGCTATTGTTGGACAGTTTCTCTGTTGTCTTCAGTTTGGTTTTAAGTAAGTGGGGAAAAAATCGTGTCTAAATTGTAAATTGAATTTCTTGTGAAAAAAATCTGAGATTTTTTTTAGGCCACATCGCCCAGCTCTAGTACAGACGAACCCTAACCCAACCACCAGAGGTCAGCAGCATGTGTTGTTGTTAGCTGATGAACTGTAGCGGTCAGAGCTTACGCGAGTCAAATCATGGCAGGACGTCAGCCTATCCACAGTAACCTGAGCACATCTATGCAATATTCATGCTGTCTGATGTGCATCTTGATATACCACACCTGTGAGGTGGATGGGTTATCTCGCCAAAGGAGAAGTGCTCATTAACAAAGATTTTGACAGATTTGTATTTGAGTATTTGAGAGAAAAATCCCTTTTGTGTGCACAGAAAAAGTCTTAGATCTTTGAGTTTAGCTGCTGAAAAATGGGAGCAAAAACAAAAGTGTTGCGTTTATATTTTTGTTCAGTGTAATTAGTTTTCCAGTCTGATACCTGAGGAAGGTCAAGGTTAGGTTCTACTTTGGCACACTAACTCATGATATTTTTACTTTTTTTAGGTGATATAGGCTCCAATCTTAAGATTCAAATAAGCTGTGTCTTCAGCCTACACCTTTTCAGTTGTAATGTTATTGTTTTTCTCTTTGTATATGTACTGTATCTGTATATGTATTACAAAGTGTATTAGTACAACTATTATATTTTTATGTGACCGAAATAAACTTAAACTTAAACTAAATGTGTTTTTTGTGGGGCTGGGCCCGTTAACGCGTTATTATCGCAAAGGAAGAGTACAGTGACCTGATGGTCTTGACAGAGCAGACTTTTAGTTTCCTAACAGTGTTTGTTTCATGTAGATCGGCCCAGGACTCACTGAGATACAAACCACCAAAGTCTTACAACCATTAATGATGTTAAATATAGACTGTTAAATATACGCACGGCTAATTAATTCTGTCGGCGACAACACACGGTGTTTTCAGATTGTATCAATGATGTTTTACTTGAAAAATGACCAAAAACGAGTTATTTACTTCCCGTAGCTTTTTTGATTTATAATGGAAAGGGAAGTGAGCAGCAGCAGGAGGGGGACAGCAGGAGAGGCAGGAAGGGAGACTTTGGAAAAAAAATAAGTTCAGCTCTAAAGGTAAAAAAAAAAAAGTGAAAATATAGGCCTAGCTGTATCTGCATAGTGCTCTTTGTCTGCAAAATAATGATTATTATTATTAGCTAGTGGTTTGTGACATCCATAACAGTCATAGTTTTAAGAAGTTCATTCATTTTTAAGACATTTATCCTGTGTAGTTTTTGAACAACTGGCATTGTCACCATCCACAGGTCACAGCTAGCACTTAACTCTGCAGGGAGGGTATCATGGCAGACCATTGTATTCACAGCTCTCCCGCAAACATGGGGGGTTATCTCTGTAGACAGAAGACCATTGTACTGACAGTTCTCCCGCAAAACACATAATAAACCGCAGGCAGAAGACCGTTGTATCTGTTACAGAACTGAAAACATGCTGCAAACATGGAAGTATCTCTATCTTTACAGGGCATCTGGCTAGGGAGGATCCACAGTGGACACATGAACAAAGGGTTAGGGTCAGGGAGGGGTATGGGTCAAGGGGTCAGAGAGGTCACAAGGAGGAGGGGGGGGCTATCCCCCGCAAAAGGTATATTATTATTTACTACTCATAGTGTTTGCTCTAATTCATCCCAAAGGTGTTCTATTGGGTTAAGGTCAGGACTTTGTGCAGGCAAGTCAAGTTCCTCCACACCAGCCTCTCTCATCCATGTCTTTATGGACCGTGCTTTGGTGCGCACTCATGTTAGAACAGGAAGAGGCCATCCCCAAACTGTTTCCACAAAGTTGGGAGCATGGCATTGTCCAAAACCTCTTGCTGAAGCATTCAGAGTTCCTTTCACTGGAACTAAGGGGCCAAGCCCAGCTCATGAAAACAACCCCACACCATATCCCAATTCACTTATTTGGGTGGGTGAGCAAATACTTTTGGAAATATAGTGTATAATAGGCCCTTACCAGCTGAGCCACTGCAGGGCCCCTGGCTGAAAAAAAACATTTATACAGTTGCCCCAAAAAGCATGTGAACCCTCTGGAATTACTTGGATGTCTGTGTGATTTGGTCATAAAATGTGATCTGATCTTCATCTAAGTCACAACAATAGACAAACACAGTCTGCTTAAACTAATGCTGCAAAAAAAAAAAAAAAAAAAAATGTTTTCATGTTTTTTATTTATGTAAACATTCACAGTGCAGGATGGAAAAAGTATGTATGTAAATATAGCCAAGGCTGTATACCCAGTGTAGAATTATATTGCTGATCCAGCAAAACAAAAAATCAGCATGTGGTTAAGTTAAATTACATTAAGCTGAAAGTGCTATTCTATATATTCAGCATTTGCCAATCATGTTGTAAACAAATAACTGTGTTTTTAATACTGACTGTAGTTCAACAAGAATGGTCAGGAGACGTTTTCTGGTGTTAGTCATTTTGATTTTGTGCAATATTAAGGTCTTTAATAATAAAAAAGTAAGTTCATTATAATGTAATTTAACTGTTTTTCTAGGTATCTTGCCACTGAGGACTCATAACAGACCATTGCATGCCAGAAGCTTCCGGGTTGGTGTCTCAACTGTGGCCAGTATCATCCCTCAAGTGGTGACTGCCATCTGGGACTGGCTGGTGGGGGACTTCATGGCTGTGCCCTCCACAGACGACTGGAGGTCCATTGCAGAGGGATTCCAGGAGCGGTGGCACTTCCCTCTCTGCTGTGGAGCAGTGGACAGCAAACATGTCCTTCTGAAGCCACCCCTCAACTCAGGGTCCCAGTTCAACAACTATAAGGGAACTTCTTCCATAGTTCTTCCTGTTGTGGATGCCCAATATCGCTTCTGGGTCATCAATGTTGGGGGATATGGAAGGGCAAGTGATAGTGGGATCCTGGCCAACTCTGCCTTTGGTCAGGCACTGCATGCTGGCACCCTCCATCTGCCACCTGACCAGCCTCTACCTGGTGCTGATGACAGAGGACCCCAGCTCCATGTCTTCGTGGCAGATGAGGCCTTTCCTCTGCGGCGGAATCTGATGCGGCCATTCCCTGGGAGCGTCCTTCCTAGAGAGAGGCGCATGTTCAACTACCGTCTCTCCCGAGCGCGGGTGGTGGTGGAGGATGCCTTTGGGATCCTGTCTTCACAGTGGAGGATGTATCGCCGCCGCATTGAGGTCTAGCCAGAGGTTGCGGAGAAGTGTGTGAAGGCGATATGTGTTCTTCACAACTTCTTGAGGGCGTCAATGGGGAGAGAGGCACCTGCTGTGAGGGGCCCTGTGCACCCTGAGGAGCCGCTGCCAGATATGGGTCAGGTAGCAGCCACCAACTCCTCCAGAGAGGCACTGCGTGTGAGGGATGTCTTCACGGCCCACTTCTCAGCAGAGGGAGCAGTAGCCTGGCAGCCCACTGCGTAGTGTTCCTACTCTGTTTCAGTCCTTTCAAGGACTGACCCACAACGGCTCTTTTAAGAGCCACCCACAAAACCATAAAGAGCCTAACTGTCTATAAAGTTTTGTCTACTTACTAGCTATGAATTTATAGTTTTGACTGCTTCACATATTAGTGTATTATATACTTCTGCCTCCACTCTGTTTGCAGGTAATGGATGCACCTGAACTCATCCCACTCCATGAGGAGGCTCTGTCTGTCACCTGCTGTGTCTGTCCCATGTGCTGGCTGCTGTTTGCTGCTTTTCTCCTGCTATTTTGGTTCCACACCTCGTCAGGTCCAAAGCACATGTGTGTAGTCTGTGCCATATGACATTCATATTTTATGAAAGTATGAAAGTTTATGAAAGTTTTGCCCATGCTTGAGGGGCAGGAGAATAATGATAATAATAATGCATTTTTTCTAGACACTCGACAAAGTCGATTTAAAATTTGTTGCATTTTTTATTCACACTTGGTGATGCAACATTTGATTTAAAATAAATGATAAAAACATGAACTGTTTATATTACTATTACAATAATGTAATCTTTTATTCCTTTGGTTTTGATGTATGAACATTAATATTCAAATATCTTCTACATGTTGAAAAAAATGTTATCTTTATTCATCTTCAGCATTGTCTTTCAAAGCGTTGTGATGCTAAGTGTTCTTGTTTCTTTAAAGTGGTTCTGTTTCTGTCTATATGTATGCTCTTTTCTGGACTTAAGATAAATGGAGCCAACCTCCAAAAAAAGAAAAAAAAAATACCTGGGTCAGGTTTTGTTTGTTTTCATACACAATACAATAGCACCTAATCACAAACAAGCAACCATTTACTGTGTTTTCTAGATTTAGTGGGTGTCTGTAAAATAATATTATAATGAACGACAGCTTGCCAGAAATATTGTTGTATGAAATATTGAAATAATGTGTTGGGACTGATGTAGTCATTTGCTATGTTGTGCATACAGCAGGACAACAAACTTGCCTCCATTATACAGTGGTTTGTTTAAAAAAAAGTAAACATAAAATATTCTCAAAATAATTTAACAAAAAACGAACAAAACTATTTAGAGACGGGAATAAAAAAGATCTTGCTTGGAGGGTGGAAGAGAGAGGAGAAAGGAGACAAGGTCTAGTTCATTGCCTGCAGAGGTTGCTGCTTTATTTGTAAAATATTACTGTGGAGGGTCCAATGTTTCCGAATTAAGCAGAACGGTGCTGCTTTCATAAATGAGTTTATGAATTTGAAATTTGACGAATTCCTTCATCTGAGGCGGCAACCTCTGCAGGGAAGGGGCTAGACTCAAGAGGAAATGTTCCTCTGGTGTATAGGCCCGGGGTGCAGGGGGCAAATTTTCAAGGGTGTCCAGAAGCTCCCGTTCCATCCCTCGCTCTATCTCCGTCGGCTGCTCCTGGCGCCGCTTTCGGGCCCTCTTCCTTGGTGGCGCTACAAAATATGACACAACACATTGTGCAATTAGACGGCAGAAAGGTTTTACCCAATTTCAAGGTTTTCACAGTGAAGGTCAAATAAACCACTGTGACTGTGTGTGACAGAGAGAGGGAATGGTGATGTCATTGTGATTTTTTCAAATTTATTCAAAACACTGATGTTTTGTTAGTAGAAGGGACGTGGGTCAGGAGCTGCATATGAGCAATAGCTAAGTCTTTATGTTTAAGAGAAATATTTTTGAAAGAATTATCTTACTATAATGAAAGTTGAGTGACTTTAGATGGATGTTAAAAGGTATCTGTACTCACTGTAAATAGATTTTGTGCATGTATTTGTATTTGTATTTATTTTGATCTCCATTAGCTGTGTTGACACAGCTATTCTTCCTGGAGTCATAATAGCAATTAACAATACAGCCATTGGCAGTAATACAATTATTTAAAATAAAAGAATATATATACATATAGTATATATAACAATCACATACGTACACGCACACACACACACACACACACAGGACCTAGTTTCTGTTAACACTAGATGCGATGTATTTATATTCCAATGAGAATATAAATACAATACAACTTAAGGATAATAAGCTATAAGATCAGATCCAAGTTAATGCTACGCTTAAATAGATTCAACTTAGTTCAAACACATCTAATAGTGCAATATTACACATGCAAAATAGAGACAACATCACTCATTATGATTACAATACAACAGATTTTAACAAAATACAATTACAGGTTACCTAGATACTAGAGAGAAGATGCCTTTTTAATAATATTGTAAATTGTTGTTCACTATTTGAATAAATAATGTCACTTGGCAGATTGTTCCAAGCAGACATAGATCTATATTTTACAGTGCTTTTTCCATAATTTAGTTTTTACTTTGGGTAATATAAATCTACCTTCTGTAGCATGTCTTGTTTCATAGTTATGCTCATCAGAACTAAAACACAGTCCTTGATGAAGCACATTTGATAATTTAGTTACTACAATATTTCAAAATTAGCAAAGAGGCATCAAATCTCTCTTTTACAGTTAACCATGTCAGTGTATCATGCATCCATTTTACATTTGTTCTGTATGGACATCGAAGAACACATCGAGCTGCCTTATTTTGGATTATTTGAAGTGTCTTAATATGAGAAACTGCAGCACACGACCAAAACTCAGAACAATAATCTAACTGTGAGAGCACAAGGGTTTTTATAACATCTCCTACAATGTTGTAAGGCAGGCATGTCCAAAGTCTGGCCCGCGTGCCAATCACGGCCCCCGATGTAATTTTATATGGCACTTGGTCACTTGGCACTTTTTAAAATTTGTATTATTTATGGCCCGCTGGCGCTCTCAAACTGTACTAAAAATCAAATAGGCTTAATGTGTATTTTTTTCATTCACCACATGATGGCAGCACTGGTCAGTATCTGTGGTTGGTGTGGCCACTAGAAAGCTTATTCTGTGAAACAACACGTCTTTGACAGAGGGAAATCCTCAGATAAATTTAATCATGGCGTCATTGGATAAAAAGAGGAAAGTTGATCGCGAAGGTCGTAAGTTCCAAGACAAATGGAAACAACAGTATTTTTTTACTGAAAGTAACAACAACTGTATTTGCCTAATTTGTCAAGAGGCTGTCGGCGTGTTTAAAGAATTCAATGTAAAAAGACATTATCAAACAAAACATGCTAATGCTTACGAAAAGCTGCCCGAACCTGAACTTGTGGACAAAGTTAAACAACTGGAGGCTGCGCTTTCGACCCAACAGCGCTTTTTCTTTCGGGCTCGGGAGTCTGCAGAAAATACCACCAAAGCAAGCTACGAAGTGGCTGTGTTAATAGCAAAACACGGCAAACCGCTAGGGAGGGCAAGTTCATTAAAGACTGCGTCATGAAAATGGTGGAGAACGTTTGCCCCGAGAAGAGTTTGCTAATGTTTGCCTAGCTCGTAACACCGTAGCAAGGAGAATTGAGGACTTTTCATCAGATATCAGAAGACAACTGGGGGTCATGGGAGAACGTTTTGATTACTTTTCATTGGCTTGTGATGAAAGTACAGATGTATCTGATACTGTTCAGTTGTTAATATTTTTGTGAGAAGTGGATGGCGACATGAACATAACAGAGGAGCTGCTCGATCTCCAAAGCATTAAAGGCCAAACAAGAGGAATGGATTTGTTTGCTTGTGTTTGCTCAGCTGTGGATAATATGAAACTACCGTGGAGTAAAGTTAGTGGCATCATTACTGACGGCGCCCCGGCTATGGTTGGTGAGCGGAGCGGATTAGCGACACTCATCTGTAATAAAGTAAGAGAAAACGGAGGTAATGCTATCAAGCTTCACTGTATTATTCACCAGCAAGTACTCTGCGCAAAGCATCTCAGATTTGATCACGTTATGAAACCAGTGGTAAAGACAATTAATATAATTAGAGCAAAAGCTCTATATCACCGCCAATTTCAGCAGTTCCTTCACGACATCCAGGCTGAATACAGAGATGTGCTTTATCACACCGATGTGAGATGGCTCAGTCGGGGGACTGCATTACAGCGTTTTTCTGTCTCAGGGACGAAGTAGGACAGTTTCTGATCCAAAAGAGACAGCCAATGCAAGAACTGTTGGATTCTGTGTGGCTGGCAGATTTGGCTTTTCTGGTTGATATAACAAAGCATTTGAATGCGCTGAATGTTAGCCTTCAGGGAAAAGACGCAGTCGTGAGCCAGTTATATGGACACATCAAGGCATTTAAAACCAAACTGCAACTTTTCCAGAGACACCTGTTGCAAACGGAGCCCAGTACCACACATTTCTCAGCATTGCGCGAGGTTATGGAAAGCCTTTCACAGGACAATATCCAAGTGCAAATGAGGAAATATGCATCCGCCATTGCATCTCTTACTGAGGAGTTTAAGGAACGCTTTCGTGATTTTGTGTCAACTGAAAAGGAGATAATGCTCTTCTCTTTTCTCCGTGAACCCTGATGATGCGCTGCCTCAGCTGCAGTTGGAGCTTATTGACCTGCACTGTGATAACCTGGAGCGTAACAAACACCAGCAGCTTTCTCTTGTGGACTTTTACCGCCAGCTGGACAAAGGCAGGTTTACAGAAATACAGACATTTGCCAAAAAAATGTTGAGCTTGTTTGGCTCAACATATGTGTGTGAAAAGACCTTTTCTGTCATGAACTTGAACAAAAATCGCTTGCGCTCAAGGTTAAGTGACATTGCGTGACATTCTGCGCATCTCATCCACTGCTCTAAAACCAGACCTGGCTCGTGTACTGCAGTCCAGAGCACAGTATCATCCTTCTCATTAGTGTCAGTAAGATACTTGTTAACTGGTTTCCTGAATTTAACATTTTAATTCTGTTCAAAATTTTTGACTGTTGCAATCTAAGTGTATGTTTAAATCACAATTAATAAAAAACAAACAACATAGTTATAAATAAGTTATAAATATGCATTGCAGGTTTATGGCATTTTCAAAAATGTGCATGTGATTTAATACAGTTATGCACCTCTAGAGATGACAAAAATTACATTATGAACAAACCTTTGAAATGTCAGAACAGGTATGCATTTTCAATTTGGCAGCAGAGATTTACCATGATGTTTAAAATGAACCTCAGCTCTCTGTCATACTTGTTCTTTATGCTTTCTCAGTCTCTGAATGTAGAAGACTGGCTTTATAATTTAAAGAAATTGTTAATAAAATACATTTCTTTACATTTCATTCTTTAAAATTCTTCTTTTAAAATGTGCAGGCAGTTATATATGTACCGATGGTTCAGCAAATAGGGCTGTTGGGACTTGGACATACTCTGGTTATTAAATGTGGCCCTCTTAGAAAAAAGTTTGGAGACCCCTGTTGTAAGGTAACAAGCACCTTTTAACCATATGGTGGTTTTTTATTACAATTGCCTGAACACACCTGTGGGGACAGCAGCAGAGGTGGATGGACCAGGGACCGGGGAGGGAGAAGAAGCAGCAGTATCTGGCATGGAGGGCTGAATGTCCTCAGGATCTGTCATGACAATACAAAGATAACAGTGTTTCTTCCTTTCATCTAAGCAAACACAACATACGCCCGGAGTTCCTGCCTAGTGTACATACCTCCTGCCTCTGACTCCCCTGCTGCTTCTTCTGTCTCTCCCTGGTCATCAGCAGGGTGGTCCTCTGCAGTCAGATTATCCTCGACCCTCTCCATGTTTCCACTGGTCTCCTGTGGGGTGATGAAGGGGTCAAGGAAGGACAGGACTGCAGCCACCTTTTCTCTGACCCTGCTGCTGACCCACTCCTCTTCTCTGTCTCCTTTCTCCTCTCCTTGAGGTACGTGTCCCTCAAACTCTACCACTTTTTTCCGCACATGTCCTCTGAAAAAACACAATTCGCTTAATGTTACAACTGAAATAGACAAAAATGTTATACTTGTACAAATAAATTATTTGTCTTTGTTGTTAAGACATTTTATTATTATTTCAAGTAGGCTAGTTGTCATTATCAAAAGTGTTGCAACACCAATGACTCACAAAAGCAAACAAACAAATAAGAAACAATATGCATGTTGTCCATTGTGGTACAATGGTAGCATACTGGTGAATATCAACTATCACATTTAATAGGAAAATTGCCTAATATTTTTTTCCCTATTTTCAGAGTGATTAATCAACTGTTCAGCAGTAGACTAGTTGCAAAATAGCAATATTGTAGTGCAATTAACTTCTGTGTTTAGCGTTTTTTGTAGTTACAACTTACCAGATAGTCTGACCTCCTCACTGATTTTCCTCCAAGCAAGGTCGTTTTTATTCCTGTTTCTGTAAAAGAAGGACGTGAATCGTACAATACAGGGTGGCCACACACCACAGCAATTAATTTGTCCTCCATGGTTTTGGAATTTATTTATCCTCCTCCGCGGCCTTCTATTTATATACGCCACTGCTACAGCAGGCCCCTGATTGGTTAACGCAGTTCGCAGAATTTCAATTTTTTTAACTTCCACGGCCAGAGCGTTGGACGTGAATCTGTGTTGTTTGCTTCATCCTCCGATTCGCGTCTTCGCCTATTCATGGGACTCACGCGTCAAATGCTCAATTCGGACTATTCGCGCAATTCGTTTGATTTGCGTCGCACCATTCACGTCATTCATGCCGCAGGATGCTTGTTCACGCCTGAACACGGCTTTCCATAGTCTTAACATGGTAATCACTCGCACCTGACATCTGATTCGCATCCAGTGTGACCGTACCATAAGAATTGTTGACTTGCATAAAGCTGGAAAGGGTTACAAAAGTATCTCTAAAAGCGTTCATGTTCATGAGTCCATGGTATGACAAAGAGTCTATAAATGAAGAAGGTTCAGCACAGCTGCTACTCTCCCTAGGAGTGGTCGTCCTGTAAAGATGACTGCAAGAGCACATCGCAGAATGCTCAATGAGTCGAAGAAGAATCCTAGAGTGTCAGCTAAAGACTTACAGAAATCTCTGGCACAAGCTAACATCTTTGTTCACAAATCTACAATGGGTAAAATATTAAACAAGAACGGACTTCATGCAAGGATACCACAGAGGAAGCCACAGCTGTCCAAAAAACATCACTGCACGTTCCACAGCTCTACTGGCAAAATATTCTGTGGACAGATGAAAGCAAAGTTGAGCTGTTTGGAAGCAATACACAACACTGTGTGGAGAAAAAAAGGCACAGCACACCAACATCAAAACCTCATCCCAGCTGTGAAGTCTGGTGGAGGAGCATCATGGTTTGGGGCTGCTTTGCTGCCTCAGGGCCTGGACAACTTGTTATCATCAACAGCAAAATTAATTCCCAAGTTTATCAAAATATTTTGCAGGAAAACTTAAAACCACCTGTTCACCAACTGAAGCTCAACAGAGGATGGGTGATGCAACAGGACACTGACCCAAAGCATAGAAGTAAATCAACAACAGAGTGGCTTCAGCTTCAACAGATGAAAATATGCCAGAGTCCTGACCTCAGCCCGATTGAGATGCTGTGGCATGTCCCTAAAAGAGCGAGTCACACCAGACATCCCAAGATTATTGCTGAACTTAACCAGTTGGCAGCAATAACCTCAACCAAACGTCTTCTGCACAATGGTCCCTCTATGGTCTGATCTTCACTACAGAAAGTAGTAGTGGTTGAGGTTATTGCTGCCAAAGGAGGGTCCACCAGTTATTAAATCCAAAGGTTCACATACTTTTTTTCATCCTGCACTGTGAATGTTTAAATAAACAGTCAATAAACACATGAAAAAATATAATTTTTTTGCTGCATTAGTGAAAGCAGACTGTGTTTGTATTTTGTTGTGACTTAGATGAAGATCAGATCACATTTTATGACCAAATCATGCAGAAATCCAAGTAATTCCAAAGGGTTCACATACTTTTTGTGGCAACTGTAGTTTATCCATTTAAAACAGTTTATTCAAACTTCTGTTAAAGATACCATTATTAAGAACCACTAAGTACTGAGTTGCTCTGCATGAATGTTTATTTATCTCTCCAGCTCAATACCTGAGGGCTGGTTGGACACAGCCAGGCTTTGAGTGAGCTGGCTTCTCAAAGCCTGAACCTTAGTTCTAAGATAACCAGTATCACAAATCTGCAGAATTTGTGAAGCCAGGGTTAAATCTTTGGCATCTGTGCATGCTCAAAGGAAAAGGAGGCGCCACTAGATGCTTTTTGTGCACAGTACCACAGTCTGAGCTTCAGTCTGAGCCTCGGTAAGTTTAGACCTCCGTTTAAACGCTCATATTTTAATGTGGTCGAATACAAGAGCAGATCCTAGCTCAAACTCTGTGAGCTTAACCAGAAATCTCACTTTGTATTACATCTGTAATATGTACCCGCCGGAGGCTAAGCACAATTATTCTGAATAAGAGAACCAAAGAAAAACTGAAAACTGAAATAAAAAAATTCTGCCTTAAAGGCAGCAATTCAGAGCAAAATAACAGCTATTTTTTACAAAGGAGATTTTAAAGGCAGAAACTTTCAGAAGAAAAACTAACTCTCCCCTAAAACCACCTTGTTAGCCCATAAGCTTCTCATGTGAGACTGTAGTGGTACTTTTTCCCATTATTGACATTTTAGTAAAAATGGTGTACATCTCCACAATTTGTGGGAAAGCATACTGTTAAAATGTGACTACTTCAGTTCAGTAGTTCCTGATATCCAACATATACAGTGTCAAGAAAAAGTATGTACTCCCTCTTAGCATTTTTCCTTTATTGTTGTCTTACAACCTGGAATTTAAATGGATCATTGAGAGGTTCATGTCAGTCACTTTACATCACATGACAACAACTATGAAAATGCAAAAAAAAATAAATAAATAAATAAAAAATTGTGAAGCAAATTAGAAATATGGCAGAAAAACAGAAAACTTGAGCGTACAAAAATATGTACCCCCTGAGGTTAGTCCTCTGTAGAACCACTTTCTGAAGGACTTTGAGCTCCAACTTTTCTAGGATAAGTGTTTATGAGCTTGGTTCATAAAATCACTGGGATTTGTGCTCATTCTTCATCTAAAAACAGCTCAAGCTCCTTCAGGTTGGATGCATTGTACAGCACAGTTTGGGTCGTTTTCTTCAAAAAATGTCCTGTGTTTAGCTCCATCCTTCATTCCTTCAGTTCTGAGCAGTTTCCCAGTCCCTACCAATGACAAATATCCCCACAGCAGGACACTGCCATCACCAGGCTTCACTTTAGAGAGGGGCCACAGTCAGGTGCTAGCTTTGTGCTACACAAAGCATCTTTCATTGATGGCTCATTTTAATTGTATCTGGACAGAGGACCTTCTCGTGTTTGGGGAGTCTTCCACGTGCCTTTTGGCAAACACAAAACATGTTTTGTTATTATTTTCTTCAAGCAATGGCCACTCTTCGATACAGCCCAGCTCTGTGGAGTGTGGCATAATAACAGTTGAATTGTAGTCAGGCCAACCTTATCTAACTATTTCTGTGATTTCTGAGGGTGAGTAACACCGGGTCACATTTACGGGCCTCTTTAAAAAGGGGTAAATACTTTTGCACACTCAAGTTTTCTGTTTTTATGTCCATCCATCCATCTTCTTCCACTTTATCCGGGGCCGGGTCGCGGGGGCAGCAGTCTAAGCAGAGATGCCCAGACTTCCCTCTCCACAGACACTTCCTCCAGCTCTACCGGGGGCACCCCAAGGCGTTCCCAGGCCAGCCGAGAGACATAGTCTCTCTAGCGTGTCCTAGGTCTTCCCCGGGGCCTCCTCTCGGTGGGACATGCCCGGAACACCTCCCCAGGAAGGCGTCTAGGAGGCATCCGGAACAGATGCCCGAGCCACCTCAACTGACTCCTCTCAATGTGGAGGAGCAGCGGCTCTACTCCGAGCCCCTCCCGTGTAACCGAGCTCCTCACCCTATCTCTAAGGGAGCGCCCAGCCACCCTGCGGAGGAAACTCATTTCGGCCGCTTGTATCCGGGACCTTGTCCTTTCGGTCATGACCCAAAGCTCATGACCATAGGTGAGAGTAGGAACGTAGATCGACCGGTAAATCGAGAGCTTCGCCTTTCAGCTCAGCTCCTTCTTCACCACAACAGACCGATACAACGACCGCATTACTGCAGACGCTGCACCGATCCATCTGTCAATCTCACGCTCCATGCTTCCCTCACTCGTGAACAAGACCCCGAGATACTTGAACTCCTCCACTTGAGGCAGGAGCTCTCCTCCAACCTGGAGAGGGCAAACCACCCTTTTCCGGTCGAGAACCATGGCCTCAGACTTGGAGGTACTGATTCTCATCCCAGCCGCTTCACACTCGGCTGCAAACCGCCCCAGCACATGCTGAAGGTCTTGGCCTGATGAAGCCAACAGGACAACATCATCTGCAAAAAGCAGAGATGAAATCTTGTGGTTCCCAAACCAGACTCCCTCCGGCCCCTGGCTGCGCCTAGAAATTCTGTCCATAAAAATTATGAACAGAACCGGTGACAAAGGGCAGCCCTGCCGGAGTCCAACATGCACTGGGAACAGGTCTGACTTACAACCGGCAATGCGGACCAAGCTCCTGCTCTGTTCGTACAGGGACCGGACAGCCCCTAGCAGAGGGCCTCGAACCCCATACTCCCAGAGCACCCCCCACAGGACACCACAAGGGACACGGTCGAACGCCTTCTTCAAATCCACAAAGCACATGTGGACTGGTTGTTTTTATGTCATATATCTAATTTGCTTCACAATATATATATATATATATATAAAAAAAACTGTATATATATATATATATATATATATAGATAGATAGATAGATAGATAGATAGATACTTTTTTTTTGCATTTTTATAGTTGTTGTCATGTGATTTAAAGTGACTGACATGAAGGAGTTTTTGTTTTTTAGACTCTCCACATGTGTGCCCCATATTATATTAACTCCTGATTAGCTTTATCAAAACTAATATGTTTATGATGAGACTATGCACAACAGGCTGAGGTCTAGGTCTGGACAGTCTGACAACATTTGCTACAGACTGAAGGAAGGTTATTCTTTCAATTCAATCCAGATGACTTTTTAATCTTGAACATAGGGTTTATTTTACTGACATGGACAAAAGTGTTGGTGTCCTTCATAAAACAAAGAAAATCTCACAGTTCACTGAAATAACTTGGAACAGATTGTTCACTAAAGTAAACCAGACACTGCTCTTGAATTGTGCTCCAATGCAACTGTTTAAAAAACAAAATCATGAAACAAAAATGATGTGACCCTTCCCTTAATATAAATGTAAATGACCAGAGTTCATAAAAGCCACTTCAGAACAGTCCAGTGTTTTGTTCTAAGCCTCTTGAGTGTTCTCGATGTGTGTTTTGGGCCATTGTCGAGCTCTGTTGAAGCACATTCAAAAGCAGAGTCTGATTTTCATGAGTTCATTTTCCTGTAAATCATGGTTTATTATGACTTTTGTCAGTTTTAAGTTGTTTCAGTGAACTGTAGGTTTCTCTTAGTTTTATGAATGGTTATGAATTGGCTGGGTTTTTAACTGTCAATAGACTGGAAAGTGTATATTCAACAATATTCAAACAAACGGAACAAAACACAATTTGTCACAGGGAGAGACTCATGGCAAATAAGATTTTATTATTATAAAACAGTAGATATGTAAATAATGCCATCTTACATGAAGATGGCTTCAACTGCAGATGCTTCAAATGTAATTTATGTATGAGCCATCTTTTACAATAATAACACACACTCCATGTTGACCTTCAGTAGTCATTTTCATCATGTGAAAACACCAGCACTGTCCCAGAGCTGTGTTTGGTCATGTGAAAATGTCCATTGGTTTATTACTTCAGACAAGTAACGATTCAATAACAGTCTGTGGCAAACAGAATAACTATGGCACAGTAACTCAAATGCATGAGGCAATCACATTTCTCTTTATTATAATGAAAAAGATCATAAATATTATTGCACATTTTCACAATAACTGCTTTTACACCAACTGTTGTTCTAATGTTAGAGTCAGCAGTCTCCTGCTGCATGAACATAAACCAGGAGCATGTTTTAGTCTATAGCCCAGTCCAGTCTGTACGTGAAAGGTTGGCCAGGCTTACACCCAGCTGTGGATAGGAATGCTGTCTTCAATTTTACGCTTGAAAGTGTGTACCTATTAGTAGGGATGTAACGATTCTTCATAAATCTGCAAAAAACTGATGCAAAAGAGAAATTTTGAGGCCATACCGCCTTGTGGATGCCCGATCCCGTCAGACCTCGGAAGCTAAGCAGGGTAGGGCCTGGTCAGTACCTGGATGGGAGACCACTGGGAACACCAGGAAGCCGGTGTGAGTGGGGACTATGGATGGAAATTAGCTCTGAGCTATAATCCGGTGTATTTATGGCACTAGCCATTCAAATAAAATAAATAAAAATTTTGAATCGTGTGGGGACAAAATGAATCACGATGCAGCAGCCTGAAATTTATCTGAAGTTTCTGCAGCCCCTCCCCCAAAGTGTTTCCATGGAGATCAGAATCCTTACTGAGGATGTGACTTTCCTCACATGATATTTTTATAAGACTTGACTATCAGGCCCATAGCCTATAGTCAAGTCTATATATTTCTTGAGGTGTGACAAGCTGCTTCTTTATGCATTGCTTGCTACTAAAGTGGATCTGTTTTTGGAGGAGTAGAAAGTTGTTAATAACTCACTAACAAATGATGTTATATATTTTGTAATTTTTTACATGTTATTGTTTTAATATCTACTTTTTTATTACATTTCAGTTAATAAGAAATGTACAACCATTTAAGTTTGATAAGGAGACACAAATAAGCTATGTAAAAAAAATTTTGGTCATAATTATACTGCAACTAAGTCTGCTAATAAAAATTGAAAAAAATTGTAATCATTAACAGAAAATCGTGAATCGAATCGAATCAGTGCATCGTTACATCCCTGCCTATTAGCAGTACCGGTACAATTCCCTCACTTGCACTTTTCACATACAATTTACTTCTGACCAGAAAGTTATCAATTTAAATGGAAACTATTAAAAACATTAAATAAGTATTGCCTGTGGTAATGCATCCTTTTCTACTGACACTGATCATCAGGTGTTTATAGAAACCAGATTGTGACATCTTAAAAATGCAAAAAGCTATTGTTTGCAAATCTCATAAAACTATATTTTATTCACAATAGAACATAAACACCTCTGTGACACCCTGAAAGCCTGTAGATGTCCAACTTGGGCCTAGGGTTGGGTATCGTTAACATTTTTGATACCAGTACCTAAAACAGTACCTGATTTTTGATACCGTTACCTGAACAATACCTTTTTTCGACACTTACACTGCAAAAAAGGAATATCTATCTTAGTTAAATTGACTTGAAATAAGAATATTTTACTTGATAGATCATTTTTGTTTTAATTTATTCACTTAAGTCTAAACCTTTTTGAGATTATTTGACTTGTTTCAAGATTTTCCATCTAGAGCCACCCTACTTAGATATTACAACTTATTCTAAGCAGATTTAATAGTAAAACAAGCTGTATTGTTGGAGGAATGCTTTGACCATACAAATATTGTACTTGTTTTAAGACATTCTGTCTATACCAATTTTTTTCAGTCTGAAACCAATCTCACTGAGTCATTACATCTCAAAAAGACCATAGTAATAACCTAATAACCACTGCTCAAACAATGGCAATACAACATGAGTTTTATTTTTGAAACTAGCAGCATGAGCATTTGTTCTGCCCTAAATGTACCCTAGGTTGTGTTGAGTCTCTGACTTATGCCATATGCAAACCAAAAATATTTTAAGCATCACAAATTTTTATTTTTACTAATATCTAAGCAAAAATAAAGTTACATGTGCTTTATCTGAATAAGCATCTTTAGTTCTGATCTCATTTCTCATTCTTTATACAAGAATACATCAGTAAAATCATATACAGTTACACTGTATTTGTCTAAGCTTTAAGGAAGAGAGAGAGTCCAGTGTCAGTGGCGTTGTACTGCTAAATTTTATGACTAAAAAGAAGAAAGCAGACCTCTGTGTTCAAATGCTACAACAGGCCAAGCTAATTCTTTTTGGGCCAGGCCCGCTGCTGGCCATTTGGGAGCCCTAAGCAGAATAATTGCTTGGAAAGAAGAAAATTCCCAATGTCTTTGAATGTATTAAAATATATATACAATATATGATCTCCAAAAAAGAGCTGCAGTAGGCACCAATTGGCAATAGGTCTCAGAAAAACTACTATATAAGATCAAACTCACATATTGCACAGAAGTTCACACAAAATTAGAGCAAATTAACAGGCAACAATTGCCAAGCAGTGCATAGTTATTACACAATACTACTGTATACAAGCCTATTACTGATGTAATATGTGGTATGCTAAAATAAAGTACAATATAGTACTGTCCCACTCCACTCAGTTATGTGTTATTGTTATGTATTACTTTCTGACAAAACTGATTTTCAGTAATTACAACATTCCAGTACAATCCAAACCTGCCACCCTCTCTAAACAGGACAGAAGTTTAAGATTTCATCTTCCTCCAGTCTACAACTCAGTGCTAAAACAAAGGCACATATTTACTGAGAAAGTGCTAAATTCAGTCAGCTTCTATTGCATCTTTCTCTATAGTACTGTATCGCAAAAGTCATTATGAGAACCCAGCCTCATATAACAGTACTACACTGACTGTAGCAGACTTGATATGTTCACTGACCTTGAGAGATAATCATTTCACTGCAATGCATTTCACTTTCTTCTGTTAACCTCCATCCTTATAAAATGTCTCATAGGATTCTGACACAACAGTTGTGCAAATTTCCCTGCGGTTAGCTGCTGTCTCTTCAAGGGGCAGTCCCACCTTGTTATTGACGTGACTGGTCCATCCCAATGACATGCGCACTAAGATCTGGTGGTCAGTACGCGGAGGGATGCTGCAGAAGCGAACACGCATCAGACTACACAACTTATAATAAATGTGCGTGAATGCAAAGTAAGTTTTATTTGCACTGTGAAGTTCTCAGTAGTAGTGATGGTGAAATGAAGCCCCATGGCGTTTGTATTTATCACTTAATTATTAGCCTTGTTCATAGAGCCATGTGTAGGTTAATTATTAACACCTACTAGCCATTGTTTTTTATAACATTATAATGTCCATTTGTATAATGTTTATTTTGAGCACTTTGTAATGTTCTGTATTTATATTCAGTTTTAATTATGCCTATTTGTTTTTTATTACAGGAAACCACACACACACACATACCGCACTCAACATTGTATGTCACAGACTGTACTGTGCCTTATTTGTGGATTTTATTAAAGACTACTCAAACCTCTGGATCAGCTGCAGTCTTTCTGACTGAAGACATAGGCCAGTCTAGTGTACCCCAGCACATCGTACATCCAACAATATTTTACAACAATCACGTGACTTTAGTTATTTTTGAGAGAGACAAGTGGAGAGACAGAGAGGAACGGTAAAGTCATATTCACTCATAAAGTGACCCTTCAAAGGGTAAAGGTTTGTCCCATTCACAATTTGTCAAACAGCTCATGTTTAACATTATACCTTAAGGAACTTTCTGTTCTACAACTACTTCATTATGTTTTCCACATCAAAGATGCTAATGCGCTGCAGTTAGCTTACCTTAGCTTGTAGCCTCCAGCAGATAAAAATGTACTCCTCCTCTGAGGCAAATAGCTGCAATAATCCAGTCTTTTTTATTCATTAATGTGATCAGACAGTGTTTAACTTAGCATGTAAGATTATTATTCACTGAAAAATACTTGCGTAAAACACGTGTGTTGCAGAGTTTTGTTTACTAGAGTCTTAGGTAACGGCAGAGTTTAGTGACTAGCGCCGCCTGCTGTTGTAAATAGTTATTACGTCTTGCACATGTGCACTGCTCAGTCGTGGGTTTGAATCGTCCCGGTGTGTCTGTAGTTACTTTTAGTGGCGACAAGGGGAGACATGAGGAGACAAAGCAGGTGTTGGGTTGGTGTGTCCCAGGCTTAACAACAGACCATCATCTTCAAAGAGGGCAGCTTATGCTAATGGTTCACAGGTGGAACAACTTTCCCTCTGACTCCAGCCCACAGCGGGGTTACAATCTCAGTTCACACACTAGATCAGCCATAGTCCTTTGAATGAAGAACAAACATTGTCCAAATACCTTCCTTTTAAACCCTTTTAAATGAAGATCACCTGGGCGACTGAATACTCGTGCCAACGTGTTGTGAAGAACTGGCTATGTAAGATGCTTGTTAGAACCTTTTACTTTGGCTCTGTTGGATGCTCAAGATCTTCAAGCCCTAAAGTAACACTGCAATAAAAACAGACTTACCATATTTTCTGCGCTATAAGGCGCACCTAAAAGCCTTTAACTTTCTCAAAAACCGACAGTGCGCCTTATAATCCGATGCGCCTTATATATGGATCAATGTTGGTTAATTATGGCTACCGTATTCAGGGGGCGTCGCCGAAGTGACAGCGGTAAAAACGGTAAAGGGGAATTCCAGTCCCAGCTGTTCATGTGTGCCATAGGCGTGTTTATGGATCCTGCCGCAAAAGAACAAGGAGGCGCGGCCTTTGCTCCATCTCAGTAGAAGAATTGTGACATTGAGGGGACAGAAAACTGAGCGCTCGAACGCTGTTCATGTAGCTTTGAACTGTGACAAATGGAGTTGGAAATACATTGTTTTCAACGAGGGCAAAGAAAATAAATAAGAGCTACCGGTACGTACGGTTATTGTATTGTGAATGCACTAACTTGTTTTGGGAGTGAACGGAGTTGTAAGAACGCTGGTTTGTATTCTATTAATAAAGTTTGACTGACTGACTTATCTGACTGTTTTATTGACATTCTCTTTAGCGCAGCTCCATCTAGTGGGCCTTATAATGCGGTGCGCCCTATATATGAAAACAGTTTTAAAATAGGCCATTCATTGAAGGTGCGCCTTATAATCCGATGCGCCTTATAGTGTGAAAAATACGGTAAATATGGTAACACCTCCAGCAGTCTCTGACTCTGACACATTACACAGCTGTATCATGCAAAGAAGCATATGTCAGCATCAGAATCAAGTGTATTGCCCTAGAGGGAAATCTGTCTTGGACTAAAGTGCAATGCAGCTACAAAACATCACAATACACTCACTACCACCATGAGAAGCACGGATCATAGAAGTATGCTGGTAGTACAATGGTACAGTAAATGCACATAATATATACTGTATACAGTATATCTGTAAAAAAACGTACAAAAAAAAGACAAAAATAGAAAATATTTTGTCTCTTGAGCAAGCAATGGACATTGGACTAAAGGAGTGTTTAAATCTATTCCTTCTGTATTTAGCTGCTCGGTAGTGTCTCCCTGAAGGAGACAGCTCCTGACCCTGGGTACAGAATGTGAGATGTATCACTGACAATTCTATTGGCCAATCAAATTACGGAGCACTCATGAAGGACCTGATCCCATCTGCAGTCAGATGGAATTTCACCTGTATCTGGGACTTTTCAAGCATTGTTTTTTGGTGAACAGTCAAATGACCATGCAAGCTCCTATGTCATATTCAGTGATGGTCTGAGCACAGTTTAACAGGTCCACATCATTAGTATTGTCTCCAGAGAGCCTCAGTCTGTATTTCACTTATGACAGTCCAAATGGCTGCCACACAAGTTTTTAAATGTGGAAATATCTTCCATCTATAACAAACTTAATATACCAATGAGATGTCATCATTTGACATTCTGCTCCTACAGTTGTCTGTACAGAGGTGACATAAGCTCATGTGAACATGATCCAGAAAGACCTTTGTCTGTCCTTTGTGCAGACTCTTCACTTTCCATCCTTTCACCAGCTTCACCAATGGGCTTTCCTAACCACCTTGAAAGCTTGGTGAAATCAGGAATTAAAATGGTACCCCTTACTTCAAACAATGGCAAGATCACAGGTACTATCATCAACAACGCTGAATTCTACCCCCCACCAAACACTACCCCCTGTGCTCCCCAGGAGCTCCATCTCTCCTGCTCCATCCACCAAAACACCACCAGCTCCACCCCCACGACCAACATCTAGAGTTGTTACCCCTGAATGCACCCCTGTCAGACCCCCCCCCAAAGTTCCTTGTAAGCAGATAATGTCAGGTTCTACTCAGACAGATCTGAAACTTGCAGTGCTCAATGTCAGATCTTTATGCAACAAATCATTTTTAATCAATAATTTTATCTCCTCTTATAACCTGGATTTTATGTTTTTAACAGAGACATGGTTAGACAGCAAGACGGGTAAAGCAGTTCTTATTGAATCCACTCCACCTAACTTCACTTTTATATCAGAAACACAGGAAAACAAAAAGGGAGGTGGTTTGTGTGCCTTATTTAAAGATGATATAGTTACCCACAGGCTGTCATTTGGGGTGTTTCCATCATTTGAGTATGTATCTTTTAAAATGGAGCTAAAAGTATCTCCATCCATAATCTTTATAATCATATATAAGCCACCCCAACACTGTAAGAGTTTTATTGATGATTTTACTCAGATGCTTTCAGTTGTCTGCACAGACTTTGACTGTATAGTCATTACAGGTGATTTTAATGTACATGTGGATAACGTCTGTGACAGAAATGCTAAAGAACTTTGTGCTGTCCTTGAAACCTTTGGCCTTACTCAGCAGTGAGTGAGCCCACCCACACCAGAGGCCACACTCTGGACCTGCTCATTACTAAAGGTGTTCATATTTTAAACGTTATTGTGGCTGACGTTGCTTTGTCTGATCATTTTTGTTTCTTCTTTGACCTGTCTGTTATTCCCAAACCAGCTGCTGGTCCTGCAGTTGCCCAGAGGAGACACATAAATGATAGCATGGGGACTCTGTTTATGGAAATATTTAGGTTTGAAAATACCTCATGTTCCAATGTTGATCAGTTGTTGGACTCCTATACTTCTAGTGTTGTAAATGTTCTGGACACCATTGCACCTGTTAAGGTTAAAATTGTTAGAAATAGGCAGAAGGCGCCATGGAGAAATGCGGACTCGGTCAGGGCACAGAAAAGGGAGTGCCGGAGGGCCGAACGAAAATGGCGCAAGTCCAAGCTCCAGGTTCATTATGACAGACGTCAGTCTGCCCCAGGGCAGCTGTGGCTACAGAAGTAGCTCACCACCACTGAGTGTGACTGAGGAGTGAATGAATAATAGATCAAAAATTGTAAAGCGACTTTGAGTTGTGTGAAAAGTGCTATATAAAATTGATGTATTATTATTATTATTATTATATACAGAAAAATGTTAAAGGTTTTCAATAAAATTCTGCGCAGAACAAAAGAAAGGTATTTTTCTGAAATTATTACAAACTGCAGTAACAACTCACGTGTCCTGTTTCCTACAGTGAACAGGTTAACAAACCCCCCAGCTCCATTGCCTTCAGAACTCATTTCCACATCTAAGTGCAATGAGTTTGCAAGATTTTTTAATGACAAGGTTCAGAGTATTAAACATGCTATAAACTCCACAACACAGATAACAACTCTGCAGCCATCCAGACACTCAGAGCTGACACACTTCACCCCTGTCACTGACAAAACAGTCCAAGAGATCATCTCCAGTCTGAGTTCATCCACTGCTGCCTTGATGTGTTACCCACTAGATTTCTAAAATCTGTACTGAACAGTTTGTTACCTCAACTTTCTCATTTAGTTAACACCTCACTGCAGTCTGGAACATTTCCAAGGGCCTTGAAAACTGCTCTCATCAAACCTCTTCTAAAGAAGAGCAGTCTTGATGCCACAGTACTGAACAACTATCGGCCCATATCAAACCTGCCTGTTTTTAGGTAAAGTCCTTGAGAAAGTTGTATACCAACAACTTACTGACTTTCTTCTGCAGAACAAATGCTTTGATAATTTTCAGTCAGGTTTTAGGCCTCATCACAGCACTGAGACTGCTCTTATCAAGGTGACTAATGATATCTGCCTGAACACTGACACAGGCAAAGTCTCTGTCTTAGCTCTGCTGGATCTGAGTGCTGCTTTTGATACAGTTGACCATGTGATCCTGTTACAAAGATTAGAGGACTGGGTAGGCATTTCTGGTACTGCCCTTCAATGGTGTAAGTCCTATCTTGAAGACAGGAAGTACTTTGTTGAAATCGGTAACTGTGTCTCAGACCAAATGGCCTTGACCTGTGGGGTGCCCCAGGGGTCCATCCTGGGACCTCTTTTGTTCAATCTTTACATGCTCTCTTTAGGCCAATTAATAAGCAGAAATAACATATCCTACCACAACTATGCAGATGACACTCAGATTTACATCTCACTGACAGCAGGTGAATATGGACCTGTGGATTCACTCTGTCACTGCATCCAACAGATCAATGAGTGGATGAGAAACAACTTTCTCCAGCTAAACACAGACAAGACTGAAATAATCATCTTTGGCCCACAGAAACAAAGACAAAGTGTCTGTAGTCACCTCGAGTCTCTTTCACTAAAACCTACAAGTCAGGTTAGAAATCTCGGGGTAATCATGGACTCTGACTTGAACTTCAGCAGTCACATTAAATCTATAACATCATCAGCATTTTACCATCTCAAAAACATTGCCAGAATCAAAGATATACTGTCTAAACCAGACCTAGAGAGACTTATTCATGCGTTTATCTCCAGCAGGTTAGACTACTGTAACGGTCTGCTCACTGGACTCACTAAGCGAGCTGTAAGACAGCTGCAGTACATCCAGAACACTGCTGCTCGGGTCCTGACCAAAACCAGGAAGTACGACCATATTAGTCCTGTCCTCAGGTCTCTGCACTGGCTTCCTGTTGCTCAGAGAATAGACTTTAAAACAGCTCTGCTGTGTACAAGTCTCTCCATGGCTTAGCACCAAAGGACATCTCTGACCTGTTGGTCCCATATGAACCATCTCAGACTCTGAGAACCTCAGGGACAGGTCTTCTGCTGGTCCCAGAGTCAGGACTAAACTCGGTGAAGCAGTGTTTCAGTTTTCTGCAGCTAAACTCTGGAACAGTCTCCCTGACGATGTTAGACAGGCCTCTACTCTGACAATGTTCAAGTCCAGACTTAAAACTGTTGTTTTTAGCTGTGCATATGTCGCCTGAAAGTGTTTTATCTGCACTCTTCTCTTTTAATTTAATTTTAAATTGATTCTTAATTATACTCTTTAAATTTGATTTTATTGTTTTAATTGTGTTTTGTACTTTTAAATTTGCCTTTTTTTCTGTAAAGCACTTTGAATTGCTCTGTGTATGAACTGTGCTATACAAATAAACTTGCCTTGCCTTGCCTTTTCTGGGGAAACGCTCATTTAAATGGACTGAGGTAAAACTGTTCTATGGTCAGATACAAACCCATTTGGTCCAAAGAAGGCTGCAGTGTTTCTTTACATGATACAGCTGTAAAGGCCCTGTCTCACTGCGCTATTTGATGATTTCGTCTGCCTTTGTTTAAATATTTATGTCAGACAGTGTCATACGGCGGCAAATTCAAATTTTTTGGCCATGGATAGAACAGCACGAGTAACATCTAAATACGGCTGAGAAACATCTGCTTTAAGTGTGAGTAACGTCTTCATTGAGCCCAGCTTGCAGAACATCAAATGCCTAACATCTGGTTAAGTATGAGTAATGAACGAAACGGCTGAAAATTGTCTGAATTACGTCTATTAACATCCGGTTTGCGTCTGCTAAATGGCCAAGCTTGCCTCAACAACAGTTGTAGCTCCTGGACGGTCCACATCGCTCATTTTGAAATTACTATTATCTTGGAAATTATTTTGGAGTAGTGATGGTGAATTCGAGGCCTCATGAAACAATGAACCACTTTGACACAGCTGCCTTAGGAGTGACACACTGCTCGAAGCATTTATTGCAGACTGAACAGTGATATCTGTTGGCCATCTGTGAGAACTGCGTCCCATTGGAGTACATGAAAAACGAAACGAGGCCTCACTCGCTGTGGTCATGTGATCTTAAGCAGGACTCGAATCCTGCTTGAATCACTCATCTTGAAACACTTCTACTTCAAAAGATCAATACTGTGTCTAGCAGCGGGCCCAAGCATGCTTTGGATCATGAATCATTCTAAGCCTTCTCCAGACTTTTCTCTGCCCATCATTCAGGTACAGGTCTGAGTCTCATCTGTTCAAAGAATGCTGTTCCAGACCTGGTCTGGCTTCTTCAGGTGTTTTTTGGCCAAGTCTAATGTGACCTTTCTATTGTTGAGGCTGATGAATGGTCTCACCTTGTGGTGAACCCTCTGTATTTTCTCTCATGAAGTCTTCTGGTTATAGTGGACCTAGAGACTGATGGACCTACTTCCATAAATGTTGTGAGGGGTTTTTTCCACCATTTTTTGATCCAGTCTAAGGGTGGTCTAGTTCACTTCCATTGTGATACTGTATATTGTGGGTTTACTGTCCATTTACTTTTGACCTCTTGCAAAAGAGGCATCTACACATTAAAGAGCTGTGCTCTATTTTATTCTCTATCTATTCCTAAACCGTTCCTCCCATCTGGATGTGAGTACTTTCAAATTACAGCTGACAGTCTGCACTTTAAGCACATATTAATTATATGACTATATTTTAAAAAGTTAAATAACAAAACTTGTGTCAGTGTCCAAATACTTATGGACCTAAGTGTAGCTGCAAAATGTTTACTCCAGCTTTTATTTTAATAAAACTTTTATGAAATGGTAACATATCTCAGCTTCTGCACCTGGTATAATATGCATTTATGGTCTTATTTTGAATAGAATATAGTTTTATGAGATTTGCAAACCATTGCACTTTACACATTCTCCCAATTCTCTTTCGGAATTGGGTTTGTAAAGGACATGCCTCCCTTCACATAGATATCAGGCTTTAAGATGGAAACTGGAAGGAATATGAAAATGAATTAGTATTACAAACAGTCCACACATGACTTTTGTAATTATTTTGTCATTTTTATTGTATGCACGATTACGCCAAATGCGTCTTGTTCTGTGACTGGTTTCTGCTCCTCACAGTCCCTGGGTTCAGCTCAGCTGAACACAGGGACTGAACACAGATACTGCATGTGTGAACCAGACTTTGTGCTTACAGATACTGTATGTGTGAACCAGATTTTGTGCTTACAGATACTGACTGTGTAGAACCAGGCTTTGTGCTCACTTCCTGAGGATGGTCATCTGCAGACACTCCTCCTTCAGAGCCACCAGTTCAGTCTTGTAGCTGTTGGTCTTATCGCCATCAACGTACACACAATGCTGTTTCTTGGTAGACAATGGCGTTTCCATGGTAATGGAGCCACCGTTTAGGATGTCGGCGTGTGACGGTGAGGAGGCGGAGCCTCTATGGCAGGCAGAGGACAGTAAGGTCATCAGTGCTCGGCCTACGTCGTTCCGTGCCCCTTCATTGACGAAACAGTACAGGATGGGGTCAGCCACACAGTTCAGACTGGTAAGAGCCAGCGATACGTGATACGCAGCAAACAGAGTTTCCTCCGAGCCACAGTCACAGGGTTTCCTCAGGAACATGACACTGCGCACCAGCAGCAGAACATGGTACGGCCCGAAGCACAGCAGCACAATCAGGATGAGGCTCAGAGCCAGCCTCTGGATCTTAGCCTTCTCCTGTCGTTCTGTAGAGACATTACAGCGCACCGCTGCCAGGATCCCACGGTATGCCACCAGCATGGCCGTCCAAGGGCCTAGGAAGCCCAGAAACGTCCTGTAGAGGTTCATGCCCGCAACCCAGTCCTGCATGGGGTATTTCTCGAAGCAGAAGGTGTGATTGAAGCGATCTTGGAAGAGCTCATCATGGAACAGAGGAGCAGAATTGGCCACAATCTCGATGATCCACACCATGGCACTGACCAGCAAGGCTGAAGGAAGAGCATACACATTTGGGCATAACTCGACACAAAAACTTAACTTTTGAGCTAAGAAACAGTATTATACATGCAATATACATCCATCCATCTTCTTCTGCTTATCCAGGACCGAGTTGCGGAGGCAGTAATCTAAGCAAAGATGCCCAGACTTCCCTCTCCACAGACACTTCCTCCAGCTCTACCGGGGGCACCCCAAGGCGTTTCCAGGCCAGCCGAGAGACATAGTCCCTCCAGCGTGTCCTAGGTCTTCCCCGGGGCCTCTTCCCGGTGGGACAAGCCCGGAACACCTCCCCAGGGAGACGTCCAGGAGGCATCTGGAACAGATGCCCGAGCCACCTCAACTGACTCCTCTCAATGTGGAGGAGCAGCGGCTCTACTCCGAGTTCCTCCCGGGTGACAGAGCTCCTCACCCTATCTCTAAGGGAACGCCCAGCCACTCTGCGGAGGAAACTCATTTCGGCCGCTTGTATCCGGGATCTTGTCCTTTCGGTCATGACCCAAAGCTCATGACCATAGGTGAGAGTAGGAAACGTAGATCGACCGGTAAATCGAGAGCTTCGCCTTTCGGTTCAGCTCCTTCTTCACCACAACAGACCGATACAACGACCGCATTACTGCAGACGCTGCACCGATCCGCCTGTCAATCTCACGCTCCATCCTTCCCTCACTCGTGAACAAGACCCCAAGATACTTAAACTCCTCCACTTGAGGCAGGAGCCCCCCTCCAACCTGGAGAGGGCAAACCACCTTTTACCGGTCGAGAACCATGGCCTCGGACTTGGAGGTACTGATTCTCATCCCAGCCGCTTCACACTCGGCTGCAAACCGCCCCAGTGCACACTGAAGATCCTGGTTTGATGAAGCCAACAGGACAACATCATCCGCAAAAAGCAGAGATGAAATCCTGTGGTTCCCAAACCAGACTCCCTCCGGCCCTTGGCTGCACCTAGAAATTCTGTCCATGAAAATAATGAACAGAACTGGTGACAAAGGGCAGCCCTGCCGGAGTCCAACATGCACTGGGAACAGGTCTGAATTACAACCGGCAATGCCGACCAAGCTCCTGCTCCAGTTGTACAGGCACCGGATAGCCCTTAGCAAAGGGCCCCGGACCCCAGAGCACCCCCCACGGGACACGGTTGAACGCTTTCTCCAAATCCACAAAACACATGTGGACTGGTTGGGCGAACTCCCACGAACCCTCGAGCACCCGATAGAGGGTGTAGAGCTGGTCCACTGTTCCACAGCCAGGACGAAAACCGCATTGTTCCTCCTGAATCCAAGGTTCGACTATCGGCTGAATTCTCCTCTCCAGTACCCCGGAATAGACTTTCCCGGGGAGGCCGAGGAGTGTAATCCCCCTGTAGTTGGAACACACCCTCCGGTCCCCCTTCTTAAAAAGAGGGACCACCACCCCGGTCTGCCAGTCCAGAGGTACTGTCCCCGAACGCCACACGATGTTGCAGAGACGTGTCAGCCACGACAGCCCCACAACATCCAGGGACTTGAGGTACTCAGGACGGATTTGTAATATACATGTGCTTCCATAAAGGGGTCAACTAAAGCTGTTCACTTGACTAAAGAGTGCATCACAAATTACATGACAGCTGCAGTAAAAGACTAGCCTGGCCTGCCAGGCAAACTCTTTTCCTATTCTATACAAAGAAGTTGGTCTGGTACCTCTTTGCTTAAGTTTCGTTTCTGTGGCAATGACAGGTGGAGTAACCAATGAGAGAAACAAAAGGTGGAACATAGGCAGTGCACCACTGACCCAAACAAACATGGATTCTTGTAGTTTTTTCCATAAAACACCAGAATTGCGAAAGTCTTTTTTTTTTTTTTTTTTGCATTTGTTAATCATCGGATGTAAACGGGACTTAACTGTTAAAATGGCAACAAGACAAAGAAAAAACTCATGCAGAGGACTGAACAACAATGAGGACTTCAGAAGAAACAACAGGTGACAAAAAAAACATTGCCATTAAACAGGTCAGAGAAGTTATTAAATTAGCTTGGTAGTTAGTGCTACCTTGGTTAGCTCTTCTGCGTTCATACACTGAACAAAAATATAAACGCAACACTTTTGCTTTTGCTCCCATTTTTCATGAGATGAACTCAAAGATCTGAAACTTTTTCTACATACACAAAATACCATATCTCTCAAATATTGTTCACAAATCTGTCAAATCTGTGATAGTGAGCACTTCTCTTTTGCCGAGATAATCCATCCCTCCTCATAGGTGTGCCATATCCAGATGCTGATGAGACAGCATGATTATAGCACAGGTGTGCCTCAGACTGGCCACAATAAAAGGCCACTCTGAAACATACAGTTCTGTTTTACTGGGGGGGTTTACTGGGAGGTCTGGGGACTCCAGTCAGTATCTGGTGTGACCACCATTGGCCTCATGCAGTGCAACACATCTCCTTCGCATAGAGTTGATCAGGTTGTTGATTGTGGCCTGTGGAATGTTGGTCCACTCCTCTTCAATGGCTGTGCAAAGTTGCTGAATATTGGTAGGACCTGGAACACGCTGTCGTATTCGCCGATCCAGAGCATCCCAAACATGCTCAATGGGTGACATGTCTGGTGAGTATGCTGGCCATGCAAGAACTGGGATGTTTTCAGCTTCCAAGAATTGTGTACAGATCCTTGCAACATGGGGTCGTGCATTATCATGCTGCAACATGAGGTGATGTTGTTGGATGTTTGGCACAACAATGGGCCTCAGGATCTCGTCACGATATCTCTGTGCATTCAAAATGCCATCAATAAAATGCATCTGTGTTCTTCGTCCATAACATACGCCTGCCCATACCATAACCCCGCCGCCACCATGGGCCACTCGATCCACAACAGTGACATCAGAAAACCGCTCACCCACACGACGCCACACACGCTGTCTGCCATCTGCCCTGAAAAGTGTAAACCGGGATTCATCCGTGAAAAGAACACCTCTCCAACGTGCCAGGCGCCATCGCATGTGAGCATTTGCCCACTCAAGTCGGTTACAACAACGACCTGGAGTCAGGTCGAGACCCCGATAAGGACGACGAGCATGCAGATGAGCTTCCCTGAGACGGTTTCTGACAGTTTGTGCAGAAATTCTTTGGTTATGCAAACCGATTGTTTCAGCAGCTGTCCGAGTGGCTGGTCTCAGACGATCTTGGAGGTGAACATGCTGGATGTGGAGGTCCTGAGCTGGTGTGGTTACACGTCGTCTGCGGTTGTGAGGCTGGTTGGATGTACTGCCAAATTCTCTGAAACGCCTTTGGAGATGGCTTATGGTAGAGAAATGAACATTCAATCCATGGGCAACAGCTCTGGTGGACATTCCTGCCGTCAGCATGCCAATTGCACGCTCCCTCAAAACTTGCGACATCTGTGGCATTGTGCTGTGTGATTAAACTGCACATTTCAGAGTGGCCTTTTATTGTGGCCAGTCTGAGGCACACCTGTGCAATAATCATGCTGTCTCATCAGCATCTGGATATGGCACACTTGTGAGGAGGGATGGATTATCTCGGCAAAGGAGAAGTGCTCACTATCACAGATTTGACAGATTTGTGAACAATATTTGAGAGATAGGGTTATTTTGTGTATGTAGAAAAAGTTTCAGATCTTTGAGTTCATCTCATGAAAAATGGGAGCAAAAGCAAAAGTGTTGCGTTTATATTTTTGTTCAGTGTAAGATGCACTGCAGATAAATGGCTGTGATAGGCCAGTTCCAATTTGAACCGAAAAAATGCTTCATTCTGAGAATGGAACCAGCCTGTCCTGCTTGCGAAAAGCTAGTGGGAGAGTCGAGCTCTCCAAGCTAATAAAAGACTTGAATGCTGAAGGAAATTATGTATCATCTAATCCCACTACAGCAGATCCTTCACAGACCAGTCATGTTTCTGTTAAACTAAAATGTGGAGGAGCAAAAGCACAGTGCACAGACCTGTCTTGATGCGGCGCACCTTGGCAAAGCGCAGGGGATAGGCCACAGCCAGGAAGCGGTCCAGAGAGATGCAGCACAGGAAGGCAATGCTGACGTAGATGTTGGTGTAGAAGATGAAGCCAAAGAGTTTGCAGCTCTCCTGGCCATGGATCCAGTCGTCATGCTGCAGAAAGTAGTCAATCCACAGGGGCAGTGTTGAAATGTACAGCAGATCGGCCACCGAGAGGTTTATCAAGTACACGCCCAGCTCGTTCCGCTGCCGCACCTGCCAGTTACAACAGTCTACTGTGGTTAAACTTGTAGAGTCTGCTCATTCACAGCCTACTGTTCAGCAGAAAGTCAGTGTAATTAATTTTAATCAACAAGACAAAAGCAGTCGATGAAGCACGAATCAGTGGAGGATTGTACAAATCATTTGTATTAATGGACCAAAACAACTGCTATGTGTAAAGAAATACAATTAAATGAAGAAAGTGATTTAATGACGTGCACACCTGAGTAGATGATGTGGAGTTTGAAGTAGTTCTAAGATTATTTATTATGATCTGAATCTGAAATGTGTCATAGTGAGCATGAAAAACTGCAGAATACAAATACACAGTATTACAGGCAGTGTAAGCTATGAACAAATTTGTAATGTGTAAATATAAGTGCAGTTAGATGTAGAAGATGAAGAGGCTTACTGCAGATGAGCTTTTCTCTGTATTGGACTCTAACATTGTAGCCTATATATTTTTGGGCCTTTTAGGCTTTATTTGACAGAGCAGACCTATATAACCCATATGTGTGCTGCATGCTCTACAGACTGAGCTATACAAGCTTGATGCACTGCTGATAATGAGACTAGAGTCTTTTAAAAACATCCCTTTTATACTTAGATATCTGATTAAAATGTTACCAAACCTAATTTGTTGCAACGTGTTTTCGGTCTGTGGACTGAGTGTAGTGTGTTTAGGATGTGATGGTGAGAATGTGCATGAAGACCTGTTTGTTTTTTGAGGATAGTGTGCTGTGTGACTTACCTGCATGTATGCTGCCCACAGAGCCAAGCAGTTAGTGGGCAGGCCCAGCACAATCACAATGATATACAGGGTGGGCTGGAAGAACTGGTCTACTTTACTGTCCACCTCACAGAAGGAGATGTTGCACATGGCCCTGAAGATGCCCCTGGGAGTCCCTCAAGGGCCCTTCACCGAAGCCTGCTCCAGCAGCGGCACAGGCTTTCCTTCTCCAGCTCTGGAACATGTCATATCTGACAGGGTTTGGATGCCTCCTGTGTAGTGATGACTCCTTGGGGGCGGTGTGGGCAGTGGCCAGGCTGCAGCAGATCCTGAGCTCAGAGGTCAGAGGTCAGCAGAGGGCTCCTGCAGCACACATAAAGCCAAGTAATAGTTAGTCAAGTAATCCAAACACAGAGGATGTTTCCATGTGTCAAGTAATTAACTCAGGACTAAAGTTATGTTGATGGAAAATGACTGACCATATCAGCTTATCCACTAGGCATGTGGTTTCCTATACATACAATACTCTGAGACTAAATGGTTTCATTTAAATAGACCTTTTATACCTCCATGATGGTTCGTCACCTTTTTGAAATGTGTTCATCAAAAGAGGAAATGTGCCATCAAAAGAAGCTGTTATTTTTTATGAAATGCTAAACTTTCTTGTGTTGTTGGTACTAAAAATTATATTATGAACTATGCAGACCTTGGCAATAGTTTTTATTCACATTTTACACATTGCACTCTGTACACACCAAGAGATCAGTGGACATTTAAAACCAGAGTAGGCCCAAAGATTTAAAAGTATTAAAAAGGTATTAAATTTGATGAAAAAAAAATCAAGGCCTTAAAAGTGTTAAATCTAATTAAATTCTATTCATCTTGGTCCTAAATTTGGGGGAAAAAAGTCTTAGCATTAAATTTAATTAAGTGGCAGTAAAAAGTCTTAAAAAGTTCTTAAACCTGGAGCTACCCTGAAAACAGTACAGGACCAAGATCATTCACACCGGTTTGAATGCAACAAATAAGCAGTGCACACATTAGTGGAGAGTTCTGTCGGGCCTGAATGTGTGTTTTCCCTGTCAGAGTAGTTCTATGGGAGTAGCTGTAGATGTTGTACTCTTGGACTCTTGTAATGTGCTGTGTGCTGGTGAGCAGCCAAGGTTCACAGCTGGAGAAAGCTTCAAGAGATTTCCTGGAATGAAGAATGTGTGTTTAGGTGTGTGTCTGTGGCATAATGAGATGAAGCTCTGACCTGTGTGTGTGTGTGTGTGTCGGAGGGGGGGGGGGGGGGGGGGGGTCATGTTTCAAACACAATCACATTAGATAGAGCCTTACAACAGTGTACACAGACACTGGAGGTACCATAGGGTTTAGTGTCCCCACTTAAGGACACTTGTGTATAGATGAAAGCAGGGATCTAACCGACAAATTTGGAGTTACAGGAAAGATAAAAAAAAGTCTACTTTCTCACCTCCTCTATGCTAGATCTTAGCCTTATCTTAGCAATATTAGCCTATATCGCAGTAGCCACAAATAGCATGCCACATTTAATGTATTCAGTAGCTGCTTTTGAACAGAAGAGCCATAGGAAATTCTACTTCTACGAACAAATTTAGTACCCAGCCCTCAGGAATCTTTTGTCAGCTTTGTGAGCTTGTACCAAGCACTGATTATGAAAGACTTTGTGATTTGTGAATTCATAAAGTTCACCACAACTTTGTGGCTGTGCAAAATAAGACTAACATCAGGGACACTATTTAAAAAGATCCTCTCCATCTGACGGACAGTTATAGCTGCGACCACTGAGGTGGCTCCACAGCCTCCTCCTAATGCTGCTGCTCTCAGTCTGTGTTTGTATGATTGATTGTCTTCATTTTCTGCAGAGCAGGGACCTGCTGAAAAACTGTTTTAGACTGAGTTAGGCCCCATTGTTTTTAATCCTTTCCTGCCTAAAAATGTAAAGTCAGACCTGTTGTCCTCCTGGGTCACACTGACTCAGTCTTCTTTGACTGTTTTATAGAGCTTGAAGAATAAAAGGATCACAACATTCTGTGTTAGATTTTTTTAAAGTAACTTCATTCCAACTCATTACCACCAGGACCAGGATCCTGACTCAGATCCTGAGAAGAGCCCCCAGGTGCTGCTCTGTTTGCCCGCTGCTCATAACGGGTTGTATTAAAGGATGGGTCAGAGACCAAATGCAGAGACCAAATTTCCCTTCAGGGACAATGAAGTCAGTCTCACTCATTGTGATGAGTAAAAGTGAGTTCATTAAGTGGAACACTATAATTGTGAAGTAGTTTAGAGGACACAGGAATGGTGTGTATTTATCATGAGCTGTTTGGCCAACATTCCTGTTGACAGTCAAACAGAGGGAGCAGGAAGACAGTAATGCTGCACAATGGGACATGTCAACACAAGTCAGGAGTTCACCAGGTCACTGCCTCACAGCCAGGACACACTCAAATACACACACACACCAGAATATTCACCCTGACCTGCAACCATATGGACAGTCCACAGTCTCAATTACTATTAATGTAGTTGTACTGTAGTATAATCAAGGCAGAGCTTAAAGTGGGTGGAAACGGCTGCCCTATGCTGCAGCAGTGTATAGCTGCATACATGAGCCTGACAAATCACCAAAAATAAAAACAAAAAGTTTTGAGCCCATAAAAGAGTTCTACAGTCCTAAAGCTTCAAAACAGTCTTTGGTCGAAGACAATAAACCTCCTTTTAGTGGAAATAATACGAGCAGTAACATACAATTTGATCTACGTGCGTCACCGTGGAGGCGTTTTTGTAGCCTGTAGTGTTTTCTGGAGCCTCTTTGAATCCAGTGTGAGGAGAATTAAGGTTCTATGCTGGTGCACGGGCAGAGTAGAGCAGTATTAGGGCTGGTGCTCCAATGGGCATGGAGGAACCACTTTATGAGAAACTTGGTGAGACATTTACATAATAACAAAGTGAATAAGTAAAATATGGGGCTTTGTTATAAAAATGTTTTGTCTTGAATTTTGGAGAGAAGTAAAGCATAAACCGAGCCACATTTTTACTACAACTTAGTAGGCAGCTGGAAATATTTTATTATCTGAAATGCACCAGAATACTCTACACACCAGGATCTACATTTCAGTTCTTGCCTTGGGCACCAGAGGAGCCAGGGCTGGCTCTAGTAAGCTCCCTGCATCTCCCAGTTAGAGACTGAGACGTAAAACCACCAATTTGTATTCATGCAATTTATACAATACAATTTTTACTACAAGTTGGTAGCCATCTATAATATGATATTATCTAAAATGTATTGTTCTCTAAAATTCACCAAAATACATTGCAGATAGAGTTTAAGCTCAGGGAAATGGTACATTAAACCTAATATAGTGTACAGTATAACTACTGTATACACTGACTCTGTGTTGGAGTATAATGACACTAAAATGTTCATTTGGTTCCATTACTGTGTTCTCATACTGGACGGATGCCCTTTTTATTGGGTATAAAACCTTCACACTGGCCATTACAAAAGCGAAAGTAGCTAAGTGCTGAACAGCTTCCAGCGCCGCGTCGGTATCAGTGCAAATGGATTTAAACATGTTCAGTCATTTCACAACTTGCTCAAAATTTTTGTGTGTTAGACTGTGTGTCAGACTCTTCTGTTGGTGTGTCCACCCCTCAAACAAGATCCAACAGGCCATTTTGAGAGGGGCTCCCTTCAGCCTGCTATTGACTGCAGAGCACCAATACACAACCAGGGGCCAGAGGACATGTATTAAATTGTATACAACGGGTTTTCAAAGAATATTTTCATTAGGTGAGTTGTGCAAAGGTCTGCAAATTAGGGCTGGGCGATATAGCAAAAAAATATATCACAATTTTTTTTTCCCATTGGTCAATCTCAATTGTTTGTTTGATTTTATATTTATAATAAAAAACAAATAGACAGGGCTTTAATATGATTCAGCTTTTTTATTATTGAAATAAAAAAGTGGGGATATAATTATGTAGAATCATTTATTGCAAGTTTTAGTTTTTATACAATAACTGCAAGAATTGAAACAAATAAAAGAGGCTATGTTGTGAGTTTTTAAAAGAACTCAAAACGTCCAGTTCTTTGGTCTGTGAGAGGAGCAGTGTCTGAACTGCAGCTCCAATAACGAGAGCAGAAAAAACTCCAGAGTTGTTGCAGATGTTGCTTGTTTTTAATACTTTTTTATTTTTATTTTTTTTTGTATTTAAATGCGTAGTACCTTTTGGATGGTTATTCCTCTAAACTCCACTCTTGCTCTCTCTTGCTCGCACTGTGATAGGGGGGCGGTAACTGTAAACATGCTCCTCAGTGCGCTCCCATTTTGTACGTCTTGAAAGCCTAAAAATAGATGTCCATATCGAATAAAGGGGCTCTTGGCTTATCATTGAGATCAACCCTAAACTTAATCACAATTGAACCTTAAATTTGATTTTTGGCACAGCCCTACTACAAATTCTAAATGTCAGGTTAGAGATGTTGGGAAAGACAAGTTGAGGTGGATTTTAAAAGGAGTTGGAAATTACGACATAGCCTATAGTCTCATTATTATGGTAAGTAACACCAATCAAGTGAGCCTGGTGTGTGCCTTTCCATTGAGCTTCCTGTCCATTGTCAAAGTGCTGAAGTCTGTCTCTGCCAGTAACAGAACTAGAGCAGTAATAGTTTGGTTTGCATTGGTACTATGCAAAAATACAACATCCTGACTCGTGGCAGTGTATTCATCTGTACCAAGTAATGCAGTAAATATGGTCTGTGGGTTGGCAACACATGAACATTTGTTCAGCTTTTAAATAACAGGTGAAGGAGTTGGGGTGAATGAGTTGACAGCAGTTATGTAAAAATGTTGTTAGGCCATGTTACACTCTATAATGATCAAATCAAATTCAGATTATTATCAATGGAGTTCTGATCACAGAACACGAAAAGATTGCAAGAGCTTTCAGTAATTATTTTGTGACATCGGTAAATGAACTGGCATCCAATTTTACAACCTCAAAATGTTCTGTTAGAAACTCATTGTATATCCCTGCATTTTGCCTTTACAGAGATCTCCCAGACTGAGCTATGTCAAGTTTTGCTATCCCTAAATAATTCACATTCTTATGACAAACAGTTTAAACATACATTTTTTGAAGATTCTTGCTGTTTATACCTCTTTTACATCATATGATTAATGTCTGTATCAGGTTTTCCGTGTTTCCATTGTCCTGGAAAACTGTTCAAATCATCCCAGTATTTAAAGCTGATGATCCCTTCTGCATCTCAAACTATAGACCAATAGTGATTCTTCCAGTTATGTCTAAAATAATGGAGAAAAATCTATAAACAATCTATGATCAATTAATCAAATATCTCGAATACAATGAGCTGCTCAATAGCTGTCAGTATGGTTTTTGTCCTAAACGTTCTACACTGTCTGCATTATTATTGCTTACAGAACACATTTGATTTGCATTAAACAAAGGCCATGTGACAGGAGCTATGTTTGTTGACTTCAGGAAAGCATTTGATAAAGTAAACCATCAGATCTTGTTGAAGAAGCTTGTCTCATTTCACTTCTCTCCATCTGTAATACAACAGCTGTCATCATATTTGAGGAACAGATCACAGGTTGTTAAAGTTGGACATGCAAAATCTCCACCTTTAGGCTGCCAAATGGGTGCGCCACAAGGAAGTATTCTGGGTCCACTACTTTTTCTTCTTCATATTAATGACCTTTCCTCTGGTATGTAATTACTCTAATTGTTTTACTCTGATCCAAATCCTAATCTTGTAAACTCAAAACTGACATCTGATCTTCAAAAATTACAGAACTGGCTGAGGGATAACCATCTTACAATCAAGAAGAAGAATGAATGTATGTATTTTCACTCCTCCAGGAAGCTCCTGTCTATGTCTAATTCAATAGTTTTTCCCAATCAAATACTCTCTACAACAACAACCTATAAATATCTTGGTGTGCTCCTGGATTCTCATCTCTCATACAGAGAGCACACTCTTAACATAACAAAGAAACTACAGCAAAAGTTATATGTCTACAACAAAATCAGACCTTACCTGTTGCATTCTGTATCTGAAACCTACTTACAAGCAGTAATTCTATCAACCATCTCGTACTGTCTTCCCGTCTGGTCCCTCTCCACTAATGATGTCATAGAACCAGTAGCCAGACTCTACAACAGAGCCTTTAAGATCCATAATAGACTTCCTGGATGGGTTCATCACTGCACAGCACTGACCTTTCAGAAATATATAAACTATTGAAATATATAAACTGTTGTTTATTTTCAGATAAAACACAATCTTCTGTTGCCAGCTCTGACTGCTCTCCTCCCAACTATGAACTATGGACATGACTGCTTCACAAGATCTTGCTCCCAGGAACTTCTCTCTGTCCCAGCTTTTAAAAACAGTTATGGGCAAAAGCCTTTTTTTCACACTTTTACCAAAGCGTGGAATACAGTTCTTCACCACATTAGGACAATGACTTCTCTCCCACAGTTCAAAAGAGCACACAAGCAGTTTCTGGTGGACAGCTCCTGTTGTGACCTCTGACAAACCTGGTTCTGAATCAGGCCTCTCTCTGTGTGGATGGGCTTTAGGAGAGATGTATCTGATGTTGTGTTGTCTTTTGTGTCTCCTGTTGTGATTGCAGGTTTTCCTTTTGTGTGCTGCAGAACAGGAACCTGTAAACCAGTTTATTTTAACTGAGTCAGGCCCTATTATTTGTAATATGTAATATTATTTGTAACATAACTGTTGCTTATAATTCTTTCCTGTTAATAAATGAAATGAAATGGATAGGTGGTAGTAGTGTAGGTGCAAATGAGACTGTTGCAGTCCAATTCCCATGGCTGAGATCCATCATCTGATGTTTCAGCTGCAGACACTCCCTGAGACATGGCCTGCAGTGGTTGTTTTGTTAGACCTTTATTGTTCCAGTTTCTGTCAAACTGGTAGCAGTATAAAACAGTAATGCCTGCATTTTCAAACCAATCAAATCCATTTTATTTGTAAAGCAGCTGTAAAATAACAACAAGGTTGGCCAAAGTGCTGTACACATTAGAAATATTATAACAATATAAAAGAAGTTCAACTTCACAACTGCACTAATTGGTGACTCTAGTTTAAAGTCACTGTCCATTTTTACTCCCAGGTGTGTTATTGTAGGTTTTACAACCTCTGTTACGGAACCCAAGTCTACAAGGAAGTTGTCAGTGAATCTGAATAAAATAGCCTCTGTTTTTTCTATCACTGAAGTACAAAAAGTTTAATGACATCCATTAAAGCACTCAAGTAACAAAGTGCCATAGAGTATTGTCACATTTCAGAGGTAAATAAATTGATGTAAAGAAAAGAGTTCCATCCTTTTTGAAGATGGACCCAAAGGGAAGTAAATGCGATGAGAAAAGAAGAGGCCCAAGAATAGATTCCTGAAACACTCCATATGTGAGACTTGCTGAGGAGGACTCAGCTTCACCAACACTGACACAAAAATGTCTGTCAGCTAAATAGGACCTAAACCACACTAACGCCAATCCTCAAATGCCCACCAGTTTTCCAGCTGAGACAGAAGGATCTGATAATGTGCAGTATCAAAGGCAGCAGTCCATGAGAAATGACTAATGAATGAAGACTCCATCCATCCATCCATCTTCTTCCGCTTATCTGGGACCGGGTCGCGGAGGCAGCAGTCTAAGCAAAGATGCGCAGACTTCCCTCTCCACAGACACTTCCTCCAGCTCTACCAGGGGGACCCCAAGGCATTCCCCGGCCAGCTGGGAGACATAGTCCCTCCAGCGTGTCCTAGGTCTTCCCCAGGGCCTCTGCCCGGTGGGACATGCCCGGAACACCTCCCCAGGGAGGCGACCAGGAGGCATCCGGAACAGATACCTGAGCCACCTCAACTGACTCCTCTCAATGTGGAGGAGCAGCGACTCTACTCCGAGCTCCTCCCGGGTGACAGAGCTGAGGAAACTCATTTCGGCCGCTTGTATCCGGGATCGTGTCATTTCGGTCATGACCATAGGTGAGAGAAGGAATGAAGATCAACCAGTAAATCGAGAGCTTTGCCTTTCGGCTCAGCTCCTTTTTTACTATAACAGACCAATACAATGCCTGCTTTACTGCAGATGCTGCACCGATCCTCCTGTCAATCTCACGCTCCATCCTTCCCTCACTCGTGAACAAGACCCTGAGATACTTGAACTCCTCCACTTGAGGCAGGAGCTCTCCTCCGACCGGGAGAGGGCAAGCCACCCTTTTCCGGTCTAGAACCATGGCCTCGGACTTGGAGGTGCTGATTCTCATCCCAGCCGCTTCACACTCGGCTGCAAACCGCCCCAGTGCACAAGGTCCTGGCTTGAGGAAGCCAACAGGACAACATCAGCCACAAAAAGCAGAGATGAAATCCTGACTCCGGACTACCTCCGACCCCTGGCTGCACCTAGAAATTCTGTCCATAAAAATAATGAACAGAACCAGTGACAAAGGGCAGCCCTGCCAGAGTCCAACATGCACTGGGAACAGGTCTGACTTACAACCAGCAAAGTGGACCAAGCTACTGCCCCAGTCATACAGGGACCGGACAGCCCTTAGCAAAGGGCCCCGACCCCATACTCCCAGAGCACCCCCCACAGGACACTACGAGGGACACGTTCGAACGCTTTCTCCAAATCCACAAAACACATGTGGACTGGTTGGGCGAACTCCCATGAACCCTCACGCACCTGATAAAAGGGTGTAGAGCTGGTCCACTGTTCCACGGCCAGGACGAAAACCGCATTGTTCCTCCTGAATTCGAGGTTCAACTATCAGCCAAATTCTCCTCTCCAGTACCCTGGAATAGACTTTCTCGGGGAGGCGTGTGATTCCCCTGTTGTTGGAACACAACCTCTGGTACCCCTTCTTAAAAAGACGGACCACCACCCCAGTCTGCCAGTCCAGAGGCACTGTCCCCAACCGCCACACGATGTTGCAGAGACGTGTCAGCCACGACAGCCCCACAACATCCAGGGACATGAGGTACTCAGGACGGATCTCATCCACCCCCGTTGCCTTACCACCGAGGAGCTTAACAATGACCTCAGTGACTACAGCTTGAGTGATGGGCGAGTCCACCTCCGAGTCCCCAGCCTCTGCTTCCTCAATGGAAGACGTGTCAGTGGGATTGAGGAGATCCTCAAAGTATTCCTTCCACTGCCCGACAACATCCCCAGTCGAGGTCAACAGCTCCCCACCTTCACTATAAACAGTGTTGGTGAAGCACTGCTTACTAGAGGTAAGATCTTAAGCCCGAGCCCGAGTCCGAACCCGACCCGGCCCGAAATTCGGGGACTAAAATGACAATCATTACGTTCGGGTCGGGCCGGGCTTCTCTCTCGCTGACTTTTTTAATAAATATATGTTTATAAAAATGTATACTAAAACGATGTGTGGATACTAAACTAAGGAATACTTGTTATAAATAAATAATATGGTTAAAACAGAGAAGGCGCTGTAAGGTAATTGCTATATAACTACTACTAAACAGGAAGCGCAGAGCCAGGGCACGCTTTGCGCACGTGTCGTGAATGTAATCTTCCCTCCGCAAGTCCGCATCTATTTTGTTTAGGTATCCCTGATATGGAGCAGCAAGAAGTCAAGGATAAACTTAAGACAGGGGAACTGAAAAGGCAAACACGCACCGCCGGTAAGAGTGAGGCTGCAGTATTTCTCCGCGTAATTAAGCGAGTGCGCATCAAGATCTCTCTTTCACTCTCTTTGTCTGGCCTCTTATTCTGTGTTCCAGCGTTATTTCGTTGTGCAAATGCATTTATCATGATCATAAAAATATGTAGATTATTTTAACCTTAAGAAATCTTGCGTTTTTTTCTGCCAAAAATACTATGGGATAAATTGAAATTTCGGGTTTGCTTCGAGCTCGGGCCTGCAAATCAAGTTAATTGGTCGGGCTCGGGCTGGGTTGGGCTTTAATGCCCGCAGGCCTGGGTCGGGTCGGGCTGGATTTTTTAGGCCCGATCTTACCTCTACTGCTTACCCCTCCTGAAGCGGCGCATCGTTTGCCAGAATTTCTTGCTTCCATGACAGGCACCAGAGACCCATAGCTCTGAATGGCCGCATCGACAATAGAGGTGGAGAACATGGTCCACTTGGACTCCATGTCTCCAGCCTCCCTCGGGATCTGGTTGAAGCTCTCCCGGAGGTGGGAGTGGAAAACCCCTATGACTGAGGGCTCAGCCAGATGTTCCCAACAGACCCTTACAACACATTTGGGCCTGCCGAGTCTGTCCGACTTCCTTCCCTGCCAGCGGATCCAACTCACCACCAGGTGGTGGTCGGTTGACAGCTCAGCCCCTCTCTTCACCTGAGTGTCTTAGACACGCGGCTGAAGGTCAGATGACACAACTACAAAGTTGATCATTGACCTCTGGCCTAGAGTGTCCTGGTGCTACGTGCACTGATGGACACCCCTGTGCTTGAACATGGTGTCCGTTATGGACAAACTGTGACTAGCACAAAAGTCCAATAAAAAGACACCACTCGGGTTCAGATCGGGGAGGCCATTCTTCCCAATCACACCCCTCCACGTGTCGCTGTCGCTGCCTACGTGGGTGTTGAAATCTCCCAGCAAAACAATGGAGTCCCCAGTGGGTGCACCTTGCAGTACCCCTCCCAGGGACTTCAAGAAGGCCGGGTACTCTGTACTGCTATTTGGCCCGTAGACTCAAACAACAGTAAGAGACCTGTCCCCAACCCGAAGACACAGGGATGCAACCCTCTTGTTTACTGGGGTAAACTCCAACACATGGTGGCTGAGCTGGGGGGCTATAAGCAAGCCCACACCAGCCCGCCACCTCTCAGAGTGGGGAAAGCCAGAGTGGTGGAGAGTCAGGCCTGGCTCCAGGGTGGGACCCTGTCTGAGCCATACTGGGCGACGTCACGGTCCTAGATAAAGTATTTCTCATAATGCCCCAGGAAACATAGCTCCTAGGATCATATGGACACTCAAACACCCCCACCATGATAAGGTGGCAGTTCAAGGGGGAGACGGAGACTATCATGAGTCAGCTACAGTGTGCTGTAGGTCACACTTCTAAGTATTTTATGTTCCCATCTGTCAATGTAGCATGAAAATGTGGAGCTAAAGGTGCCAAACAAGAGATCTTTAGCAGAGGAATACCACAAGCCTTATTGGTCATGTTGTTTCTATTTAAAATGCCATCTATTCCAATGTTTGTTTTGACATTTATTTATTTATTGAGAGGAATAACCCCTTGAGATGAATCATCTCATTTTCGAGGGGGGTCATTTTCAGTTTTCACAAAACAAGATAAGCAAGAGTAAGCAGATAAAAAGCCAAAGGTGTTCTTACATGAGATGCAGCCCCACTGACCAGTCTTGTCTTTATCTCTTGTATTTAAATTTTAGCTATTTTCTCATCAGTATGTCTTACCAGCTTACTTAGCTGGAACTTTTATGATGAAAACAAGGAATGGAGCTGTTTAAAGCCATCAGAGGCAGAGTGACAAGCGAAGTCACAGAGCAGCCACTGTGTATGTTCAGGACTGTGACACTGGGCAGAGCAGAGAGCATCATCCTGACTCAAAAAACACTACAACCAGCTACAGTATATACAGTCAGAGATGGAGCATGTTTAACGGACACTGGCCAAATCACAACATTATACAAACACATTTTTATCCCAGCAGCTGTCTGATACAGTAAGTGAAGACATTAACCGCACACGAATCCCACAACTTTTACAGGCCCTCGCAGCCAGGGGTTGACATCTAAACAAACATGACACCGTTGTATTCACCACGTAAGACAGAGCCCCATCCTGTCATCTTCTGCCAAACATATATTTATCTTCTTATAAAGTCCACAATAACATCTCCAGCTTCTTCTCCTCTGCTACTACTGTTGTCTGGTTTAACTTCCATTTCAGACAATGATGAAAGAGCTAATGAACACTGCTCACACATTATGTAGTTAATTAACTAGGGGTGTCATGATCTCAATCAATAGATCAGTATCAGACGCTGATCAAGGAACTTTTAAATGATTGGATTAAGTTACGTGACCTGTTTTACATTTGCCCAAAACCAAAACAGAAACTTCTGCAACGTGACCAAAGATGTCTGCAGAAGGGCTGGGCAAAAAAACAAATTAATTTGACTTTTTTTTTTTTTTTATTTTGGACAATGTCAAAAGAGGCTCTATGGTATAATCAACACTTACACAGAGCAGTACTGACAAAAGGCTGTACACTGTGTTTTAGTGATCACACTGTTGTAAGACTGAACTTTCGGCTTATTTTTTTAATGGTTGTTTTGTATTCTAAACACAAGTCTTTAAAGCCTAAAAAATACTTTTGAAAAAACATTTTACAAAAATGCATTTTTCTCAGCGTTTGTATGTCTGTCCATTTTTGGTGGAAACTAACATTCTCCAACTGTCGATAAAACAAGAACAAATGGACTTAGAAACTTAAGACTATAGCACACATGTGTCAAACTCAAGGCCCGCGGGCCAAATGTGGCCCGCAGGATAATTTCTTGTGGCCCGCGAGCTCATTTCCATTTTATATTAATAATAGCCCGCCGATATATTGTGCTCGATCTGTTTGAACTACATCTCCCATAATGCACTGCAGAAGCGGTGCCGCGCCGGAACTGCCCCTCCCCCGCTGTTTTAGCGAGCGGCATTTAACGAGCCGCAGGAGCAGAGAGAGAGTGAAGGATTCTCCAACAGGAAATTTAACTTTCCACAAAAGAAATGGGCAAAGAGGGGTCAGTGAGAGCAGGAGCTTCTTAAACAGGTGGGACTCTCTGTAAACACTCTACACTTTGTTTGTTGAGCTAATGTGGCAGTAATAAAACCACGCTCCAACCGCACAGCAGTGTAAGAACATCTCCTTTACAAACCGTACGTCTTTAAAAACAGCACTGGCCTCCGTCGCTCTTTTTCCTTTCTTTCTGTCGCTACTTGTGCTCTAATGCACTCATTAACACACAGCGAGCTAAACCTGCCCAGAAAGAGGTATCATCCTGCTCACACTGTGTCCTGCAGAGGACAGAGAGGTGGACAGTAGTATCAATAAAAGTAAAGTAGGCCTATAATACGTGTTTGTGTGTAGGAGCTGACTCAGCTTAAAGTTGTGCTGGGCTTACATAAGGGGCATGACATGCACCTAAATATTTATCTGCTGGTAGTACCCACTGTCACAGTAAAACAGAGTGGACCTGATGAAAACACCTGTCTTATATGAGGAGTTAGGTAACTGTGGCAGTAAATAATACTTAATAAATAATTGGCCAGTGTTAGTCAGTAGTCTGTGGCCTATTTGTTGTTATTTGTTGAGTTCCAAGTTCTGATTTAAAACAAAACTACAAAGCCCATTAAAACCACAAATCTACACCTGTAGTTCTGTGGGGAAGTATTATTCTATGTTAAAAAGCCTATTGTAGCCTAACTGAGAACAAAAATACAGTAGGCTGGCTTTATTATTTATACAATACTATTATTCGGCCCACGACCAAGACTGGTTTTCTAATTTTGGCCCCAGCTCCGATTGAGTTTGACACCCCTGGTTTATACTGTCTTACAGTTACATCTGGCCCTTTGAAGGCAACCATTATGCTGATGTGGCCCTCGGTGAAAATGAGTTTGACACCCCTGCTATAGCATATAGATATAGCATATAGATAAATCTATAGCACAACATTTTCTGTGGGGCATAGATTGTTGAAAATATCCAAAAACACTTGCACTGGCTTGCAACTTTTTGAGAAAATGCAGGCAGGAAAAGAGTTAACAGGCCTCGTACAGTGTGTATAAATTATAACAGACCTGGCCTTTAGAAGCAGAGAGGGCTTAAACCAAAAGTCGTTTATGTCACTGACATCATTGCGAGAGTAATGCACACTGCTGCTGCTGTGATGTTGTTTGGTTCCCTATAACCAGCGTGATGTCAGGACTCACACAGCAGCCCTGCACCAGAGACTGGAGCCACCGTCTCCTGAACTAACGCCGAGTACAAGGTTACAACACTGTCTGTCCTCTTCCTCCATCTCCTCCTCTGTCCGTCCTCTTCCTCCTCTGTCCGTCCTCTTCCTCCTCTGTCCGTCCTCTTCCTCCTCTGTCCGTCCTCTTCCTCCTCTGTCCGTCCTCTTCCTCCTCTGTCCGTCCTCTTCTTCCTCTGTCCGTCCTCTTCTTCCTCTGTCCGTCCTCTTCTTCCTTTGTCCGTCCTCTTCCTCCTTTGTCCGTCCTCTTCCTCCTCTGTCTCTCCTCTTCCTCCTCTGTCTGAAGTGAGAATATAGTCATCTGAAAATAGGCTGTGGGCTGCAGACAACGCAGAAGCGCTCTTAAATCACACTGAACTTCTGTAAGGTTGAGGACATACTGCCCCTTTACCGTGGGGCTAAATTCATCACAGACACATTAATAATGCAGTGAGGGAGTTTACTAACACACCGTAGGCACAGGCTGAGAACACCATCACAGGTATTTGTGACACTACACATCATCTCTGGCCTGCTTTCAAACTGCACCAATGTCATTTACAACTAAATGTATGAGCACATTTGCATGTACAGTACAGTACAGTAGTATAGTAAAAAATACAACTTACAGCGAGGGGTCACACAGGAGTCAACAGGGCTTGTGAGTATTTACAATAGTGCTTTACTTCAAACTGTAGGGAAAAATAAGGCAAAAAGAGCAAAGAAACAAGCAGAGTTACTGAATTCTGCTTTAAATGTGAGGGTTTTGCAGAAAATTGTGCTGATTACTGATCTAATGAACAAACCGATGGAACAGAAGAGACTGAATCTGTTGGTGAGGTCTTCTGTCTTTATTATTCTGATGTTTCTGATGAGTACTACTTTATTGCATCTTTTATATTTAAGTACTGTGTGTCTGCAATGAAGGCACGACAAAAACACATGATTTTAAACCAACACTCAGAATACTTTGTACTTCAAACCAATTCATAAATGTAGTGGAGTAAAAAGTACAAAGACACTTGCTCTAAAATGTAATGAACTAAAAGTAAAAGTACTCCTTGTAAAATTTACTCAAGTAAAGTACAGGTAACTGAAAAAGGTACTTAAGTAAAGTAACAAACAGAGCTTCATATTAGCACTAGCCAAATGGCCAAATGTGGGTGAATTTTAATTTTGGCATGTAACAAGTTGACTCCCACAAGCCACTGTGGCCAGTGGGATGATAGCCTACATATATTAAATGATATTTGTAGAGTTTAGAGCAAAATTTCTGTCACAATACCTAGAAATGGTATAGTGACAGATATAAACTCAAACAATAGTTTAATAGAAACAAACTGTCAATGAATATAATGAAAACAAAAAAGCAATATTGAGGTACAAATAAAAATAACAAATAAACATAGAGAGAGTACATGAGTATACATTTCTGGGCGTAATCTTAAGTCATGATATTAGCTGGAGACCTCAAATAGTCAGTGTCTGCTCAAAAAAAAGTACTGAGAATTGTCCATTATGTTGGGTTTAGGGACCAATCGAACACACTCTTTTTGAAATCACAAGCTATGAAAATGGACGATTTAGTAAATTTTAAAACTCTTATAATAAAATCCAAAGCAAGTCGCAACCTTCTTCAGGGAACATTGTGTTCGTACCACTCTTAAAAGTAGGTGCATCACGGGGGGGAGCACTTTAAAAGATTGTATAAGCACAGCAAAGTGTGTAATGTGTAACATTTAATATATGTACAAAATGTATTTGCTGTGAGCATAGGTCTATCCTCTGGGAAGGCAATTTTGAATGTGCTGATTAGGGTCTTTGTTTTATGCATGCACACATGCGCGTGTCTGGTGTACATGGGTGTATGCATGTATAGTTTGAGAAGGTAATTTGGAGTGTGTTGACTATGGTTTCTGTGGCGTGCATTCATGCATGCACACGTCTCAGGTGCATGGGTGAATGCATGCATGTGTACTTTTGAGAGGTTACTCTGGAGTGTATTGACTATGTATTTCTTGTATGCTGGCACACATGCAGGCATCTTGTATGTGTGCTTGTGTACTTTTGAGAAGAAATTTGTAATGTATTGACTGGTTTGTGTTTGCAAGCACACATGCACACATCTTGTGTGCATGGATGTGTGCATGCATGTGTATCCTTGGGAAGACATGCATATATACAGTATGTACATAATGTTGTTGTGATTATTATGGAGTAAGGGGGGTAAGAGTTTATAAGTTGTACTTCATCCTACTCCTTTTGGGCAGTATTTTATGAGGGATTCTTGGTTGTTGGTACATTTGTTGTACATGTACATCTATTGCCTAAATAATTAAATAAATATAAATGTCTCCCTAATTTGTAGTTTCTCTCTGTCATAGGAAAACAAACATGCCATTTACAGAGTGTTATTTGAAACATATAAAAACATTCCTATGTGCAAAAAATTATATTTTTCTAACTACATTCAAATCTACTAGTTGCATGTTTTACTTTGTTACATTCCATCACTACCGTGAGATACATACAGTTAGGTCCATAGGTATTTGGACACTGACAAGTTCTGTTATTTAAGCTGTTAACTAAAAGATATAATAATATAACTGTATTTTGAAGAACTATTTCATTATTATATTATATTAATATGTGCTTAAAGAACAGACTCTCAGCTGCAATTTGAGAGTATTCACATCCAAATCAGAAAAAGGGTTTAGGAATTACAGCTCTTTAATGTGTAGCAGTCTCTTTTTCAGGGGCTCAGATGTAATTGGACTGACAAACATTACCATTATCAAAAGGTTAATTTTTAATACTTTGGGGAAAATCCTTTACAAGTGATGACTGATGCCTGATGGCTGGAGTCCATGGACAGCACCAAACACCAAGGTTTCCTCCTTTGCAATGCTTTGCCAGACCTTTACTGCAGCTGTCTTCAGTTGTTGCTTGCTTATGGCTCTTCCTGCCTTAAGTTTTGTCTTAAACATGTAAAATTAATGCTCGATTGGCCTGAGATCTGGTGAGTGACTCGGCCATTTCAGAATATTTAACTTATTTGCCTTAAAAAACTCCTGGGTTGCTTTTGCAGTGTGTTCTGGGTCATTGTCCATCTGTGCTGTGGAGCACCGTCCATCAACTTCAAGGCTTTTGTCTGAATCTGAGCAGAAAGTTTATCACTATATACTTCAGAATCATCCAGCTGCTTCTGTCACATCATCAGTAAACACCAGTGACCCAGTGCCATTGGAAGTTCTGCAGCTCATGCATCAAACTGCTCCACCATATTTTACAGAAGATGTGCTGTGCTTTGGATCATGAGCCGTTCCAAGCCTTCTCCAGACTTTTCTCTGCCCATCATTCAGGTACAGGTCTGAGTCTCATCTGCCCAAAGAATGCTGGTCCAGACCTAGTCTGGCTTCTTTAGGTGTTTTTTGGCCAAGTCTAATGTGGCCTTTCTCTTGTTGAGGCTGATGAATGGTCTCACCTTGCGGTGAACCCTCTGTATTTTCTCTCATGGAGTCTCAGTCATGGAACCCTGCCCCTACTTGAAGAGGGTGCCACCTTTTTCCAACTGAGAATCATGGCCTCAGATTTGATAGAGACAGTTCAGCACATACTACTCAGTGTGACAGTGCGTGATGGGTGCACAGACATTCTCCTGAGCACTCTCTGATCTAGACGTCTTAAGGTGGCTTGTAAAAGTATTCATACCCCTTAGCATTTTTCCTTTATTGTTGCCTTACAACCTTGAATTGAAATGGATCATTGAGAGATTCATGTCAGTCTCTTTACATCACATGACAACAACTATGAAGATGAAAAATATTTTTATTGTGAAGCAAATAGGAAACATTACAGAAAACTTAAGCATGCAAAAGTACTCATCTCCTGAAGTCAGAACTCTGTAGAACCACCTTCTGAAGGACTTCCAGCCCCAACTTTTCTAGGAAAGTGTTTATGAGCTTGGTTCATAAAATCACTGGGATTTGTGCTCATTCTTCATCTAAAAACAGCTCAAGCTCCTTCAGGGTGGATGCATTGTACAGCACAGTTTGAGTTGTTTTCTTCAAAAAATGTCCTGTGTTTAGCTCCATCCTTCATTCCTTCAGTTCTGAGCAGTTTCCAGTCCCTACCAATGACAAATATCCCCACAGCAGGACACTGCCATCACCAGGCTTCACTTTAGAGAGGGGCCACAGTCAGGTGCTAGGTTTGTGCTACACAAAGCATCTTTCATTGATGGCTCATTTTAATTGTATCTGAACAGATGACCATCTCGTGTTTGGGGAGTCTTCCGCGTGCCTTTTGGCAAACACAAAACATGTTTTGTTATTATTTTCTTCAAGCAATGGCCACTCCAGTGTATGGTTCAGAGTGGTCCTGGGACAGATACAACAGTCTCTGCTGTGGAGCTCTGCAGCTCTTTCAGGGTCACCTTTGGTCTTATTGTTGCTTCTCTGATGAATGCACTCCTTGCCCGGTTTGTGAGTTTTAGGTGGTTGTCTTTAGGCAGGTTTGGTGTAGTTCCCTGTTTTTTTTACAAAATGATGTAATGATGAATTAAATTGTGTTTTGTGACATTATCACAGTTGAATTGCTAGTCAGGCCAACCTTATCTAACTATTTCTGTGACTTCTGAGGATGAGTAAGACCTGGTCTCATTTAGGGGCCACTTTAAAAAGGGGATGAATACTTTTGAACACTCAAGTTTTCTGTTTTTATGTCATATTTCTTGTTTGCTCCACAGTAAATTTTTTTTTAGCATTTTCATAGTTGTTGTCATGTGATATAAAGTGACTGACATAAACCTCCCAATGATCCATTTCAATTCCAGGTTGTAAGGCAACAATAAAGGAAAAATGCTAAGAGGTATGAATACTTTTGCAAGCCACTGTATATTAACCAAACAGAACCGTCCCATTAGCCTTAACAGACCCAGAGTTCTTCACTGCTGACAGACTTGACTGAAAGTGATTCCCACATCTCCACATATCCTTCCGGTGCTCCACACACTCAAAGTGCCACTTTAGTCTGAAATACTTGTTTTTTCTGGAGGAGAGTGAAGCACACACAGGCTGCACTCACTGTGTCCTCTCGTAGGTCAGAACATTAGCCTCTTTCAGAGCAGCCATCTGTTTTCCCATCACATGACAGATGAGGCTCCGATGATCTTTGCAACTTAAAGCAGTATCTGATGTTCTCTTGTTTATTTATTGGCCGTCGTCATGTCCCATGTCAGTGCAAGGTCTGTCTCTGGGCGACCGTCACACCTCAACCCCTCTGCCACCCCTCTTCACAGACCTGTCCCTAACCACAGCTGGGTAACTAGGTAGCAGTGCAAACACTACACTACTACAACTACTTTGTGTTAGGATGTGCCAAAAATCAAATTTAAAGTTGAATTGCCATTAAATACAGGGTTGATCTCAGTGATAAGCCAACAGCCCTTTTGGAAAAGTCTCCAGACAGTGCAGCAGCAGACAAGGGAGAGGCTGAGGAGCGCACTAGCCTATGTTTATAGTTATGGTGCACCTGTTACAGCAGGAGCCAGAGAGAAGTGGAGTGGAGTTTTGAGGAATAACCACCTAAAAGGTACTAGGCACTGAGAGCAGAGACAGGGCACTGAGAGCAGAGACAGGGCACTGAGAGCAAAGACAGGGCACTGAGAGCAGAGACAGGGCACTGAGAGCAGAGACAGGGCACTGAGAGCAGAGACAGGGCACTGAGAGCAGAGACAGGGCACTGAGAGCAGAGACAGGGCACTGAGAGCAAAGACAGGGCACTGAGAGCAGAGACAGGGCACTGAGAGCAGAGACAGGGCACTGAGAGCAGAGACAGTTGCCTGGAAACTGGAACTCACTGCTGGTCGCCATAGAATCAATTCGATTTCTAGCACGGAGCAAACCCCGGTAAACGGACAGCGGAGTTAGCCAATCAGAAAATGGCGGATGTGACATTAACAAGAAAGTACAGAACAAGACAAGACAAGAAAGTAAGCAACGCAAAAACATTTTTTTTTTTTCATTTTTCATTTCATTTTTTGTTTTTGGTCATTTAAAACGGAATCTGAATGAAACAACCTCAGCTCCTCAGTGCGCCACCTTGATTGTTGTTGTTGCGGACGCTGCTCACGAAGAACACGTGACTTAAATAAGCGAATCAAAATGCACAGTACGTTTGGGATTTGAATCCAACCACGGCAGACGGCGTAGTGACCAGACTGATATTTCTCTGTATAATAATACAGAGACATATCAGTCTGGATTTTCCAGGCAACAGAGACAGGGCACTGAGAGCAGAGACAGAGCACTGTGAGAAGAGACAAAACTGAGAGCAGAGATGGTAGCAGTAGGAGTGCACAGCTGCGGTGAGTCTAGTGCCGCGTCTTGTCACTTGAAAACACTTCTCGATCAGTGCAGAGTTTAAAATATGGGAATTTACTCTTAACTTTACTTCTTTACTTCTTTATCTTTACTCTTAGTCTACCAAAATGAGAGCTCTAGGTCCAGGAGGTCTATAGAGTGACAGGGCGGTTCTATAAGAACAGACAGGAGTTTTCCCTGCTCTCATCATTGCTGCAGTCCAGACACTGCTGTTGTTCTGTTGTGTTGTAAAACACACAACAGAAAATCTGGTTTGTTTAAATTATTAGAGTTCTTATTGTATAAAAACTAAAACTCTACATTAAATCTCTCAATTTCCTATTACAATAAAATCTAATGATGAAGAAAATCCATTATTATTAGTTTTTGATTGTATATATAAAATCAAATAAAAAATTCAGATCGACCAATATGAGAAAAAAAATCATAATAAAATGTTTTGCCACATAGCCCAGCCCTACAAAAATGACAGTATAACACAGAATATCAACTAAATTCTCCAGTTAAGTTAGCCTTTAGCCTTACAACAAGTGTTTGCGGGATGTATCCTGCAACCAGCTCAGGATAATGTGTTCAGAGAATTCAATTATAACAACAAAAGGAAGTTTGTACTTACAACAGCAGCCACTACAAAATGGCTAAAACACACACTGAAAGTCTGTTTGTAGCAAAGGATATTATGTTTAAGAAGGCAGGAGGCAAAGTGGTAACTGCTCTTGCCTCTAGGGATGGGTACTGAGACCCAGTATTATAACAGCACCAGTGCCATGTCATGGTCGTCCACATGGACCGATAAACTTCAGCCTTAACGGTACTTATTTCACTCCTCTCATAAGAGATGAGACAGCTGCTGCTGTTGGTGTGAGCAGAGCAGAGCGGGCCGGACTGCTGCACACAGCAGCCTGCTGCCACCACGCACTAAGAGAAGGAAAGTGTGGCTGAACTTGGCCAAAGTAGATGCTGATACTATGCATGAGGACAAGCTTTGCAGACGCGCAACTACACAAATAAACTGACAAAGAACACAGAAAGATGGTAGGTTAATGTTATGCTAGCAGCCCTAAGGAGGAATAACCATAAGAACCAACTGAACTAACGAACGTTAAAATTAAACAACACTCATCCCTACTTGCCTCCCAGTAAGGCCCCACAAACTCTGGGTAGGGGTAAGTAGGTAGTCTGCATGTCCTCCCAGTGTTACTGTGGGTTCTCTCCAGTTACTTCAGCTTTGTCCCAACATCCAAATGTGAACTGGTGACTAAGTGACTGAGTAAATGTTTGTCTCTGTGTCAGCCCTGAGACTCTTTGACCACTGTCCAGAGTGTTCCCTGCCTAAAGCCCATAGTTGCTGGGATGGGAGCCATGTGCAGTAGGCTTGTCCAAAAAACAAACAAACAAAAAAAAAAATCCCAAGATACTAATCTATACTAAAACGAGTATCTAAATTAGATATTATTTTAGAAAAGTATTGATTATGTGCCATCTTTACTTCACACAGCCCACCCCCTCCAGTGTAAGAGTACAGAAGGTGGACAGGCTCAGTGTCAATGCTGCAAACTTCCCTCCATCAAAACAGCACTACAATTTACTAAAAGATTTGCTCGCCTCTATCTTCACTGCGCAATATCCTTGAGAGCCACACGAGGGTCCATGTGACTTCCCAAGTGGACCGTGTACACTCCGGACTGGGGCACAGCATCTCTCCAAATGGACATAAAACATCCTAAATGTAACTGCAAATGTCCCTTTCCCAGCGGAGAAAAGAGAGAGTGAGCAGTAGCGTTAGCAAAGCAGCTACAGGCTTTTAAAGGAGCACTGCTGTGGTTCTGACTCTGTGGTTTCTAAACCAGAGGTTCCGCTAGCCTTTTATTTTGCTGGTCAGTGTTTGAAAATTCTGGCCATTAACAAGATCTACTGGCAATACATTTAAATAATAGAATAACAATCATGTCCAAACTCGTGATTGAATCAATAATATAAAACGGTCATTCTGCACATTTGTGAGTGTCCGCAAAGCTGGAGAACATTAACATGCTTCAGTAACTGAGCTGCAACAACAAGACTTTAAACGGGGTTGGAAAATTACAATATTTATGACTAATGAAGAGAACACAATTCATCTGAAAATGTGTAATAAAATATAGTTTATTTTTGTAAACCTTTTGGGGTTGCACTCAGCCAGCTTAAAGTTGTGCTGGGCTTACATAAGGAGCATGGCATGCACCTAAATATTTATCTGCTGGTAGTACCCACTGTACCCAAACTACAAAGCTCCTTAAAACCACAAATCTTCACCTGTAGTTCTGTGGGGAAGTATTATTCTATGTTAAAAAGCCTATTGTAGCCTAACTGAGAACAAAAATACAGTAGGCTGGCTTTATTATTTATACAATACTCTTATTCGGCCCATGACCAAGACTGGTTTTCTAATTTTGGCCCCAGCTCCGATTGAGTTTAACACTCCTGACCTATAGGGATGTAACGATTCTTCGTAAATCAGCTAAAAATCAATGCAATGAAAAAAGTATAATGGTGTGTAATCTGGCTCGCATATTTGGCGCTAGACATCATCACCTGACCATTTTACAGAAGAAAAACATGAATTTATATGGAGTTTTAGTTTATAGGACTCGTAAAATCATTAGCCCAATGTACTGGAAACGTGAAAAGACTTGCACAAGAGCTTCATTACTCAGAGCGGCTCGGAAGAGTGCTCCCTCACCTCTCGCACAGATGGAGGAGCGCGCACACAGCACCATCATTTACAAAGGAACAACAACAAGCCCAGGGCTGACAGCAGAAGAGACACATCTGAAGGTATTATTTAGGCAGCACATACCTGTTTGCTCTGTTTACCATCGTTCAGAAAGTAGCTTGTTGTTAGCAGCAAGCTAAAGGAAAGCTAAGTGGCTAACAACAGCTAAAGTTTATCTGAAGTTTCAGTGGCCCCTCCCCAAGAGCGTTTCCATGGAGAAAATGTAAGCAAACCATAAATCAGAAGAAAAAATAAATAAATAAATAAATAAAAACAGACCTAACTGTGAAAAAGTGCTCCAGGTCACCACGCAGAGGCACCACAGAAGCCCAGAGAGCCCATCCCGCCCACCGTGCCAAACAGCCACCACCGATGGTCGGCCGCCCACCCCTCTACCTCATGCTATAAATGTGATTCTTTTTTTTCTTTTTTTTTTCTTTTCCTCACGAATCGTGACTTAAGTGCAGCATTACATCCCATTATAATCTATATAATCATATACAAGCCACCCCAACACTGTCAAAGTTTTATTGATGATTTTACTCAGATGCTTTCAGTTGTCTGCACAGACTTTGACTGTATAGTCATTACAGGTGATTTTAATGTACATGTGGATAACGTCTGTGACAGAAATGCTAAAGAACTTTGTGCTATCCTTGAAACCTTTGGCCTTACTCAGCAGAGAGTGAGCCCACCCACACCAGAGGCCACACTCTGGACCTGCTCATTACTAAAGGTGTTCATATTTTAAATGTTACTGTGGCTGACGTTGCTTTGTCTGATCATTTTTGTTTCTTCTTTGACCTGTCTGTTATTCCCAAACCAGCTGCTGGTCCTGCAGTTGTCCAGAGGAGACACATAAATGATAACACGGGGACTCTGTTTATGGAGATGATTAGGTTTGAAAATACCTCATGTTCTAATGTTGATCAGTTGTTGGACTCCTATACTTCTAGTATTCTTAATGTTCTGGACACCATTGCACCTAGTTAAGGTTAAAATTGTTAGCAATAGGCAGAAGGCGCCATGGAGAAATGCGGACTCGGTCAGGGCACAGAAAAGGGAGTGCCGGAGGGCCGAACAAAAATGGCGCAAGTCCAAGCTCCAGGTTCATTATGACATATACAAAGAAATTGATTGAATGTTTTCAATCAAATTCTGCGTAGAACAAGGGAAAGGTATTTTTCTGAAATCATTACAAACTGCAGTAACAACTCACGTGTCCTGTTTCCTACAGTAAACAGGTTAACAAACCCCCCAGCTCCACTGCCTTCAGAACTCATTTCCACATCTAAGTGCAATGCGTTTGCAAGATTTTTTAATGACAAGGTTCAGAGTATTAAACATGCTATAAACTCCACAACACAGATAACAACTCTGCAGCCATCCAGACACTCAGAGCTGACACACTTCACCCCTGTCACTGACAAAACAGTCCAAGAGATCATCTCCAGTCTGAGTTCATCCACATGCTGCCTCGATGTGTTACCCACTAGATTTCTAAAATCTGTGCTGAACAGTTTGTTACCCCAACTTTCTCATTTAGTTAACATCTCACTGGAATCTGGGACATTTCCAAGGGCCTTGAAAACTGCTCTCATCAAACCTCTTCTAAAGAAGAGCAGTCTTGATGCCACAGTACTGAACCACTATCGGCCCATATCAAACCTGCCGTTTTTAGGTAAAGTCCTTGAGAAAGTTGTATACCAACATCTAACATCTTATTGACTTTCTTCTGCAGAACAACTGCTTTGATGATTTTCAGGTTTTAGGCCCCATCACAGCACTGAGACTGCTCTTATCAAGGTGACTAATGATATCTGCCTGAACACTGACACAGGCAAAGTCTCTGTCTTAGCTCTGCTGGATCTGAGTGCTGCTTTTGATACAGTTGACCATGTGATCCTGTTACAAAGATTAGAGGACTGGGTAGGTATTTCTGGTACTGCCCTTCAATGGTGTAAGTCCTATCTTGAAGACAGGAAGTACTTTGTTGAAATCGGTAACTGTGTCTCAGACCAAATGGCCCTGACCTGTGGGGTGCCCCAGGGGTCCATCCTGGGACCTCTTTTGTTCAGTCTTTACATGCTCTCTTTAGGCCAGTTAATAAGCAGCATTAACGTATCCTACCACAACTATGCAGATGACTCAGATTTACATCTCACTGACAGCAGGTGAATATGGACCTGTGGATTCACTCTGTCACTGCATCCAACAGATCAATGAGTGGATGAGAAACAACTTTCTCCAGCTAAACACAGACAAGACTGAAATAATCACCGTTGGCCCACAGAAACAAAGACAAGGTGTCTGTAGTCACCTTGAGTCTTTTTCACTAAAACCTAAAGTCAGGTTAGAAATCTCGGGGTAATCATGGACCTGAACTTCAGCAGTCACATTAAATCTATATCATCATCAGCATTTTACCATCTCAAAAACATTGCCAGAATCAAAGGTATACTGTCTAAACCAGACCTAGAGAGACTTATTCGTGTGTCTCCAGCAGGTTAGACTACTGTAACAGTCTGCTCACTGGACTCACTAAACAAGCTGTAAGACAGCTGTAGGACATCCAGAACGCTGCTGCTCGGGTCCTGACCAAAACCAGGAAGTACGACCATATTAGTCCTGTCCTCAGGTCTCTGCACTGGCTTCCTGTTGCTCAGAGAATAGACTTTAAAACATCTCTGCTTGTGTACAAGTCTCTCCATGGCTTAGCACCAAAGTACATCTCTGACCTGTTGGTCCCATATGAACCATCTGGGACTCTGAGAACCTCAGGGACAGGTCTCTGCTGGTCCCAGAGTCAGGACTAAACTCGGTGAAGCAGTGTTTCAGTTTTATGCAGCTAAACTCTGGAACAGTCTTCCTGACGATGTTAGACAGGCCTCTACTCTGACAATGTTCAAGTCCAGACTTAAAACCTTTCTTTTTAGCTTTCCATGTCACCTGAAAGTGTTTTATCTGCAATCTTTTCTTTCAATTTAATTAATTAATTAAATTAATTAATTCTTTAAATTTAATTGATTCTTAATTATAATTTTTAAATTTGATTTTATTATTTTATTGTTTTAATTTATATCTTGTGTTTGTACTTTTAAACTTGCCTTTTTTTCTGTAAAGCACTTTTAATTACTGTATGAATTGTGCTATACAAATAAACTTGCCTTGCCTTCTCGAAGGTGCTCCAACTGTGGACTCAACTGTTCTACTGGGGGACTTCAACGCTCACCTTGGCAGCAACTGTTACATCTGGAGGGGTGTGATTTGGAGGAACGGCCTCCTTGATCTGAACCCAAGTGGTATCTTGTTACTAGACTTGTCCATAACAAACACCATGTTCGAGCACAGGGGTGTTCACAAGTGCACGTGGCACCAGCACACCCTAGGCCGAAGGTTGATGATCAACTTTGTGTCTTGGACACTCGGGTGAAGAGAGGGGCTGAGCTGTCAACCAATCACCACCTGGTGGTGGGTTAGATCCGATGGCAGGGGAGGAAGCCGGACAGACTCAGCAGGCCCAAACGTGTTGTGAGGGTCTGTTGGGAACATCTGGCTGAGCCCTCTGTCAGAAGGGTCTTCAACTCCCACCTCCAGGAGAGCTTCAACCAAATCCCAAGGAAGGTCCGAGTGGACCATGTTCTCCACCTTCATTGTCAGCGCAGCTGTTCGGAGCTGTGGCCGTAAGGTCACTGGTGCCTGTTGTAGCGGCAACCCCCGAACCCGGTGGTGGACACTGGAACTAAGGGATGCCGTCAGGCTGAAGAAGGAGCCCTATCAAGCCTGGTTGGCTTGTGGGACTCCTGAGGCAGCTGACGGTTACTGGCAGGCCAAGTGTGCTGCGGCCTGGGCGTTCATGAAGGCAAAAACTCGGGTCTGGGAGGAGTTTAGGGAATCCATGGAGGAGGACTCTTGGTTGGCCTTGAAGAAATTCTGGCAAACCGTCCAACGCCTCAGGAGGGGAAAGCAGTGTCTCACTAACACTGTTTACAGTGGAAGTGGAGAGCTGTTGACCTCAACTGGGGATGCTGTTGGGTGGTGGAAGGAATACTTTGAGGATTTCCTCACTCCCACTGATACACCTTCCACTGAGGAAGCAGAGGGGAGGACTCAGAGGTGGTCTCGACCATTACCCAAGCCGAAGTCACTGAAGTGGTTGGAAAGCTCCTTGGTGGCAGGGCACCAGGGGTGGACGAGATTCACCCTGAGTATCTCAAGTCTCTGGATGTTGTGGGGCTTTTGTAGCTAACACATCTCTGCAACATTGCATGGCAGTCGGGGACAATGCCTCTGAACTGGCAGACTGGGGCGGTGGTCCCAGAGGGGGACCAGAGGGTGTGTTCCAACTACAGGGGGATTACACTTCTCAGTCTTCCCGGAAAAGTCTACAGCAGGGTACTGGAGAGGAGAATTCAGCCAATATTCAAACCTCAGATTGAGGAGGAACAATGTGGTTTTCGTCCTGGTTGTGGAACACTGGACCAGCTCTACACCCTTTATCAGGTGCTCGAGGGTTCATGGGAGTTTGCTCAACCAGTCCACATGTGTTTTGTGGATTTGGAGAAGGCAGGCATTCACTCATGTCCCTCGTAATGATCTGTGGGGGGTGCTCTGGGAGTATGGGGTCTGGGGCCGGAGGGAGTCTGGTTTGGGAACCACAGGATTTCATCTCTGCTTTTTGCAGATGATGTTGTCCTGTTGGCTTCATCCAACCAGGACCTTCAGTGTCCACTGGAGTGGTTTGCAGCCGAGTGTGAAGCTGCTGGGATGAGAATCAGCATCTCCTAGTCCAAGGCCATGGTTCTCGACCAGAAAAGGGTGGCTTGCCTCAAGTGAAGGAGATCAAGTATCTCGGGGTCTTGTTCACGAGAGAGGGAAGGATGAATCACGAGTTTGACAGGCGGATTGATGCAGCATCTGCAGTAATGTAGTCGTTTTATCGGTTGGCTGTGATGAAGGACATACCGCCTTGTGGATGCCCGATTCCGTCAGACCTCAGAAGCTAAGCAGGGTAGGGCCTGGTCAGTACCTGGATGGGAGACCGCTGGGGAACACCAGGAAGCTGGTGTGAATGTGAATGTGAGTGAGTGGGGACTACGGATGGAAATTATCTCTGAGCTATAATCTGGTGTATTTACGGCACTAGCCGTTCATTAATATACGCTGTACCATTCAAAAAAAAAAAGAAAAAAGAAGGAGCTAATTTGAAAGCCAAAGCTCTCTATTTATCAGTCGATCTACGTTCCTACTCTTACCTATGGTTCCTGGGCATCTTTGACTGCTGCCTCTGTGACCCGTTCTCAGATAAGCGGTAGAAGATGGATGGAACCTCAAACAACATTTGATGAAAAGTATCAAAATCGAGTTGAAATTTTAGTAATGTGACAACACTAGTCTATAGTGATTTCTTTACATTAATTCCAGCATAGTCTTTATAGAATGACTGAGTTGCAGCTGACACCCTTGGGCCTTGTATATATGAAAAGTCCTGGTCCTTCTGGAAATGTGTCTGTCCCGTTCATCTGATTTCAATGACTCCACTTCCTCAATTTAGTGATTAAGAGGTCAGGCGCTGACCCCAGAGTGGAGCAGAGGGTCCTGTGGTGAGTTCCCAGCAGCTCACACCAGAGGAGCCGTCCCTTCACCAGAGGATCTCCAGCTCTCACTCAGAGCCGAGGTGGAAAGAAACTATACAGGCTCCAGTCAATTCCGAAAGTCTCTAAATGAGTACAAGTATTTTTGGCATCAAGTAGGAAGTACACTGAATGTGTAATCAGAAGTCCTAGGTATTTATTTATTTTTTTTTATTTATTTATTTATATGGGACAGCGTGTATTAATGAACAGCAGCTAGTGCCGTAAATACACCGGATTATAGCTCAGAGCTAATTTCCATCCGTAGTCCCCTCTCACACATTCGGGTACGGAGTAGTATTTGCTGTCAAATTGGAAGATGTAAAATTGTTTACAGATAGTTAGAACTTAAGTAAACTTTACATACAATACTTTTTACTTTTACTCAAGAAATATGTTTTGTTGTTCGAGAACAGATATTCAATACTTCTTTCAGCTCAGACTCAAACGGTGTAGTGTATGACTACAAATACCAGTTCTAGTACACCCTGTTCATTTGAGTGGTGCTGCTGTAAAACAGAGTAGACAGCAGACTTGTCCTCCAGACATGAAGACGGGCTTTCAGTAAACTGAAGTCTGTCTTTCAGCAAATAGGATGATGTTGATCATAACCTGCAGCCAGAGGTGAAGGCAATAATCCTCATTTGGCCAAAGACACTGTTATGCAAATGAGTTTGCACAGAATTAATCATCACCAATTGACCGCAAATAATCATTGAATAATTAAGTAGGTGATTTTTTTCATTTCAGAACCCCAACTGTCAGTGCAGCAGCCCAGTGTCTATAAAATGTACAATTTTAGTTATAAATCTGAGTCAGTGATTATAAAACAGACTCAGAGGACACAGGTAGTGATGAAGCTGGATGTGTAGATGTAGATGAAATAGAAAAAGCAGTACATATAACACTGGCTAAAAAGAAACAGTTTCTGTTGTTTAACATATTTTTCATTGTAAATATGATTTCTGATGTGATAATTCACTCACGTATCTCTTAAGTACATTTGAAAGTTTTTGTCTGATAACAAAGTACAGTCTCGTATGAAGTTGGTGACTGGAGATATTCATTAAATACAACTGCAAGAAAAAGCATGTGAACCCTTAGGAATTACTTGGATTCCTGCATGATTTGGTCATAAAATGTAACCTGATCTTCATCTAAGTCACAACAATAGACAAACACAGTCTGCTTAAACTAATGCTGCAAAAACAATTAAATGTTTTCATATTTTTATTGAACATCTATGTAAATATTTACAATGCAGGATTGAAAAAGTATGTTAATCCCTAGGCTAATGACCTCTTCAAGAGCTAATTGGAGATTAGGTCTCAGCCAACCTGGAGTCCAATCAGTGTGAGAAGATTGTTGGTGTGGGTTAAAGTGGCCCTGCCCAATAAAAAACACACCCCAGCTTTGAGTTTGCCATTCTAAAGAACCATTGCTTGATGGGAACCATGTCTAGCACAAATGAGCTCTCAGAAGACCTACAAGTAAGAATTGTTGACAAGCATAAAGCTGGAAAGGGTTACAAAAGTAACTCTAAAACAGATGATGTTCCTAAGTCCACAGTACAACAGATTGTCTATAAATGGAGAAGGTTCAGCACTGCTGCTACTCTCCCTAGGAGTGGTCGTCCTGTGAAAATGCACAAAATGCTTAATGAGGTGAAGAAGAATCCTAGAGTGTCAGCTAAAGACTTACAGAAATCTTTGGCACAAGCTAACATCTTTGTTCACAAAGTCTACAATAGGTAAAACATTGAATAAGAATGGACTTCATGGGAGGACACTACAGAGGAAGCTACTGCTGTCCAAGAAAAATATTGCTGCATGTTAAAAGTTTGCAAAAGAGCTCCTAAATGTTCCATAGCACTACTGGCAAAATATTCTGCGGACAGATGAATCCAAAGTTGACTTATTTGGAAGGAACACACAACGCTATGTGTGGAGAAAAAAAGGCACAGCACACCAACATCAAAACCTCATCCCAGCTGTGAAGTATGGTGGAGGAGCATCATGGTTTGGGGCTGCTTTGCTGCCTCAGGGCCCAGACAAATCTATTGTCAACAGAAAAATCCATTCCCAAGTTTATCAAAACATTCTGCGGAAAAAAACGTAAGACCATCTGTCAACCAACTGAAGCTCAACAGAGGATGGGCAATGCAACAGGACACTGTCTCAAAACATAGAAGCAAATCAGCAAACAACAGAATGGCTTCAATAGAAGAAAATACGCCTTCTGGAGTGGCCCAGTCAGAGTCCTGACCTCAGCCCAATTGAGATGCTGTGGCATGACCTCAAAAGAGCGATTCACACAAGACATCCCAAGAATATTGTTGAACTTAAACAGTTTTGTAAAGAGGAATGGTCCAAAATTCCTGCTGAGCATTGTGCAGGTCTGATCTTTACTACAGAAAATATTTGGTTGAGGTTACTGCTGCCAAAGGAGGGTCAACCAGTTATTAAATCTAAAGGTTCACATACTTTTTCCACCCTGCACTCTGAATGGTTACATAAACGTTCAATAAACACACGAAGGTTCATGTACTTTCTCTTGCAACTGTCTCAGCCTCTGTTTATTCAGTGCAAAGTACTGCCTTTTGAATTATGATGAACAAATGATTATGTGACTGGTAAACATATATTCATATATTTAAGTTTAATATGAACATTCATATAACTGACATATAATATCAGTGATTTAGTAACATCCTGCATTGCTGTAAATGTGGGGTATGTTGTACTTATGAGCACTCAATCTCTAAAATCAACACATATATTTAGAACTTGTTACCATAGTTGTGATGAATTATGATTGAACACAGTGATAAATGGATTAAAGGACTCGTACATCAATGTTTATAAAGTCAAACTTAATTTTATTTTTATTTTTTTCTACGTTTAGGTCTTTGGGGGTTAATGGTTTGTGGAATAATGCACTTATCCTATTTGTCCAAATCTTTAAAGACATGTGAATGGTTGTCTATTCCTGATTGTCTCGAAGCGTTAGCCATGCGACTAACTGGCCTCTGACCACAGTGCCTCAAGCAGTTACTAAGCTTAGCGTAAAAAGCAGCTGGGCAGATCCCTGTACTTTCAATCCCAAGAGTACTTCTCTGCGGGCTAAGTGTATATGAGTAATAGGTGTAACTCCAAAAAATCTGGAGCTCCACTTCTGACCGCAGCACTGTCTTTTATCACTAATGGTATCACCAAAGTGAGTTAAGAGGGAAATGAGCCTGTGATAGTTCAATACTGTTCATTACAGAGCTCAGACAGCATACTGCCAGCTGAAGTGGGCAGAGTGAGCCACTGTCGGTGTGTGCACAGAATTTAGAGAATGTTCTTTCTTTAAAGCGGCTCCTTTACAAAGAGGCTCCAGTTTCATTGCTGCCCTCTCTACAAGAAGAGGAGCACACCAAGGCGACCTGTCCTAAAGCACGCTGCCATCTGTGTGTTTGATATTGCAATTAAACGCGTATTTTTCATTTTTTGTGGCTGAGACGGTCCCTGGGGCCCCACTGTCCCAGAAGTGTGGTGGGAAAAGCCCAGCATCCCCCTGCCATAGGTCAAAGGTCGTAAGCATAAACACAGTCAAGAGGATATGTTATCCTTGGGTCCCATGGTTGGGAGCCGTGAGCAGGAGTTAGTGAGTCATGTCTGGGACGACGCCTTTCCCCACCCCACATTGAAGAGGGTCAACTCAAATAAACTTCCTCTCTGTGATTATCCAATCCGAATGGGACGAGCCTGCCTCCGGCCCGGACGTCCCAGAGGGCCCTGCCGCAGCAGGGCTTCCACACAGCTACAGCCCCTCACAACACTCAGCCAAAAACTAACAACAGCTGTCCTGACACTGACCACAGAGTATCTATCCACAGACATAAGGACCACTCTGTGATAAACACTGTTTAATAAGCTTTTAACAAGGGTCACACAGAGTTACACTACAAGCAACATGAGACCAAAGAGGACAGCAGCGAAAACATAGAGGGACATAGAGAGGGACAGAGGGACAGAAGGGCAGAGGGAAAGACAGAGACAAAGGGACAGAGAGACAGAGGAACAGTGACAGGGACAGACAGAGACACAGAGAGAGACAAAGGAACAGAGAGAGGGGCAGACCCACAGAGGGGCAAAAGGACAGAGAGAGAGACATAGGGGCGGCAACCCCCGAACCCGGTGGTGGACACCGGAAGTAAGGAATGCCGTCAGGCTGAAGAAGGAGTCCTACCAAGCTTGGCTGGCTCGTGGGACTCCTGAGGCAGCCGACGGGTACCGGCAGGCCAAGCGTGCCGCTGCCCGGGCAGGTTGTGGAGGCAAAAACTCGGGTCTGGGAGGAGTTCAGGGAGGCCATGGAGGAGGACTATCGGTTGGACCTCGAAGAAATTCTGGCAAACCGTCTGCTTCCTCAATGGAAGACGTGTCGGCGGGATTGAGGAGATCCTCGAAGTATTCCTTCCACCGCCCGACAACATCCCCAGTCGAGGTCAGCAGCCCCCCACCTCCACTGTAAACAGTGTTGGCAAAGCACTGCTTTCCCCTCCTAAGGCTGGGGACTCAGAGGTGGACTCGTTCATCACCCAAGCTGAAGTCACCGAGGTGGTTAAAAAGCTCCTCGGTGGCAAGGCACCGGGGGTGGATGAGATCCGCCCTGAGTACCTCAAGTCTCTGGATGTTGTGGGGCTGTCGTGGCTGACACGTCTTTGCAACATCGCGTGGCGGTCGGGGACAGTACCTCTGGACTTACAGACCAGGGTGGTGGTTCCTCTTTTTAAGAAGGGGGACCGGAGGGTGTGTTCCAACTACAGGGGGATCACACTTCTCAGCCTCCCCGGGAAAGTCTTTTCCAGGGTACTGGAGAGGAGAATTCGGCCGATAGTCGAACCTCGGATTCAGGAGGAACAATACGGTTTTCGCCCCGGTCGTGGAACAGTGGACCAGCTCTATACCCTCCATAGGGTGCTTGAGGGTTTGTGGGAGTTTGCCCAACCTGTCCACATGTGCTTTGTGGATTTGGATTTCGTGGTATCCTGTCGGGGGTGCTCTGGGAGTATGGGGTCCGAGGCCCTTTGCTAAGGGCTGTCCGGTCCCTGTAGGAACAGAGCAGGAGTTTGGTTCGCATTGCCGGTTGCAAGTCAGACCTGTTCCCAGTGCATGTTGGACTCCGGCAGGGCTGCTCTTTGTCACCGGTTCTGTTCATAATTTTTATGGACAGAATTTCTAGGCGCAGCCAGGGGCCGGAGGGAGTCTGGTTTGGGAACCACAGGATTTCATCTCTGCTTTTAGCAGATGATGTTGTCCTGTTGGCTTCATCAGGCCAAGACCTTCAGCATGTGCTGGGGCGGTTTGCAGCCGAGTGTGAAGCGGCTGGGATGAGAATCAGCACCTCCTAAGTCCGAGGCCATGGTTCTCGACCGGAAAAGGGTGGTTTGCCCTCTCCAGGTTGGAGGGGAGCTCCTGCCTCAAGTGGAGGAGTTCAAGTATCTTGGGGTCTTGTTCACGAGTGAGGGAGGCATGGAGCGTGAGATTGACAGGCGGATTGGTGCAGCAGTCTGCAGTAATGCGGTTGTTGTATCGGTCTGTTGTGGTAAAGAAGGAGCTGAGCCGAAAGGCAAAGCTCTCGATTTACCGGTTGATCTACGTTCCTACTCTCACCTATGGTCATGAGCTTTGGGTCATGACTGAAAGGACAAGATCCCGGATACAAGCGGCCGAAATGAGTTTCCTCCGCAGGGTGGCTGGGCGTTCCCTTAGAGATAGGATGAGGAGCTCTGTCACCCGGGAGGAACTCGGAGTAGAGCCGCTGCTCCTCCACATTGAGAGGAGCCAGCTGAGGTGGCTCAGGCATCTGTTCCGGATGCCTCCTGGACGCCTTCCTAGGGAGGTGCTCCGGGCATGTCCCACCGGGCGGAGGCCCCGGGGAAGACCTAGGACACGCTGGAGGGACTACGTCTCTCGGGTGGCCTGGGAACACCTTGGGGTGCCCTCCGGTAGAGCTGGAGGAAGTGTCTGCGGAGAGGGAAGTCTGGGCATCTCTGCTTAGACTGCTGCCCCCGCGACCCGGCCCCAGATAAAGCGGAAGAAGATGGATGGATGGATGGATGGATGGAACTTGGTGCAATCGGTTTCCCCAATTCATTTGAGTTAACTTAACTTGTCAGGTTTTACAGTGCATGTGACACAGCTGTTAGACCCCTAGAGCCTCAGAAAGGTTAGATCTGGTTCTGGTCAAGTCAGTCACTGCAAATCTGCAGCTGTCTTTTTAGGTGCTATAACAGCCTAGGATCAGATAGGCCTACAAAATAAAAAAAGAAATACATTGTGGAAAAATACATGAATTATATACAAGACAAGCCCAGCTGAAAATGTTTTGGAACCATTGCACCAATAATAATTTTCTTATTACATTTGTGGGAATTTATTACATTTGCAGACATGGCATGACCTTCCCACAAATGTAATAAACAACTGCAAATGTAATAGTTATTAAGTTTGTGGAAAATTTTGTTATTACATTTGCAGTGGGAAATCTTTCATGGAACTTGCAATATTTGTTGTTACTTTTGTGGGTTTATTACATTTAAATCATACATTTTTTATTACATTTGTTTATTTATTATGTTTGTGGGGATTATTACATTAACAGATGTTACAGGGTCCAACAAGGTGTACTGTATAACAAGTAAATCCAACCCAGTGGAGGTGTGCAATGAGAAAGGGGTCTGCATTGTTTAATTTTTGGATGTACTACATATGAGTACACTAACTTGTCACTACTTGTTTCAGTATTTATGTAGTTGCAGTAATAAGTGCAAGACTGTAAAAGTACTCTGTAATGACAATAGGTTGGGTGAGTCTGAGCTGTCCTGATATTTGGAGTATGTGAAGAGTCAAACACAGCTTTAACCTTAAACGGCGTGACACACCAACTTGCCTGACCCTGCCAGTAAAGGCAGGCCGTCTGTTCTTCAGCAGGTAAAATAACTGTTTATAACAGCAGGCGGCACTAGTCACTAAACTCTGCTGTTAATGAGCTTCTTTAAATAAATACGGCAACAATTAAGTAGTTTATAAGTATTAATCAATAAATAATAATCATACATGCTACAATAAACCCCTCTTATCACATTAATGAGTAAAACAGACTGGACTTTTGCAGCTGTTTGCTTCAGAGGGAGGCTGCTATATTCCTCTGGAGAAGTTAAGGTAAGCTAACTGTAGCACACTATCACGACAGTAAGGAAATTGTTTAATAGTTTATAATGTAATGGTAATCAGGAGCTGTGAGACAGACTGTGAAAGGTGCCCAGCACTAATCAGAGCGACATCAGAACGTTCAATCAGCCAAACCTACAGCCGACTGGCTCCTGCCACAGTAGAGCTCTCTTGGGGCTCTATGGTGATCAACAGCATTAGTGATGGGTCTCTAAGAATCAATTCTTAGGAGCAAATTAGAAGAGTCAACTGTAATTGAGAGCCAAAATTTCAGCTGCTCATGCTCAGCTCTGCAAATCAACTGCACAAAGGAAAGCAAAATTTTATTTTGATGACCATGCAGCCAATCCCATATTTTCTGAAACTAGCCAAAACCAAAAAGAAGCAGCATCCAGCTGCATTTTGATTGTATATGAGACAGGAAAGATGAGTACAGTGTGAGTACTGTGACTCTGACCTCGCTCTTTACAAACAACGCCTCCAGACCATCTCTCCTAATCTTCTCCTGAGGTGTGCGTACATACAGCAGGATGAACTCAGTAGGATGTCAGGAGGACTGACTACACATGAGAGGAGAGAGTCTGTGTGCTGCAATCTAATTTACGTGCAGCGCATCCACAGATGCACAGCATGCGCGTCATCAGGCCATCCTGCATACAAACAGCTGATTGCTCCGGACACAGCACTCAGGGTGCCCCAAAAATCACCTTTGGGATTTCAGGAGAGGGTCCAGGTGACAGTGCATGTTTGTAAAGGGCATCATGCATGACAGAGGGTTCTCTGTACAGAAGAGGATCAAATTAGACACAAGTCTGGAAGATTGTGATGCTAGAGAGAGTATGGCAAGCTGGTTTAGTGAAGGCCAAAGATCAAGAAGGCCAAACTATAGAGTTGGCCATCCGAGGGGCATGTGATGTTCAGTTTGAAGCCCTTAAAACACTTTTAATTTAGATTTTGTTTTTATTTCATATATCTTGATCTGTTTTAAGTTTAAATTTCAGCTTAGTGAAGCACTTTAAGCACCAACACTTTTTCAGTAAGTTCCCTTTCTTGTATAACTGTGCTTCTATTAAAGAACTTTATGTTGACAGGATTGTTAGTTAATCATTTACAAGTCAATATTGCCTATATGGACAGCAAAAAAAAAAAAAAGTGAACCTGTAAAACTGCAGTGTTAAATGTGATACAGTCGAAAATTTGGGTGCACCTAACTTTTGTGCTGGTGCATCTAAGAAAAAAAGTTAGACGCACCAGTGCAACCAGTGCAAAAAGTTAGTCTAGAGCCCTGGATATGTTGCAGCAGCAAATTCTGTTAGCATTTGCCAGAGCTGACTCTTTGCAACCCAGTAGCATAAGATTTATGTTGGACACAGCCTACTTTAATAATCTGTAGTCTTTACAAAATTTTCATTATTAGCTTTTCTGAATCGATTCAGAATCTTTTTAAAGAAACGATCAATGCATCTAGGCGGTGGGCCGAAGCCGTCCATATGCTTTCGTTATCCAAAATACAGATCTCCATCGAGGGAGGACACAGAATTTTACATATAGAAAGTGTATATTATCCTCAGTTATATTATGATGGTCACCACTTGAAAATCTTGCACATTATTACAAACGCAACACATTTAGCTCATTATTTGATCAGGCAAACGCTCCGGCCGATTACACTTCATGAACGAATAGTATGCTCAGATTTTGACAACTGACCAATCAGAGGCTGCGCCCTAATGCAGCTGTTCAACTGACAGAAGCAGGATCACGTAACTACAGGGACAAGTCTCCATCTCCGTAAAAGTACAATAGTATGACATTCTTCTTTCTAATTGACTCTTTTTCCTCACGCAATTGCAAACTTAAAGGATTTTGCTTTACATGTTGTGTAAATGGAACAGTCCATTCATGTTAAAGCATTTTAAAGATAAGACACACCGCGTCTGCTGTGAATTGTTTATGGCAACGATTACAGTGCCCTATGTATTCTCGTGAAAGTGCACGATACGACCAGGTGCAGTTAAGACTGGTCTTAGTGACCACTGGTGCACTCGGTACTAACTCTGTTTCCTACGTCGGACGTAGCTACGCCCGGCGTCAGAGTTAGGACTGACTTAAGTTAAGCCCAGCTGCTGCACTCCGCTCCAGAGGTTTAGTGACAGTCGCTCATCTTCTCTTATAAAAGCACAGGTGGGCGGGGTTTAGTGCCGGTTCTCCAGCAGCAGGTGGTTTCTCAGCGTGTGATTGGCTGATAACAGATAGCTGCCCACTGTCTTTGCCTTGTAAAAGTATTACAGAAAATATGCAGATTTACAAAAAAAACGTGCAAGAAGTATGACAGGCAACAATTTTATTTTGATTCCTTGAAAACTGTTGCTGTTGTTAGGAAAAAACTGGGTCCTCCCTCGATAGGGATCTATCAAATGCACAATAGATATAGAATAGATTTTTTTCCCCACTTCTACTGCAAACTGCATAAAAACTAGGCTTTTATGAAAACTTTGATAAAGAATAGTTTACTGACACACAAATCTTTCATAATTGCTAAATTAGGCCTAATTAAAATACTCGCAGTGATACTAAATGAAGAGCCATTTGGGAGCCACAAGAGCCAGCTTTTCTAAGGGAGCCAAGCCAAAAAGAGCCAAATCTTTGAAATGAGCCAGACCGCCCATCACTACAAGCCCTGACTGAAAATATTATTTGTTTTTATGCTCTGATGTTGTTCTGAACTTGTATGTGCTCACAGCCCGGTACCAACATTAATGTTCTATCCCATTCATTTCTACGAGGGAGCAAAATAAAAATATTCATTTAGATGTTTTTGGGCAGCAGGAATGAATGGTTGTTGTTTAGATATTTATTAAAAATTACTCTGAATAAATAATAAAATATAATATATATATATAATAAATATAATATATAAATGAATAAATAATAAATAAATATAATCCAGATCTGAGTGTCTGAGTGTCAGTGCCTTTTGCTGAAGTTAACTTATAAAATAAGATTTGTTGTGATTGATGAATTAAATCTGAGCATACAATGTAAAACTATTGTGGTCCAACACTTTCTGTTACTATTTGTCCTGCATAACATTGAAATTAAGAAATGTAAATTACATATTAATTAAGTTATAAGCTATTTTCATAAGAAATATTTAAAAAGAAAATGCATTAATGTTGAATCTGATTATTTATATCAAAGACCATAATCTCACAGTATGTATCTTACCACAACAAATAATTTGCATATTAATAATAGACATTTTGCCTGCCCTGAACTCAGTTAAATACTAGTTGCCTATAGAATGTGGTGCTGTCATCTAAAACCCAGCAATTGTATTATTGTTTTTTAGATTGTCTTTTTGTGATTCAGGACACAGCTCTGGGGTTGTAAGTGGTTTGTTTTGTCGGACCTGCAGTGGACCAGAGACACGCTTCAGAAATCTGGAATCTCTAAAACTACAGCAGAGTGTTGGGTACAGCAGCAGGCCAGCGCCGCACAGAGCGCTCCTGTTAGAGAGGACCCGAGTGTGTGCCACAAAGACATATCGGATGACCACAGACTAACCATATTAAAGTAAATCTGAGCTGAAACTCTGCACTGACAGATAAATGGAACTCAGTAAAGCTGATCGAACACACCGCAGTACACTGGACCAAAATTATTTTTTCTACAACCTCAAATCCTTACATGACATAGAGCTCATTTATTTTATTTCTTTAGTGGGGACAGTGCACATTAGTGAACGATCATATACATGTGTACAGACTGTAAATGAGCCGGACTGTAACATAGTTGCTAAATTTCATCTGTTGTTCCAAGGCGGGTAAAACAGAACAACACAGTGAAGAGTGCACAATGCCAAACATGAAACAAATTAACACACATTAGGACATCAGGACCATTTAAAATGAGTTAAAATGATCACAGGACTCATTTCTTTTATGAAACTGTTCAAGTTGCTTTGTAAAGGAGAGATAAGTGGGAATTCTCTTGTATTTGTCAGCATGATGTTCCAAAGCTGACTTCCTCTGACTGACTACAGTTTGTCCAAATGTGTGTTTCTGAATGGGATCTCCTCTAGTTGAGGCTCTGGTGCTAAAACTTCTCACAGTTTTTGGTTTAATGTGTTTAGAAAGTAGATGCAAGGCAAGTCCAGGAAGAGTTTTGTATCAAACAGCAGTTTTTTTTTAAGTGAATAAAGTTTTGGAAGCTCATGAGTTAACTTAGGTAGCACGTGTTTCACCTTTACCACAGCTCATTTCCCAGAATACCCCTCTTATCTTGCACCTTTTCCTCTGAAGCTAAAATGTTTTACTTCCAGTACAGATACCATTTGGTGACGTATAACTGACCTTACACATTTTTCTCATAAGACTGTGTTCCTAAAGGTTCAGACAGAGGGTTAAAAATAACTGCAGTATGACACACAAACAGTGACGTGGTGACCAGATATTACAACATTTAACAAAACATTTAGCCAGTGGCTAAAAAAATGTCCCAGAAACTAATATCTGTGTTTTTGGCCTGTAATAAAGAGATGTGTTCACAGCTCTGAGTATGACCAGGGGTAGACTCTAACTAAGTTAGAAGAAACTAAGTTTTTCAGAATCTGTACTTAACTTGAGTTCTGTTTTTTGGGAAAATGTATTATTATTTATTCCTCTACATTTGCAAGATAAATATAACACTTTTTACTCCACTACATTTCTATAAAGGCAGAAGTAACTTCTGCAGCTGACTGTCTTCATGTAGTTTCTGGTTTGTGTGGTTGGTCATTTGGTCACTATCTAAAGATAATCAGTTACTCATTGACTTGCCTTAAACCTGGGTCAGTAATGTGTCCTGGTTTACTATTACTACCTTCACTTTGTGTTTGGATAGTCCTCAATTATCAATTGATTCATCTCAGTTTAGACTTGGGTTAGACCTGCTTCAGTCCTAGAACTGGGTTAGAAACCTTTTATCAATGTGACATCTGTGGTTTCTGCAAATTAAACTTTTTTTCTCTAAAATGGGACACAATTAATCCTTAAAACATTGTCCTCAAATAAAACAGATTACATTAACCCTGTTTTCAGTCTTAACTCAGTTTTGACAAAATATGCATGTACTGCATTCTACTTTTGTACAACAGTATTCTGCTAAATCGACTTTTGAGCTTTCAACCATGTTATAATGTTTCTCAAAAACAGACCTGGAGTAGTATTTTATTTCATTCAGGCATGTTTGTGTAATCCTGTATGCTGAGGCCATCCTCTTCTACCGATCTAAAAACGCTCAGTCTCACAGTTCTACATAGAATCGTGAAACCAGGAGGTGCTCCTGAGTGTTTCTAAAGGCCATACATCGTCACCAGACTTATTCTTAACATTTCATCGCTTAAACCACAGCCATTACGAAGCAGTCAGCTTATTTATGTTAGCCTAATGTTGCTAACAGCCTTGTTAAATAGCCATTTTATGCTTTGTCAGTCCCCACTGTTACCAGAGGGTGGGGTGGGGTGGGGTGGGGGGGGGGGGGGGGGGGGCAGGCACCTAATCCAAGCATTCTCAGCCAATTTACTGTAACAGCTCCCCAACAGAAGAGGTTTTCCATACAAATACATTACTTTAAGCTATAAAATGAGAATTATTAATGCAAAGGTTTTCAGAAAGCCTGAAAAAAAAAACATAATATAAAAAATATATAAAAATTATACCATAATTATATGGGTGGTACAGAAGCACAATACTCCAAGCGATTCACTTAAAGAGCAACTCAACCCTGGCCCAGGCCTGACCTACTGCCAGAGAATGAAAATGGTCTAAAAAGTGAGCAGAAACCAGGCAGAGACAGAGGGGGAGAACTGAGGGAGGAGTGAGGCCTGGTCCTGTGGTGTGGTAACACAGGTGAGATAGTGTGGTAAAATACTACCTCACACTTATCTATAATAATAATAATAATAATAATAATAATAATAATAATAATAATAATTCATCAGATTTATATAGCGCTTTTTTGGACACTCAAAGACGCTTTACATACAAACAAAAGTAAAATTGTCTATCTGCAACTACTGAGCAGAAGCACCCACCGTTTGACTCTAGGAGGGCAGCACTCCGACAGTTTTCACCACAAAATGTGAATTTAAACGTCTTTTTAAAAACAGTCAAAGATACAACTATAAATAGTGGGATGTATCAATAATGTCCCTTTTTTTGTTTGTTTGTTGTTGTTTGTTTGTTTTTTTGTTATTTGTTTTTTTTTTATTAAATTAAAATGTATCTAAATACATTTTTTGCCTGTCACACCATAGGATACTGATTTTAGTAATTCATGAAAAACATTTTGTTTAAGACTCACAACACAAACATTTAGTTTTTATTCCTAAAATTTGTTGACAAAAACACTTTTTGTTTCAGCTTAAACCTCATCCACCCATGTTCTATACTGCCCCTCAAAATCTAGGGGCAGGTATGGTGGAGCCTTGTGAGGGCACTATGGGTGTGTGCTGAGAGACAGATATGGGTGTGGCTCTATTTTGAATACTTGTGTCTATAAAAAGTTACAATATATGGATTCAAAAATCCAACCTCATTCAGGTTTTGGTTTTCATTTTTACCACACAGACTCAACTTACACACCGCCATCCACTCATGCATTCTATCATACCAACACAAATGTGCACCAACAGTAGTTCTTGGTTTTCTTGTAGTGGCTTGAGCAGTGGTGGAATGTAATGTAATTAGTAAAGTAATTAGTTACTTTACTTAAGTACAATTTTCATGTATCTGTACTTTACTTGAGAACATTTTACAAGGGGTATTTTTACTACTTCTACTTTTTACTCCACTAAATTTATGAGTTGATTTGAAGTACAAAGTAATTTGAGTTTTGGTTTAAAATCATGTGTTTTTGCCGTGCCCTCATTTTACACACACAGAACATAATTATAAAAGACTTCTTTAGAAACATCAGAATAATAAAAGACAACAGACCTCAGCGACAGATTCAGTCTCTTCTACTGCAGCAGTTTGTTCTTTTCATCTGGACTCAGCAAAATCCCTCACATTTAACACATTCATGAGTTGTCAAGTCTATATGAAATATTTTAGAAGTACATTTTAAAATAAGTACTTTTATACTTTTACTTAAGTAGATTTTTTAACATGATACTTTGACTTTTACTTGAGTAAATATTTGCACATTTATCTGTAATTTTACTTAAGTAAAGAAATTGAGTACTTCTTCCACCACTGGGCGTGAGAGTGAAGGCTGAGGCCGGCAGTGTATCTAAGGGCGCTCTCCTTTGTCACCTGCTAATTCTGAAGCTGATGTCATTGTTGACTTTTCTTTGTGAATCTTGTTGCAATCTTAAAAAGTAACCACAATATTTTAAGTTTTCAGCAGCTGGCTTTTGTTGCTGTTCCCGTTCAGAGAGACAAACTGAAGACATTGTTTGCTTGCGTTGCATCTTTCGTTTCTCTGATTGGTTATTCTGCCTCTGGTAGTTCTGCTTCCTGGAAATCCAATCTTAAGACAGCCCTGGAGTGTTTCTGAGTACCACAGACAGAAGCGCCCTGCAGAGACCGTAGGGTGTCCCCTGCTCTGGACACACATAGAAGAATGTGCACTTGTGGGTGAGGAGGAGTCTCCTCACATCACCACTACACCAGCAGAGTGTGCAGACAGCCCCTTATTACAGCTCTTTATGGTTGACCTGTGGGAGACGCTGACCTCACCTCTGATTACAGTGGCTCAGGCTCCAGCCAGCACAGGTGTCATTAGGCCAATCCATGTGCTCAACAACATGTGTGTCATTTGTTTGGTGAGAGCCACACACATCAGACTGTGACTCACTCAGAAACTGTTTGCAATCAATCGTGAACCAGTCCATGGAGGCCGGTGTCCTCCTTCAGAAAAAAAGAAACAAAAGAGGCACTTCATTCATCTCCACCTAATGAGGACTGAGAAATAAAACCCTGAGAACGTGATCGTGGGGCTCCAGCGTGTGGAGTGTGTCGCTCCCATCACCTGACTGGCAAAATTTCTGTTACATTATACAAAAATTGGGTAAAATTTGACTGCACTCCCTTGAAATGCTGTACATTGTGAAAAAAAATTAAGTACTCTGAATACTTAAAAGTGCTATGAGCAGTATACATTTCTTATATTTCATAAAAATTACACGTGTGCAAAGATATGATGTAAACATGTTTAAATCAAATATTAGTTCTACTGATAACAATGGTACAGTTGAGTTAATAACAATTAAAATAAATATTTTAGATAATGGCCAAGTTGTTTTTGTTTACATTTTTTGTTTTGGTTCTAAAACCCTGCATTGCCGATCATCCAATCACAAAAGCAGAAAGACTGGCAACCCACAGATCATTGTTTTGACTTGAACTACAGTACTGTTTTCAAACCAGTACAAGTGCATGTTGCTTACAGTAACTTAAAGTATTTTTAAAAACACGTACTCCAGTACTTTAACTCAAATAATATGACTGCGTCACTTTTACTAGTACTAAAAGTACTAGTAAAGAAGTAAAATTTAAGTAGGAGGATCTATAGGCTACTTTTACTAAACTAATGAAGTTGAATACTTTGACCTCTGTGCATGACATAACTCTAGTGAAGTACTTAGTTAAAGTAGGCACTTAGCCCTCACATTCTATCTATTTGTTTGGTTGTTTGTAATGATCAGCCTCGAGTAAAGACATTTAGTTTGAAAAGATGATTAAAACAAATACTTCCTTTCTTTAAGTATGATACAACTTAAATATATAGGCTATAAAAAATCAGCTGGCAAATGATCAAACCCAGCTGTATTCATTGATAATGCAATTATGGTGTTTACATGCTGCAATAATGCATATAAGCTCAGAATACTCCAGGATCTTACTAAGCAAAGGAAGGTTGGCAATTGACTGGTGGTTGGAGAGCTCTTCTGTGTCCAGGCCTCTTCCCTGAGTAATGAGTAGGGCTGTAACAATATGTTTTTGCAACGATACGTATTGATTAGGATTGTTTTAATATGATTCAAGAACGACATCGGCTGATTTAGAATATGATTCGATACGATTCAACACCTTATTATGTTTACTCTCAAATGTAGCATCACAGCCAGAGTTGATTATGTCCAGCAGACAAAGCTGATTATAACACTTGATTTCAATAAAAACTCAAAATTTACATTCAAAAAGCCTTATCTGGTTTTATTTTAACATGCTAATTTCTAATAATGATCATTTCTGATATTATTGATCGATATTCCATGTATATCAATATACACTTCCAAGAAAATGATACGATTCGATACAAGGTGATGTGTATTGATATAGTTGTATCGTAGGGGGAAAAAAACAATACATTGATATAGTTACTGTATCATTACACCCCTAGTAAGGAGGGAACTATCCTGGATGTCAGGGAGGTAGTAAGGATGTGAGCTATTTGCAGGCTCACAGCGGGAATACAGGCTTTGACTAGGACTGTTGGCATCGGATCAAGGAGAGAAGTGGAGGTTTTGGCCAGTCGTACATGCTTAGCAACCCAGACTTCATCTACAGATGTGAATGCAGAGAATGAGCAGTCAGATGGCAAGAAGGGGGGGCCTGATTGGTTTATGAGGCCACATCAGTGTTTCCGCTCCCTTCACCTGATTGGTTCATGGCTCAGGTTCTTTCTTTTTGAACGCCTGAGAGCAGCAGGCTCATCATGTGTCACGGGGAAATATTTGAAATCATATACCAGGGATGGGAACTGATAAGATTTTATCAATGTCAATGCCATTGTCAGTTCTACTTATCAAGCCAATTCTTTATCGATTCTCTTATCAATTTCTGATAAATCTGTGAATAAAAATTAAATAGATTTGTGGCCATACAGTTTGCTATGAAGCAGAAATAAAAGCTTATTTTTATTTTCAAGTATGTGGGCCTATTTTATACTTAAACAGTATTATACATGTATTGAACATGTATTGAATGTACAGCTGTTAAATTACTGGAAATGTATGCTTTTTAAATAAGGATGGCTTTAATATCAATTTAGGGGCAGCAAGAACATCTTTGCACCTAACTGTAACTAAACTGCTCATTAACCTTAATTAATCTTATTAAACTAAACAGTACTCTATGTTCCTGTGACAATGCAAAGCAGGAAGGGTCCACATCACTGTCAGACAGGTGAGGACAGTATTCAGTGTTTTTCATGGTGATTCCTCTCTCTATCGCTCACTCCATTACATACTGTATTTCTTATGCATGAGGAATGAGCCTCTGCTGTCACTGTGCGTGTACCTCCGCAGCACTGTAGCCTCAGCCCTGGCGTGTCCACACCGTGTGACTCCACCTCTGCGCCTCCCACACCGCGGAGACAAGGTTGTACACACTGGCTGTGTGAGCAGCTTGCTGCTGGCAGCTCCTTCTCTACAGAAAAGCCATTCAAAGAGAGTACAGCCACATATAACAGATCTATGGTGACTATAGTTGACTGAATAGGCATAGGTTTACTGTCTTTGTAAACTGGTCATTGCAAATGTGAGACTTTTTACAAGTAAAAGTGAAAGTCCTTGTTCACAGTCCATCAGAGCCACTAATCCCTCAAACATTCAAAAAATGTATCAAGTCTGTGTAGTAAAATATAACAATATATGCTTTTTGTGTGTATTTTGGGTGAAAAACGCAACCCAGTGCCAGCCGTGAGCGCAAAAAATGGTTGAGGCTTTGATTTTCTAGGATAGACGCGTCAGAGCCCAGTTTGATGTGACCCTGGAGCCTCATGTCTCATGCAGGAAGTGTGGCTGCTCTAGTCCGCTTAGCTGGTGTGAAGTGAGAACGGTTTTCTGACCCCCGATTTCCACAGCAAGCGTGAGCACCACGCAGCACCAGCAATCAACAGTGCTGACCCTCACCCACTGGAAGCATTTTGGAATGGCAGCGCAGCGCCGTGGAGCTCTGAGCAGCTGGGGGGAGCATGGGGAGAATGGCGAGATCACGTGATAATAGCCAATAGGAATGTAACGATTCTTCATAAATCGGCTAAAAATCTATGCTAAAGAGAAAAATTTTGGATCGGTGTGGAAAAAAAATGAATCGTGTCCCTTTAAAACAGCATGCAGGCCACCAGAGTTTAATGGTGCGTAATCTGGCTCACATGTTTGGCACTCGACATTATTACCTCGCCATTTTACTGAAGAAAAACATTCATTTATATCAAGTTTAAGTTTACAGGACTTGTAAAATAATTAGCCTGATGTGCCAGGAACATGAAAAGCCTGTATAAGAGCTTTGTTACTCAGAGCAGAAGAGCGCTCCCTCACCTCTGTCTCGCACAGACGGAGGAGCGTGCTCACAGCGCCCTCATTCACAAGGGAACAACAAGCCCAGGGCGGACAGCAGGAGAGACACATCTAAAGGTATTATATAGGCAGCTCATACCTGTTTGCTCCGTTCACCATTGTTCAGAAAGTAGCCTGTTGTTAGCAGCGAGCTAAAGGAAAGCTAAGTGGCTAACAACAACTTAAGTTTATCTGAAGTTTCAGCGACCCCTCACACGGAGCGTTTCCATAGAGATCAGGGTCTTTACTGAGGATGTGTATTTCCTCACTGATATTTTTATAAGACTTGATTTATATTAGGCCCATTATACTGTATATTACAAAGGCGAGGATTTATAATAAGCTGCTTCTTTATGCATTGCTTGCTACTAAAGTGTATCTGTTTTTGGAGGAGAAAGATGTTATTAAAAGTCACAAAAAAATTATTTTATATATTTTTGTTATTTTGACCTCATTATTTAAATATCTACTTTTTTATTCAATTTCTGTTAATAAGAAATGTACAACAATTTAAGTTTGATAAAGAGACACAAATAGGCTATGTAAAAAAAATCATAATATAATATAACATATTAATATTGCAACTAAGTCTATTAATAAAATTGTAAAAAAAAAATTGTAATTGTGAATAAAAAATTGTGAATCGAATCAAAACTTCAGTGCATCGTTACATCTTTAATAGCGATTGATAACGACAGGAACGAGAGTAAAACAATCTTTAATCACAAGAAGAAGAAAACAAGAATTTAGCTTAGATCATTTTGTTGTTGTCGTTATTGGCATCACTTCACAAATTTTTCCTCTACAGTGGGTGAGTTCAATGAGTTTGAAAAAGTTTTGTTTTTCCAGAGTTGAATTTTGTGTGTATATAAAACATTTTATTGAAAAATATGCATATATAACATATTTAAACAAACTTGCATGCGAATATATAGCCTATTGTTAGAGGCACTCCTGGTGGCGGGGCGGGTCTCGTGGCAAAACCTGCTGCTCACACTAACGCAACTGCCTAAAGTGGCGTCAGTTAGAGGGACCGTTAACAGCGGAGGCATACAATTCTGATGGACTGAAAAAACTGGAACCGGTTCTCGGGTAGAAATGGGTTTCAATGCCCATCCCTTGGAAAAAATCTGGTCAAATGTAGGACTTAGTCTGCTTCTCATCAACATGAACATCTTTTAATTCACAAAGCTAGAGTTTGGAGACACTGAGTCTAATATACTGTAATGTAAAAGTGGAAGGGGCTGCTGATATGACGGTTGTGTGAAAAACATTCAGGTGCTGTCTTCTCGACATATGACTGTTTATCGCATAACAAGACAGTATTTATATTTTGTGCTTATACTCGTCTTGGCCCAAGTAAGAGTTCTCTGTTGTCCAATCAACAGACTTCAGTCTTTAGCTCCAGCTCTCCATAGTACAGAGAGACCCAGTGCACTTACACGCCCATAAAAGTATGTTGAGCCAAGCCGTGCTGTCCTGTGTAGGGCTGGGTACCAATTTTTTTCGATACTGGTACTTAAACAATACCTGGGTTTTGTTGAATAAAAAATACATAATATATCCAAAAACAAGGAGCAGACGAGAGAGAGTCCAGTGCAGAAAGGTTTACTGCATGACACAACAAACAGAGCTCATGTCCAGTCCCCACAGAAGCTCGCGAACTCATCCAAACATGATCTTTTATCCTTTTTTTATTTCCATATGTCCTTGAAAATAACAAGTTATTATTCGTCTAAACAGTTACTACTCAAATTTAATTTGTAAACATACATATTGGACCATCCCAATTGAACTGGATGCTAACCCCTGCACCTGCTGCAGACGCTCAGTTTGTCACGTCCACCAAAGTTCATCCAGGTCATTATTATGGAGTTAAAAAAAATCATTAAGTAGTGGAAATTTACAACCCATGATGTAATGTAGGTAGCCTGTGACACGCCCATCATGTTAAGTGTCCCTTTATTCTGATCTCATCAACATTTAACCACACCCACTAAATTGCATCTCCTAGTGGCAGTTACACTAAACTACAATCAGGAACCAAATTAAACTCTATCCCTCTGTGTGTTTTATCTTATCTACAGTGAGGCCCAGTGTGTTTCCCTCACAGTTACTAAGTTGTACATTTCTCAAAGAATGCATGAAGATGAACACATTACATTATCATGACATTGCAACCACTCACAGCACCGAATTTTTTTACTATAATGAATATATAAAGATTATATGAAGCTTGATTATATGTATAACCAGTAAAATGTGAATAACATTCATAGATTACTCAAAGCTTGAATGTACCTATAATACTTTGCATAAAACCATAAGAAAACCAACCCTCGGTGTTACCAGCCTTACAATGACCTAAAGTAACATTTATAGCTATTTAACTCATTAACCTCTACAGTTTCGATACCAGTACCTGAACAATACTTTTTTTGATACTTAAGTTTTTTTTTTATATCATCTTTTATGACCACAACCATATGTTTACCATGTTTTTATTCTAACAAAACACTAAAATGTATTATGATATTAATGAGTAATAGTGTTATATGTTGTTTGATTTATAGCAGGAACATTAAATACAGTATATGATTAATGGCAGCGTATTAATTACCTTATTTCATTATGCTTTATTGCTGTGGTGTCTTTAGTTTACAGACAAAAGTTCCTTGCCCCCAAATTCCACTGCAAGTGTGAGCACCGCACTGCGCACTGCGCTTCAAATATACTTTCTTTCTAGTGAATGAGAGTGTTTCCACTGCCTTAGGGTTCGCCGGAGATACACCCCAGTTCTATTTTCCTGCAACGGCGCTCCCGCTCCAAGTCAATCTACATAGATCAGATCGCACCAAACCGGATACTGAATGAGTGTGACTTCTGGATTTTCACAATAAATGTAAAAAAAAAAAAAAAAACTATGCTGTACACTGAGTACATAGCTTTTAATTACGGAATTAATATATATGCTTATGTGGTTGAAAAAATGTATAATACATGTAAATTTATTGTTAATAAAATCTGTTTTAAATACACATGCACATGTTCTTAAATCAAGTCACATCCGGTCGCACCTGCGACCCTTCCTGTCGCACCAGAGGCCGACAGTTCAAGTCACAAATCATTCAGTTTGTACAACAGTCAAAGAGCCATGGACGAGGAGTTAAACTTTTGTTTTCTGTCCTTCTTCTGGTGAATGAAGATTGTTTTGGTCATGTTCCCGTCTTTATTGGAGGCCTTTATCTTCTTCTGTTTGGACAAAACAACAAACTTCTGCTGTTCATGCCACGGTCATTCATGAGTAAAAGCTGCCCAGACAGACTCTGCAGACTGTGTTTCTTTTGAGATTGTAGTTGAACTGTGGACAGAGTCAGAGACAAGAACTGTCAGAGCTAAATGATGTCCTGTCTCTTTCACAGCCAGTGCTTAGGTTGAAAACTCAGCTCAAAACATGGAGCTAAAAGTGACGCCTGTTCTGTAGCTTTCTATAGTGCTGTTTCTGGACCTGCCAAGTATCAAACTTAGCACCAAAGAAAATAATTTTTTCAATACCACTATGTGCCAGAGTTTTTCAGTCGGTACTACAAAGGTATCGTTGTTCGGTACGCAGACCTAGTCCTGTGCCACTTTGATCCTGACATTTATGATGACTTTAGCTCATCACAAATGCTTTAATTTATTTCCTTGTCACAAAATGGGCCGTCAGTAGCTAAGTAGGTAGAGCCGTTTGGCAGCTCAATTCCTTCTATCTGCATTGTATACTGCCCTCGAGCCCTTGGCATGATAGTCTGACTGGTGGTGGGCGGAGAGGCCATAGGCACAGAAAGGCAGCCACATCTCCGTCTCCGTCTGTCTGCTCCAGGGCAGCTGTGGCTACAGAAGTAGCCTACGACCACAGAGTGTGACTGAGGAGTGAAGGAATAATGCACCTAATTGTAAAGTGACTTTGGGTGTCAAGAAAAGCACTATATAAAAACAGTGCATCCTCTGCTTTGGACTTGCTCGTTTACCTTATTGGGGAGCCAGGGCTGATGGAGAGATGCTCTGATAATGTCCAAACACACTATATTGTACTAAAGGTTTTTGTAGAATTCCAATATGTTAAATGTGTCATTTCTGTGTGAGGAATACAAATGTTTTACTACTTCATAAAAAATAATCTTACTACTTCATAAAAAAATGTCTCATAAACCATTGCGCAAAGTCTTCTGCAGCAGATCCCAAAGATTCTCAGTGGGGTTAAGGTCTGGACTCATGCTCCCTGAACCACTCTTTCACATTTTGAGCTCAATGAATCCTGGCATTGTAATCTTGGAATAAGCCCGTGCCATCAGGGAAGAAAAAATCCACTGATGGAGTATCCTGGTCATTCAGTATATGCAGGGAGTCAGCTGGCCTCATTCTTTGGGCACATAACGTTGCTGAACCCAGACCTGACCAACTGCAGGGAGGCTCTTACCTATTTACTTAGTTCAATTCAGGTGGCAACTTTTTTTTTGGCCAGGCAGTGTAGTAAAGAGTTGGAGGAAACAAGTGACATTTAACAGACTTCACTTCAGTAATGTGTCTGGGTTAAAAGAGTATTTTATACAGGCACAGTCAGTATAATTAGTATTGGATGTAATGGAAGCCCCTGATCTTCGGGGCCAGTACTTCAAGACCCCTCAGGACTTATCCTGGTGGACTGGATTAAACCCTGGTCTGAAAAATTGGTATTTTAAAACAGAATTGATCCTGAAGATTTAGGTTCAGATTTGGTGATACAACCCTGTCTCTGATCTGGATTAAAGGCCACTCTGTCTAAACTAAATCAGAAATCTGGATCAGTTAGAAACTGAAATTCAGGATTATACTGATCCTACCTCAGAGGTGGATTTGAGGGTGATCCATGTCTTAGAATCTTCAACATAAAAAAGTTTTTTTTTTTTTTTATTGAAGGTGTGATAAATTTAAACAGCATTCCATGCAGCATTTTATGTCCAGGATTTACCCCACCTAAGGCCCAAAGTTTCTGGGATAAGCTCCAAGACTCATGACCCCTAATGGGAAGAAGAAACTGAATGAATATTTTATTGCATAAAAATGAAAATAGTTATGTGAAGACACACATAAGAATCCATTTTGTGATGTGTTGAAATGTCTGTGTGTAATGTAATGTAACTGTGCTGCTGTCTTGGCCAGGACTCCCTTGAAAAAGAGATTAGTAATCTCAATGGGACTTTCATTGTTAAATAAAGGTTAAAAAATAATAATAATAATAAGACAAGGCTCTGTGTGTGGAAATACATACAATAATACATTTTATTGCCAAATTAGAAATACAGAAAATATTCAATCAATACATGATTATCTTTGTCTTACTTTTTCTAGCAGTTGATTAGTTCATTATTAAATTAGCTGATGATTATTTTCATCATGAATTATAATGGATTATTTTGATAAGTTGTAGTTTTGGAAAAGGCTGGCTTCAGAGTGGCACAGTGGGTGAGGGGAGGACAAGGGAGGGACCTAAAGCAAGGCTGGCGCACCAACCATCAGCCAATCAAACTGTCATATTCATTCAAACAGCCTCTGTCATTGTTTATTCATTTGTTTAGGAAAAATAATAACGCCAGACAGCAAGAGCAGCTCACTTTAATCATGACTATAACAGTTTCCACACAGAGCCTGATCATGCCTCACAGCTGGAGTCAGTGTTTGTACCTGTTATGTTTCTGTACCTTTTACCAGAGCTCATTATGTATTCAGAGTGTGGGACGTGAGATGTGTCAGAATGCTGTCTGTCAGTCTGTGGATTGTTCCAGCAGTTGCAAGGACATAAGATGCACACCCATTATGTTCCCTGCTGTTTTAACAAGGCACAATTTTTGAGACTTAGATTTAACTCTGAATGTCATAGGTGACACACAGAAGCCTATAACTCAGAAGTGTACAGTGATTTTAAGCAGACAATAGATGGGATGACTTCAGTATAAAACAACAAATGCCACAACTTCCAATCTATCTCTGTAATAAGTTGTATAGTATTTTGAACTATTTTAGTCTCTGTATGCATATGTACAAACTGCATATTTGTATTTGTACACAAACTCAATGCGATAGTTCTTCACAAGGTTGTCCTGCTCAGTGCATATGAATTATAGTTAATACAAAAACTGAGGGGCACAGTGTATGATAAATGAAGGAGTAGCAATATATCTGCTGTGCAGTGCACCCCACTCAGTTGTAGGACTGCAGCCATTCATTAGGACACACCTGATCACAACAACTGTAGGTGTGTGCACACCACAAAACAAACCTGTGCTTGCTGACACTCACCTCTTTAGTCGAGCTGCAAATGGAGTCCATGTTACTTTGGTCTTGTCTGAGGAAACGTCCTGTTTCATAGGCACGGGTTAGTCTCTGCTCCTCTCTGCTCCTCTCTGCTCCTCTCTGCTCCTCTCTGCTCCTCTCTGCTCCTCTCTGCTCCTCTCTGCTCCTCTCTGCTCCTCTCTGCTCCTCTCTGCTCCTCTCTGCTCCTCTCTGCTCCTCTCTGCTCATCCAGCCGTTTCAGTCGCGGCCACCATTATTATACACACCTGACACACATTAAGCTTTGTGAAATACAAGCTAGCACACCAAAGGCTTATCCTGCATGTATTTTTTGCACTAGCAGCTAACAATCTCTGTCTGCTCACCTCCTCAAAAACCAGCTCTGAGCTCTGCTGGACAAGTCACAGACTGACAACAGGACGTCAGGACTCTGCCCTCATGTTAAAATGACACAAATGACTCAACAGTACTTTAGAGAGGCCAGAGGGGCGCAGAAAAGTACATGATGACAGCAATACTAATAAACTCTAATGGGGGGGTCTGATGCCTATTTAGTGCAGCTGCAGCGCAAGCTAACAAATAAATGAGCAGATAGTCCATAAGACATTGAGCCATGAGATGATTAGTTTGAAGCCCTTAAAATACTTTTAATTTAGTTTTAATTTAATTTAATTTAGATTTTCTTTTTATTTCATTTACCTTGATCTGTTTTAAGTTTAAATTTCAGCTCAGTGAAGCACTTTAAGCACCAACACTTTTTCAGTAAGTTCCCTTTCTTGTATAATTGTGCTTCTATTAAAGAACTTTATGTTGACAGGATTGTTAGTTAATCATTTACAAGTCAATATTGCCTATATGGACAGCAAAAAAAAAAAGAAAAAAAAAAAAAGTGAACCTGTAAAACTGCAGTGTTAAATATGCGATGCGGTCGAAAATTTGGGTGCACCTAACTTTTGTGCTGGTGCATCTAAGAAAAAAAGTTAGGCGCACCAGTGCAACCAGTGCAAAAAGTTAGTCTAGAGCCCTGGATAGGCCAAGTCCATCTGGCTGAACAGTTCCTATGTTGCTGGAGGGTTTTCAATATTGCTATTGTCTCTGTGTACTCAGAGCAGATGGCCAGAGGCAGAAGTACTCCAGATCTTTACACAAGGAAAAGCACTGCAAAATTGTTCAAGTAAATGTTTTTCATGTAAAAAAAAAAAAAAAAAAGACTGGAGTAACAGTGAATTTGTATTGTAGGGCTGAAACAACTAATCAGATTAATTGATTATAATTTGATTATTAAAATAATCGTCAACTAGTTCAGTAGATATCCGTTCAATAGACTCCATCTCCATATTCAAATCCTGTTTAAAAATTCATCTTTTCAGATTCGCTTTCCCCACATAACCATTACCTGGTGTTTTCTGAATGTTTTGCCACATCACTGCATCCTCACTGCTTTATTCTTGTGTCACTATTTTATCGTATTTTAAAGTATATTTTAAAATTATGTATTTTTATGAGTGTGTATTTTATTAATCTTGTTATTACTGTTTTTCTATTGTATCTTTGTGTAAGGTGACCTTGAGAGTTCTCAAAGGTGCCTATAAAAAATGCATTATTACTATTATTATTACTAGTAGTAGTAGTAGTAGTAATCGATTAATCACTATCTAGAGTATTCATTATCTTTGAAGCATGCATTATGCTGAGGGAAGTTTTATTACTAACACAAAACAGAAAAGCCACCAATAAATAAATAAATAAAATAGAATGTCAATTTGTTTTTTATAATGAAAAACACATCCTTAAGTGACATACTGTACATGTAGCTTCAGATCGCATGTGTAAAATTTAGCAAAAATCCAGCTAGGTCAGCAGGTCATCATGCATTTACACAAGCTTCAATATCTGATTATTAATCAATTAATCATAAAAATAATACAAAGATTAATCGATTATCAAAACCCTTATTTACAGCCCTAATGTATAGTAAGAAGTAGCACTTCTACTACTAGTATTACTACTACTGTCCCCAAACCTACTTTGAGGTAAAAAAAAAAAAAAAAGTACTTTTACTCATAACCGAACATTTTCTCTTTCCAATTAGATCATAAAAGTGTGTTTTAGAAAATGTACTCCAGTAAATGAGTTGTTGCAGTTGCATCCCACCTGTCAAGTGCTGCACACGTTGGAACTCTTTGCCTATTGCAGTCAGAGACAGCAGCACCTTTGTTTTATTTAAGAAACATCTAAAAGAATGGTTACATAGTAATCAACAATGTGACCATTAGAAATACGTTTAATGCTTCTGTACTGGTTTGAGTATGTGTTGTTGATGTGTAAGCTGTAGTAGTGTGGGAGTAAGTGAGTGAGTGAGTGTGAATGTGTATGTAAGTGGTAATAGTAAGTGAGCTCAGTCATAGGCACTTTAACTGAAAACACTTTAGTATTAGATTTACCTTGTGTACTTTTAAGTGACTGTAAGCTGTTGTATCGTGCTATCTGCTTGTTGTGTGTGTAGTCTATGCTGTAATGTCTGTAATCTAAATATTTTAACTCTGTTATTGCATGTTCTTTGGTCTGTATTGTACCCTGTTTTACCCCTCTCCCATGGGACTACGGATGGAAATTAGCTTTGAGCTAAATCCGGTGTATTTACAGCACTAGCCGTTCATTAATACACGCTGTCCCATTCAAATAAATAAATAAACTAAACTAAACTAAGCCTGTGCAGATGACTCACAAACGCCCGAGTCCAGCACAAGTCCTGATTCCATCAATGCTCTGGTTAAGTGGGAGAGCTTCTAAAAACAGATGTTCTGGTTTGCTCAGGCTGCATATCAGCGCGCACCAAGGCCCCGGGCCAGCGCCACTCTGTGGGGAACAGGCTTTCAAAGGGGCACGCACAGAAGGTCATGAGCACAAGGACACAAGTGTGAAAGGATGAAATGATCCAGGTTCAGGCTAATGAAGTGAGCCGCTTCCATATGGAACAACTGTAGACCTATGATCCCAGGAGTGAGAGGATGCACAGTTAGAGCAGCTGTATGGTGAGCAGAAGACTGGAGCTGGACACCTGGGGCCAGAATAGAATAAAAGCCTAGAGCGGACATTCTAATGGTGAACTGCAGTAACTGACTCCACTGCATCTGCCTTATTATGAGTATAGACATTCTACCAAGTGCTCTTAAACAAATAGAGAGCTGCACTTGCGTTCACATACTTTTACTTTATTTTGTTAATTTTAAATTTGATAACTTTTTTGTATTTGTGCTCAATCTAATGTCTAGTCTAACTTAATGGTGCTTAATGTGCCTCAGCACAGACATTGTTTACAATGCTCTTTTTCCAACATACCATGTTGCCATGTCCACTCTAGTGTTCTATTCTATCTTTATGACTGGAGGTCATGATGCTTTCACCCAAGTAAGGACACTTCTCCCCCTCTCATTGTACACAGATAAGGTCACTTAGACATGCATGTCTGGACCGAGGGAGGAAGTGGAGGGCCCATGGTAACACAGCAGGACAGAGCACACAGGGGTCTGCTCTTTGTGAGGCAGGAGCAGTGCCCACACTGAGAGCTCCAACATACTGTTAGTGTAACAGCTGATCACTCAACACATCTGAAGATCAGAGTTCAGACTTCATTACCAGCGCCGTGTGAGAGTCCTACAGAGCTACGACAGAGGTACTACAGAGGTACTGCAGAGATGCAGTACAAAGGACAGATTGTACACAGCGTTCACCACAAGAAGCCAAAGTGAGCCCAGACATGGATGTGTTCAAGTTTGAGTTTTCTGCTGAGACTGAAGCCAAACTGTGTTTGTGTTTTGGCTGAAGTGTTTCAACAGCATTTCCCACAACATCAGCGTCCAGATGTTTACAAAACTCTGCATCAAAGGTGAAGTGAGTGTCAACTCCAGAGTTATTATTTATTTATTTAATAAACAAGGACAATGCACAGAAAACAATCTACAAATGAAAAAATATGCTCTGCACCAGATTTAGCTACTAGCTATTTTCCAACTGTAGTCCTTGGGCAGGTCACGCACACAAACCACAAGAAACAGGAGCACAACCGTCACCCAACACTCAACAGAACTAATCTATACGACACACCCATATACCCACTCCCACACACTACACAATATACATATCATCAAATTCATCCAACATTCTCTCTAAAAACACACAGTGACATATGAAGTTATTTTTGTCTCAATAAAATTAATGCAACAATAAATGTATTGATGCACATAGAATGATTTTTTCAAAATCCCTAATTTGTGACTTGCATGCATCGATTTTTGCAAATAAATTTTAATTTGTAAATATATTATTTGCAATTATTTCACAAATAAATCTTGTTTGTCATTTATAAATCTGCAGTTTTGCATGTGAATAGTCCAACCTGCATTTGTGGATCACTCCACTGCATTCATCACTTCTGAGCATTTGGATCTTTTTAAGACATTTGTCCCGCATTTTGAGGCAGCTAAGTTTTTTCACAAAAGAAATCCTGTTCCAATGACGACCACTGGGGGCAGTGTTTACAACTTCTAACTATTGCTTCACTGTAAGCACCTGTAAACAGAGAAGTTAGCTACAGGACAGTGACCGAAACCACTTTAGCCCAGAACAGTCGTGTTTGCGGCTATGTAGTGCATAATAATAATAAAGATTCATGTACGTTAGTCTAACACAGCTCTTTATTTTTGTCAACTCTTCCCTTGAACAACAACGCGCATGCGCGCATACATCTTATTGGTTAATCCAAAATACATCAATACCACTAGACCCCGGAACAAGTTGTGAACTGTCCACCCCAGATATTGTTATGATCTACCCAGCACCAGGAGCCCTTCGTTGGCTTAGTAGAGTGTCCCTTTGTACTGAGGGCCCGGGAGGGGGATTTACAGAGGGGCATAATTGTCCGACAAAGTGGCTGTTAGCAACACAAAGCTAAAGACTCTTGGGGCTGCATAATTCATAACTAAATCCAGGTGAGCAGTTTACAGAACTAGGCCTATTATGTTCCTATAACTGCTCTGTGCAAAGGCAACTGTTACGTGCATTAAATGTGGTGTGACACAGCGCAGACACAGATGGAAGACACAGGGGAAACGGAGAGTTCAGTGCTAGTGGGCTCCTAAATGGTTATTGAGTGCATTAAATATGTGGCTTACTTTAATACTAAATATACAAATGCTAAAACCCCTGTTAAAGGATTAGATGTAGTTTGTCTATAATAAAGTTAGATTGATCCTCCAAATGTTTTTGCTGCAGTGCTTGTGCCACTAACTTACAGTCAGGAAGTGCTGCTGCGTCAAAAAGAGCACTCCTCTGTTGACACGGACCACGCCCCTCTCTCAGACACAGAGAAGAGATTGTTTGGCCTTGGTGTATTTGGCTTTGGGTTTTAAAGATTTGTCATTCAAAATATGGAGAAATGGTAGTCTAGAAATCTAGATGCAACCATAGCGGCAGAAAATATTTTTTGCCTAGTGGGTTGGTCTAGTAACACACCATAGGGGCCAATCTTGGCTCCGTCCATGGCTTCGTCGGACCAATCACAACGCTCTATCTGTGTAGCGGGTGTGTAGTGAGTCGAGTAGGCGGGCTTAGCACAATGACGACAGGGCTGGGCGACGGTGCAGAGCAGAACAACTACAATGGCTTAGATTTGGGGGTTTTCTTTGAAAGTGGAGCAGAAAGAAGCACTCAAATCATTCGTCTTAAAGAAGGATGTATTTGCTGTTTTGCTGAACGACTATGGCAAAAGTCTAATATACCAGCTAGCTCCGCTGGTAGCTAAAAAAGCTCACCTTGTCCGTTGCTCTGATTGGTCATAGTGCTGGCCTATTATGTGCGGAAGCAGTTTGAATGACATCCGTTGATTCCACCCCTAGGCTTGAGCTCTGTCTATGGACAGTCCCCAGACTATACATTTAATGTTATAGTCTGGCTTGTCAGGCTAGAGAAATGGCCTATCATTCACATAATCTGCATGCAAAAATAGCTCAGCCCAATCCGCGGACACATTTTTTCAGCCAGGGCAAAACATAAAAAGCCACCCAATTCCACAGGAAAACCGCAGATTTGGCAACCCTGAGCATAGCTCCTGTTCTAGAACACTGCCCCTAGAGGTTGGAACTGGATTTAAAAAAAAAAAAAAAAAACAGTACAAGCACAAGTGCACTAACGCATAATTAATCAAGCTCAATGGTCACCAATACATTCACTTGGACAGAACATTAGTAAATGCTGCTTAATGTTGACAAGAGTGATTGCTCAAAAGCCATCGTTTTAACCCATTAGAGAAAGTGTGGTAGTTGTACAAATTTTAGGCCCAACTGGGGGCAAGTTCCAATGTTTTGCAGAGTAATGGTGCTAATGAGCCGGAGGTCAGAGGTCATGTTACACTAAACTGTGGAAAACCCTAAACTCACAATTGAACTTTATCTGGACTCCAGAGAGTCGAGGATAGAGGACTGTTCATTCTGCACAGAGCAATGTCATTCCACGTAGAGGTCAATAAACAAGTATCCAAAACTGAAGAAAAGTGGACCTGGAGATTTTCTCATGATATTCTGTACATTAGACAGAGACTGAGTCACTGAGTGTCCAGTTACGGAAGAGAAGGGGGTGGTGTGTGTGTGTGCGTGTGTGTGTGTGTGTGTGTGGGGGGGGGGGGGGGGGGGGGGGCAGAGTCATCATTTATTTAAGAGCTGCAGTCAACAGCAGCTGTGGCTCCTGCAGCGCCACCAACCTGCTCCACACTAAACCAGGACTAAAAACAGGACTAAACCAGGACTAAACTAACTAAACTAAACTAAAGCAGGAGAACCAGGAGAAGAGGGGAAGGAAAGCTGTGAGCATTATAAATGACCAATTCCATCCCCTATGCAAAGAATCTGAATTATTACCGTCAGGAAGAAGATATAAAATGATATCAGCAAACAAAAACATCTTTAAGAACTCTTTGTCTCACAGGCTGTAAAAGCACCAAACTCCATAAATCTTAACTAAAATTCGGCTTCGGATAGCACTCCTGATACTGGCCTGATGATTAAAATTGACATTAGCTATTTTATAAATGTAAAGTAATGGATTAAAAAACTTGAAACGTATTGCCATGGGTGCAGCCATATTTATATTTGTTTATTTAATGCTGTATATTTTTAACATGCAAGATGCACATGAAATGTAGGTTTACCATATTGTCTTAGATGTTTTCTGGTGTGTGAGTGTATTCTTTGAATGCATTTTATGGTGAAACTGAAGGCACTTTCCTGGTTAAATAAAGGTCAAATAAAAAATAAAAAACATTTGTAGACAATAAAGTTTTTGTATTCGTATTCATAAACCAGGACTAAACCAGGACTAAACCAGGACTAAACCAGGACTAAACCAGATCTAAACCAGATCTAAACCAAAACTGAACCAGGACGGAACCAGGACGGAACCAGGTCTAAACCAGGACTGAAACAGGACCTCAGAGGCTCTCTCCCATGCTGGTGAGGACTGGAGTCCCACTGGACAGTGCAGGTCTCTGATTTAGAGGTCCACACATGAAAGAGCTACGACACTCACGCAAAGAACCAAAACACGGCTCACAGCGCCTAAAAAAACCGCAGTGTCATTGTTTATACAGTGGTTCCAGAAAGCTTTCAGTAAACTTGAAGGATGTCCTCAAACAAAATGAGACAACGTTCTGTGCGCAGGTGTGACGCGCAGACGGCGACCTTAGTGAGCGCGTGAGCACGCAGCCCACAGCCTGGACTCTACAGGAGCGGAGTAGAGGTCATAATCAGACTCACCGAGGCGTTCCGGGATCGTCCCTCCTGAAACACGGCTGGATTCCAAACAGCATATTCCGGGAGCACAAGGGCCATGCGCGCGCGACCACAGCCGGGAACGGAGTGAGCTGACACCGGCGCTGCGGCACCGAGCCAGCCCCAAGGAGGCGGGACGGGGCGGGGAGGACACACGGCACCGCCCCCAGTGCTTACACCGGTCCCGGCTTAACCAAGGGCCGCACTCAGGGCAGTCTTTACAACACTGTGCCCTTCTGGGGTATGTTTCAAGCTCCATTTATCCGGGCTTGGGGCTTACACAAAGAGAACATTGGCTTGCAGTGGTGGAAGAAGAACTCAATTTCTTTACTTAAACTGCTATGAGCTATGTATATTTTTTATATTTCATAAAAAGACCCACATGTCTCAAAATATGATGTAAACATGTTTAAATCAAATACTAGTTTTACTGATAACAATACAGTTGAGTTATTAACAATTTAAAAACTATTTTACATAATGGCAAAGTTGTTTTTGTTTACATTTTTTTTTATTCTGGTTCTAAAACTGCATTGCCAATCGTCCAATCAGAAAAGAGAACATTGTTTTGATAAAGACTCCAGTACCATTTTTAAGCCTGTATGGGTGCATGCTGCTTACAGTACCTTTAAGTAAAAGTACAGATAAAGGAGTAAAGATTTACTCAAGTAAAAGTATCACCTAAAAATTTCTACCTAAGTAAAAGTATAAAAGTACTCACTTTTAAATGTACTTGTAAGTAAAAAAGTACAAGTATTTCATATAGACTTGACAACTCATGAATGTGTTAAATGCAGAGGTGGGACCAAGTCACTGTTTTGCAAGTCTCAAGTCTTTGGCCTCAAGTCCGAGTCAAGTCCCAAGTCCTACACTTTCTGTTTCGAGTCCTTTCAAGTCTTTTTAACCTTTAGAACTCCAAACTTAATGTTTGTCACATTTTATATTGTTGAATTTACTCACATGTCCCACCTTAGAAAAACAAATATACAATAAACAGATGGTAAATTATTTGCTGTACTATTTACATTTATTATTTTTATTTTTATTTATTATTTATGTTATTTACAATTTATTGTAACGCCCTAAGACTAGAAGAGGCCTACACAGAAAACAGGTTTCTGAATACTTTAAAAGTAAAGCCAAGTTCTTTAGTATCAGTGATGTACAATAAAGCTAAATACCTCACCAGTACATTGTACACTGCTCAAAAAAAATAAAGGGAACACTTAAACAACACAATGTAACTCCAAGTCAATCCCACTTCTGTGAAATCAAACTGTGTCCACTTAGAAAGCAACACTGATTGACATCAGTTTCACTGCTGTTGTGCAAATGGAACAGACAACAGGTGGAAAGTTATAGGCAATTAGCAAGACACCTCCAATAAAGGAGTGGTTCTGCAGGAGGTGACCACAGACCACTTCTCAGTTCCTATGCTTTCTGGCTGATGTTTTGGTCACTTTTGAATGCTGGCGGTGCTTTCACTCTAGTGGTAGCATGAGACGGAGTCTACAACCCACACAGGTGGCTCAGGTAGTGCAGCTCATCCAGGATGGCACATCAATGCAAGCTGTGGACAAGAAGGTTTGCTGTGTCTGTCAGCGTAGTGTCCAGAGCATGGAGGCGCTACCAGGAGACAGGCCAGTACATCAGGAGACGTGGAGGAGGCCGTAGGAGGGCAACAACCCAGCAGCAAGACCACTACCTCCTCCTTTGTGCAAGGAGGAACAGGAGGAGCACTGCCAGAGCCCTGCAAAATGACCTCCAGCAGGCCACAAATGTGCATGTGTCTGCTCAAACGGTCAGAAATAGACTCCATGAGGGTGGTATGAGGGCCCGACGTCCACAGGTGGGGGTTGTGCTTACAGCCCAACACTGTGCAGGACGTTTGGCATCTGCCAGAGAACACCAAGATTGGCAAAATCACCACTGGCTCCCTGTGCTCTTCACAGATGAAAGCAGGTTCACACTGAGCACATGTGACAGACGTGACAGAGTCTGGAGACGCCGTGGAGAACGTTCTGCTGCCTGCAACATCCTCCAGCATGACCGGTTTGGCAGTGGGTCAGTAATGGTGTGGGGTGGCATTTCTTTGGGGGCCGCACAGCCCTCCATGTGCTCACCAGAGGTAGCCTGACTGCCATTAGGTACTGAGATGAGATCCTCAGAGCCTTGTGAGACCATATGCTGGTGCGGTTGGCCCTGGGTTCCTCCTAATGCAAGACAATGCTAGACCTCATGTGGCTGGAGTGTGTCAGCAGTTCCTGTAAGACAAAGGCATTGATGCTATGGACTGGCCGCCTGTTCCTCAGACCTGAATCCAACTGAGCACATCTGGGACATCATGTCTCGCTCCAATGCCACGTTGCACCACAGACTGTCCAGGAGTTGGTGGATGCTTTAATCCAGGTCTGGGAGGAGATCCCTCAGGAGACCATCCACCACCTCATCAGGAGCATGCCCAGGCGTTTTAGGGAGGTCATACAGGCACGAGGAGGCCACACACACTACTGAGACTCATTTTGACTTGTTTTAAGGACATGACATCAAAGTTGGATCAGCCTGTAGTGTGTTTTTACACTTTAATTTATTTTTTTGAGCAGTGTATATTCACTGTACCAATAAACTGTTCTCTTCTGGCCTTGCCAGATGTTCACAGGCTTCAAATAAGAGTCATTCTCTCACATTTGAAGATTTACAAAGTGAATACTGCTCACTATACAGTTTACTGAATAGCGACACCTGTGGGCAAAAGGGGTACTGCAGGTTCATGATGTATGGTCAGAGCCATGAGCTCCAGCTCCAACACAGAGACAACACTGCAGAAAGCTCCAGCTGCTGTTCATTTTTCATTGTTTACTGTCTGAGCTCACCTGCACAGGTAAAGATCTCCTCTGTGTAATCACATAAAGCCGCGTGTGCGTCACGTGATTCACGGAGGCTAAGTCTCTCTCAGACTCCACATATTCGCCTTTAGACCTCTATTGGGGTGAGCTGCTCTCAGCTGTGAGGAGAGGGAGGGTCACAGAGGCAGCAGCTCCGTCCGCGTCCTTCTGACATTAAAACTAAGTTCTGGTGATTAAATAACTCTTGTGTGATTGTGTTTGGAGTAAAACATCGGAGGAGCTGTGTGAAAAGTCCGCGAGTTCTCGACGATAGAGCGTTATAATTAGACGCGCGTGTATTTGAGATCATTAATGGTTGTAAAACTTTAACGCTCCGTATCTCTGTGATTTCGGAGTCTATCAACACGAAACAAAGACTGACACAAAGCTTAAAATCTCCTCTGCTGTTATGTCAAAATGTCATGTGCTGCTACAGCTCAATACACTTTGAAATGTGCATCAGAAAACACCTACTAGTAACATGCGCGGGGAAGAAAGCGCCCATTACTGCGCTGAGGAAGTTAAATTAGGCTAATTGTTTCTGGCACACTTAAAAAAAATCATACTTTTATTTCTTTGAGAAGCATCAAGTCTTCTCAAGTCACAGGGCTCAAGTCCGAGTCAAGTCCCAAGTCATTGGTGTTCAAGTCCAAGTCAAGTCTCAAGTCTTAGTCCATTTCATCAAGTCGAGTCTAAAGTCATCAAATTAGTGACTCGAGTCCAAGTCATGACTTTCAAGTCCACACCTCTGGTTAAATGTGACAGATTTTGCTGAGTCCAGATGAAATGAACAAACTGGTGCAGTAGAAGAGACTGAATCTGTCACTGAGCTCTGAGGTCTTTATTATTCTGATGTTTCTAAAGAAGTACTACTTTACTGCATCTTTTATATTTAAGTACTGTGTCTACAATGAGGGCACGACAAAATCAAATGATTTAAAACCTAAACTCAAAATACTTTGTACTTCAAACCACTTCAACTCATACATGTATTGGAGTAAAAAGTACACATACTCGCGCTAAAATATAGTGAAGTAAAAGTACCGCTTGTAAAAGTTACTCAAGTTAGTACTTTTGCTTTGTTACATTCCACCACTGCTGGCTTGTGACTCCTTGTGGCTGGATTTGATAGTCCCATACCAAACTACTACTAAGGTCTGCAACTACTGTTACTATTACTACCTCTAGGACTGCTATTACCACTAATACCCTACTATTATTACCAATAGAATAACTCCTACTACTACTACTAGTAGTACCATAGTCCCCAACATGATTAAACCTCTGACCTCCTGACCGCAAGGCAAGCATCCTGCCCACTTTGCCACTGCAGGGGTAACAAAAACACTTCACTGTTACCAGTAAGTGGCCTAAGTGCAGAGCAATTTCTAGACACTATAGGGGCCCCCATGTGAGAGGGACAACTGAGGCCCCGTAGACTCAAATTTTTTTGTAAACCCCACTTCAAACCAAAAACATGGTAACAAGGGGCATTTAATAAAAGCATTGTTATAAGTTCTGTTTCTGACTCATCCTGAATCGTGACCATGCATAACAGACAGGTGAATGAGGGACAAAATAAAGCAGGGGGGTCTGGTGGTCTCAAGCAAAATATGATGTATGTATGTAAATGATGTTACTGTTCATCATTTACTTTTAAAATACTTTGAAATTGGGGTATAATGGTATAATTGGGGTAAATGATGTTACTGTTGGGGTGCACGGTGGCAGAGCCTAGCGTTCTCGCCTCCCAGCAAGGAGATCGTGGGTTCAAGCCCCGGGTCGACCAACACACCATCACACGAACTCTCTGGGTGGAGTCTGCATGTCCTCCCCATGTTACCGTGGGTTATTTCCGGTTACTCTGGCTTCCTCCCACCGTCCAAAGACATACATGTGTTAGGTGAATTGGTGACTCTAAATTGCCCCTAGTGAATGACTGTGAGAGTGAATGGTTGTCTGTCTGTGTTCGTCTCTGTGTCAGCCCTGCGAGTTGCCAAGTTACTGGGATAGGCTCCAGTCACCCGCAACCCCTAACGGGAATAAGCGGTAGAAAATGAATGAATGAATGAATGATGTTACTGTTAAGTGACAAAAGTGTCCCCATAACAAAACATCATATAAAAATGTATAGATTAATATTTTCTTCTACTTTTTTTGCATAAAACTTTTAATCAACTTGTGCCCCGATCATAAATATGAAATATTTCATTATTTTCAGAATTTTAATCATTTTGATGCCAGTGTATTTAATAGCATCTCAATGATTTTGTAAAAAACACACACACAAAAAAATTAATATTTTCAATATTTCCAGTGTAAAGTAAATTTTTTCATGATGTTTTTTGATAGGGACGCTTTTTTCACTTAACAGCAGCATTGCAGAATTAGAATGTAAAGATGACGTAATATTAGATTTGTGTTTAGAAATCAATCAATCATTAGTGACAAAATCCACACCTGAGACATATTTATAAGAAAAGGTCAGAACCACTGCAAAGTTATTTTTAAAAACCTATATTAAAAGGGACACTTTTGTTCTCATTAGGGCAGAAGGGTTAAATGATTAACATTTGGAGATGGCTGCAATTTATGGTTTTACCTCTCTCCAGATATCATTTTCATTTCAGGAGAAAAGTGAGCGTCGTTTACTTATTTTTGAAGGGAGACTCCAGAGGGGTACATGATCTGTCGAACACAAAAGAAAATGGATTGTGCGTTTGCCCCTCATGCTTCAAGCAGGCCTCAGCTCTTGTTAGTGGCTCCGTGACCCCCTGGCTTTGGATGCTCTGCACTGACGGCGTCTCTCAGAGGAGTGGGATGTGTGCGGAGCAGAGTGAAGGGTGGAGCGGAGGAATGCTGCACCACTGTGCACACTGTTGATGTTCAGGGTGTAGCTTGGAGCTCACACATCTGTGCTGCAGCTGCACAGCTGCTCTACAGCTGAGAGAGAACAAGGAACGTTTTTTAACAGACTCAGATTTATGACTCTGGTCGGAGCCCAATTCTGAACCTGTGTAAGGTTTGGATGTTAACAAGCCTCTTACTCGCTGAGGATAGCCATAGCATCTGAGACAGTTGTTGAATAAAGACGGTGGAAGATGGAAGTTGCATCAGAGCTCTTCAGTTTGAAAAGCAGCACAAGCAGGTTACAGACTGACAAACAACAGGCAACAACAAACCATACCCCAAACCACCTACTTCCACTATCCACTTAAATAGTCTGGCCTAAACCACTAGGACCCCATGTAAAGTTGAATTAAGTTAGCTTTAGTTGGCCACAGTAAATATTTACAAAAATGTAAAAACATTTACAACAATATATATTTTATATTTAGCAGTAACAGTTGTGCTTCATGTATTTCATGTGCCTACAATGTCCTCTCGTCGAAAATATTAAATATCTTCCCTGCTAAATCACCCCTCCCCCTGAGCCACATGATCCAGTCCATTCAGGCTGATTGTGTGCACCTGGCCTGCACTCTCATGGCTGACACTAGGCTCGTTCGAGATGAGCTAGACCTGCGCAGTTTCGATCGGTGTAGGTCTGTGCGCAGTGCACGCCGGTTAGATTTGTGTCTGAGCCAGCCGCCGCAATTCATCTGGAGCAACTGCGGAGGCTGCTTGGCTCAGTGCATGATGGGAAAACGCCCACCTGTCAGCAGTGAACGGAGAGTTTAGTGCTGGTCAGAAACGTAACGCAAGACACTTCACTGCCCTCCCCCGCGTCTTAAAAAAAAAAAAAAATACAGAAATGGATAAACTTTGTGCCCTGCTGCTCAGTGTGAAGTAGAATATTATTAAAAAGATTGTGTACAATATCTGCTGTTATAGAAGGCTGTTTAATGTGTAAACTTAGACATAAAAGCTAAGAACCACTGCTGAATGTGCCTCATGTTGTGTGCTCCAAAAGAGCTCCTCATTAACGCACAGACTGTGGTCAAGCACGGGACAGAAAAGTTCTTACAAATCAGTTTAATGAATTTATTTTCAAAATCACATCCAACACACGCGAGAAGTGGATTTTGGGCGTGATCTGAGCCACAAACTGTCTGACTTCAGTCCAGGTGTATTTCCCCTCCTCCTGTTGCGGCCGTGCACTCTCGTTCACAATCCAGGCGAGGCGCAGTTCATCTCGAACGAGCCTTCTGACTGTGTTGCGAGGGTTTGGAAGGAACAATCACAACCTGTTGTGCGAAAAAGAGATTGTGCTTTTGCTGTTCTAATGCTGCATGCTGGTGCAGTTTAGGTGTATACAATAAATAAGTGAAACTTGATTTACTTCACTAGTGTACTGTACGGCACTGAAACATCTGGAAATTACTTTTTACAAGATTTTTCTGTACCCCCACATGACATGATGGTATAGTCCACTCGACCGGGGTCCTGGGAAATTCAGTTCCGCCACGTTTCCCTTATGGAGCGCCAGGACTTTCTCTATTTTAAAGGTCTCTTTACGAACTTGTTGAATTAAACACATACTATACTGTATGCATCATAATCGAATGTATTTTAGCCATTTGTGTATTTTGAAGAGAATTACGAGTTGTTTAATTAGCTATTGGCATATTGCGTATTTAAATTATTTATGACAAAATATTTGTTTCTCAAGACCGCGTTTTGCCTAGATTTTTCATGCATTCAGTCATTATTGAGTTCTATTACACAGTCTGTGCGTGTATCAAATGTACAAATAAAGTAAATAAAGGTATTTTATTATTTTTCTATCAGGATTACCCCCAATTCACCCCAAAGCAGCAGCAGCGTCACGTCAGACGCGAGTGAATTGCTTTCTGTTTTATTCAATCTGACAATTCACACCGGGGACGTGATACGCGCGTTTTACGACCGACTCGCCACGACGCTACGCTCAAATTAGGTTGGAGTTCTATTTTTCCAGCGTCTCCGCGTCGACCGGCAACGCTACACCCGGAGAAACAGGAAACAGACACCAAGTGTCAAAATAAACTTCCGCTACACTGTTCAACATAAAGTAGCGAAAATACATTCGATTATTATGTAGACACTATGTGTTTAATTCAACAATTTGGTAAAAAGACCTTAAAATGAGAGAAAGTCCTGGCGCTCAACAGGGCAACATGGGGGAACCGAATTTCCCGGAACACCGGAAGTTTCGCTGTCTCCCGGAACCGCTCCGTAGAGACACACTTCTGATACACACGCAGCATCTGGGGTGATCTGCCGCTTTGGTTTATTCAGATACAGTAAGTCTTCAGATGTATTTAGCTCCATGAGGTGTGTATGGCTCTGATATCAGGGACACGTCTGAATAAAACCCGTCCTGACACGGTTTCAGCTGTATGTGTGTGCTGTGTTGTTGGCCGTTAGCCCTGAAGCTACACAAACAAAAGAGCCGCTTCTCTGTCATCACTGCACCTCTGGTTATTAAGTTAAACTGTTCAGCTATGCACAGTGAGTGGCCCCGAGCCTAGATGGCGCCAAGCCGTGTAACCAGGCTCGTAGATCAGCTACCTGGCAAATGTGCATTAACGTAATCCTATTTTAATTTTTAATTCGATATCAGTAAGTCATATTCCTAGTGATGTTCAGGCGGCGTTCCCTAAGTCTGTAGGACTGCTTTTTATTTAACTCAAATAATTTTGGCTCAGATATTTTTTTTTTTTTTTTTAAACTATGTAAGGATCCTGTAGAGAAAAGGGGACTTGTGGAAGGGCGTGTATAAAAATCCATCATTTAAAGAGAAGATTTGGTCAATGAGCTAACATTATACTATAGTACTATACCCACTTGTGAAAAGTAACTAGATACTTGATACTGTAGTAATTTATTTAACTGCAGGAGGTTAAGCACAGTTCAACTCCTGCTCTGATACAGTGCATACTGTCATTGTGACACTTAACTCACATTCCCTACTCAAGTCACAGTATGAGGCTGGTTGTGGTTAGAAAAGCATCTGGCATAAAAACTTGCCAGATCATTGTGCGATTGATACACTGTGGCGACCCCATATGGAGGCAGCTTACTTTTTTTTATTTATGTAATCTTTTAAAGTCTTATTAAGTCTAAGTACTTTGATACCTGAATAGTAGAAGTAGCATTGTAGTAGTAACATTAGTAGCAGGAGCAGGAGTACTTACGGTATTTGTGACCGTAGTAGCTTTATTTTTTGCTTAAATCTAGCAAAGTAGTTTATCTTGCCAGGCTAGCTTAAATTTACTTTGAAAGTGCATTCTACTTAAGAAAAGGTTATAATGATTGCTTTGTGACTGTCTTTCTGCCACAGAGGCAGAGGCCAGCAGACAGTCAGTGGACCAGCAGACAGTCAGTGGACCAGCAGACAGTCAGTGGACCAGCAGACAGTCAGTGGACCAGCAGACAGTCAGTGGACCAGCAGACGTCAGTGGGCTGGCAGACAGCAGGACGCTGTAGGAACTAGGAAGTCTTGTGAGTGTGTGCTCACAAGGCACTCATTTTTTCCTGTTACTCAAGTTCTCTTATGTTGGAAATGTTCATAAGTTGGAGAAGACCTCAAGAACACACAGGTGCATAGAAAAATAGAATATTCTGTAAAAGTGATTTTTTTATTATTATTTTATTTATTTATTTATTTTGCAGTAGTTAATTTCAAAAAGTGAAATGCACGTACAGAATGTGCCACATGATGAATGTGAACCCTTTGGAATTACTTGGATTTCTTCATCATTTGGTCATAAAATGTGATCTGATCATCATCGAAGTCACAACAATAGACATAGTCTGCTTAAACTAATGCTGCAAAAAAAAAAAATGTTTTTATGTGTTTATTGAATATTTATTTAAACATTCACAGTGCAGGATTGAAAAAGTATGTGAACCTTCGGATTTAATAACTGGTTGAGCCTCCTTTGGCAGCAATAACCTCAACCAAACGTTTTCTGTAGTGAAGATCAGACCTGCTCAGCGCTCAGGAGGAATTTTGAACCATTCCTCTTTACAAAACTATTTAAGTTCAGCGATATTCTTGGGATGTCTGGTGTGAATCGCTCTTCTGAGGTCATGCCACAGCATCTCCATTGGACTCTGACTGGGCCACTCCGGAAGGCATATTTTCTTCTATTGAAGCCCAGGGCTTGCGAAATTGTAAAATACCTGATAGCAGGGCAGGCACTCTTAAAATTTTAGTAGCCCAAAATGAAAAGAAATGGCCCAAATAAAATATATATTTTTTTAGTGTTGATAAGTGTCACAACATCTCACAACACCACATAATTATCATAATATGCATTCAGTTATAACTGAATACCTATCTGTATGAACAATTAGGGCTAGGTGATATGCCCAAAAGAACAAAAATCTAAACTGTTTCCCATATTTTCATTAGATTTTATGTTTTCCAATTAAAAGAATCTTTGAATGCATGTTTAAGTTTAGGCAAGGTGATAAAGTATGTGTGTTGTTAGTTTTAGTGGCATCAGTTAAAACAACTGCAACAGTCAGAGTTTGCATGTTTGGTAATAGACTAGAATAGATACAGTGGGGCAAAAAAGTATTTAGTCAGCCACCAATTGTGCAAGTTCTCCCACTTAAAAAGATGAGAGAGGCCTGTAATTTTCATCATAGGTATACCTCAACTATGAGAGACAAAATGAGAAAAAAAAAATCCAGAAAATCACATTTTTAAAGAATTTATTTGCAAATTATGGTGGAAAATAAGTATTTGGTCAATAACAAAAGTTCATCTCAATACTTTGTTATATACCCTTTGTTGGCAATGACAGAGGTCAAACGTTTTCTGTAAGTCTTCACAAGGTTTTCACAAACTGTTGCTGGTATTTTGGCCCATTCCTCCATGCAGATCTCCTCTAGAGCAGTGATGTTTTGGGGCTGTCGCTGGGCAACACGGACTTTCAACTCCCTCCAAAGATTTTCTATGGGGTTGAGATCTGGAGACTGGCTAGGCCACTCCAGGACCTTGAAATGCTTCTTACGAAGCCACTCCTTCGTTACCCGGGCAGTGTGTTTGGGATCATTGTCATGCTGAAAGACTCAGCCACGTTTCTCATCTTTTTAAGTGGGAGAACTTGCACAATTGATGGCTGACTAAATACTTTTTTGCCCCACTGTAGATATCCATCCTAGCTTTTATTTAATTTAATTAATAATCTTTTGTTGTTGTTTTTTTTACCTGAATTGTCACCCTGCCCGATCTAGTCTTTGTTTTATTTACTAAACATTTTGTTGATTATATCAGTGGAGGCTTTAGTTTATTTAAGCCAACTTTATTTTACAGATGTCTATTTAGCCTACTTAAACATTCTGTGACCCCCTTTAGGGCCCTGACCCATAATTTGAGGACCACTGTGCTAAACCAACTTACACTTGCACTGATTTGTGTAGGACCTCTTAAATATAGCTTGATGGTGATTGGCTTCAAATGGCACATCAACACTCACAGAGCTAGAGTTACATTAGTAACTATTACGCACATCTCACGCAGCTTCTGCGGGGATAAACAGCACCTCCTGACAAATATAACTGGGATTTTGTTCATTTGTATTGAAGAAACTACTGTCTTTTGCTGGACACAGTGTAGAGTTAGTTTAAATCAGTTTCTGGTTGAGGTAGCACAATTTAGCGCAAAGGAGAGCAGTCAAGACTCGGGAAAGACGAGGAATGAGAGGGAGACAAGAGGAAAGTATGCAGCTGCAGTGCCATAAAAAAATTGTCTGAAACATGAGCGATAAAAGAGTTAAGCCACATTTTCCCTCACAGAGGAGAAACGAAGAGAGCGCACAAGACACGCGGTGCTGCTGGAGAGTGTGTGCTGCGTTCTGGTAGTAGACCTGCAGCACATAAGATGGGCTCTCTGACGTGAGCATTCACAAAGAAAAAAAAAAAAAAACGTCAGAGGGCAGTATTTGGAGAGAGGTCCGACAGGGTCCCCATTTAACGTAACTACACACTGACAGACAGAAGCATGACCACGACGAGCAGCAGCTGGACTCCAGCTCCACGTTCCAGTCCTGTGCGTCTTTGGCTTTATCACACAGCGCTACATACGCACCCTGTTTTCTCACCGCGGATGGCGTTCCCATGGTGTCAAGATACTTAGGATTTTTTGGGACAGTTTTGCTCATTTGCTATATGCCTATGGATTTATTGCAGTAAAAATGGTTCTGCAGACTGGTTTTTGTAGCTACAGCACAGAAAATGCTAATGTTAGCTCCATTGCTAGTGCTGTTGTGCAGACAGAGTTAATGCTGTATTGTTTTTTTCATGCTCTCTTTTGTATTAAAATGGGTAGTACCTTTTAAGATGAGTATTCCTCTAAACTCCACTCCTGCTTTGGCTGGCTCACGCTCCAGCAAGTGGGTGGTAACTGTAAACATGGGTGCGTGCACTCCTCAGCCTTTATCTGTAGACTGTCACTTGTGCATGTCGAATAAAAAACCTTCAAATTTTATAATCGACCCTATACTTTGCACACTCACATTCCTCCCTCTCTGTCTGCTGTATGCGCCGTGTGGCCTGTCCCTGTGAACACGCTGATTTATGATAGCCCTTATGTATGATTGCCCATCGGGCAGGGGCCGTCAAATTTTGGTAGCGCGAGTACCAAATTGAATTGCCCCAGGACGTCGGGCTAGCAATTTAACGAGCCCTGAAGCCATTCTGTTGTTGATTTGCTTCTATGCTTTGGGTCATTGTCCTGTTGCATCGCCCATCCTCTGTTGCGCTTCATTTGGTGGACAGATGACCTTAAGTTTTCTGCAAAATGTTTAGATAAACTTGGGAATTCATTTTTCTGTTGATGATAGCAATTTGCCCAGGCCCTGAGAAAAGCAAAGCAGCCCCAAAGCATGACGCTCTCTCCACCATACTTCACAGTTGGGATGGGGTTTTGATGTTGGTGTGCTGTGCTTTTTTTTCTCCACACATAGTGTTGTGGGTTCCTTCCAAACAACCTAACTTTGGTTTCATGCCAGTAGTGCTGTGGACAATCTAGGTGCTCTTTTGCAAACTTCAGTCGTGCAGCAATTTTTTTTTGTACGGTCCTGCTCACCATTATTGGCACCCCTCCATGTTTTGCATAACTGAGTGAATGTCTTCAGAAATAAATGGGAATGTACCAAATTTATATCAGCAGGATCTTTTAATTGGAGGTCCAAAGTAATTTAACAAAGACAATTGTTATTTCAACATAGATATTGTAATTCCAAATGAAAAACAGAAAACCAGCATATGCACTAATATTGGCACCCCTACTTAATATTTAGTTGCACACCCTTTGGCAGCGATGACAGCCTCCAAACGTTTCTTATATCCATCTATAAGCTTCTTGCACTTCTCGGGTGGTATTTTCTCCCACACTTCCTTTGCAATATGCTCAAGCTGTTGAACATTTGCATGGCAGATTTCAGCTCCCCCCAAAGATTTTCAATTGGAATGAAATCAGGACTCATTGGTGGCCATTTTTATACTGTCCATTTTTTCCCTTTCAGCCATTCCTGCATGCTTTTGGAGGTGTGCTTTGGGTCTTTATCTTGCTGGAGGATCCATGATCTTCACCTATAACCAAGTTTCCTTACACTGGGCACATTTCGCTCTAGAATTGCTTGATAATCTTCTGATTTCTGTTTCATATGTTTATTGGTGTGTATACAAAATGGTTTTAACAAGTACCACATAGTCAGTCTGAAACCAGCACAGAACATGTTTTTTAACTTTCCTTTACACACACTGTGAATTTTTTATATTTGCATAAAACATATAAAAGAAAAAAACAATAAAACAAACCCCAAAACTAAAACAGTAAAAACAAACCCCAAAGCGCGAGACAAAAATACAAAAAATACAATTAATATTATATACATATGTGTATTATTCTTACATAAAATAGAGAAAAGGGGGAGAAGGTGTCATAGTTTTAGTGTCAAAATATTTCAGAAAAGATTGCCACTTTTTTAAAATCTATTTTAACAGCCATTCTTAGGGTATCTGATCTTTTCAACTTTTAAAAAATACATAACCTCATTCATCCACTGCGTACTGGAGGGGGAATTTGTTGACTTCCAATGAAGAAGGAGGTGGTGTCTGGCGATCAGAGAAGTGAAAGCTAAAACCTCTAAATGTACAGTAGAATTCCGGGTGTATTCCTCTGGAAGACCAAAGATGGAAACATGTGGGGAAACATCAACAGGCTTCAAGAATACCTTTGACATTGTGTCAAAATACATCCGCCAAAAATTTGTAAGTGACGGGCAGTAGAAAAACATATGTGCAAGATTACAAGGCGAGCCCGCACATCTATCACAAACATCCATTGTGGTAGGGAATATCTGAGACAACTTTGTTTTTGAGAAATGGCACCTAAAAAGGAACTGTATCAGAGTCAGACGGGCACATATGGAGCTCTTGTGAATAGTATTTAATGCGAAGTCCCACCAATGTTCATCAAGGATAAATCCCAGCTCACGCTCCCAAGCCTCCTTTGTTTTACTCATAAGTGAACCATCATAGGACTGAATAGTGCAGTAAATTTTTGGGACCAGAAACTTCTGTGAAGGATTCAATCTTAGAAGTTCATCCCATACCTGCTCAGGAGGGAGGTGAGGGAATGCAGGAAACAAAGACTTGGCACAATTTCTAACCTGAAAGTATCTAAAAAGATGTGAGTGGGAGATTAAATTCACTCGCCAAATCTGCAAAGGAGCGAAAAACCCCATCCCCATAGAGGTCCCTAAAACATTTCAGGCCCCTATCATGCCACAGGGTAAAAGTGGCATCTGTAAATGTAAGTTTGAACACATGATTCCTCAGCAATGGGGTTAATGCCGAAGCAGGGGTAAACCTAAACTGCCTTCTGAATTGAAACCATATTTTGAGAGTGGCGATAACCACTGGGTTGGAGGTAAGGCCAGAGGGGTTAGTTGAGACCAGGCCAGTCAGTAGTGCAGGAAGAGAGGATGAAGGACATGACTGTGCCTCCAACTGACACCAAGGTATGTCAACAGACTTTGACCAAAATATAATCCTATTAATATTAACTGTCCAATAGTAAAACTGAAAATTTGGCAGAGAGAGACCACTATCAAACTTACAATTCTGAAGTACTTTTTGGCGGATCCTAGGTGTTTTGCCATTCCATATGAAATTGGAAATAATTTGATCAATAGTTTTGAAAAAACGCTTTGATAACAATATAGGTAGACATTGAAACAAAAACAAAAATTTTGGCAGGGCATTCATTTTAACTACATTGATTCTCCCAATCAAGGAGAGAGGGAGAGAGCCCACCTCTGGAAGTCTGCTTTTACTTCAGTCAGCAGGGGAGAAAAATTAACCGAATAAAGAGATTTGAAAGTCTTAGCTACGTTGACCCCTAAATACCTAAACCCAGAAGGGCTAAGTTTAAAAGGGATGTTGGACTGTGAGAGCTACATCGCCAATGTATTGACAGGATAACAGTCGCTCTTTGAGATGTTAACCTTGTACCCTGAAAATTAGGGATGCACCGATACCGGTATCGGTACCGATACCACGTCCAAGTACTCTACTCGTATTCATAAAAGTGGGCCGATACCAACAACGAATACCACTTTACAGCGCTGTCACGTGACATTCCCCTCTCAGCTGAGCAGTGAGAACCGAGTGGAAGGATTTCAAAGTGAACTGTATGGAGATAAAAGCAAACCTGACTCTACATTCTGCTCAACCAGACATCCCAAATCATATGTGAGTCCTGAAACTTAAGCAGTTGTCCTTTTGTTGTCCTAGTTGTCCCGAAAACGATATAAACGCGGAGTGTGAAGCAGTTGTTGTCTGATAAAACATAAGAAGTACCGTTGCTAATTGTGTTAGCTGATGTATATCTTGGTGAATCTCCGCTGGTTATGCGCAGATGCTCAATCTGTCTTTAAAATGATTTTAGCGACTGAATAGAGGAGAATCTAAGCTTTAAAATGAGGTATAACATGTCCATGTTGAGCAAATTTTACCCATGGTTAGTTGTGTTCAAACCACTCTGTTGTAAAAATAACTTAGCATCGCAGAGCGGAGACAGACGGCAAAAAGACGACGCGGTATGAGATGACTGTAGTGTGACTGTATAAAGTATTAAGTAACCCCTATATAAGTACTCGTAACGGTACTCGGTATCAGCGAGTACTCAAATGGAAGTACTCATACTCGTATCGGTTTGAAAAAAAGTGGTATCGGTGCATCCCTACTGAAAATGTGCCAAACCTATGAAAAAATGACAGAATAGCAGGAACTGCGTGTAGAGGATTTGAGACATACAGCAGCAAGTCGTCAGCATATAATGAAAGCTTATATTCCGTGCGCGAACGTGTAATGCCAGTAAAAACTGGAGAGGATCTCAGATAAACTGACAATGGCTCTATTGCAAGTGCAAATAAAAGAGGAGACACTGGGCAACCTTGTCTACAGCCTCTGTTCAAAAGGAAAGAACTGGATTGAACAACATTAGTAGTAATAGTGGCACATGGTGAAGTATAAAGAAGGCGTGTCCAAGATATGAAGCCTTTGCCAAAACCGAATTTATCTAAAACAGCAAACAAATAGTTCCACTCAACTCTGTCGAATGCCTTTTCCGCATCGACTGATATTACCACTTGTGTAGTTGTAGAATTTTTAGAGTAGATAACATTTAACAAAGTACAAATATTGTAAAAAAGCTGACGGCCCTTTACAAAACCAGTCTGCTCCTTAGAAATAATAATCGGGAGGACCTTTTCTAAACAACGAGCTAAGGCTTTTGCAAGTATCTTGGTGTCCACAATCATTAACGAGACAGGTCTATAAGAGGTGCAAAGTTCTGGATCCTTGTCCTTCTTTAAGAGGACACTAATAGAGGCCTGCCTCAATGTAGGGGGAAGAGAGCCCTGTGACAACGATTCAACATAAACAGAAAGCAATAATGGAATGAGTTTAGTGTTAAACGCCTTAAAAAATTCTACCGGAAATCCATCTGGACCGGGGACCTTATTATTTTGCATGCTTTGTAAAGCAAGAGTAAGCTCTTGAATGGTCAATGGCGAATCTAATTGATTAATCACCTCCAGGCATATAACAGGAAACTCAAGACCATCTAAAAATGTTTGCATGTCTGACAAATCCGACTTTGATTCAGAGCTGTACAAAGAGGAATAAAACGATGAGAAAACTTAATAGAGTCTGGCTCCTCAAACAATGCACCCGTCATATCCTTAATACGAGGGATTAAATGCAAGGCTGCCTGTCGACGCATTTGGTGAGCTAGTAGTCTTCCCGACTTATCGCCATGTTCGTAGTATCTAGAGCGAGAGTGTAGTAAGAGAAATCAGCTCTACCTTAGACTGATTGGGACTAATAAAATCATCAATTGCCCACTGAGTGGAGTAGCGAGGTCCTGGTGAAACTTGAATATCTAAAGATACCGGTGCATGATCCAATATAACAATAGTATGGTACATAACATCTGACACTTTGGGCATTAGTTTAGAATCTATAAAGTAGTAATCAATGCGAGAAAAAGTCTGATGCACATGTGAGTAAAAGGAGTATTGTCTACAACTAGGGTTCCAAAATCTCCAGGGGTCAACATAGCTGTTACTCCCCTCGAGTTTAAACAAGGCTCAAGTCGTTTTGGATTTTTAACAGACATTTATTTGGACACTTATTGCCCCAACAATGACGTCAGAACTAAAAGAAAAACACAGAACACCTAAATTAACCCTTAAACTTTTCACAGAGAATATAATTAACAAAACTTGTACAAAACAAAAAATAAAATGCATTTGCACCTCATTGGCCACATTAACTCAAAAGGAAGTAAACTTGAGGGATTTACAGCTTTCATTCTTCTGAATCTTAAGACAACTTGACATTTTCATTCTTGCAGGCATCATCAGCACAGCACCTCGTGTGCTCATATAGGAGTGGTGCATCAATAAAATAGCACCCAACACAATTCCCAAGCGGAACAAAAAACAAGTTCCCTCCCTTTTACAACATTTTTAACTGATCAAATATATTATTCTTAATTGTCTGTAAAATATGTCTTATTTATTACAAATTATTTTCTTAATATATTTAACTATTTATTATCTTTTTAACCAAGAAACAAATTATGAACTAAAATATGCAGAGTTGCCTTTGATGGCAGCTACAATAGCCATTAACAGACATAAAATTATCAAGCATCTTAGCCATTAGTGATTGAGTGGAGCCTAATTTTGATCAGTCTAACTGAGGTTTAGTAACCCAATTCATGTCCCTGCCTAAAACCAAAAAGTGAGAAGGGAGACTTTCTAACAACTTATTCATAAAGTGCAGATTGTCAAAATTTGGTGCGTATACATTAACAAGTAAGACAGGAGTATTAGCTAAAGTACTTGAAATTATCAAATATCTACTGTCCCTATCAGAAGTAACTGCAGATGGTGTAAATGGAGTTGATTTAGCATTCAGAACAGCAACCCCCCTGGCCTTAGAGTTAAAGCAAGAATGGAACGCTTCCGAAACCCAGGGACACTTCAGTCTAACTTGATCCTTGGTTCTCATGTGGGTCTCCTGTAGGAACACAACGTCAGGTTTCAAGCGCTTTAGGTGGGAGAATACCCTTGATCGTTTAACTGCTTCCCCCAAACCCTTAATATTCCAACTGATAAATCGTACAGATGAGCCTACAATATTAGCCATGTATAGTATATATCAAAAAGCAAGTGGACCAGGAAAACATCGCCCCTGCCCCACCAAAAAAAAAAAAGACAATAACATAACCCACCACACCCAGCACCTACCACTACCCCATCCCCAAATGACAGGGCACCAGTGCAAACTCCATTAGGAGTCATAAACCGAAAAGGTAAACTCAAGGCTTTGAACCTAGCAGTCATCTACATTCAGCTCCAAACTCAACGGGAGCTCCTGCAAAACAGTAACAAAATAAATGGCCAAAACAGCAGGGTATAAATGAACGATATTTTTGTCAAATTATTTTAAGATGTGTGAACAGAACCACATAATAAATCACTGATCAGTATATTAAAAGTATCAGTGTAACTTATATCAACTCTGATTACCCTAATAAACCAAATCCGTGGTAGTAATTTGTATAACATTTGTAAACTGCTGTCACATGAAGTTATTTTGGTACCACCACTGAAAAAAGCAGTAGCTGGAACATATATCTTTCAGAATTGCAGCATCCTGACTCTACTTGCAGGCTTCAAGTCTGTTTGAGAGTCTTCACAAAAACAGCGGCTTCTTCGGGTGATTTAAACTCTTTGGTGATACCATTACTTGTGATCTGGAGGCGAGCTGGATGTAGCAGACCAAACCGTATGTCCGGAATCTCCCTAAGTTGACGTCGAATATCATTGAAGGCAGCTCAAGCCCTGGTCGTCCGCGCAGTGAGGTCCGGGAAGACGGAAATGACTGTGTCCTTGATTTTGATCCGTTGCTGTGCTCTGGCATGCCGCAGGATGTCAACACAGTCTGCGTAATAATACAAACATGCTATTATGGGGGCGAGGACGTTCACTGGGATTGGGTTTAGGCTGTGGTGAGCGGTGAGCACGGTCTACAAAAGGCTCCTTATCCAGGCCAAAAGCTTCTTTAAGCAGAGTGGAGACCGTCGCTGCTGTGATGGGAATGCTGTAGCCCTCAGGCAGTCCCACAATCCTGATATTATTGCGACGAGACCTCACCTCTAAATCTTCACACTTATTCTCAAGTGAAACAAGTTGGGTCGAAAAGTCTTTCCACCTTATTTTGGAGTGAGACCACGACGTCCATGCAGGTCGATAGCGAGATCTCCATGTCACTAATAGTGCCTTTCAACACATGCACCTCCGCGTTGATAGCTGCTACGCTAGCACTCAGTTCCGTTTTCATGGACTGCAACTCCGACTTTATATTAGACAAATTTTCAGGCATAGCTGTATGTAGTTCAGTCTTGAAAATGCCTATCATTTCCTCCCGAAGAGCAGTAAGCAACTCGGCTTTAAAATCCGCAGAGGACATGCTTGAAAAAGCAGCGGCTCCGTCTGGGGGCGGCGGAGTAGGACCACTCGGAGGCAAGGATCTAGCCTGAAGAGCAGGCCGCGTCAGTGGAGTCGCTGAACTGTTCGTATTCTTCAGTTTTGCTGGCATTTCGTGGTAAAAGTATGGTCAAATAAGGTCACGAAAATAAAATATGTTCACACAGCATCAATGAAAACCAGCTGACACAGTATAACGATGAGTTTTGCAGGAGCCCCAAAAGTCACGTCTCTCTCCATCGGTCGCAGAGGCGGAAGTCCAATAATCTTCTGATTTCATGATACCTGTGATGCAGTCAAGGCCTCCAGTACCAGATGCAGCAAAGCAGCCCCACAGGATCATGGATCCTCCACCATGCTTGACTGTTGGTATGGTGTTCTTTTCCTTAAAGGCTTCATTGCGCCGTCTGTAAACATACTGTTTGTGTGCATTACCAAAAAGCTAAATTTTTGTTTGATCTGTCCATAAAACATTGTCCCAGAAGTCTTGAGGTTTATCCAGGTTCTCTTTCGCAAAGATCAATTGTTCCTTTTTATGTCTTTTCTTCAGCAATGGGGTCTTCCTTGGCCTCCGCCCATAAAGCCCCGCTTTGTTTAGTGTGTGGCGTATGGTACTTGTTGAAACAATTACACCAGACTGCTCCAGGTTGGTCTTCAGGTCTTTAGATGTTTGACGTGGTGTTTTTTCCACCATTCGCACCAAACCTTCACCATTCGCACCCGACTTCTGTCATCAATTTTTCTCTTCCCCCACGTCCAGGAAGGTTCTTGACAGTTCCGTGCCTGCAAAACTTCTTAATAACATTACGTACCGTTGAAACAGGGGTACGTACCAAGGTCTTTGGAGATGGCCTTATACCCTTTGGAGATCTTGTGCTTGCAAATAATAGCATTTCTGGTGTCCTCAGACAGCTCCTTTGTCTTTACCATTGTCACACAGGAAGAGGGAATAACAGGTGGCTTTTTAAAACACCAAAATCATCATTCATTGGCTAATTCATGTCACATGGGTGGAGACAAAAATCGGAATCAAGCCCTTATCCAATTACTATTTTATATTAGGCTACTATACATCAAAACTCAAAAAACAAAAAATGAAAACCCTGAGTGCTGTATTTGTCATTTTTTCTGACTTTTTTTTTCCGGGAAAACACGGCCTTGCTCACTGTCTGGACCCAGGCAGCATAGCTTTGTGCGCAGCTGTTTCAGAGCAGTGCTCGGGCGGTGTGCTCCTGTCACAGCTGCACACAGGTGAGGGGCCGGGGCTCCTGTCACAGCTGCAGACAGGTGAGGGACCGGGGCGTGTGCCTAAGTGATCTGCTCTGCTGTCTTGTCTGTCTGTCCTGTCTGCCTTTTAGACTGAGATGCATTTAGCCAGTTGCACACTTTGCTCCTTCAAACCTTTCACATGGGCTTGTTTTGGATTTGTTCTTATGAGCAAGTAGTGGCCACGCAGTTGTTGCGCGGTGCGCAACAGCCCACAGATCCCTCTGCACAGTGTGCCAGTGTTACCCCGGCATCCGCGAAGGCTGCACGTAAGAGAAATCATCTTTCGTTTGCATTAAACCTGCTGTGTCCTGGCACTTACCGCTTTTAAGGACAGTGCTCCCATCACAGCTGCAGACAGGTGAGGGACACGCTCTGCTCCACTAACTACTGTCCTGTCTACTCTCAGACGGGACTATTGCTATAGCAACTTGCGCGCTTTTCACACAGTATCCTTTCATGTGGGCCAGTTTTTGGACTTGTTTTTGAGTATGACCCTAGTGTAACGTGATCTCTGTCTCTAAGTCGCCACTATGTCCCCATATATTTCTATTGCTGATGTGACATATGAGGTGTGCCATTTAGGATCAGAAAGTGATTCAAATGAGACGCAAAAAGTGAAAAATGCGTTGAGATGGCAGCAAAATGGCACTAAATCTGGCGTGCTATTTACACGCACTGTCGTGCTTTTCCATTGTGCTAAAAAGCAAAGGGGGAAAAAAAGATGTAAACTGTATACTGTAAACTGTTCCATACTCCTGTATGTCAGCCGCGCCTGGCGCCCTGAAAGAGCAGACGATCCGGCCCATTGTCTTTTGAGACGAAGCCGGAGAACATTAAAATGCTTCAATAGCTCAGCAACAACACGGCTTTAAACAGCGTTGGTAAATTACCATATTTATAACTAATGAAGAGAACACAATTCATCTAAAAATTTATAATAAAATATAATTTATTTTTGTAAACCTTTTGGAGTTGCAGTTACAACGTCCCCAACAGTTGGGGGTGCTGGAGTCAAATTTGGGGGTGCTGCAGCCCCCCCAGCACCCCCCCTTCCCGCGTCCATGTTTATGTAAGTAAATAATTATTACTCGTAGGTCTTCTGAGGGCTCTATCATGTGAGGCATGGTTCCCATCACGCTTCTTTAGAATAGCAAACTCAAAATTGGGGTGTGTCATTTATTGGGCAGGGCCACTTTAACCCACACCCCCAATCTTCTCATATTGATTGGTCTCCAGGTTGGCTGATACCTAACTCCAATTAGCTCTTGAAGAAGTCATTAGCCTAGGGGTTCACATACTTTTTCCATCTTGTACTGTGAATGTTTAAAAAAAAAAAAAAAAAAAGTATATTATTTTTTGCAGCAGCATTAGTTTAAGCAGACTGTGTTTGTCTATTGTTGTGACTTAGATGAAGATCAGATCACATTTTATGACCAAATCATGCAGAAATCCAAGTAATTCCTAAGGGTTCACATTTGTTTACAAACTCAATGCCTTTTTATGTACTTAATGTAGACAACCCCTGGCGGCCCCCCTTTGATATCACCAGGGGGCCCCGGTCCCCTTTTGGAAACCACTGATGTAAACCATTGGAAAACACTTGAATGAACACATAGGAGTGGGCTGAGGCTGGAATCATTTAGAGTCACAGCACACAGATGAAAAAATATGGTTACATCTGCCTCAGGACTCAATTACTAAACCAAAGCCAACGCCAGCAATGTCTTCCCTGGGCAAAGGAAAAACACAAATGGTCTTTTTGCTTAGTCATTTTTGCGTTAATTTGGGAATGCTTCCTTCTCATCACAAGCTTTATGGAGATTCGACAGGCCTTGAGATCCTACTGCCTACAGCACTGGTTATTGTATGGAGTATTACTGTGCTGGATTGACCAGTTCTGAGCCTGAGGCCCATATACGAACTATAAAGTATTGTCAAGAGAAAAACGAGGGAAGTACATGGTTGTTAGTTTTTGTCTTCTGCAAAAGATGCTGCTTTACAAAGTTCTTAAAGAAATAGTTATTTGACCTTGAAATACTAATATAATTATAATAATAAATAATTAATAAATATATTATATTATAATAAATAAATAATTTTATTCTTTTACTCAAGTCATAATTTGGTTGAGCACTTTTACCTTTGTAATATTATATAGTATAATATAATATAGTTGACTGTTTGCGTAGCATTACGCCTTTTACAGTTACAGTTTTTGCAAATTGTGCCATTTTATGCCATCTTTCTGCAAAATCATAATCTCTGTTTTTCCCTCTGCAAATTTATACTTTCTGCCTTTCCTTCTGCAAATTATGCCCTTTTTGGTCATTCTGCTTGTGCTACTTTTAACCAATAATTCTGCCTTTTACAGTTTTTGCAAATTGTGCTATTTTATGCCATCGATTTTCAACTTACGCAAACACTCGCAATGGCTTCAGCCATTGCAATTTCTAGTTTAGTATTATTTTGCAATTGAGTACAGATTTGTTGTACTTCTTCCACCTCTGTTTCATACCAGTTTCTAAATAATGAGATGCATTTTTAAAATGTGTTGTTAAACCTATGTCTTGTTTTATTTCAGCATCTCTTGAATGTGAATGGACAGTCAGGTAATAACTCCTCACTCAACACACTTTGGTATGCAATGCTCGTCCTGTTCATGTGCCATGTGTGCTCTTGTGGCTGCAGCACAGGTAGTGATGCCCATCAAACGTTCTGACATGCCTGTCAAGAAGAAGAGGAAGCTCCCTAATGCAGAAGATTACGAGCACCAGAGTAAAATAACCAGGTATAGCTGCATGTGTCACTGAGTGTGTCACTGTGAGAGCATGATCTGTTCATGTCATTTCAGCTCAGCAACTGTTCCAGCTCCACCTATTTCCATGATTTTTCACAATCTAGGGTGAATTCCTGTATAAAGGAAAATTGGCACAGCCTGCATGTGAATGTACTTTTTTAGAGTGAAAACAAAACTACACTGCTCAAAAAAATAAAGGGAACACTAAAATAGCCCATCCTATATCTGAATAAATTAAATATTCTTATTAAATACTTTGTTCTTTACATATTTCAATGTGCTGACAACAAAATCACACAAAAATTATCAATGGAAATCAAATTTATTAACCCTAACCCATGGAGGTCTGGATTTGGAGTCATATTCATATTAAAGTGGAAAAACACACTACAGGCTGATCCAACTTTGATGTAATGTCCTTAAAACAAGTCAAAATGAGGTTCAGTAGTGTGGGTGGCCTCCACGTGCCTGTATGACCTCCCTACAATGGCTGGGCATGCTCCTGATGAGGTGGCGGATGGTCTCCTTAGGGATCTCCTCCCAGATCTGGACAGCAGAACGTTCTCCACAGCGTCTCCAGACTCTGTCACATCTGTCACATGCGCTCAGTGTGAACCTGCTTTCATCTGTGAAGAGCACAGGGCACCAGTGGCAAATTTGCCAATCTTGCTGTATGCACAACCCCCACCTGTGGACATCAGGCCCGCATACCACCCTCATGGAGTCTGTTTCTGAGCGTTTGAGCAGACACATGCACATTTGTGGCCTGCTGGAGGTCATTTTGCAGGGCTCTGGCAGTGCTCCTCCTATTCCTCCTTGCACAAAGGAGGAGGTAGTGGTCCTGCTGCTGGGTTGTTGCCCTCCTACGGCCTCCTCCACGTCTCCTGATGTACTGGCCTGTCTCCTGGTAGCGCCTCCGTGCTCTGGACACTAGGCTGACAGACACAGCAAACCTTCTTGCCACAGCTTGCATTGATGTGCCATCCTGGATGAGCTGCACTACCTGAGCCACCTGTGTGGGTTGTAGACTCCGTCTCATGCTACCACAGACCACCAGCATTCAAAAGTGACCACAACATCAGCCAGAAAGCATAGGAACTGAGAAGTGGTCTGTGGTCACCTCCTGCAGAACCACTCCTTTATTGGGGGTGTCTTGCTAATTGTCAATAGACCCTTCTCAGCCAGCGTCATCTGATCACGTGATTTCCGCAGAGATGCACGGAGCCGCCATGTTGGATGGCAAAAGCCGGTTGTCACGGCCTGATTTGGATCCGTCCTGCTGTCTGTTAGCCTAACAAATTAAATTTATTTTACTCATCAAAAATAGTTTAATGTGTCCTATAGCTGTGATAGCATCTACCAGCTGTCTTTTGAAGTAAAAAGGTTAATGATGCACTGTTTGACAAAGTTTGTTCTTTAAAAAAGTCACATAAAAGCTCGTTCCTCCTGTAATCGTCAAATAAAGTAAAAACCGATCTGAAGTCAGTTAGCCTTGTTCTTACTGTCTGCTCAGGTTTATTAGCAGGGTAAACACATTTTCACAGACATTTAGCAAACTGGGAAGAAAAATAAAATACAATGTTCAGGACAGCTTACAGGATTATTTTCACAACATGGAATACTTGTATATCTCAATATATACTTGTGGATTTATACGGACTGATTGAGCATTACTAATCCTGGATTGGACTGGTTTTGGACAGAACCAGTGTTCAAAGCTAAAAGTCTGTTTTTTTTGGTTTGGGCACTGAGGAATCGTCATTAATTACACATATGTCCTATTTTAAGCATAAAGTTAACTTAATTCCCATTTTGTACAGAACATAAGCTTCGCAGAGTTTCTTTCTGAATCTGGTCGCCACCAGATTGAATGAGGTTAAACGTATGTAAATCTTAATACTCCGTATCTCAGCAAATTTGCGACTTTTTAAGGCCTTAAATTGTGATTTATAATTTTAGACTTGTAAACCTCCACGGAAAGCCTACTTTATTTAAGTATTTATATTGCCTTTTCACTAATTTGCGTCTCTCATCTGCCTACTCACATGGCCAACAGTTGTTTAAGGGCACTTTCCATACTTGAAGGTCTGTCACCCATCCTGCCACAAAATATTTTTATGCCTCTAAGGAGCTTCTCTGACTCTTGTAAGCTTTTAATTGTGTCCCTATAAAGTGAGATTGTCGATTGATTGACTAAATAATTGTAAACGTTGTGGATTGTGTGTTGAAGGCTGGTAAACCGTAATTTTGACATATCATCTGGGTCTTAAGCATAGACAAGTGAACATTTCTCTAAATATTTCTGTCTGACCTGATCACTTAATGGTAACTTAATTAACTCAATTTCTATGCATGATCGCTAATCGCTAGCAGGCTACACTGGCTTTTTGCCATCCAAAATGGCAGCGCCAACAAACCAAGTCACGTGACTGACAACGGTCTATAATTTCCACCTGTTGTCGATTCCATTTGCACAATAGCAGGTGAAATTGATGTCAATCAGTGTTGGTTCCTAAGACAGTTTGATTTCACAGAAGTGTGATTGACTTGGAGTTACATTGTGTTGTTTAAGTGTTCCCTTTATTATTTTGAGCAGTGTATAATGTATCAGTATATTCTAATGTCAAGTACTATTAAATCAATGCTTTAATCTCAGGTTTAATGAAAAACAACATATACATTTTATATTTACAAAAGCATCTCTGGATAAGCACAGTACTTTGAAGCGAGTTAACAACTCGCTGAGTTGAACCTGGGTTTCTCTATGGAGCTCTGTGTTAACCCTGGGTTTCTCTGTGGAGCTGTCAGGGAAGGGTATCATTAAGATTTTAACGGTACTACTACTCTTATTGATACTGCTTATCGATCCAGTCTTTTAACAGTGCTCTTATCAATACTTTTTGAGCAAAAATGTATTAAATAACATTAATTACTCTGTTTACTCTGTGAGGCAGTCGATGAGTACTGGCAGGCCAAGCGTGCTGCAGCCCGGGCAGTTCTAGAGGCAAAAGACTAGAGGCGGTAGACTTGAATAACGATCCACTCAGCTGGTGATGCGACAACCACATGAGGTTTTTCTCTGCCCTCTCACTTCGCCTGCCGCAATTGTGTCACAAGCGCTCCATTAGAGAAAGTCACAGCCAAACGGAACAATGTTAGCCTCCTTAGCTCATCTCTAAAGCCACTTAAAGTGAACATGTGGGTTTTTCTAACCCGCTACAAGGACATTGTCACGTGTGCCCAACTCGGGTTTTTGTTAGAGTGTAGGCCTAACTATATTTCAGTTTATCTTTATAATCAAGGTATAATTTTGAGGTGTCATTAGAAGCTTATGCTATACCACTTATACTGCACACCGCAGTGTTAAGTCATATATAATTTCTGCAGAGGAAATTCTCTCACCGCGACAGCCCTAGGTGGGAGGAATACTTTCAGGATCTCCTCAATCCCACTGACACGTCTTTCAGTGGGGAGGCAGGAGGGACTTAGAGGTGGACTCGTTTATCACCCAAGCCGAAGTCACTGAGGTGGTCAAAAAGCTCCTTGGTGGCAGGGCACCAGGGGTGGATGAGATTCGACCTGAGTTCCTCAAGTCTCTGGATGTTGTGTGGCTGTCGTGGCTGACACATCTCTGCAGCATCGCGTGGCGGTCGGGGACAGGGCCTCTGGACTGGCAGACCCGGGTGGTAGTCCCTCTTTTTAAGAAGGGGGACCAGAGGGTGTGCTCCAACTACAGGGGGATCACACTTCTCAGCCTCCCCGGGAAAGTCTATTCTAGGGTACTGGAGAGGAGAATTTGGCCAATAGTCGAACCTCAGATTTAGAAGGAACAATGCAGTTTTTGTCCCTGTCATGGAACACTGGACCAGCTCCACACCCTCTATTGGGTGCTTGAGGGTTCATGGGAGTTTGCTCCACCAGTCCACATGTGTTTTGTGGACTTGGAGAAGGGCATTCGACCATGTCCCTCGTGGCATCCTGTGGGGGTCCGAGGACCTCTGCTAAGGGCTGTCTGGTCCCTGTACAAACGGAGCAGGAGCAGCATAATGGACTTTGGCAAGGCTGCCCTTTGTCACCGGTTCTGTTCATAATTTTTATGGTCAGAATTTCTAGGCGCAGCCAGGTGCCGGACGGAGTCCAGTTTGGGAACCACAGGATTTCATCTCTGCATTTTGCTAATGATGATGTCCTGTTGGCTTCTTTGAACCAGGACCTTCAATGTGCACTGGGATGGTTTGCAGCCGAGTGTGAAGCGGCTGTGATGAGAATCAGCACTTCCAAGTCCGAGGGCATGGTTCTCAACCAGAAAAGGGTGGCTTGCCCTCTCCAGGTAGGAGGAGGTATCGGGGGTCTTGTTCACGAGTGAGGGAAGGATGAAGCGCGTGATGGACAGGTGGATCAGTGCCGCGTGTGCAGTAATGTAGTCATTGTATCGGTCTGTTATGGTAAAAAAAGGAGCTGAGCTAATGGGCAAAGCTCTCGATTTACTGGTTGATCTTCGTTCCTTCTCTCACCTATGGTCATGAGCTCTGGGTCACGACCGAAAGGACAAGGTCCCGGATACAAGCGGCCGAAATGAGTTTCCTCCGCAGGGTGGCTGGGCGCTCCCTTAGAGATAGGGTGAGGAGCTTGGTTACCCGGGAGGAGCTCGGAGTAGAGCCGCTGCTCCTCCACATTGAGAGGAGCCAGCTGAGGTGGCTCGGGCATCTGTTCCAGATGCCTCCCTAGGAAGGTGTTCTGGGCATGTCCCACTGGGAGGAGGCCCTGGGGAAGACCTAGGACATGCTGGAGGGACTATGTCTCTCGGCTGTCCTGGGAACATCTTGGGGTTCCCCCCGGGAAGCTGGAGGAAGTGTCCGGGGAGAGGCCCAGATATGCGGAAGAAGATGAATGGAATATAAAATTAGTATAATTTAGGAAAAAGCAGTAACCTATTTTTATATAGACTAAATAAAGGCATAAGCTGCCTGTGGTCACAGGGACATATATGAGGTCACTCAGAGATAAAGACAGAGTTTAGTTGTTTTTTATGTTTATTCCACCTGTGGGCTGGTGCATAATATTAGCTCACCATCTTTCTGTGTTCTTTGTCAGTTTACTCTGTGTTGTTGCGCTGGCATGCGATGCTTGTCCTCAGCGTGTCCGCACACAGTAAGCCACATTTTTCCTCTCTCTGCTGTGCTCTCACGCTGCTGTGTGCGGCAGCCCCACTCTGCTTTGCTCACGCATAGACAGCAGCTGAGGGAATCGCGATGTCTTGTCTTTTGAGAGGAGTGAAATGATTTTACGCATGTATTTACCCACATGGCATTTACCGCAACTACTCGGTACCTTTAAGAGCACCATTAAGGCTGAAGCTTGTCCCTATCCCTAGTTAACCCTGGGTTTCTCTGTTGAGCTCTGAGTTAATCCTGGGTTTCTCTGTGGAGCTGTGAGCGTGTTCATGTGGAACAGGAGGGGTCAGCGCTATGCAGTCAATCAGGTCAACATCATGGAGACAGTTAATCTAAATACCAGCTAGAAACAACACTAAACCATACATCCACGCACTAAACTCATAAAAGGTATAGCATACAGCAGTGATTCCCAACTTTTTTGTCTCGTATACCCTCTGGGCTTTTACCATAAGAACCACATTAGGTATACCTGTTGATGATTCTTCAAAAAGTGTTCAGAATGTAATAAGTGTCTTTATTAGCACTAAGACATTTTAGACTTAATTTATCGTAAATTCTCTTCAGTTTGTTGTTGTTTTTATTAAGGGTGCTCCGATCGATCGGGCCGCTCCGATCATGGCTAAAAATAGAGTGATCGATGATCGGTAAAATGGGCCGATCAGAAGGGCCGATCAAATTACAATAAACACGCGAGGCTCTCACATTTACTGTACTGCAACTCCGGTTTGATTAAACAGCAGTAGTGTTATTCTAGCAGTGTTTGTAAGTTAAGCCCTGGTTATAACTAACACAAACCTGCCCTGGAGCTGCTGCTTTATGTCCCCGCTTTGTCCCCACTTTGTCCCCACCTGCTCCTGGAGCGCACGGGACAGAACCAAGGCACAGCAGTGCGTCTATTTGCAAACGCCAACGCAAATAGAGCTAGAGCTAACCCGCTAACATTTACGTTAAAAGCATTAAGAAAGTTCAGAGTCTGCCTGTGTATTGTTATGCGGACAAAACTGTGCGTTTTGTGGCTTAAACTGCACCAAATGGCTGCTAATGGAAAGAGAAAGTAAAAGGCCAGCCCATGTGTTCTTGTGTCTGGGAACAGCACCTTTCATCGTTTTCTTCTCTGTTCTCTTTGCACCTTTTTCTTCGTTCACACGTTGTCAAAACTGGCTGCAGGAGCTCTCTGCGTTTCAACCTGGTTTGGCTGCACGTTATGCGGACGCAGCCGTTGCACCCGGGGACTCGCACTAAAGGCACCAATTAAGAACAGCTGATTTTTACATCAGCGGAGCATTCAAACAAAGCCACACAGACACTGGGCACACATTAAAGTCCAATAATACAACAAAACCTCTTCCAAAACAAATATTTGTAGAATTTTGTTGTACTTTTACATTTACAAAGGCTACAGTATTTTTCAACTGCATACATTACACTACATTGAAGACCATCTGATCGGTGATCAGCCTCAAAAATCCTGATCGGAGCACCCTTAGTTTTTATTACTCATATTCAAAAGAAAATAATCAATACATTAAATGATAATCTGGCTGCCTTTAAAAAGAAACAAGAATATAAAATTACATTTTTTTCCCCACAAAAAGGAAAGAAAATTATTGGAATCAATTACTCCACTCTACAACATTTGTTCTTTGTTAGCTGTAACTAAATCCCCGCACCTTTGTCATTCATTTCATTCAGTCATTTGGGTTTTGCACTAGACCACAAATCCTATATTTTTAACTATATTTATTTTCAGATTTGTATTTGGAACCTAAATTCCAAAAACATTACATACATAAAATGTAAATAAAACAATGATAATTTGCAAATGTCATGTATGTGTTTTATTTACAGTAGACCATAAACTGTTCAGCATATCTGGCTCTGAAACTGACATGTATCATGTAAATAAGTTATAACTGAACATAATCCTGAAACACTTTTTACCTCAGTCCATTTTTTATGAGCTGTGATCCAGGTCAGACAGCAGTTTTTCTGGATCATGTTCACATATGGATCTTCTGCACATAGTACAGCTGAGACAATGACTTCAAAAGATTGCATAAAAACAAAGACCTTGTTTTTGTGTTTCTGCAAAATGCATTGTCATGTAAACAGTCCCTGTGTGAGCATGGAGTTTTTCTAAATAGAAATGCACTACATTGCCTGGTAGCATGGGCGTGCCGTGAGGGCAAGCAAAGCAAGCAGTGCTTGACCAATCAAATCTAAAAAACACACGGATTAAAACTATAACAAAATTAAGTCGCTATCTCTCCAAACATTTCATTTTGCCGTTCACTTCCATAGAGAATATTACCTGCTTTCAGTCACTGTTTTTTTCTGTGCCCTGCTGGCCACTCCAGGTACTGCCAAGGCAAGCTAGGTTGCCTCTCTGCCATTCATTTCTGTCATTTTCTCCTTCGTGGAGGTGGAGTCATGGTGCACTGTTTCTTCTGGGGTCAAGCAGAGGCCCAGCAGTTTGTTTTGGAGGCTCGCGCATGCGTGCTGTGGTCAATCTCAGGCTCAGTGACAGAGATCTCTGGCTGATAGCAGCGGGCGACAAGCAGCGCACTGTGCAGCTTACGGCCCCATACATTACAGTGTGCATGCGCCCCGTTAGACAACAGAACTTTCCACAAGTATCCTCAGCCAAAGTGTCTAACAGTGTTTCTACAGATAAGTCATAGTTTGTAGCTTAAACCCTGTTCATGTTTCTCATGAGTACATGCTGCTGCATAAAACTGTGTGTCATATAAATGATAGCCTCACGTACATCGTTAAGTGTCAGACATGTTCGTTAGAAGTGGAGCTGGGGGAGTGGAGAGGAGCCAGTGACAGTGAATGTGAATATTACAGAACTGTGAATGAACTGTGCACTGGTTATTGTGGACAAACTCAGCTGCAGGAAATACAGGACGTTTCTTCAAAAAAGTAACATGGAGTGGATTTGCAGCTTGAGTAGAGAGGTGAGTGTCAGTGAGGCGGTGTTTTTAAATGGAGGTTTGTGGTGTGAAGTGTAATTTAATGTAATGTAGTTTTATTATAGTAAAGCAGCATTTACAGTGCACTAGTCTAGTGTTGATCTCAGTGTGTGCTGATGAACAGGCCTCTCACATCTGTAAGGCTGTAACATCACTCATCATCTATCCATCCTCGTTTCAGTGCTCATGAATTAAAGTTAGAACAAAAACTGAAGGCACATTCTTTGATATGGCGACAGAGAAGGCCAGCTTTGTGGAAAAAAAAATGTATGTAATGACTTTGTTTTGTATACAAAAAGCGTTACTAATAATAATTATATAGGAAGAGTGTGAGATAGTTTGAAACAGTCTGCTACTCAAACACTGATGGGATTGCAGTTAAGTGATTTTTAATTAAATTTAAATTAAATCAAAATTTTGTTATATAAAACTTAATGAAGTCAAGGTCTCTGCTTGCCCACTTGAAAAAGTCACCACACGCTACTGCCTGGTAGTTGTATTTGGTATTGTTAGTACTTGTGCTGTGTTTTTCTGTGTGCCTGTGGGCTAGAACAGAATAACACACATGTCTGTTTCTGAACGGCAGTTACAGCAGAGCACAGGTCCTCGGCGACAAGCCCTTCTCGAGTAAGAAGTGCCTGGCCTGGTTTTCTGAATACGCCGGCCCAGATGATGTGGTCAGCCCAGAAGGAATGGAGAAGTTCTGTGAGGACATTGGTGTGGAACCAGAGAATGTACGTTACACAGTATCTTAAAGTTAGTTAAAACTATTTCTACACATTTAAAACTACCTTAGTTGACCAAAGTGCTGTTCAAGCCATGAATACAGCCCACAGCCATAAATATACACACCTATAAAAGACAAAAGATAAGATTATAAAAAACCTGTAAAAAATAAACAAAAAACTCAAGAATCCATGTTTGTTTGGGTCAGATGTGCACTGCTTATGTCCTGCCCTTCGTTTTGCTTATTGGTTACTCTGCCTGTCATTGATCCGCTGCAAAACAAAATGTTACCGAAGGGGTACAAGACTAACTTCTTTATATAATAGAAAAAGAGTTTGTCTGGCAGGCCTATATATGCGAGTAAATATGGGGAAGTAGCCTAGCTTAGGTTGTTCTTGGTTAAAATGAAAATAGCTATAATTGTTATTGCACAGTTGCTCAGTTTAGTTCATTTATATCATCATTTATGTCATCATTTAAATCATTGAAAAATTTGTTGTGATATCATTTTTAGGCCGTATCACCCAGCCTTAAACCTGTGACTCCACTAACCTGTGCCTAACTCTGTCGGCTCTAGATTGTAATGTTAGTATTAGCCTGGCACCTTGAAGCAACAAATATGGGCTTCTTCACAAAAGAGGAGTGGCTCCAGGGAATGACAGCATTACAGTAAGACTTTGCATGACCTTTACACATTTACAGATTTAACTGTGTGCTTTGTTTACTGTCACTCCTGTTCGTACCACTTTATGTAAATGCGTGTCTCCTTCAGGTGTCATTGCACAGAGAGGCTACAGAGCAAACTGGATTTCCTGCGTAGCGAGCTCAATGACGCCGCCATCTTCAAGAGCATTTACAGATATGCCTTCGACTTTGCCCGCGTAAGGGCCTCTCTCCATTGGACTGTTGTTTACAATACATGATATGAACTCTCTGTAGCTGTAAGTGAAAGTGTTGGTTTTCTGTTTAGGACAAGGACCAGAGGAGTTTGGACATGGACACAGCCAAGTCTATGCTGGCCTTACTGCTGGGGAGGACTTGGCCACTCTTTCCAGTCTTCAACCACTTCCTGGAGGTAAAATCCGTGTGAATGTGAATTGATCAGTTTAAATCCCAGACTCTGTTAAAGGGTTTGTATTATAACTAACTATAATATAATTATAACAGCATACAACAAGCAAATTGTTTGTGTTTACCTTCAAAATAACCCTATGTAATATTAAGACCATACCACTACAATCTCATACCCCTTAAAACCACCACCACTAATCAAAATACAATCCAAATTCATAAAATGTTGGGATGTTTTTTAAATATTAATAAAAAGAAAACTAAAAAAGACTTTCAAATCACATGAGCAATTATTGTAGTCATAATAGAATATACTAGAAAACATAACAAATGTTTACACTTTTATGCACAAAATGAGCTCATTTCAAATTTGATGCTTGCTACAGGTCTCAATAGTTGAGACAGGGGCAGGTATACCATGAGGTAGCATCTCCTCTTCTTTTCAAAACAATTTGAAGACGTCTGGGCATTAAGGTTATGAGTTTCTGGAATTTGGTCCCATTCTTGCATGATATAGGTTTCCAGCTGAAGAGCAGCTGGGTTTAAGAGCTGATAACATGCTGGAAGGTTTCCTTCTCTTTAACCCGGCGCATACAGCGTTCGAGATTTCCAAAAAGAATGTCAGATTTGGACTGGTCTGAACATAGAACACTGTCCCTCTTTGAAACAGTCCATTTTAAATGAGCATTGGCCCAGGACACGACAACGGTTCTGGCCAATGTTCACATGTGGCTTCCTTTTTGCATGATAGAGCTTTAGTTGGCCTCTGCAGATGGCACGGCAGATTGTGTTTCCCCACAGTGGTTTCTGGAAGTATTCCTGAGCCCATTTAGTAATGTCATTGACACAGTCATGCTGATGAGTGAGGCAGTGTCATTTTAGGGCCCCAAGACCACGGGCTCCAATAAAGGTCTTCAGCCTTAACCCTTACACAGAGATTTCTCCAGTTTTTCTGACTCTGAAGATGATGTTATGCTCTGTAGATGCAAAGCCTTAGCAGTTTGATGTTGAGGAACATTGTTTTTAAAGTGTTCCACAATCTTTTTACTCTTCACTCTTTCACAGATTGGAGAGCCTCTGCCCATCTTTACTTCTGAGGGACTCTGTCCTCTCTAAGACATCACTTTTATAGCTAATCATGTTACAGACCTGAAATCAGTTAACTTCACTAGTTGCTAGATGTTTCTCCCAGCTGAATCTTTTCAAAATGTCTTGCTTTTTCAGCCATTTGTTGCCCCAGTCCCAACTATTGTGAGACCTGTAGCAGGCATCAAATTTGAAATGAGCTCATTTTGTGCATAAAAGTGTGAAATTTCTCAGTGTAAACATTTGTTATGTTATCTGTGTTCTATTGTGAATAAAATATTGGCTCAAGTGATTTCAAAGTCCTTTAGTTTTCATTTTATTCAAATTTAAAAACCTCTCAACATTTCTGGAATTCAGGTTGTACAAGAATAGAATGATGAGCATAGAGATGGATGTAATCCCTTCTTTTGCAGCCAATTGTGGTTGAGCAGTGCTTACCAGTTCTTCGTCTGTGTCCACAGCAGTCCAAATACAAGGGCATGAATAAGGACCAGTGGTACAACATCCTGGAGTTCAGCAGGAGCATTTGTCCTGACCTCAGTAACTACGATGAAGATGGAGCATGTGAGTCTCCCTGACAGCTGACAGTCGCTGTGCGTTCTTTTTAACGTCATCACACTTTGACACGATTCTACTGGACAAAGCACATTTAGGTGGCCTATTCCAGCAGCTCTGGGCCTTAGGCGGGGTAAACACTGGACAATTGCCTGTTAATCGCAGGGCTGATACTGCACTCACACCAGGCAAATGGTTCTGTGCCCAGGCCTGGAGCAACCATAAAGTATGGTTCTTTTGGCTAATGTGAATGCTTGGGGAACTTCAAAATGGTTGGAGAACGTGGCACATAAATGGTTTGAATGCACAGTAAATGAATAAGACGTGCTAAAAGTGGAGCCAATCCTGGTGCCACTCTCACAGGTGCTCAATGACTGCAGTGTTCCAGTGAATTAATATTGCCCCTTCTATACATGTAAACTTACCCAACAATGTTCCTGCATTTTGTCAGGACAGGGTCATGTGTGAACAGAGCCAATTTCCCAGATTATTTGATCTGGCAGTTTTTCTCAGTCAAGACCCAGTGACATTGCTGGGAAGCCTTAAGTGTGAATTAAAGACAGAATATTACAGTTGTGTGACATCACATTCTCAATAAAACACAAAAGGGAGCTGCTCGTCTGCATCATGTGGAAACATTCTATCAAAGATGAGCTTAAATCAGCACTAGCTATTTACAGATGAAAATCAGACTGAGAATGCCAGGTTAAGTGTGAAAAGAGGTGACCTAGGAAAGTTCTGGTACTGCTCTTGCAGTTTTACTGAGAACTACTCAAAGTGTGAAAGGTGCTTGTGTAAAATGGGGTGATGTCACAGGAGTACTTCACAACCACCCCCTCACAGTACAGTATTTACTACAGTGCGTACAGTATTTACTTCATAATTCCATATTGTCGTTGTTTTTTATGTTTGTAGTTGTGCATTTGGAGGGAGTGTGATGTCAAGTGCACTGCCGAAATTCTGTGTTACTATATTGTCCTAATTATTACACGGTTCCTGCAGAGCATTAAAAAGCATTAAAAGTAAGTAACTGTAAGGACAGTCTCCACAGGTGCCCCACAAGACCCTGTGATCTCTCCACTTCTCTTCACTCTGCACACAAATGACTGCAGGAGCTCAACCCCAGGAATTACATACATCAAATACTCAGACGATACTGTTATCATAGACACCACAAATACAGATGTGCTACAAACTGAGCTGGACACTTTTTCATTGTGGTGTAGAGACAACTGATATAAATGTAGTCCAAGACCAACACTCCACCACACTCACACTCACTATCGACAATGAACCAACTGAAGAAGGTTAATTCATACAAATATCTTGGCTCCATAATTGATCACAAACTTACATGTCAACTCAATAGTGAATATTTCTTCTCTAAATGTCAACAACGCCTCTTTTTTCTCCGTAAACTTCGAAAACTCCAGGTACACCAATCCATTCTTGCTGCCTTTTACAAATGCTTCATAGAATCCATTCTCACATTTAACGTAGTTGCTTGGTGTGGTCCACTCAGTCTCACTAACTGCAATATTCTAAACAGGATCATCAGAATCAGCAGCAAAATTGTGGGCCAGGAGCAGGAGTCACTCACTAACATTTACAATACAAGACTCAAAAGGAAAGGGTCACTGATTGCCACTGACATCACACACACTCTGCACAGTCACTACAGTGTGTTACCATCAGGACACAGATACAGATCACTGCCATTCAGGACAAAGAGGGCCATATCCAGTTTCCTCCTCACCTCAATTTGTTTGCTAAATGGCTAATTAGTTACACTAGTCCAACTAGCAATGTTTTTAAGCTTGTCTATATTCCATATTATTATTATTTATTTAATTTTATGTATTTATTAACGCTATTTGTTTAACCTGGCTTATTGATGTGTGTACAGTATGTGCGTATGTGCTCCACATGAATGTGGTGTTGATGCTTGCCTTTGGTATGGATATGTCAGTGTCTGCACTGGTGAATTTTTCCCACAAATGAAGTTCAGGATAAATAAAGTGATTTTGAATTTTTGAATAAATTCATTCAGCAAAAATTAAAGCCTTAAATGGCATTAAAAAGTATTCAGTTTGATTCCAACAGGCATTAAAAAAGTTACATAATTTATTAAGTAAAATCGTTAACATTATTAGTTTTATATGTGAATACAAATATATATTTATAAGTAATGATTTACCATTTTTGGAGCCTACTGTAGTGTAATAGATGGCGGAAGGAGTTTGCTTTCAGTGGGACCAAAATACCCAAATATTGGATTTTTGACTTTTAACATTATTGGTGCTTTATAAACTTTATTTTACAATTTAAGCTGCTGTGATTGTATGTTTGTGGCATTAAAAATGTAAAATAAAAAGCATTAATTAGACTTGCTGATACCTACAGGAACTCTGTATTAGAGAAATGAATTATTCTTGTGTTGAATAGTGTGCTCCTCCACATTGGAACAGGCTTTGTGTCACTGTAAGTAAACTAAATAGTTTTATAGTATTACCAAAAGATCATCTAAATGACTTGCTAATGCTTTTGTAGCCAGACTGAGCGGACAAATGCTAACGCCTGTCTGTCTCCCCAGGGCCGGTATTGCTCGACGAGTTTGTGGAATGGCATAAATCTCAGTCATCATCCTCTTAACAGAAGTCCCCAGGATCAGAGGAGCAGCAGCATCGGAACCTTAATTTGGAGGAGCAGACAGGAGCGGTTCTCTTCAGGACACTGTGATGCTCACGTACGCTGCTCACCCAGAGGGCCTCTGCCCAGAGTGGATTAATGGGATGAAAGATGTAGGAAAAGTCTCATCAGAGTGATACAAGAGCAGTGAGCAAAACTGGAAGTTTTCCTTCTCATTATTTTCTCATTTGAGTTGGAGTTCTAGATGTTTTCACAATAATAAAGTTGTAAAAAAGAAAGTGTTAAGAATTCTTATTTAGGCATGCGAGCCATTTTACCAGAAGGGAAAAGTACATTTATCCACAAACCCAGTTCTGAGTTGGGCTTTAGTGGGCTACGTCTGTATTGTTCTCATTTTGATTCATACGACCATAGAACTGTTTATTCAATTTAAAAGGTCTTTGCTCCAGGTCACACCACAGTGTTTCTGGAACTTGTTCACATATGGATCCTCTTTACATGATCAGGGTTCCTACAGGTGCTTGAAATTAATTGTGTTTTCAAGGTTTGAAAAGTGCTTGAATTTTGGATGAAGTACTTGAAAAGGCTTAAAATTGTAACCATAGGCTTTGGAGTACCGGCATTTCTGATAATTAGGTTTTAGTGTAACAACATGTCCTGGAGTGCCCAGCATGTTCTGTTGTCATGAGTTGATATTGAACACTTCACAAACTGTGGGAGAGGCACTGGTTAAGAACATGTACCGTATTTTCTGGACTATAAGTCGCTCCGGAGTATAAGTCACACAAGCCAAAAAATACATAATGAAGAAAAAAACGTATGTAAGTCGCACTGGAATATAAGTCACATCTTTGGGGGGAAATTTATTTTACGAAATACGACACCAAGAACAGACATTTCATCTTGAAAGGCAAGTTATAGTAAAAATACAGAAAACTGAATAGATGTGCGGTATGCTAATGTAATTGCTGATGGTTATTCAGCTACATGAAGCATAAACAACGAACTGAATAGGTGTCTCGTATGTTAACATAATATATTAACAGTTATTCAAATAATTATAGCATAAAGAACATAATATAACAAGTTCACCAAACTCACCATCTCACTCCTAATCACTAAATCCTTTAAATTCTTCATCCTCGGTGTCACTTTTGAACAACTCCGCCAACTCCGGAGGTAGACGAAGCGCCGCTTCCTCCTCTGCGTGGTTGTCGTCAGACTCAGCATCAGTTCCATTTCCAATTATTCCGCTCTTTCTCAGTTGTCTTTATAGCCTAAGTTGTTAGCGCTAATGTTTACATTTTAAATTGTCAGTGGTACAGGTGCAGCAGATGCTGGTACACAAGCCTAGAGCGCCTTCTCGTGGCTGTCAGTGTGAAAATAACCAACACCTGAAAGGTGCGACTGACGTATACTCAGTCGCATCTGAGTATACATCGCACCCCTAGCCAGACTGAAAGTCTGAGAGTGCGACTTATAGTCTGGAAAATACAGTTTACAGGTTTGTCCAACTGTTTCATCCACTTGTGGCGTACTGGAAAAAAACTGAAATTAAAACTTAAAAATGTGAGAATTTGATCTTTAAAAAGTTGTACAAACCCTGATCCTACAGCTGTAACTTGAATATGTCTAAACTGTGTTCAGAGACAGCAACTTCTGTAAGTGTTCCTGATCTATGCAGTGATCTCCAGTACATAATGTCTGTTTTATATTTTGTTTTTTGTTTTTTTGTTGTTTTTTATGCAGTGCTTCTTTAGGACCTGAAAATCACACGCATCCAGATTCTTCCACTTAGAAACTAATGAGTCTAATTCACCATTCTCAGTGGATGTCACCATTTTTCTCAGTAAATATTATAATGGTGACATTGACATAAAATTTGAATTAGCATTTTCAATTAACACCCACTTCATCCATATATACAATGAAAACAAATCAAATAAGTTCAGAAATTAAGTTTTGTGTAATAAAATGGAATGACAAAGAAAAAAGGAACAAACACATGGAGAAAGGGAGGTGCAAAAAGGACCCCTGCTGAAATCTACCAGTGTTCCGAAAGCAGTCCTGCCCCTTGTCAGTGGAAATGAATATGAGCACTGTTGGGGCCATAATGATGGAAGTGGAAGTAACATAATTTTACTATAAACCTGAAGCTTCCCACAAGGGGTCTTTGGCTCTGGGACAACTTTTCTGATCATTATTTTCACTCTGTCCGCACCTGGCCATGGACGGTTTATAGTTAAGTGTATTTTCCACTTCCAGATTCTGGCCCCAGCAGAGCTCACTGCTGGGCCGTTCACACAAGTTTAGAAATTCTTCAGTAACCAGTGCCATCAGCATGTTATGCAACAATAGGGTTAAGGCAAAGATCTTGAGAGAGCTTTTTGTGTGATAAGTTGAAAGAGACACCTTTGTATAGGACATCAGTTGGGACTGAACCAGCTGATATGAATTTCCAGCAACAAGAGGCAGGATTGCATTCTGATCACTGATGAATCTCAGCTGGTGTCTTTCTGCACCTATCATTCTTCTTCATGTGTTCAGTACTTTTTCCCCATGTCAGTTCATTTTATTACACAGAAGGGAATTTGTGAACTTTTGTTTTCTTTGTATATATAAATTTATTGGGTTGTGACTGACATACATCAGTAGCACCTTAAGAAATATACAGTTAAACGTGAAAGTTTGGGCACCCCTGATAATGATTATTATAATTATTTTAATTTATAAGTTGTTGGGCATTTGGATCAGCATCTTCATTTTGATATATTAATACAGGGCTCTAGACTAACTTTTTCACTGGTAGCATTTGGTCACACAAAAATGTCGATTAGTCGCACAGAAAATATACAGGCAATTATGCAAATATTGGATGAAACGTATAATTGTTTTTAATTTAAATAAATGAAAATGAAAATAATAGTATCCTAATAACGTAGTTTAATCTCAAAATTTCTAATGAACGTTTCACAAATTCTTCCTAAAAGTTAGGAGTAAAAATATAATTATAATATTTTAGTTGTTATAATAGTTGTAATTCATAATATTTGGTGTTTTGCATTTACTCAACTGTAAAACTGTAAAACTTAAATCCCCAAATCAACTAAATGTCACTTTTTCCTTTAGCATGGATGAGACTAAGGAGTCTCATAGAGTTTTACTGGAAGATTAGGTTTTACGTGATTGTTCCGTTGTAGACAGCTCAGGGATTTGGGATTTACCAAATAGCCCAGGTATCTGGTTTTAATATGCCTTATTTATCTGCGCTATCAATAGGGATACTCAGCTTCAGCGGCCTACAACAACAGTGCTAAACATGACTTAAACATCTCCTGATGCTGTGGCATTGCATCAGGGGCGTAGCTAGGATTTTTTTACTGGGGGGGCCAGCTGGGTCCTGTCATTTTACTGTGGTGGCACATGGCAGATTATTATTATAGGACTAAAAATGTGAATTATCCTCTGTTTTAACAAAGCCAGTTATTTGGATGGAGTCAGAGATCTGTTTATGGTTTGAGGAAGTTAGGAGCTGAGCCATGATGTTTGCAGCTCACAGGAGAGCAAGTGGTGACTCACAGGGGTTAAGTTTGTAAATAAATTTACCGGGGGTCTGGGGGTCCTCCCCCGGGGAAAAAATCAATATAATAGATAATATTTGCTGTATCCCAGTGCATTTTAGAGTGTTTTAGCTGACTATAGAGTAAAACAATATGCAGTTTTCTATAGCCTGTATGTGTGTGTGTGTCTGTCTGGAAGCATTTTGTTAGATATTTTTGCTTTAACAAACTTATAACAACTTACTAACAACTAACAACTTTGTCTACATCACAACCTTTCATGACAGTCTAAGAGCCTCTCACAGTCTGTGCTCTGTCTCCAGTCTGTACATCACAGAACTATCTGCTAAAGCTGGGGACACACTACTACAATTCTTTTGCCCGATTTTATTACGATTCACAGTTGGGTTGAGTCTTTACCAGTCAACACTAGTTGCAGGGAATCGTAATCACCAGTCGGCCCTGAAACCCGTTAAGCCTGGGACACACCAACCCAACACCTGACCACTGTCAGCAGAGTCAGGGCGACTGCTCGTCTCCTCACGTCTCCCCTTGTCACCACTGAAAGTAGCTGCAGACACACCGGAGTGATTCAGACCCACGACCGAGCAGTGCGCATGTGCAAAACGTAAGAACTATTTACAACAGCAGGCGGCGCTCGTCACGAAACTCTGCGGTTATTTAAACTTTAGTAAATAAGTTATTTATGAGTCAATAATAATTTACGCACTAGATTAAACTGGTCTGATCACAGTAATGAATAAAAGGGACTGGATTATTGCAGCTGTTTATCTCAGAGCAAGGATTATATTTTTATCTGCACGAGGCTAAAGCTAAGGTAAGCTAACTGCAGCATATTACCGTCACAGATGTGGAAACATAATGCAGTAGTTGTAGAACTGAAAGTTCCTTATATTTTGACTCGAGCTGTTTGACAAATTGTTAACGGGACATCACAGCCAATCAGAGCGCTCGCTGAGCACGACGGCCTGAAGCCGATTTGACATGTTCAATCGGCCAGAACTATGCCCAACTGTGTCCCACTACGTCTGATGGTGCGGAACACACCAAACAGACTCACGTCACTGACTGCGATAAGCCATCCGACCGCGCCCAACGGCCGATGATCGCCCCGGTGTGTCGTGGCCTTTAGTGTGTGAGGTTCAAAGACTCGAATCGGCAAGTGTGCGCGCCACAAAAACCCGGCCTGACGTCAGTCGCAAGCAATCAAACATGTTTGAATTTTAAAGCCGACTCTGGATGCACACTCCTGTAGTGTGTGCTGTTTACATATCTTACATATCATAACTGGGAATTCATGGTGTCCAGCGGCCAATGAAAAACAGTTGATGGGACACAGGAAATAGCGTCAGGATGCAGACAAAGCAACAAGAAGCAGCGGGAAAATATAAGCGGAAGTTTGAAGAAGAAGAAAACATAAACAACCATGGCAAACACCGAAGAAAGTTGAGTGCTACCCAAGCAAAACTGGATACATTGCCGTTTTTTCTCTTTCCTTTTTTCCAAACAGATAGCTACGCACACAACGGCAACAGCGAATCAGGTATCGTCCATGTTTGTTTACTCACCTCATGTTCTGCTACGCGTTTGTAAGATTTCCACGCTTCTATAAACCCTTCCAGGAATGACGTTATTAGAAAAGTTGCGGATGCAGCCTGGTACTAAGATTAACATTCTTTCCCATTCATTTCTACAAGGGAGCAAAATAAAAATATTCATTTAGATATTTTTGGGCAGCAGGAACTAATGGTTGTTGTTTATATATTTATAAAAAAATTACTCTGAACTGATACAACCCAGATCTGAGTGTCAGTAGCATTTGCTAACGTGAACTTATTACCCTTCCTGCATTGGTTCCCTAACCGTGGTTGGGGGACACAGGGGAGATCTGTAGTTTTCTCTAGGGCCGAAGGCGTTGGTCCTCCAGGATTAACTCCGTTCACCTCTCGCTTATTTAAAAGTAGCGAGGCACACAAGAGACCACTCCGTCTTTCGACTGAAGAGTTTGAGGTTTTATTACTGCACTGCACATTAATAATACAGTACATTTAAGCTGTAGCTAACTAATTAGCCCCGGTCGCTACCTCTGTCAACTCAGGTACACTCAGGTACACTGAGCTCCGCGAGCTCAATTGTAAAACAGTGCGCATCGGGTGTGCGCACGCATTCACACGCCACCACGCTCACACCACACACTGAGCTATCTATGCACATAGGAGAAAGGCAGTTCCCGTAACATAATAAAAGTAGGATTTGTGGTGATTGATGAAATAAATCTGAGCATACAATGTCAAACTTTTATGGTATGCCACATTTTTGTTCCTATTTGTCCTGCGTAACATTCAAATTAAGAAATGTAAATTATGTAGCCTTTAGCTTAGATGCTAATTTACAAATGCTAATTACAACGTTACATTAAATGGCTAAACGTTGACACACTCACTAATATTATGAATCTAGGCTCAGCCGAGCTAGCAAATTTCATCTGGCCCGGATTTGGCCCATGTCCTTACATTTCCTCCGGCCCACTATGCGCCCGGTTCCGCGGCCCAAAGTTGGCCCAAGTACTGTATGCCAGGCTCGTTTAACAACAGTTGGCTCAGTTCAGGCCCAAGCACTGCATTCAGACACAAAACCGGACATGTTCCCCTCTGGCCCGGATCCGGCTCACATACTGTGTTTAGAAAGTAGAGTGTGCGTGGTTCTGGCCCAGATCTGGTTCATATTCTGTATTCTGAGGTTTAAATGTAGTTCTGGCAATAGCTTGTAGTTGTTCTTTTTAAGTAGTAGTTTTTTTGTTTTGTTTTTTTTCCAAATGTTTGTGTAGCTCCACTGTAATTTCAATTGAAGAACAATAATGAATCTCAGAGACACAAACCCAGTTAACGTTAACGCTTCAGTTGAAGCTCTAATTCAAATTATAACAATTAAAATCATTATAAAGTTTGAAATAGCAGTTTCTGAGTTATTAAATAGCTAAACTGGGTCCTATAAACATGTATGTATGCCATTGGTACAAAGCTACGAAGAGATAAATAAGAGATACAAAGTCAAAACTGTAACTAACCACTTAGTTGAGAAGTAATATAGTTAGTAACATGTCTTTAGTTTTTGATAAAATTATGGAATGTGTTACAGTGGAAATTGAGATCAAGGAATGCTTGTATCCATCATTTACAAGACCAACTCGGGTCACAAGAAGGAGCGCAACATTGATCGACAATATATTTACTAATGTTATTGAAAGTGAAATATCAAGTGGACTTTTGATTACTGACATATCGGACCTCCTACCTGTTTTTACAGTAATACAGAGGGCTATCCAAACCACTAAATATAGCAAAACTATTGTTGTGTCAAGACTTAAAACTCAAGAATCAGTAAATTTATTTAAAATGGATTTAATGAAACAAAATTGGGATGACGTTTATGTGGATGATGTAAATCTTGCCTATGAGACTTTTCTAAATATCATTACTACCCTTTATGACAGAAATTGTCCGTTAGTTTATAAAATTAAGGAAAATACATTTTCTGAAAAGCCATGGTTGACTCAGGGTATTCAAAAAGCATGTAAGAAAAATAATAAATTGTATAAAGACTTTCTGAAAAAGAGGACAAAGGAGGCAGAATGTATATATACTAAATATACAAGAACAGATTAGTAGGAATTATTAGATCAAGCAAAAAGAAATACTTTTGTAAAGTTTTGGAAAAGAATAGAACTGATGTTAAAAATACTTGGAGTGTATTAAATAAACTAATCAAAAAGGGTAACCAAACTTCTGACTTTCCCAACTATTTTATAACAAAAGACAAAACGCTGGTAAAAGGTAAAATACCCATGTTAGATAAAACTATATTTATACAAGGCACAGATGAAAATGAGATCCTTACCATTATTAAAAAATGCAAAAGAAAAAAGTCAGAAGATTGTAATGGATTAGATATGTCAATTTTAAAAGAAAGAATCGAATATATAGTCAAGCCACTTACACACATTTATAACCTGTCCCTACAGTCAGGTATGTTTCCTGACAAGATGAAGGTAGCAAAAGTTATTCCTATTTACAAAGCTGGGGACAAATATGAATTTACCAATTATAGACCTATTTCAATATTATCCCAATTTTCTAAAATTCTTGAAAAATTATTTCATAAAAGATTATATGATTTCATTGAAAAACAAACAATTCTTTGTGAACAGCAATATGGGTTTAGACCTGAAAGAAACACCTCTTTAGCTCTGATAGATCTTGTAGAGAAAATATCTGAAACAATTGAAAACAAAGGGTATGCTCTGGGGGTGTTTCTAGATTTAACCAAAGCTTTCGATGCTGTGAATCATGAATTGTTACTGAAGAAACTACACAGATATGGAATCACAGGTGTGGCTCTCTCTTGGATCAAGAATTATTTGGAGAACAGATCTCAGTACGTCCACATTAACAGCACTGCTTCCCAATTACTGACAGTGACCTGTGACCTCCCACAGGGGTCAGTGTTGGGTCCTTTGTTGTTTATTCTTTATATCAATGATATAGGCTTAGTTTCAAAAACTTTACATTTTATATTATTTGCAGACAACACTAATATACTTAGTTGTGGTAAAGATTTAAAAACGTTGATAGACACAACAGAACAAGAATTAAAGATCTTAAAGAGTTGGTTTGACTCAAACAAACTAACCTTAAATGCAAACAAAATTAAATATATAATTTTTGCAAATCGTGTTATTAATGTGGACAGAAATCTTATACTAAATGACACAGAGACAGAAAGTAAATGAAAGAGTAAATGAAATAAAATTTCTTGGCATAGTAATACAAATGTAGTTAAGTTGGAAATCACATAATATATTATAATAACTATATTAAGGCCAAGTTATCAAAATCACTAGCAGTATTCTGCAAAGTGAAAGATCTTTTAAATCGAGAAGCTTTATATTTGTTGTATTGTTCCCTAGTGCTTCCATATATGACATACTGTATAGAGGTGTAGGGAAACACTTATAAAGCTACAGTAAATCTAATTTTTATTGCTCAAAAAAGAGCAATACGGATTGTAAATAAAGCAGCTTATAGGGAACACACAAATCAGTTTTTCATTATGTTAAATGCTATAAAATTTAAGGACTTAGTTGACTTTAAAACCGCACAATTCATGCATAAAGGAAAAAACAGTCAGTTGCCTGTAAATATCCAGGGCTTTTTCCAGATGAAATGTTGGGGTTAATGCATGGAATAAACTGGATCAGGAGTTAAAAGACTGTAAATCATTAACTCAGTTTAAAAGTTTGTTTAAGATTAAATGTGATTAAAACTTATGAAGAAAATGTATATTGAGGTTAGAAGCAAAATGACCAAGGACTGTTTTGTTTTGGCACTCGGTGACACTGAGGATGGTATGTTGTGCTTTAAAACAATGGTGGCTATTTTGTTTAAAGTTTAAGTGTTTAATGGATTGGGGGTAGGCATAATAAGCTCAGGCTTCAGCCTATTCCTTTTCAGACTATCTTTAAGTGTTGTGTTTTGTATTGTAATAATAATAAGAAGAAGAATGTAAACAATGTCTGAATAATAAACTAATTTCATTTCAAATTTCAAAATAGTTAAGTTACTAATAGCGAGAGGTTGCCTCCTTGAAATGACAGCTCCAAACTGTCAGCGTCACGTCACCAACATCACCGAGCATCAACTCAGTGAGGAAAAGTAGTTTGTGTTTACACCAGTGTGTCCCAGGCGGGCGGGGACAGTTTCTCACAGGCATAAATCTCTCATTCTTGCTAACTGATCTAAAGCTGGTTGATATGTCCAATCAATAATATTGTAGAACAGATAATAATAACTATATTTAGAGTTCAGTGTTTTAGGGTATAGTGATATTTAATGAAGACCCCGCCCCTCTGTTTCCTCATGCTATATTCCAATGAAGTGTTTTTCATTAAGGTAAAAAAAACGCCTGCCTGACGCTGTTTGTTGTTACCGGGCCAGCAACGATACTGTGTTGCTGTGCCACTGTCCTCTGTCATGTATGTGTCCCGCATCAGTTGTGCAGGTTATGGGCCACACACCTTGCTCCCACTTCTGGCCCAGCGGTAGTCTCACTTACTGATAACAGGCACGCGTTTTTCGTATGTGAACCGACTCTGGCCCATACACTGAGAATCTGATCCTCAGTCAGCCGAATGTGCCGCATGAAAGCCAGAATCAGCTCAGAGACGACTGCTACGTGGGTGATATTACTCACATGAGGTTGAGTGGGTGTCAGTTGCCAAACCTGTCTTGATTATTCTTAATTTGCGATATTTGGTGGCTAGTGCCAATTTCTCCATTAAAAATGTATTATTTTGGAAGTTCACCAAAAAGAGATGAAGAATAGCTTGAAGAGTCTCTACTTTATTAAATTGACTTCCAACCACAACAAGAACACAACAGTCGCAGGTAAGCAACTGCTTCCGCTTTTTCCCACTCTCACATCCTCTCTTATCTGTGTGTCAGATAAGACTCAACATATATTTGTCCACCACATTATCATCGTTTTTAACTTCTAGTACCAGACTTTGGGACGTAGATGTTCTGTTTACAAACACAAGAAGGGTCTATAGCCAAATGATTGCACTCATAGCAACTTTGATCCAATAGAGATCAGGAACCTACATCATAAAACAACCGTTGAGTGCTGAATCTGCCATGTTGGTGGTCACAAGCAGAGAAATGCCATAGAGTTGCATTAGAAACAGCGGCATAAAAAAAGTAAACAAACAAGCCTTGAAACAACTCTTTTAACTGCTTTGTCATTCTTGGTGAATATTTATAACACACTAAAGAATCAAAATACTTTTGTGTTAACGCTAACTAGTAGTTTTCATCCTAAATTGCTCTAGTGTTTTGCTACTGAAAATATCTTATCCAAACACAGAAGGCACCGTGTCCAGTGAAAAGTTCATTACTACAGCAGTGCACCTTTACATCACTACTCACTTGCACAAATGTGACCACTCAAAAATTTTGTTCGCGCACTCTAAAATAATAGTCGCATATGCGATCATTTTGGTCGCAGTCTAGAGCCTTGTTAATATCTTACGGACATGGCAATATTTCATTAGTGAAAGTAGTATTATTGGATTAAAAAAAATATGCAATATGCATCATAATAAAATTAGACAGGTGCAAAATCAATCAATATTTATCTGAGCCTCCTTTTGCAAAAATAACAGCCTCTAGATGACTCCTATAGGCTCTGACAAGTGTCTGGATTCTGGATGGAGGTATTTTTGCCCATTTCTCCTTACAAAACATCTCCAGGTCAGTTAGATTTGATGGCTTCCAAGCATGGACAGCTCTCTTTAAATCAACCCATAGATTTTCAATGAAATTCACGTCTGGGACTGTGATGGCCCCTCCATAACGTTATACTTCTCTGTCTGCATAAATGCCTTGCCTTTGTAGATTTCGAGCTGTGTTGGGGGTCATTGTCTTGTTGCAACCCCAGGGTAACTTCAACTTTGTGACTGATGCTTAAACATTGTCCACCAGTGTTGGGTTAATTACTCAAAAAAAGTTACTAGTTACAGATTACTAGTTACTCATTTAAAAAGTAATATATTACTTTACTCAGTTACTGACTCATGAAAGTAACTTATTTACTTTACTTTTGGATTACTTGCGAACAGGAAGGCCTAAATGAATAACCCGATTCTAAATAGAAGAAGCCTATAGCCTCTCTGTTGCCCTGACCAGCTCTGTTACTACAGTCTTTATACAGGCGTTCAAGCTTAGTTTTTTTAGCTACATTCATTTCAGCAGCAGTGCAGCCTGACACAGTAAATACTGCCTTTTACGTTCACCTGCCTCTGCTCCTGTGCAGCGTTCAAGTGCTGTGGACACAGTTTTATTTCACTACATTGAAGCTGAAATGCAATTGTTGTTAGCGCCAAAGCGGTGCACGTCTCTTCTTTCCCCGCTGTCCCCGCTGACAGCAGCAGCAGCTGCATGCGCCCCGACGCGCACGGACAGGACGAGTGGCTGCTGCGCGCATAAAGAGGAGCAGAGAAGTGAACGGATGAAAATAAAGTAGGAGACGTATTAGTGCTATTCGTTTAATGCATTTTCATGACTGCAGTGACTGTAACGCGAGTAACTAAATGGGTATTTTGTTAGTAACTGTAATATTATTACTGGGGGTTCAAAAGTAACGCATTACCCGCTGCGTTACTGACAATTGTAATCTCGTTACTGTAACTTGTTACTTTGTACCACGTTACTCCCAACACTGTTGTCCACCAAATGTGACAGTAGAGAGCAGGTATTTTTCCTGGAATACTGTGTTCATTTGTCGCCATGCATAGTGCTTCTTGTTATGACCAAATCATTTTTGTCTCATCAGTCCACACCACCTTATTCCAAAAAGAATATGGCTTGTCTAAATGACTTCAGGCGACTGGCATCACCCTCCCATACAGCTGTTCTTTGTGCAAAGTACTCTGAACTGCTGACCCATGTACAGAAACATCTGCAGCAGGATGATCTTGTAGATCTTTGGAGGTGACCTGTGATCTCACCATTCCTTGCCTGTGTCTCTAAGGTATTTTTCTTGGCCTGCCACATCTGGTCTTAACATCAACTTTGACTGTCCTTCCATTTCCTGATTACCACCTTAAATACCTTTTCTCATTATTGAATGCACCTGTCTATGAAGTCCAAGGCTTAACTAACTAAACTAACTAATCTAACAAGTTTTGTATTGTAAGTAATCCATTTTGAGAAGTTACATGCATTCAAATCAGCAAACTTAGGGTGCCTCAATATTTGACTTTTTTTCATACCTCATTTACTTTCATACACCTAAATACTGCTACACTAAAAATTGCAGTTAGGAAAACACAGAATGACATACCTCTGTGATATTTTTTTGTGAAGACAGAGTAAATTATTATACAACCTCAGAGGGGTGCCCAGGTTTTTACATATGACTGTATTTGGTGAAAAAATGTCGACTAATACTTCTTTTACCACTGTATATTGCATATGTTTCATTGTGAATAATACAGTTCAATTCAATTCAGATTTATTTGTATAGCCCAGTATCACAACAAAAGTCACCTCAAAGGGCTTCACAACAGTTGATCAAACATAAACACACAATCAGACAACACAAACAATAACTACACTAAACAGACCCAGGACACTCCTGTCCTTAGACCCTCCTTCTCGGTAAGGAAAAACTCCTAAAAAAAAACCCAGCTGTGGGAAAAAAGAAGAAACCTTATGGAGCCCAACTGAAGGAGAGATCCTCTCCCAGGACGGACAGGCAATGTGTCTAGGACTGTTACACTAATACACTGCTCGAAAAAATAAAGGGAACACTTAAACAACACAATGTAACTCCAAGTCAATCCCACTTCTGTGAAATCAAACTGTGTCCACTTAGGAAGCAAAACTGATTGACATCAGTTTCACTGCTGTTGTGCAAATGGAACAGACAACAGGTGCAAATTATAGGCAATTAGCAAGACACCTCCAATAAAGGAGTGGTTCTGCAGGAGGTGACCACAGACCACTTCTCAGTTCCTATGCTTTCTGGCTGATGTTTTGGTCACTTTTGAATGCTGGCGGTGCTTTCACTCTAGTGGTAGCATGAGACGGAGTCTACAACCCACACAAGTGGCTCAGGTAGTGCAGCTCATCCAGGATGGCACATCAATGTGAGCTGTGGCAAGAAGGTTTGCTGTGTCTGTCAGCGTAGTGTCCAGAGCATGGAGGCGCTACCAGGAGACAGGCCAGTACATCAGGAGACGTGGAGGAGGCCGTAGGAGGGCAACAACCCAGCAGCAGGACCGCTACCTCCTCCTTTGTGCAAGGAGGAACAGGAGGCCACACAGGCCACAAATGTGCATGTGTCTGCTCAAACGGTCAGAAACAGACTCCATGAGGGTGGTATGAGGGCCCGATGTCCACAGGTGGGGGTTGTGCTTACAGCCCAACACTGTGCAGGACGCTTGGCATTTGCCAGAGAACACCAAGATTGGCAAAATCACCACTGAGCGCCCTGTGCTCTTCACAGATGAAAGCACATGTGACACACTGAGCACATGTGACAGACGTGACAGAGTCTGGAGATGCCGTGGAGAACGTTCTGCTGCTGCAACATCCTCCAGCATGACCGGTTTGGCAGTGGGTCAGTAATGGTGTGGTGTGGCATTTCTTTGGGGGCCGCACAGCCCTCCATGTGCTCGCCAGAGGTAGCCTGACTGCCATTAGGTACTGAGATGAGATCCTCAGAGCCTTGTGAGACCATATGCTGGTGCGGTTGGCCCTGGGTTCCTTCCTAAGACAATGCTAGACCTCATGTGGCTGGAGTGTGTCAGCAGTTCCTGCAAGACAAAGGCATTGATGCTATGGACTGGCCCCGCCCTGAATCCTATTGAGCACATCTGGGACATCATGTCTCGCTCCATCCACCAACACCACGTTGGACCACAGACTGTCCAGGAGTTGGCGGATGCTTTAGTCCAGGTCTGGGAGGAGATCCCTCAGGAGACCATCTGCCACCTCATCAGGAGCATGCCCAGGCGTTGTAGGGAGGTCATACAGGCACGAGGAGGCCACACACACTACTGAGACTCATTTTGACTTGTTTTAAGGACATTACATCATAGTTGGATCAGCCTGTAGTGTGTTTTTACACTTTAATTTTGAGTGCGACTCCAAATCCAGACCTCCATGGGTTAATAAATTTGATTTCCATTGAGAACTTTTGTGTGATTTTGTTGTCAGCACATTCAGCTATGTACAGAGTAGTTAGCTATTCAGCTATGTAGAAGTATTTAATAAGAATATTTCATTCATTCAGAACTAGGATGTGTTATTTTAGTGTTCCCTTTATTTTTTTGAGCAGTGTATATAGTGCATGAGATTTTTCATTAACTGTTTTTTTTTATTCACATTTTACACTTTGTCCCAGCTTATTCAGATTTGGGTTTGTATTTTCAGGTCTCATTAAATAAAAAAATAGAAATTAAAAAACAAATCAAACCAAAACCAAACAAACATAAATTGGTTCAGAACTTGTACTGTCTCACTTTTGTGCCACCGCCCCTGAAGTCAAAAGTAAGCAGTTACTTAAGTACATGTTGTGAGTGCCTTTTCTTAAGCTTACTTGTACTCATTAATTGTTGGATGAAAATTACTTTATGCAGCCTACTTAGAGTAGATATTCCCTATTTTATATATATATTTTTACATCAGCAGCAAAGAGGATACATATATGACACTTCACAACTCAGTAGTAGCAGTAGCAATAATGGTAGTAAAGGCAATAGTAGTAGAAGTACTGTTTTGCTGTGTACTTCTACTTGTTCCCCCTCTCTGTCAGATATCAAATGATCATGTATAATGAACAATGAGTGCTAAGAGAAATGCCAAAGGAATCACTTGGGGGTTGGACTTTGTTCAGGCTCAGGTCATATGTGGGTGAGGGGTAGGGTGACCACCTCAAAAAGTGCCAAAAGTGGGACAGGTGGAGGTGGTCAATCTAGAGGTCACTTTTTCTTTTAAGATTTTTAAAGTTTTTTTCTTTCTCTTACTTTCTCATTTATAAATCATTTAACAAAGCCTGTATGACATCTTCTGGTCGTGTTGATTCACAGATGATGCCTCTTATAGGTTTATAGTATTATTACATTATTAAACATCTTTCCTCAAATCCAACTGACATCAAATGTTTTTGTTTAGTTTTTAATACAGAGAAAGTCATATTACAACAGCAAAGAAAATGATTTGTTGATTATGAGACGAAAATAGTTCAGTGTCAAATGCTCATCAAGTCACCGGTGCATGGTTTATGCCTCTCTGTGGAAGTGTGCTTCATCCCCTCCCTGCTCCGCCTCCATTGACCCCACCTCCTTGGGTCCCCCGGAGGCAGCAGCCATGATGGCCCTAAGGCGGGTGAGCGAGAGAGAACGCTGTGTGACTGTGGGTAGGGGCCCCTGGTCCTGTGGGGAGGGCCCAGGCAGGTGGCAGTACCTCTGTCCATCCTCGTTGTACTGGTACAGGCGGATGACTCGGACCCGGGGCCCCCTCCCTGTCTCTTGTTCTGTACCCTCACTTTTACCTCTCCCAAGGCACTCCTCTCTGCTGTGTCTTGACCCCTCAGGTCTGTCAGTCTCTCTATATTTTCTGTCCTCCTCTGTACCCATCACCTCTTCTGCACCCTTCACCTCCTCTTCACCCATCACCTCCTCCACACTCCTTTCTTCCTCTACACTCACCTCCTCCTCTGCACCCATCACCTCCTCCACACTCCTTTCTTCCTCTACACTCACCTCCTCCTCTGCACCCATCCCCCCCTCCACGCTCCTTTCCTTGTCTACACTCACCTCCTCCTCTGTGCCCATCACCTCCTCTGCACTCATCTCATCCCCTGCTGCACCCATCACCTCTTCTTCACTCCTCACCTCTTCTACACTCCTCTCCTCCTCCTCTGCACCCCTCTCCTCTACACTCCCCTCCTCCTCTGCACTCCACACCTCCTCTACGCTTCTCTCCTCCTCCTCTGCACCCTTCACCTCCTCTGCACTTAGGTATGTGTGCTCCTCTTCACGCTGCCGCACTCCTTCCTTCCTCCTGTGGCTGTAGTCACATGACTCCAGGTAGGCCATGTGCTGCTGCAGGTCGTCTCGTTTGAAGCTCCTTTGGGGTTTGGGGGGTGGCGTTGTGCTCTCCTGGCTGAGGGTGCTCATATTAACCTCAGAGTGGGGGTCTAGGGGGTCCTGCCGCTGATGGAGGGAGGTTAGCCTTCCGCCAACTGCCTGCAGACACCTGAAACAGACACTAGGGAGGCATCAGAATGTGTACACTTCAAGGACCAGACCATAGGTTTAAGGACAGCCCACCTGAGCATGTGTGTCCGGCTCAGAGCTCCAGCGCTAAAGCCCACCACAAATGCAAGCACTACAGACACTGCCACTGCTCCCACCAGGCGCTCCTGTGAGACTGAGAGCTCCTGCTGGACACTGCGGGCAACTGCTCCCACCAGGCGCTCTTGTGAGACTGAGCGCTCCTGCTGGACACTGCGGACCCTCAGCCCCCGGCAGGGCCCCTCCTGCCAGTATTGACTGTGGCGATCAGGGAGGATCTGCAGCTGGTACCACCACACTGTAGTTCCCGCTGTGTGCTGTAGGAGGCAGTAGTACAGTCCACTATGGAATGTGCTGCTGCGAGGGACCACCAGGCTCCCATCATGCTGCATATAGAATGGGTACCAGTGAGGGCCCCGGGCCCCTGGGCCCTGCACCTGTCCAAACGGGGTGTGCCAGTGCTGCACCACACCTACAAGAAGTCAAAGATCACACTCTGACAGAGCTTAGCTGACAGAACTTTCAGGGTTAGGGTCTCACCTGGTGTCTCTCCATCTCCACAGCCCAAAGTGAGCCCTGCCTCTGAGTGACCTTTGACCCTGCAGGGTGGGGCAACAAAAACTCCTCCCCAGGCTCTTTGGGGATGACCAGAGGCAGCCAGAAACAAAACAGCAGCAAGCCAGCAGGTTAGCATTGTGAAACTGTGAAACAGAAGCAGTAAAGTACTGTGTAAGTGAGACTTTTGTTGGTGTGGGATGACCCACAAACATGCAGCTCTACCAGACAGAACATAGGCAACATTTAGGCAGGGGCACACAGTAACATTTTACTGTAAGACACAAGAGAGAGCTCACTGTCTGAGTGGTCAGCACTCCAAGCAGGGTCCAGAGGTCGAGGTCTTTTCCCTGTGTCTGCGTAGGCTTCCCCAAACACTAAAAACAGGTCTGTCAGAAATCAAATGGGTCCTGCATCATCCTCACGGAGCATGTACTGTACTCAGCTGTGAAATGCGTGTGGGCAAATATTGAAAAGCCAAACAGTACCTGCTTTAGTCAGGGCCGTCCTGTGATGTTTCCACTGCCTCCCTGTGAGAGACCAAAGGGCACAGCTCACATGACTCTGGAGATGTCTTCCTTTGCTGCTGTTAAAGATTAATAGCATCACCCAGAGCTTTATGAGTACACACAATTCTACAGCTGACTCAGATCAAAACTTGAAACATACAAACATGGCTTTGTAGCAGTTATTGTCTCCTGACACTGTTTACAGACTCAGCGCACCAAACCACATTGCGTCAGTGTGTATTAAAGAGATCCACTCCTTTATCCAAATGCCAGGATCCTTCCTTTTTGCACAATAGACATTTAATTTCATATGAATGGCATAACTACAATAACGTAAGCCTAGTTTCATACAGATACAAGAACAATACAGATAAAAGTGAAAATATACACACCTAATCAAAATTTTAAGAAGAGTTCGCAAGAATTTACATTTTGCTCAGTTGGAATTTAAGGGGGTGCTAAGTAGTGCTTCAAAATGCAAAAGAAGAAATGGGAGTGAGACAAAAAAAAAGTTGAGTAAGCAATTTATTGAAAACAACAATCAAACTGAAATAAGCTGTTGATCAGCTGATCAACAGACCATGGCTCAAAAAATAACGAAACCCTCCTCAAAACAGAAATTAAACTTTCAAAATGGACTCAGTAATGAGTGGCTCCACCGTTCTTGTTGATCACTTCAAAAATTGGTTTGGGCATGCTTGATACAAATGTTTCCAGGAAGCTATGGGAACATTGCTCCAAGTGGTGAAGATGGCTTCACGAAGGGTAGCCACTGTTTGGAACTGATGTCCATTTTTGTAAACTTCCCTTGCCATCCATCCCCAAATGTTCTCTATTGGATTTAGATCAGGGGAACATGCAGGATAGTCCAAAAGAGTGACATTACTCTCCTGAAGAAGTCCTTTGTCAGCCGTTGTGCTCTTGAAAAACCCAGTCATTACCACACAAAAGGAGGGACGCCCTGCTGCAACATCTCCACAGCCGCCATTTGACCCCTGCATAACCCAAAGCTCCATTGTTCCATTGAAGGAAAAAGCAGCCCAGATGGAGCCCCTCCACTGTGCCAAGTAGAAAGCATCTACAGTGGTACTCCTTGTCATGCCAGTAACGTTGGAAGCCATCAGGACCATTAAAGTAATTTTTTTTCTCATCAGAGAATAAAACATTCTTCCACCTTTCAATGCCTCAAACGGGCATTTTGTGGCATTGAAGGAGATGAGGCCTTTGAATAAGTTTGTTGTTTTTAAATCTCTTTTCTCACAGATGCCGTCTGATGGTTATTGGGCTGCAGTTGGCACCAGTAACGGCCTTAATTTGGGTCAAGGATTGTCCCATGTCTTGATGGACCCCCAATCAGATCCTCTGGCTCAGCGCTGGTAAAATTTTTTGGGGTCTACCACTTGACTTTTTTGTTTGTTGTTTTGATTTTGCCTTTTAAAGGCTGTGGTCTTAAACATTTGATCAGCTGATGAACAGCCTATTTAAGTTTAATTGTTTCAATGTTGTTTTCTGCTTACTCAATTTTTTTGGTCTCACTCCTAGTTCTTCTTTTTGCATTTTGAAGCTCTTCTTAGAACCTCCATAAGATCCAACAGTGTAAATATAAATTCTTGCTATTTTTCAACTGGTCTTCAAATTTTGATCAGAGATGTATATATATTTCGAGGGTGATTTTGTATAGGCTGGCAAGCAAGACTAGTTAACTTTCTATTCTATACAGAGACTAGACTGGTAATGCTCTCATTCAAAGAGATTTCAGAGGGGCGGGACTATGGGATGCAGAGTTAACCAATCAGAGGACGTGATGCAAGTATAGAGCGACGGCAGCTTTTCATAACAGACATGGCCGCCAAGGTGCGAGAGACTCGTTTGGAGGATTTTGCCAGTTTTAGAATCAAAACTCAAGAATATTCAGCGTTATTAGTGTTTTTCTACTTATTTTTAAGCGAAAGACAGCAGCAGTCGTTGCATAAGGTTTGTGTAAACATTTTAACTGTGACTTTTCTGTGGTTAATATCGCAACAAGACGATACAGATTCACAGGAATTAAATACAACATAACAAGCTTCAGCAGTCAGCTGGTGATAAAAGAGAGCACTCAATGCCATCGAGCTTTGAAAAAGCTGTGCCGTAGCCCTGCTGAGTGTCTTAGACCATTGTTAATCCTTAATTACATTATGAATTACCATGAGTCTAACTTTATTTTAATAAGGCTGAAGTTTTAAAGTGCCACTCAAATCAGTTACCAAAGCTAAAGTAAATAAATTGTGCAACCAATGAGAAATAAAGACGGGAGAAAGGTTTCTAACATGTTTTATTTATTAAATGTAGCTGCTTTATATACTTTGTGACCTTTATCTTATTTACAATAAAGTTTATAGTTTACATAAAAATGCTTTTTGCTGTTTACTGTGTAAAAGCTGTTTATTTGCTCATTCATCAACTTGTTTAAGCATGTAACATAAAAAAAAAATCAACTAGCCAAAAGGATTTTATTTACAGAACAGAGTAGTTTCACATGCAAGCAGTTAACCACACACAATCAAACGTGTATAATAATAATAATAATAATGTCTTATACAGCGCGTTTTTAATAATTTAAGTTACACGTTACAATTAGGTGTATTATTCATTTTCTCACACTCTGTGGTTCACAGCAAGAAAAAGACAAAAAATATTTAAATATGCCTACTATATAAGGACTGGTTAGGTATTGCAGAGCAATCTAATGTTCACCTCAGAATTACAGTGGGATGTAAGATTCTTTTTCTTCCATATATTCATGTACTGCATGTGTGGCAGGAAAAATCTTTGAGGTGTAGCTGGGATGTAATCAGATATCTCATTTATATCTCATGTTAAGAACAACTTGTGCTTTAAAATGTGAATAGCAGGAGGTGTTACAGGAGAAATGTAACGTATGATCTGCTCTGTAACTGAATAATATATTATCCAAATTCAGTGCAAGCAGTATTAGAGCTGAACCGATGTGTGGTTTCCTCAGGTGTGTCTCCAAGAATACTGGGCAGTTTATCTATAACATCACATGTTCATGAAGTAGAGGAGTAGGCTCTTCACAACCTTGTAAGTAATAAGCAAAATAAGACAGAGCTTTTTTCATTACTCCAGTCCCCAGATCAGCAGTGTCAGTACAGGTGAAGCACAGATCAGCAGATGTATCCATTGTCAGTACAGGTAACCTCCAGTGAATAGATGGATGTATACCTGAAAGACAAAACACACAACTATAATATGTCAATCTCACTAAGAAGCAACAATAAATACAAAGGTGAAAGTTATATTTTAGATGGATAATATGGGTTCAGTTTATGATTTTACCTCTCAATATTCAGGACAAAACATAGTTTATAATAAGCCTTAAATAAGCCTACATTTTAACAGAGACTGCTTTAGTAACAAATAGGTGCCAGTGGACTACAGTGGTGTAACATAAGCTTGTACCTGCTTACATTCTGTGTCCCTCTTTTAGTGGAGGAAGCAGACACAGGTCACACACACAGCCTTCAGCCTGCAGTCTGCACTGTGGGCAGAAAAGACCCTAACTTTGCCCTAACTTTAATTGGGACCTCTGAACCTATGTTGTATGATTTTTTTTTTTTTTTTTTTACAAAATTACAGCTCAGATATTGGGAGAAATGTTTCGTGCAAGTCCGCGTGCGGGAGCAAGCGTCACTAACCAAGTAAACTGAATAAAAGACATGTTTTTCACTGTGTTTTAGCAGTCCTATCTCGGCGAATATAAGGTCATTTTTTATAAAAAAAAAAAAAAAACAGACTGTTTTGAAGCTCGAGAACTGTAGGACACCTTTAAGGAGTGAAAGGGGTGCAAAAATACTCACCCACTTTGAAAGAAGTCTGCAATTCGCGCCGTCTCGCAGCGGTACATCTCTCGTTTTCGGTCTTTCTTGCTGGCTCTCTTCGTCTGTTGCTCCAACACAGCAGACAATGGAGATACAATGACTGAAACATTTTTGCAAACGTGAAAGCACGGCAAAACATTTTTAAGAGAGGTCATAACTGTCTTGGTCACAGAAGCAATGCAAGTTGCGAAGCTAGCCCTCCGTTAGACTCTGTGTAGCCTCCACCAAAAAACGTTTCAGGCGCAGAGTGTGACGCAGCTCCTAATGCCCCGCTCTGATTGGTTCGGCTCCAAGGGAGCCGGAGAAATCATTGGCTTATGGAGCATTACCATACCCACTTCCTTCGCTAAGAACGGAAGTGGCAGGCCAGGCTAGGATGATATCCTTGTTTTGTCTTGGCATAATCCTGAGGTGTGTTTTACAAGGTGTTTGTTTGTCCTTTATTGTAGGCCATGTTTATTAGACATATCCATCCTTTTAGCATGAAGCAGGTGAGGTGTTTTGTTTGTAAAAACTGTCCAATGACCAGACATGTAGGGGTTTTTCTCCTGAGCGCCACAGTCAAACAGGAGGATCACTTTGCTCCTTTGTCACTGGGGAATATAAGCGCGCACAGTGAGGTCTTTACAGCTTTATTAAATTAATGATGAGTAATACACTTTTTTTTTTATTAAAAGGACATCAATTTACAAGTACATAACTTATACATCCATTACACATATATTTAGATACTTTTCGACACCTAAAGTATAATGTACTAACCAAAACAAAAAATAACTACATTACTCTGTTTTATACATGGTTCCTGCAGGTATTGGCATCCAATTCATACACCCCTCTGACCCCTCTAAAAACCTCCTTGCTCCGCCCATCCAACACTCTATAGAGACCTTACCATACATATACATATCTGCTTTCACAAACGAAACCATCATTATGAGAGACCTTGCCTCTCATATATATATATATATATATATATATATATATAGTGCCTCCTTGTATTTAAATTTAAATTCAGATAACTTTAAATAAAGATTAGAAAACATATTTCTGGCTTGACTATTCTTATTAAAACCATACACATATTACAAATGATAAACATAACACTGTCTATTTTTAATATCAAAATAATCCATCTGCCCTCAGTGTCTATTACATCACCACTGAATTTGTTTAACATTATTGCAACACCTATATAATAGAATATAGAATAATTAGACCCATGAGCAAAGTAAATTGTTTCTCCCCATTGACATTTCCAAAATTTCTTATCCTCATTACTTGAATGAGTTTCTTTTAAAAAATATATATTGGCTTTCTGATGTCTAATGGAAAGAAAAATTGCTTTCCTTTTAATATTATCCCTTATTCCCCTTACATTAATAGAACATAAATTTAATGAACTAAATTTTGACATACAATAATTTACCTAATTGATGTCTAACAGAAACTGAACCTGTAATTTTAGATTATGCGAAACAAAACAAAAACAACAACTCAATCGGAGAAGTGTACAGGTACAAATTAAACTTTACTGTATTGCTCTGTGTATTCTGTATTCTTCTTGCACTTAAAGCCACTTAATATTAATGAAAACTAGATACTAATATATAATCTAATTAATTAACAAACAAAACAAAAAAAAAAGAGAGAATCTAGTATCTAATTTATACACAACATGCCCAGAACCTGGTCAGAATACGTCTCTTCTTTCCTTAGATCATTGTTTCTGCTCCAGCCTTATTTCTTTACCACTAATGACTGCCCTGGCTCCCACGAAGAAAGCCTTTAACCCTCACCTCCTCGCCTCCTCAATCTGGGGCCACAATGCACTTCGAGTCTCTTTATCCTTGGTTGTGAGGTCCTCACCAAATCGGCTTGTTTCCTGCCGAGCTTGTGGCAGGTATCGATGAACATCTCTCCCATGTCTGTGGCCACAGCTCGGCAGACTTCCACAATCTTCTTCCTAAGGTCCTCTTCCTCCTGCAGACCATAAAGACGCAAATTCCATCTACGATGATACCGCTCCATATCATTCAGTTTTTCCTCCAGTGTGGAAATCCTCTTTGTTGTGTTCCATAGTTTGTCTTTCAGCCTTGTCAATCTTTTTCTTAGTATCTTGAAACTGTAAAAAAATTAACTCATAATGTTCCTTTAGCGCTTCTATAGCAGTTTTATTCTCTGCAATCATATGTAAAACATTGTCTATTTTAACAATAAAGCTGTCTATTTTTTTTATCAAACTGCTCGGTTATAAGTCTGACAATGTTATCTTGCATTTCCGTGAAACTTGGTTTGGTTCTCCCTTTCTTAGCTTCAGGGGTAGAGCCAGTCGACGCTGGGAGCGGCACACTTTCAGTATCGTCGGTGGCGGCATAAGAATGAAACTCTGTAACATGATGATTATGGAGATGGTCCACCAACTTGTAGAGTTTGTTTGGAGAGTTACTCCTTCCCCTTCTCCTGGCCTCGATTTTCTGCCACGGTGAGTGCAGGACAACGTTGAGAAGCCCTCTTGGTATTTAATATCATCAATTGAAAATGTGCTGTCTCCAGCTTGGACAGTCAAATAATTGTATCTATGTTCATTTTCACTGCACAGTTGTGCAGTCTGTAGGCTTAAAGTCCATAGAATAAGTGCATTCAGCAGCGACCACGCCAAACAGTAGGGGCTGCCATCTTGGCCACCCAGTAATTATTACACTAAAGCACCAACTCTTTGCCCAAATGCGTCATTTCCTGGGCTCTTTCAACTGCACTGTCGCAGCGACACTGATGTCTGTACCTTTGCACTGTACAGGACAACAAGTGTAAATGTGCCGTGAGCTCCTCACTGTGTCCCAGCAGGACACACCTGTGCACAAGTTTCAGGCATAGAGGCAGTGCCACTGGACTTGTCTGTGTCACAGATGGGTTGTTAAAAAAAAAAAAAAAGTTGCCAGCACCCCCACACCAAATTTTAAAAGACCCCGTCATTTCCATTGAAAATAAACTTTCCGGACTTGATGCTAGAATCTCACTCGTTGAAATATTACACAAAGAATTTCAAGCAATACGCCATAGTCTCGAGTTTAGCCAGGGTCAGATCGATACACTTACAGAAGAAAACAACACGCTTAAACACTCCGTCAAAACACTTACCTCTCAACTCGCATCTGTTGCCACTGAAAACAAAAAAATGAAAGAAAACATCCTGGACATTCAAGCTCACAGTATGAGGGACAATCTGGTATTCACTGGTATTCCTGAACAAATCCATGACGACCCAGAAAAATGAATTAAAGACTTTATTACAGAACACCTAAAACTTCCCGCTGCCACTGTCAACAACATTACCTTCCATCATGTACACCGCCTGGGATACAAAATCACAAACAACCAACCACGACCTATCATTGCTAAATTCGAGCACTTCAAGGACAAGGAACTGGTGCGAAAACAGGGCAGACAACTAAAGGGCACAAACTACGGACTCAATGATAAATACCCCCCGGACATTCAACAAAGACGCAAAATACTACTACCCATCCGCAAACAAATGATGAATGAGGGAAGGAAAGCAGTCATCGCAGTGGACAAACTATATATAGATGGACAACTATACAGAGATAAGGACAATACCCCATGGTTATACTGACCCATACGCCTCATCTAAAAAGAAAGTGTTTAAATCAGTTTTGATCTGTCTGTCATTAGTTTTGCTTGTTTTTGGTTTACTTTGTACACTAAGACACCTTCCACTTCACAGGCACACACAGACCAGGGCATCACACGCGCGCACACACACACACACCTACATATATGCACTCACACACACACCTACACACACACACACACACCTACACACACACACACCTACACGCACACACACACACCTACACACACACACACCTACACGCAAACACACACACACAATCACACACATCCACATCTCCACAGACACATGTACACAACACATAACCCTTTCTCTGCAATATGACACCTCTTAATTTAGTTTCATGGAACATCCGAGGGATGGCTAGTCAGGCAAAGAAGATAAAGGTTCTAAACCATCTAAGTACTTTACAAGCTGACATATGTCTGTTACAAGAAACACATTTTTCAGAATCAGATGCAAACACATTTCAGTCACCACAATTCAATACAATATATTCGGCCCATTATAATAAAAAACAAAGAGGAGTTTGCATTTTAATAAACAAAAATGTACATTTTGTGCCTAACACCACGATTGCCGACCCGGAGGGACGTTTCATCATCATTAACATCTCCATTAACAAATACACAGTCACAGTGGGTAATGTGTATGGTCCTAACACTGACAACCCATCTTTTTTTCATCAGTTTTTCTCCCATATTTCAAATCTATTTCATTGCCCAATTATTATAGCTGGAGACTTCAATACAGTCCTAGACCCATCAGTGGACAGATCTAATAACTCAATTAACAATCGCACCCGGCAGTCTACAGAAACAATAAAGCAGTTTATGAGTGATTTTGGTCTTGGCGACAGTTGGCGACTACAACATCCCTCTGCTAAAGAATTTTCTTTTTTCTCATCAGTCAATAACTCATATTCACGCATAGATTACTTCCTAACTAGCAACTCAATTTTACCAAATATTACTGACTCCCAAATCCATCCCATAATAATTAGTGATCATGCCCCAGTAACAATAAAATGGAAATACACAAATAACACAGCAAAAACATTCACTAGATGGCGCTTCAACCCCTCTCTCCTGGCAGACAAGGAGTTTGACAGTTTCATCAGGAGAGAGTGGGCATCTTTTCTAGAGGTGAATGACTCCCCGGAGGCATCTCCATCTCTCTTGTGGCAGACAGGAAAGGCAGTCCTAACAGCACAAATAATATCATTTTCAGTTAACAAAAAGAAAAAGGAACAAGAACAAGAAATTGAGTTAGAAAACTAAATCAAACGTCTCAAAATGATAAATGCCATCAAACAAACCGACTTCATTCAAAAAGAACTAAGAATTTGCAAACTTAAACTAAATGAAATTATCAACAAAAAAACACAACATCTTATACAGAAACTCAGACAAGAAAATTTTAAGCATAGCAACAAATCAGGAAAATATCTTGCAAATCAAATCAAACAAAATAAGGAAAAAACAACAATACCAGTCATTAAGGACCCAGCAGGGAAGCCAACCACCTCACCAGAAAAAATAAACAACACTTTTCAAACATTCTATAGCAAACTATATACACCAGAAACTACTCCAAAACAAGAAGACATCCACTCATTTCTCAATTCGGTCGATTTACCTACACTAAATAAAAATCAGGCTGACCTACTCGATTCACCATTAACTGAAAAAGAGCTTCAATCAGCACTCACTCATATGCCTAACAATAAATCTCCAGGTCCCGATGGCTTCCCTGCTAAGTTCTATAAACACTTTTGGTCCATCCTTTCACCATTATTCATTCGAATGCTTCAAGAGTCTAAGCAGAAATCAACATTTCCAGTAAACATGAACACAGCAACAATTGTCCTACTTCTAAAGCCCAACAAGGATCCCACACTCACATCAAGCTACCGCCCAATATCACTGATTAACGTAGATATAAAAATTATTGCAAAAACGCTATCCTGTAGATTAGAAAAGGTTATCCCATCCATCATTCATCCAGATCAAACCGGTTTCATCAAAGGCAGACAGTCAACTACTAACACACGCAGACTTTAACCTCATACATTACACATCAATAACCAGGGATAAAACTGTCATAGCCACACTTGATGCTGAAAAAGCATTTGATAGAATGAACTGGGACTTCCTGTTCGCCGCACTGGGGAGGTTTGGCTTCGGGGAGTCATTTATCAATTGGATAAAGACACTCTACACATCACCATCAACACAGTTATTACTAACGGACTAACATCACAAAGATTCACACTACACAGGGGGACTAGACAGGGATGCCCACTTTCTCCTTTATTCACTATATTCATAGAGCCTTTAGCAGCCGCCATTCGTCAGAACCCAAACATCAAAGGAATTCAAACCCAAACTATACATCACAAAATCAGTCTCTACGCTGATGAACTTGTTGTAAAAACTGTTGTTTTTACAAGATCCACCTTCATCAATGCTTCAAACCATAAACCTTATTGACTCATTTTCCAAAATCTCCGATTATTCAATAAACTGGAACAAATCCTCTATTCTCCCTCTACATTATAATAGCTGGGATGTAGCAGCCTATACACCACCTATTCCACTCACAGACTGTATTACATATCTAGGTATTCATATTTCCTCCAGGCTGTCAGAGCTGCTTGGACTCAACTTTACCCCATTACTAAAGATAATAGAGAAGGACCTTCAACGCTGGACAAACTATCCACTTTCCCTCATGGGCAGAATAGCCACAATTAAAATGATTATACTTCCCAAAGTTAACTATTTATTTTCAATGACCCCAACACAACCCACCTCAACCTGGTTCAAATCACTCGATTCAATGATTACAAAATTCTACTGGAAAAACAAGACCCCGAGAATCAAACTATCCACTCTACAAAAAACAAAAATAATGGGAGGATTGGACGCACCAAATTTTCATCACTACATGTTAGCCAACCATATGCAATATATATTTAAATGGACACATCTCACTCCATCAGAAAATATCTGGTCAGACATTGAACAAACAATTTGCCAAAATATCAAACTTACAGATCTCCCATTCCTCAGTCAGTCTGTTAAAAAAATCAATCTTTTCAAAACACCCACAATAGCAGCAGGCCTGGTGGAAACTTCATCAAATTTACAATATACCACTAAACCCCTCGGACTATACACTCATTTGGAACAATCCTGACTACAGTAATAACAAACCACTTCACTTCAGTACTGGGATAGAACAGGGCATCACTCACATCTGTCACATTTTTACTAACAACACTTTTGTCTCATTTCCATACCTGGTCCAGAAACACGGCATCGACAGTAAATGTTTTTTACAGTACCTACAACTCAAATCATCCATACTGGTAAAGCTTCATTTGCATAATATCAATCTTGACTTACCCACCCCATCTGCTGAATTAATAAACATAACCCCTGCCAAGAAACTGCTGTCTAAAATATACTGTATAATATCACAATCAGATGTTAAAATGGGAGATAGATCTGGCTCTCTCTGCCGATGTCGTCTTCTGGACTCATATGTTCCAAAACATCTACTTTATGTCTTCAAACGCAAATCTTCAACTCATACAATATAAAATTATTCATAGATACCACTACACTGGGGAAAGACTTTCAAAAATGGGATTCACCTCTAACATCTGCTCACATTGCTCACAAAACAACCCTGACACCATCTCCATGCACTGTGGGACTGCACACCCATTAGGAAGATTACAAACTCACTCTCTGCCATCTTTAGTTGCCACATCCCAATGTCCCCATCTCTTTGTCTGCTAGGAGACACATCATTGGTAAAACTTGAAAATATACAGATCAAACAATTACTTGTGTCCCTAGCTTTGTTTGTTTTTTTGTTTTTGTTTTTTGTTTTGCCCGAATACACATCCCTAAAAAGGAGGAAGATAATTACCTTTATTATTATTGTTATTATCATTTTATTATTATTATTATTATTATTATTATTATTATTATTATTATTATTATTATTATTATTATTTAGTTATTTATTTATTAATTTATTTTATTTTTACTTATTTAATTATCTTTTTTTTTTCTTCTATTTCTATTGATATTATTATATATTATTTATTTTTTCTTCTGATTTATGGTTTGCTTACTCATTCATTTATTTACTTTTTTTTTTTATGACTGAGTAACTTACATGTGCCTCTGTGTACATTCGCACACACATACACGCGCACGCACACATGCCCGCTCACACACATAAACACACACACTTTCTTTTTTTTCTTCTTTCCTGGTCCACATCTTGTGTCTTTATGTATGGTGTGTCAATTGTATGGATTGTAATTATGGCTGAATATGAATTAGGGTTCACTTTTAAATACTGTATTGTCACCTGACTAAATAAAAAAAAAAAAAAAAAATGAGAGAAGCAAGGTGTCAATCTGCTGCTTTGAGTTAAATCCATAAACTGCTCTGTATTTAGCCTACACTGACTGAATCTCCTCAGTGTGTCTGCCCTGAAGGGAGCATATTAAAGTATAAAAGTTGTTAAATAATTTGTTATGCAAAAATGCATTTATGAATATTTACTTTATACTGTATTTTTAAGAGATATTATATTTCTCAAAATAAGAGCTCATTCACAGCCGCTGTTGTCATTTTCCTCTCTCCTGGCCTATAGGTTACACACTTGTTGACAATGAACGCCTTTTTTTGATGTTTTTGTCACCATGTGTCCATTCCTGTAATATTAGAAGTGTAAAATTAAAGCCAGATTTTTATTTTGAACAATAAGAAATAATGTGGTCTGTTGGTCGTTTGTTTTCAACACCACCGACAGTGAGGGAGGGGTACAGCGGGTGGAGGGTCACAGATATCAGCGAAAGTTCTCCGGGATCGGGGCTTTAAAAAGTTGAGAACCACTGGTCTAACTAAGTCTGAGAGGGAGTCAGTCAAAGCTTTAACTACCATCACTGCTGTGACGATAAAGTGTTAGCTAGGCCACATAGGGTCAACTTCTGGGTCACGTTAAACAAATAAAGAAAAATTAAATATTGAATAATCTCCAAGGCGGCCTTTAAATGTTAATTTTTTCAACCAAGTATCAAATGGAAAATGAAAAATCTGTGTTTTGCTTTTTCTTTTTACATTCAAAAACAAAAAATTCAAAAATTTACCTTTTTTTCATTTTTGTTTCTCAAACAAAAATCAATTGAATGAAAGGTACATGGACCCATAAAATATATAGATATATATTGTTGTGTGGACCCAGTCTATAATTAAAAGAAATTATCAGGTTAAATATTTGTGGATTTTCAATATTTTGTGGAGTTTTTAAAATGATCAGGTTCTAGAATTTGAAAACAACCTATGACCTGCTGCCTTCAGGTTACAGTTGTGTAGTGTTGACAAGCTTGGAAGAGGTTTCTGATGTATGCACGCTACTCAATCACCTTGTACACAATATCAGTGACTTGGTTAAACAAAGTGTTGAAGAGTTCATGTGCAAGCTCTTTTCTGTAGAAATGAGTTTCAGATCAAAAGTTTTTGTTTCAAGATCTTTCTCAAAAGAACAAAAAAGCCAGAAAAACTACAGCAAACAAACAGTGTCTTCAGCAACATATGAAGTGTACTTCTGTTTCAGATGTCTCCTGGACCGCCCTCTAGAGAGGTGTTCCGTGCATGTCTGACAGCCAAACAGCTGTTGTGTACCTGTTTTGAGATCCTCAGCTGGATGTGGGTGTTGAGTATTTGTAAAAATCCTTTGTTTAGTTCATGCAGTATTTGTTATGTAATGTTTCCTTATAGCTGCATAGTTGGTATGTTTTACAGACATATAATGACCCCCCCCCCCCCATTTTTATGGCAAAAAAGATGTCCATTTTGAATTTCAAGTTCACATATTTTGTTTATATAAATGTATAGATGCAAAACATTTTGTGTGGTATTATGATATTAATGTCTACGTACAGTGCAAATTTCATAAGAAAATCTTTGTTTTACAGAAAATATCTAATTTTGGTGAAGGCAACCTTGTATTTTCAATTAAAAAACAACAACAAAAGCCAAATCAAGTATCATCCACCACAGATATGTTCAGTATACTCTATTTTAACATAAGCTGTTTCATTTAATTACCATTAGTTTGAATATTTAGCAATAAGTGAGTATTTAGCTTTATGAATATGAAACATACAAAACAACCTATACATAAGTATACAATATATTTCTTTCTGTGACTAAGCTTATATTCTCACATTCCACTTTTATTATTGTGGCGGGAGCGGTACAGAATAGTAGTAGTAGTTTAGCTTAGATCCAGACAACGCCACCCCAGGAGTTTCGCCTGGAGAATCTGAATGAATATAAGGCACACAGGTACGTTTTACAAAAGGAGGCTGAAGACAAGGTTGCAATTCACCGAATTTATTGAATGACCAGATAATATTTTATTTAACCGGTTGAATGAGGGTAAATCCCTCTATAAACCCACCCCGCACAGTCACCCAAGCATACACACACTCAACCTGTTAAGAGCCTGAGGAGCAAAGGTCTAGCTGTGAAACTCAGCGCAAACACACGGTCACTCTGTTGGCAAAGCGCACCACATGAGCAGACGTCACAGGTAGCACCATACAGCCAGAAGCAGGAGGAAAACAAGCGGCAGCAGGGAGAACAAGAGGTCACTTTGAGGGCGGGCAAAACAGCAGCTTCTACATAATAAATTAAAAGGTAGCTCATGCACTGGACTGGCATTCACAGTTACCACTTTTGAGGTTAAGGGCAGCTCCTATGAGGGAGAGGTTGAGCTAGTGAGCTACAACAGGTGCCTATATCAACAACAGAAAAGGCTAAGTTAAAGGTACTTCAGTACAGGTAGACGAAAATAAGCTGAGACCTTTACCATTCATTTGTAGTGAGCCACGCACCTGTCCGCGTGTGTATGAACAACATTCATTCATTACTGCTTATTCCCGTTAGGGGTCTCAGGTGACTGGATCCTATCCCAGTAACTTTGGGCCATAGGCAGGGTACACCCTGGACAGGGGCCAGCTTGTTGCAGGGCTGACACAGAGACGAACACAGACAGACAACCATTCTTTCTCACATTCATTCACTAGGGTCAATTTTAGAGTCACCAATTCATCTAACACATTCATGTCTTTGGACGGTGGGAGGAAGCCAGAGAACCCAGAGAGAACCCACAGTAACACGGGGAGGACATGCAGACTCCACCCAGAGAGTTTGTGTGATCTTGTGTTGGTCGCCACGGTGCTCGAACCCACAATCTCCTTGCTGGGAGGTGAGAACGCTAACCACTCTGCCACCTTGCACCCCTGTATGAACAACAGTCTATGGTAAAAATAGACACTAAAATTTGTGGATTAAAATGACAATTTAGATACAAAGGCATGCTTACCTGCCGTGAGCAGCGGCTCAACCTGGAAGGTGCAAAACGGGGAGGTGGAGCAAGTGTGCGAGGTCAGAGGGAGAGGGGCCAAATAGGGAGCACCTTTATAGGAAGCACATATAAGACCAATGGGAAGAGGGCATCACGCGAGGGGTTCAGGGCTGCAGTGCATACTGCTACATTATGTATGTGTGTTTTTTGCAAAATAAAGATCTTTTTTCCAGGTGTCAATAGGAGAAATATATTCATAATTAGATGAGTTACTTTTACTTCTTGTAATTTTAACTAAATCCTTCTGTTTAACTTTGAAACTCAAAGGCAGGGCCGGCTCCTGGCATAAACACGCTATGTGGTTGTTTAGGGCCACAAACACCAGGGGGCCCACATGAGGCACATGTTTTCATTTTCAATTACTAGTGGCCTTTGTGAAGTTCATATTGATTTGCAACTTATAATCTTTAACCCAAGTAATATTAAAGACTCAAATGGGCCCTAAAAGGAAAATTTAGGAGTGGTGCTGAAGGGTGGAAAAAAAAGAAAATTGGAGATGGAAAAAAGAGAGCATAATTAAAGTATAATGTTTTATTCATTATTTTGCACTCCTTTATTTATTGCTAATTATTCTTCAGAAACATTTATTCATTAGTTTAGTTCCTACATTAGACCTTGTTCAAATAAAGTAAGAGATTTGCGATTAATTCATTTCTTATCTTTATTATATTATATACTGTCTATATATGTGTATGTGTCATTTGGTGGCCCACAAACAAAATCTTGTTTAGGGCCACCAAAAACCCCAGAGGAGCCTGTAATCAAGCCCAGATAAAGTCCTTCAAGTAAAGCTCGTGCCAAACCAAGCACATATTCGGCATTTGCCTGGATGTGGATCCCAGAACAGACTACCACAGTGGTTTCCAAAGTGGGGTCTAGGGAAGCCTGGGGGGCCGCGAAAGTACAGCAGTGGGGCCACCAAAGGTTGTCTACATTATGGACTTAAAAAGAAATTGAGTTTGAAATGAATTACAATTAAGTAACGTTGTTTAAAATAATACTTTAAAGCATGTTTTAGTTAACAGCCTGCGTTTTTGTAATGTTTTTATAGAAATCTATGGAGGGAAAACACAAAAGTCTTTTAAACAGAGTGAAGTTTTATTGTCGGGGGTCCGCATGGGATTTTTTGATTCTTTAAGGAGCCATGACACTTTTGATTTTGGGAATGGCTGGACTACCAAATCTTAATACTGAAGAACTCGTGCTCTTAACACTGATCGCGATTTTCACGCAGCGTCCCTGAAGGCAGCATTGAATGTAGCTCGCGCTTTGCTCCATGTGCGGTCAGGGGGAGTGGTGCGCGCGCTCTTCCTCAGTACCAGACCTAACCCTACAGAGACCATCAGTGCCAGACCTACAGAGACCATCAGCGCCCACGGACACGCACTGAGAGGTCCCGCGCTCCCCCCGCCAAAGCCACGGTAAACTTCTGTCCACGCGTCTCTGAGTTACATCATTAGTGCGTGTTTTTGTCACGTTACATTGTGTTTATCTAAAGTTAACCTCCAGAAAAGTGAGTAAACACTTCTCTTGTGCAGTCTTTGAGCTTAATCCTTTTATGTTCTTTTTTGCATGACTTGCTGCGGTTGCTGAAACGGTTAGTTTCTATATTGAACTTCGCTGACTTCAGCATCGTGTGCGTCTGTGGAATACTTGCGCATGCTCAGACGCCAGCTTGTGGTTGCGTGTCCCGTTTTTGCGGTGCAGAGCTGGTCATTAAAACATGCTGAGATCCTTGGAGTCCTTCGTCTGAATGGTCTCTCGTTGGTCTTGATCAGAGGCGGAGGAAGTACTCCATGTGTGTATTCAAGTACTCTTATCACTACTTCTTCTTTGTGTTGTTATGTTTAATTTTTACTATATATGTATATAGCTTATGTTTAATTAACTTCTGTTAGTAAGTGAACTCATTGAACCTGTTCATAGTTACATTAAAACACTTCACTCTGACTTATATTCAGAGAAACAGACAGATGTATAGGCTCTGAGTCTACAAAAGTGATGTAGATTTGGTTTTCCTCCTTACTGTTGGCTGTGATCATGGGACTTTAAGTTCCGGAGTAGAGAAATAGCTCCGCCTATGTTTGTGACCAGGGTGAATCCTATTGGCGGTTGGCTGCAGAGCTCTACCTCCTATGAGCCTGGACACACCCAGGGTGGACCCTGTTTCTTATAACTCGTCTCCTCAAAGCCTCTAATTCTCTACAGAGGAGGAAGATAATTCTAAGAACTGAGGTCCGACCCAGTAATCAGTGGTTAGAAGGAATACTTCAAATGTGTACTCAAGTACTAGTGATGGGTTGTTCGTGTACAAGCTGGCTCTTAGAGCTGATTCTTTGGAGTGAATCAGAAGAGCCAACTCCTGTAGATGAGAGCTAAATCTTCAGCTGATATTGCTCAACTCTGCTAAAAATCCGGGCAAGCTGAGTGGAATTTTGTTTTGATGGGCACAGCATGCAGCCAATCACATGTGAAAACAGACTACGATCATATCATCATGTTAAAAAAGTAAGGTGGGTTTTAGAGACAGCAAATTTGATTATACTGGAGACAGCAAAAATGAGTTTGGAATTTTGTAACTGAATTATGTATTCGCAAACTCCAGAAAACTATGGCTTTTCCTCAAAAACCCTGATTAAAGAGTATTTACCAACACACAAATCATTCAGGATTGCTAAATTAGGCCTAAATAAAATGCTCCAAGTGCAACTAAATGAAGATCCATTTGGGCGCCATAGGAGCCAGCTCTTCTAAGGGAGCCAAGACAAATTATGAATAAAACAACTTAAAACACTTTAAACTTCACTTTAAACTGCAAAATAACACAGACTAACACATACAGGTGAACTGATCTCATTCAAAAAACAGCATCAGACAAAAAGTTTGAAAAAATGAAGTTTCTATTAAGCTTCAAAATGTTCAAAAGACAACAGTCTGCACTCCGCTGCCCACTGCTGGTCTCTTATTTCATTCTTTATTTCTTTATTATATGACACTAGTAGAGTACTTATTAAAACTTCTCTTTTTGTCTCATAATGTTTTTAAAGGTTATAAACTGTGCTGCTGTTCAAGAGGTGATAAAGACTGGTTTAAAAATATGAATAAAAGCAGAATATAGACCCTTTTATAAACAGTATAATGCAAATTCACAATGGGGATATTCATGAATTTAATAACATTGCAAGGGTAACACTTGAATTTTTTCTTCCTTTCTTTTCAGGCTGTACATTAAAAATCATTAATTATTAAATGTCTCCATGTAAATGCATTAGGCTACGTGAAGCTCTAGTATCAATTAAGAAGAAGGGGCCATAACTCCAGTTCTGCTGGTTGTGGTCCAAATGTTGTCTTAAAGAGCCAGTTACAACAGGGCTGAGTGCATCAGATGAACAAACTGTGAAAACAAAGCTACACAAATAAGTCTTGATGCTACACAGCAGCGAGCAGTTTAATGTCCGACTCTGAGGACAGCATATGTTCATCACCTTCACAACGTAACATTAACTATGTTTTATATTCTTTTTTTTCTTCACAAATCATATGCTGAAAGTCAGTTACTCCCCATACCATCCTGTTTCTCATGTCCATTCATGTCTCTGTTGTCAATACGGTGCATCACTACACATCAGGAAAGTTTAATAAAGAAAATAATATATGTAGTAAAGATTCTGAAGTCTCCACTACAGCCCTGTTTTACTGTAAGGCTCTAAAAGACAACATTTAACCACAGTCACAACACAACACCTGTTGCTAAGTATTGGCACCTCTTAGAAATACTAGGATTTTTGCATGATTTGCTCATAAAATGTGATCGGATCTTACTGTTAATGTTTACATAAAAACATTTAAAATTTTTTTTTTCCAGCATTAGTTTAAGCAGACTGTGTTTGTCTATTGTTGTGACTGATCAGATCATATTTTATGACCAAATCATGCAAAAATCCTAGTATTTCCAAGGGGGGGCAATACTTTTTCTTTCAACTGTATAAGCTAATGCTGCAGGCTTACATACAAAAGCATTCGCATGAATACGTAGCTGGGTTTTAACTTTTTCTTCCAAAGAGGCATCAATAGTTCAAACAATGTAGTAACATTTGCAGCCTTTGAAAGAAAGAATCCAAGTGTTTTTTTTTTTTTTTTTTTTTTTCATCCTTCCTGAAATTGAAACCTTCAGCTGTCAGTCTGTCTCCTCCTGTGAGGGTCATGGCCTGACAGGCTCTGCTCATGGTTCTACTGTGCCACTGCTGCACGATTTCTCTGTGGTTTAAGCTACTGTGTATGTGACAGGGTTAACATTTTCTGTTTCTCACATATCTATGAGCGTTTTCAGCTCTTGAGAAGGGCAGCACCTCAGCATACAGGATTACTATGTTTTTGATGAGAAAAAATACAGTAAAAACCTCAGAAAAGTTAGATTAGCAAATGTCCCATTTGTGAAGTCCGACATGTACACCAGTGAAAACATTTAATTGCACTATATATACAGTATAAATAATAATGTGGTTTTGTTTTGTTTTTTAGGGTTGCAATGATTTATTGAGTTATTCCAGTAATTCCATTAGTAAAAAACTTTGTCTAATGTTCAGACTGGTGCATAGCAGTGTTTCTGCATGGTTAATGCACAATACACTAACTCATTTGAGTAACTTACGTTTTAAATTCTGACTTATGTAGAAAACAGCTTCATTGTGAATTTAGCAGAAAATAGCGTCCTCTGAGCACTGCACTGTTCACTGTTGTGGCTAATGCTGCTGCTAGCTCCAGAGGAGATTAGAATATAAAACGATATATAGTCAGTATATAATTAATATTAAATTACTATTTGCAGTGCAGTGCATCAGAATGTGAAAAAGCACTATTCAGTGTTAAATGGACAAATTTTCAGATGTGCATTTAAATGTGTCGCTTTATAAAATATGCAAAGACACAAGAGTATCTCTTATTCTATTACTCATTTAATCAAATCAAATAATCTATAGATTACTTGATTAATCAAATCAAATAATCCATAGATTATCTTTTTTTTTTTTTTTTTTTTTACATTTCTTGCTGTATCACAACTTTTTTGGGAAGTGTGTCTGTACTGTTTGTGTAATGAGTAGATAAGAAAGTCAGCTTTGGCTTGTTAAAAGTGTTATTGTAATGACTGGTTGCCTAATGGTTGTCTGTTAGTGCAGCTCTTGTCGGGCCTGTCCTGAGGATGGTGGTGCCGTACGAAGGCCAGTGCTTCTCCACCCTGAGGAGGCAGTGCCAGCAGACCGGAGCTCTGTTTGAGGACCCTCTGTTCCCTGCATCGGACAGCTCCCTGTTCTACCAGGGGAGCCGTGTGGGAACCATCACCTGGAGGAGACCCCAGGTGAGGGCTTTAACTCTGGCTGAGAGTGGAACCTAGTGTTCTGACCACACTAGGGCTCGAGTCAAAATCCTAAGTCCAAAGAAATTGTCAGTGGACCAAAGTCATGCCCAGGACAGTGATTAATCAACCAGAGGGATGTGGGGAGACTTTTAAGTGATGCACAAAGAAGTGACGTCACATTTTAGGTAAAAAACATACACAAAAGTTGGCAGTAAAATATAATTGTATCTAAAAATCACTGTTGTTATCACTGTTGTTGTTAAGTTTTTCAATTCAGGTTTATTTGTATAGCCCAGTATCACAACAAAAGTCACCTCAAAGGGCTTCACAAACAGTTAATCAAACATAAACACACAATCAAGCTTAATACACATTCAACACAAACAATAACTACACTAAACTAAACTGACCCAGGACACTCCTGTCCTCAGGAAAAGCTCCTAAAAAAAAACAGCTGTGGGGGAAAAAAGAAACCTTATGGAGCCCATATTGAAGGAGAGATCCTCTCCCAGGACGGACAGGCAACATGTGTCTAGGACTGTTAGTCCATTAGCTCATCTATAGGATCATAGTTCAGGTTTGTAAGGATGCAGCAAGTGGGCTTCATCCAGACAGGTGAGTGGGGGTTCAGTTATCACTGAACAAAAATATAAAGGCAACACTTTTGTTTTTGTTCTCATTTTTCATCAGCCAAGACTTTTTGATGTACACAAAAGGCCTATTTCTCTCAAATATTGGTCACAAATCTGTCGAAATCTGTTTTAGTGAGCACTTCTCCTTTGCTGAAATAATCCATCCACCTCACAGGTGTGGTATATCAAGATGCTGATCAGACAGCATGAATATTGCACAGGTGTGCCTTAGGCTGGCCACAATAAAAGGCCACTCTAAAATGTGCAGTTTTATCACAGCACATTGCCATAGATGTCACAAGTTTTGAGGGAGCGTGCAATTGGCTGCTGACTGCAGGAATGTCCACCAGAGCTGTTGCCCATGGATTGAATGTTCATTTCTTTACAATAAGCCGTCTCCAAAGGCGTTTCAGAGAATTTGGCAATAGTGAGCAGTTTGCTGAAGTCAACGTTGTGGATCGAGTGGCCCATGGTGGCGGTGGGGTTATGGTATGGGCAGGCGTATGTTATGGACAACGAACACAGGTGCATTTTATTGATGGCATTTTGAATGCAAAAATGGGAGCAAAAACAAAAGTGTTGCATTCATATTTTTGTTCCGTGTATATAAGACCAGCTTTATTCATGCAAGAGTTCATTAAACTAATCAATCAAGACCTCACTGACTATAAGTGACTCCTAGTGTGTTGTAATTGTAGATCATCATATAATGTCAAATATATTAGCAAAACAAAATAGGTTTTGATAATGTAAAATAAAATATTTAGGAAAAACATTATCTGAAATTAAAACATAAAGGTTTGAGAGAAAAAAAATTGCAAAGAAAAATACAGAATCACATTTATTGGCACTGCTCCAGTACTTCTGAGCCTTTGTCTGCTGTGCATTTGTGATACTGTTTTGGCTTTGCACCTCACTTTTCTTTGTGTTTAGCGTTGTGTGGTTGATTTGACGAGGTGGCTGAGTCAAGTGATTGGCATGTGCAAAGGGTTTAAGCAAGCCTCCCTCCCTAATGATCTTATAAACAGAAATAAAAATAATTACATTATATTGAATATTGAAACAAATTGGACATCAAAATAACAAATGTAAACTAAAAACTGAAAGGACTTGTTTAAAGGTGCCGTATTCTGCTGACACTTTGAGCTTTTAACCATGTTATAATGTTGTTTCCATTTCAAAAACAGACCTGGAGTAGGATTTTGTTTCACTCACACGTTTGAGTAATCCTGTATGCTTCTCAAGAGCTGGAAATGCTCGGCCTCACAGTTCTACATAGACACATGAAACCAGGAAGTGCTCCTGGGTGTTTCTAAAGCCCATACACCACTGTTGTCAGTATGTCACTACGAAGCAGTCAGCTCATTTATCGATTTATTAGCCTCATGTTGCTAATAGCCATGCTAATTAGCTATTTCATCATGCTCTGTGTATCCCCTACCATCCAGTACAAGCGTTCAGAGATGCCCCTCTCATGTCTGAACTCAAGGAGATCAGGAGGCAGTAGTGTGTAGAGGGCTTTAGTCAGAGGAAGGCCTCAGCCCTGCAGTCCTTCACTGCAGCAGCCCTGCTATAAACTATGGTGTTTGCAGTGGAGTGGGAGCTGACTGGTTGAAGTAGGCGGGGCTAACAGGGCCTTAAAGCACCTAATCCAAATGTTCTCTGCAAAGTGAAATAACAGCTTCCCAAAAGAATTTAAGTATTTTATGAAATAAAATGTGAAATATTAATATGAATGCAAATGTGTCAAAATTTATTTGTAAAACTTGAAAAAAGCATATGTCCCAAACCAGCCATATTCTGTACCATTGTACCTTGTAGCAGCCTATGCTGTTTTTAAATGTGATTCAGCCGCAGTTCTTTTTTCAGTTTGTATTTTTCACATTTTGAGTAGTATACAGTTTTCTGTTTCACTTCAGTTCATTTTAAAAGAGCTTTGGTCCAGGTCAGACAGCAGTGTTTCTGGATCATGTTCACATATGGATCTTCTTCACATGATACACCTGTGTGTTCAGTTTTATTTACATTTTACACCTGTCCCGAGTTTATTTGTCCTACTACTATTAGAACTACTACAAATTCTACTAGGTGGTGTAGTACTACTACCTCTTCTACTACTTCATACCCAAACCCTGTGACCTAGTGGTTGCGAGGTTAGAGATATTTATTAATTTTAACACTTTTAATTTAACTTGACTAAAAGTAGCCTAACTCTTTGTTCTGAGCAAAATGACTCAAGTAAAAGTATGTTTTATAAAATGTTCAAAGTATATTTTCTTTTTGGTAAATAAATGACTTGAGTAAATGTATCCTGTTCCTTTCCGCCTGTGAAAGCCAGAGCTGCTGAGTGCAGTATGAGTCAGATCCATGGAGCTGGTGCAGTGTGGTTAAGCTGTTGGCCCACTATTCCTGGGACCACACATGTACCTTTTAATTAGAGCAGAGCTTCAGATGGAGCAGGGGCCCTGTAGGTCAAATACACATCACTATTTTCTACAAAGAAAACACAAAGCAGTGTGGTATCTGACAATATTCAATATAAGTATTAGATCTACAGTAATCATAGGTCAGGAATGGTATGATATAAAAAGACTGAACAGGGACTATTCAACAACTCCACCTCCACCACCTCAGTGTGTCTTTAGCCTGTATTTAGCTTGTGGCCTGTATTTAGTCGGTACTTAGCGTGTCTTTAGTGTGTCTTTAGTGTGTCTTTAGTGTGTCTTTAGTGTGTCTTTAGTGTGTCTTTAGTGTGTCTTTAGTGTGTCTTCAACATGTCTTTCTTTAGTGTGTCTTTAACCTGTATTTAGTGTGTTTTAGCATGTTTTTGAGCATGTCTTTAGCCTGTATTTAGCATGTCTTTGGTAATTGAATATTTAGTCATTTAAATGTAATAATTTAATTTCACTAGTATGACATACAACCACATTTGTACCTGTGCCTAACTGAAGGGGGCGTGTGTGGCCACAAACTAGACTAGACAGTGCAAGCACATTTACCAAATTCAAATGATAGGTAAATGCTAAATAGTAGTATGTGTCATGTTGTGTGAATAAAGAAAACAGAAGCTGTCAGTGTGGAAGCTTCTAAAACCCTTCAATTGAGTTTATTTCTTTGTCATTTTGAGTGTAAACATCCGCCTCACCAGCCACCAACTGCACCACTGCCTGTCTCTGATTGAACAGATTGTGATGCAGGACCACTCTGGCTTTTCACCGTGAGAGTGAGATTAAGTGTGTTGTTTTTGCAGGAGCTATGTTGTGAGCCTCGTCTGTTTGTGGATGGCATTAGTGCCCACGACCTGCACCAAGGCCAGCTGGGGAACTGCTGGTTCGTGGCAGCCTGCTCCAGCCTGGCCTCCCTGGAGCCACTGTGGCAGCAGGTGAGTGAGGCTCATCACACTTTTTAAAACTATTGCCTCAGGGGCCGGGGTTTAGACGACAACGCCTTTTGCCGGATCTGCAAAGGTTTGACTGCGGTTTGGCATTTTGTTTCCATTGTCCGAATTTGCAATATTTTGAAAGCGCTGAAAGAGGTGTTGTGGTCTCGCAGCTTGGAGCTGCTCGGAGCCACTTCATTCTCATGTGAACTGTGAAAACGGCGTCCTCACTGCAAACGAGGAAAACATCCCCAATATGAACAGTGAATGGCTGTCTGCTGGCCGTATGTCAGCTGACCCACAAGCACAAAATAGAAGGCTTTTATGTCTCATGTGTTCATTAGTGATGGGATCTTCGGCTCGTTTGGCATGGCTCACCAAAAAGAGACGGCTCTTTTGGCTCCCAAATGGCTCTTCAATCTACCACCTATACCTTTAAAAAATTTTCTAATTTAGCACAGTTTTGACTAATGAATTGTACTGTGTACTCATATATATAACTGAAATACATGGATTGTGAAATATTCAAAAGTTCGGATGAACTGCTCACCGAACCACTTTACTACACGTAGGATATAAACACACCTATAATTAAACATAAAAATAAACAGTGGACAGATGTTGACTTTTTTTTTTTTTTTAAATAATACACATTCACACCCCGAACAAAGAAGTAGGCCTTTATTTATTATTACAAAGTAAAAAGAACAGCAACAGCTGACCTCAAAAGGCAATTAACCTCATCATAAATATATACTCTAATGAAAATAAATATCAGAAATATTTTGCAATGTGTATTGTGCAAAAGAGCAGCACCAGACAGCTTCAGGTGTCTCCCTCTGAACTAACCACCATCTATCTAACTGTAACTTTTAACTTTTATTTTTCAGGGCAGATTGGCATTGAGGAAGACCAAGTGCCTCAGCTTAGAGGGGCTGATGGGGTTTCTTCTCTCTGTTATAATCTGCCTTGTTTTTGAAAAGATCCTTTTAAAAAGAAAAAACGTCTCACAGATGAGAGCCAGCTCTGAAGAGCTCTTTGTACTGACTCGTTCCAACCGACCCATCACATAGTGGCGAACACGCACTCGCGAGGTACATGCGGCTCTTGGCCAATGGAAATGCAGCTCTTCACCTCACATCAAGATTAGTTTGTTTTTTTTAAACTCTCTTAAAATGGATAATAATAATAATGGATTGGCGATTGCAGAAGTAGTTAGCGCATAACCCCTATTGTCTGGCCAATCAGAGCGCGAGTAGCTCTGACCAATCACAGAGCTCGTTACATCGCTTTGCTTTTTATTTTATTTAACTTTAGCCAGGAGGACCAGGAACGCCACTGAAAAAAGCTAAAAGGAGAAGCTAATCGGAGAAACTATACGTTTTGCAAATGCTTTTCCGAAAAGGTTTTGTAAATACATTTAGAAATCGGTTTCCTAAATGGATTAATGAATAACGCTATTAATCCTTCTTTTATTAAAACCATTTAGTAATCCATTTATTAAATCCTCTTTTAAAAACTCATTTAATAAAACCATTTAGTAATCCGTTATTAAAGGCTCTTTTAAAAACTCTTTTAATAAAAGTATTTAGTAATCTCTTTATTAAATAAACTTTTAAAAACTCTTTTAATAAAAGCATTATTCCTTTTCACGTGGCGCTCACGGTCCTCCATAGTCGATGTCTGCACAAGCCTTGACACAGACGGATGAGCTGTCATGATGCCGTGTCATGCTTCTCGGAGTGCGCAGCATCACAGGACATGACGTAATGTATACTGCTTTCATAGATAAGTGTTGTTTTATAGACATTGTAGGTACAATATGAGATACGTTGATGCTAACATCTCCAATGTGCACAGGGGAAGTGTTTTGGGGCATGGTGTCACCCATACAGGGGGTGCTTTCTTTTTCTAAGTGGAACTTACTGGTGTCCCATCGTGCCAATGAGAGCAACAGGTCATTACGCACCATCAGAAGCAGAGAGTGAATTTATCTATTTTGACCCATATCACTTGTTTTGACTACTTTTTTATATGGAAACATACATTTATAATTTGAAAATAAATAAATAAATAAAATAACAACAATAATAATAATAACATAATAATATTATACTAATAATAACATTATTATTATTGTATCATTTATTATTATTATTATTATTATTATTTAATTATTATTATAACTTTATTTTTTATAGCTAATATAGCAGAATAGTATGCAGATAGTGATTCGTCTTGCTGTAAGCTTTCCAACGAGCCCACAATGGTGTCTGTCGGTTGATGCATTCCAAAGTTATTGCATCTTTTCCATGCGTTTCCAAATGTCTCCATTTGGATAGGTTTTGGATAAGTTTGGATGATGTACAGTCCCTCTATAAAACACCTAAAAATATTTCCATAAAAATGCTCATTTTTACAGATAATGACATCAAATTTGAAATGTGACAAGTCAACAAGATTTTCTATTGAGACATAGTGTGTTTCAGGCCTTCAGATACCTACTGCAGCTTTCTTCACCTTCAGTTGTACAAAAAAATTAGGCGAGGATAAAAAAAAAAGTAAATTTTTTGTGTGGTCCAAAGTGTATAACTTCTTACCAAACATACTTACAGTGAATTTGACAAATGTGGGCAAAACTAGAGTGGGTTACCTTACAAAAAAAAAAAAAAAAATATGTCTGTATACTCCTTAGGATTCAATAACAGTAATCATTTTAATTTGGAGACGTCAGAATACAAGACTTTTCTCCAAAATGACCGGTAAGGGGTTTTAAAAGTCTCACTGTCACAGAAGCAGCGACTGAGCTGGAGATGACTGAACTACCTGTGTCACTGAATGACATTGTGTCTTTGCACAGCTGTATTTACAAAACTAAAAACACATGGTTATGCAGTGACCTTGTGCTGATAGAGAAGATTTTAAGCTTTCTGACTGTTTTTGTTTCAGGAATCTGCCCAGATCCACTGTAAATTATGACCCAACACGAACTTATTATTCAAAGCACAATAATACAAGATTCCCATGTACACCACTCTAAAATGATGCGACAAGTTCCAGTATTTCCACTGGGATGTGTCTCATTCACTGCAGTTGGGACACCACTGGGGGCCAGTGGACAGAATCTTTTCATTCACCTGTTTGTATGTGTCTACAGGGCTGCTGTAGTAGTAGTACTGTGGTACTGTGGTACTTAGGGTTAGGGTTAGGTTTGGAGACACTCACCAACACGCAGAGCAGATTAGGGCTGCAACAATTAATTAAAATAATTCATTTATGACTAATCACAAATACATTTTAATCTAACTAATTTAATAAAATATACTCATATGTACTCACTATAGTCACCACTGATACAGAGAACGGTGTGTCCTTGAACACTGTCTGGTTTATCTCCACACTATCCACACTGTCGTTCAGATAATGGGAAAAACACATTATTATCTGTAGTATTAATCATCAGTTTTGAACATGTAATGTAAAACATCTCTCCCACATTATCCACATTACTCACGCTTCACTATTCCATTAGTAATCAATCCATATCAGAATACTGGTGTGGTGTGGCCCTTAGTGCTCTAATGTACAGAGATGAGACAGATGTGACTTCCTGATGTGTGCTCTGGTTCAGTTTTTCAGCTCTCACTGTCTGTTGGTTTTTGGTGGTTTCTGTGCTTCTTTGTATAATGAAGAAAAGTTAAATGACGCCATACTTTTGGTCTCTCGTGTTCAGAGGGACAGTTTTCAAGTAGGGAACTCTTTTTTTTCTGACTGTTGCTTGTCATTTTGTGAAGTGTTACTGCTGTAATTCATAAATAAAACCATGATCAGCAGTGAAAGAGCCCAGACAGGTTTATAAGCAGTTGGCACTACATTTAGAGCTACAGGTCAATCCCCAGACCACATGGATGCATGGTCCTGGGGACAGACTCTGCAGGAGTGGTTTCCAGCTGTGATGACATATCAGGAGACACTGTTGTAGTCTGTCAGCTCAGACACATCCCACTTTGTCCTGGTGTCCTGCAGCAGCTCTGAGTACTCTGTGACCTTACCCCTCTGTCACACCGATACAATCAGCCCACTGCGCTGGCCCACCCCTGCTCCACTCGATATGCAATAGACCAGCTCCACACTCAGCCCATGGTCCTGATACACACGCGACATATATCATTCCATCTGCACAGCCATTGTTGTCAATACTCAAAATACTGTAATGACAAGTACTTTATTTACATAGATACAAGATTGAGAAACAATTGGGTTTGATTTCTGAAGTTTAGCATTTTAGATCCATCAGTAATATTTTAATTAGGGATGGATATTCATTAATTATTCACTCTTCCTCTTCCACTTATTTATGTTAGGTGGGTTACATCCAGGACAGTGACCAGAAAGACACAGACTGACAGACAACCATTCACTCACATTCATTTACTATGGGACATTAATGCTTCTAACTAACACATCCCAGGAACAATATCCACTCAGCCACCATTAAGTCTGACTTGATGATACATATCCTGCTAATATGTCACAGCAGTGGTTGCCAAAGTGGGGTCCGGGGCCCCCTGGGAGGCCATGAAGGTACTGCAGGGGGGCCCGCAGCGGCTGTCTGTATTAAGTACATATGAGTTTGAAATTAATTACAGTCATATACTTGTTTAAAAATATTACTTTAAAAAAAATGTGTAAAATTATTTATAGAAATGTATTGAGAAAAACCTGCCATGACATTTGATTAGAGGGAAGTTCTGTAGTTGAGGGTCTGCACGTGATTTTCTGAAATTTAAGGGGATAGTGACAGTTTTCACTTTCGGAATGGCTGTACAGTATTTACACACAACAGTATCATGTGATGATATCAACGTCCATGTCACAAATAACACTTTAAATGCAGTTTGTTTTTTTTTGAAGCTTGTCAAAATCAGGCGAGGCTTTAAACTATGTTTTAACCAAATGCAAAGTTAGTGGCACCAGTGGAACCAGCGAAAGCCCAAATTCACTCCACACACTTTTATTGTACACACAGGAAAATCAGAGAAAGCCATACTGTTATCTAAAGTATTATCAATGATAGCACTTTGCAAACATCACAGTCACAGTTGTGTTGCACCACAGAGTGTTTCACATCAGGCTGTTGTAAATCTCCAGATGTATTACTTCAACTGCAAGTGTCCAGTTATTAGCCTTCACATACTTCAAAGATGTCAGAATAATGAGCACATCCTTAACTGTATAAAGTCTAAAGAACGAGTCAGATAATGAAACAGGCCTTTGAGGAAGGGCATCCCATGTAAAAATCTGCCAAAATTACTGTAAATGACTCACTGGGGGACCCCTGTATGGAAGGAGCAGCCAAAAGGATCAACAACAACAACAACAGTCATTAATGAACACCTTTGATAGAAGTGAGAGCGATTCAAAAAATGAATTTATTTTTTACTTAATCATCTAATAGAGCACATACCACATAAACTGAGTGACCTGTGTTTGATTTCCAGCTTGGGCAGATTAGCTCCATGTCTTTGCCCTGTCTCTTTGTCTGCCTGACTGTCTCTGCCAAATAAAGCCAAAACAGACTGTAGTTGTGATGTTTGAATAGAAGCTTTGGCCTAGCTTACAGCACAACAATAACATGAATCTAATATGATGGAGTGTGCCTAGTGATTGTGGACACTGTAAAATAAAAAATAAACCACTCCACAGAAATTTCTGATGTGGTGTGCTAACAGAGAACTGTGTTCTGATGAGCAGAAGGATTGTTAAAGATGAAAACGGATGGACTTTTAGAGGAAACCTGTATCTACTGAATATCCTACAGAAAGTGGTTAAAGCCTTGCAGCACTGAGTCATTTGTGTGCTGTGAACTCGATGCTACAACTGAGATTGGCTGCCTCTGCTTCTTCCTTGAAGGCGAGTAGGAAATACATGACTTTGCGGACCTTGGCCAGCTCTGCAATCCTCTCTCCGAACTCCTGCATGTCAGCCTCCAGGCACTTGAGCGGAGACTCCAGGGGGTCGGCAGAGTTCCTCCAGAAGGTTCCGATGGGCTCCAGCAGCTGGCGGCTCATGAGGTTGGTGAGGTCAGGGGTCCAGTGCTGCGAGATGCCTGTGATGGTGACTCGGCCGTGGCCCCTCAGGGAGAAGTGCCAGCGACAGAAGCTCAGGTCCTGAGAGGAGAAGTCCAGGCGGTATACGGCCTCGTTGGGGAGCAGCAGCCGCTCCCCGTCCTGTCGCTTCTGTCCGGAGCGCTGCAGAGACGACACACGCATGCGCATCATCTGTTCAGGACACCAAACACAATCATGGATCAAACTTCCAACCACATGACTAGTCCATTTATCAATACATATCTAACAGGGCTAAGCCATCAGATGGGCCACTGTCCTGCTCTCGGGACATTAACTAAATGTACATGCAAGGGACTATTTCTCCTGATACAACACAAGTTCCCCTTTGGAGTAAATATGCAGAAATGAGTCATTATTATGAATTTTGAATTTTACATTTGTTTAGCCTTATCCAATACCAATGTAAAACTCAGTAGCCCCTTTTTATAATATACTCAGTGATTTGTTTTAAATGATCCAAACTAACAAACACAAAAATGGGTGTAAAACTATGACCTGGTGTTACACTGGAATCTGTGACTGATTACTGTACTTATCCCACAGCAGCAGAGCACCGATGGGAACCAGAGACCATTTCCACCTTGTTACACATCATGTCTTGCATTGGCAGTATGTATCCATGTTTCACCAAAATACACATGATCTCTAAGTTCTAATTCATCAGTGCCCTGTAACGTTACGTGCCAGCATATTGAGATCATCAATATTAAAATCTATATGACGTCTGGGGGTTTATGTTATAATATATTACATCATTAAAATGTTTTCTTCAAATTCAAGATTAAAGGTCAGGTACTTCAGCTCAAAAGAACAGTAAAAAGCTGTAAAAAGCCTGTACCTCAGTAAGCGCGCAGTCTTCTGTGAAGTCCAACACAATGGTTTCAGAGTGAACCTTGGCCTGGTCCATATCCTGTCCTGAAGTCCTGAAGTTCTGAAGTATGGTCCTGCTGCACTGACTGCTGTGATGGTCCCACAGTCTCTCCTCTCTGCTCATTGGCTGTATCGCTCATGTTACCTCTCCCTGTCACCCTCCCTCATCCAAATGTTTCCATCACCCCCCCTTTCCTCCTCCCCCTTTTCCCCTCAGGCAATGGGCTGGGACATATTGATCTACTCCCATGAAATAACACAATATAAGGGCACAATGGGAGACACATTTTTAAAATGATCTGCATGTTGAATAATATCTCTTCATCTAAATACATGATTAAAGCCTCATGTTGAAGCTGGGGCTTGCAGCTACAGAAACTCCCTTTCAGAGACTTTTGGTGAGGATGTTAAAGAGGTGTGATGTGTGAGGATGCTAAGCAACAGGCCCTGATGACGTCCAGCAGGGAACTGTGGGATTTTCCTTTGGGCTTCAGGGGCTTCTGATTCCAGCTTTGTGGAGAACTTCTGTATTTATATCTCGTCTCAGTATCTCAGCACAGGACCCGGCTGATAGCACTCCCTTGTCGAATGCTCTGTTACACCAGTCACTGAGGTTAATTATAGGTGTGGGAGTTGAAAGAAGGGCAAAAGGAGTTGTTCTGATTAATTCACAACAGACCCAGCAGTAACTGCTATAGTAACTTCTCCAAACATGTGTCACCTCAGGGGCTCATTTTATAGTCAATATCTGTCATATTTGGCCAATTCTTTAAAAAAAAGTTCACTTTTTTAATTTTGATGAGGTTGTGTACAATGTCTGTGTGCTTGTGTAACAGACAGTAATGCTCACCAATCAGAAGCAAGCTAAAGTTTTTTTTTAAATTCAGAGCATTCACAATGAGTTTGCTGCACAAATGCATTAAAACAGGAGTCTCCTGACTTTAGTTTTGCATTTTGCTTCGACACAAGACAGTGGGAGGAGGAAACACTTCTCTTGGAGAAATAAAGACTATTACAGTATGTGTGAGTGAAGAGATGAAAACGTCTCATACAGTGAGTGAGTGATACAGTGGACTGTATCAGTGGACACAGGCTGATAGGACCAGTGTCTCTGCGTAAAACGTTAAGAGCTTCATAAACAGATTCTAAAGATGCAAAGAAGTCTGGCTAAAGCAAATGAGCTCAACAGGTGCAACAACACCAAACGTGTTAAAGATGGACTGTATTTGGATGTTTGTGTCAAATAAAACACACTTTGGCAGCTTTTCCATGTGCTTTGCCTTTACCTCGCGTACCTGTGTCTGCCAAAGCAAGAACGTACAGGACCACCTTTTTTTCCTCCACTTTATGGAACTATTATTGTAGCATAAAGATTTGTGTGTATGTTTGTGTAGATTTGTCTATATTAAGATGTGTATTAAGTTTTGTGCGTGCGCATTAAGATTTGTGCATGTGTAATTAGATATGTGCATGTGTAATACGATATGTCTGTGCGTATTACTATTTGTGTGTGCGTATTTAGATTTGTGTGTGTGTATTACAATTTGTGCATGCATAAAACTTATTGTGTGTGTTATACGTTTTGTGCTACCTTATTGTGATTTGTAGGTGTGTATTATGATTTGAGGGTGCGTAATACGATTTGTGCATGTATAAATGGGCCAAATCTGGCCTGCAGGATGATTCCTTTTGGCCCGCATGATAATTTCTAATTTATATTAAAAATGGCCCGCCGATATATTGCACTCAACCTGTTTGAAGTACATCTCCCATAATGCACTGCAGAAGCGCTGCCACTGCTCACCCGCACTGCCCCTCCCCCGCTGTTTTAGCGAGCGGGATTCTCCAACAGGGACTTTAACTTTCACCAAACAAAATTGACAAAGAAGAGTCAGTCAGAGCAGGAGCTTCTTAAACAGGTTAGACCAGACTTGTCCAAAGTGTGGCCCGGGGGCCATTTGTGGCACAAACTGAGATTTCATTTGGCCCTCAGCTGCAATGACAAAATGCATTACCTATGGCCACCAGCACTTCCGTAGAGTGTTAGCTTTGTCTGTACATTTGTGCATCTCATCTATGACTCTATGCAGTGTATTTTCAAATTAGTTGATTGAAAAATAATTGCAGTTTTTATGTTGAATGATGTTATTTTGTTGGGACTTGTCAGAGAAAATAATTTATAATTATGTGGCTTTTAAAAACAAAATGCTTATAAAACAGTGCACTGAATGTATAATGTGCGTTCAGTTACTTGACAACATCAGGAATTACAGTCGGCCCTCAAACATTTGACCATTTTCAAATCAGGTCCTCTTTGACAAAAGTTTGGACACCTCTGGGTTAGACTGTCTGTAAACACTCTGTACTTTGTTTGTTGAGCTAATGTGGCAGTAATAAAAACAGGCTCTAACCATTTTAAGATCATCTCCTGTACATCTCCTTTACAAACCCTGTCTCCAAAAACAGAAGCTACAGACAGCAGAGCCTGTGTCAGTAAAGCCAAGTTATCAGCAGAAGAGTTGTCTAAGTTCATTCACGGCACTGCCCTCCGTCGCTCTTTCCCCTCTCTCTCTGTTGCTAATTGTGCTATAATGCACTCATTAACACACAGTGAATGGAGCTAAACCTGCAGAGAAAGAGGTATAAACCTGCTCCACACTGTGTCCTGCAGAGAACAGAGAGGTGGACAGTGGTTTGCTGAATAAAAGTGAAGACCAGTAAGTGTTTGTGTGTAGGTGCTGACTCCTCTGTAGGTTTAAAGCACCACTAATATTTATAATGCATTAGTTTAGCTCACCACACTTGGTGGTAGCCACAGCTGTCCTGGGGTAGACTGACAGAAGTGTGGCTGCCATTTTGTGCCTACAGCCCCTCCAACCACCACCAAACACATACTGACACATTCATACAGGCAAGGTGGGTGAAGTGTCTTGCCCAACAGTATGCATTGCTGGTTGCGGGGCTTGAACTGCCAACCTTAGGGTTAGCCGACTGAGCTACCCCATGCCCCTGCTCACTCACCTAAATGTTTATCTGCTGTTTGTACTGTCACTGTAAAACAGAGTAGACCTGGTACAAACACCTGTCTTATATGAGGTGTTACATAGCTGTGGCAATAATACATAAATAATAATTGCTTAGTAGTTTGTGAGTCAGTAGTCTGAGTGTGAGTCTGTGGACTATTTGTTGTTATTTCTTCAGTTCTAAGTTAAGATTCAAAGCAAACAGTAAATTATGAACCCCTTAAATCCAAAAATCTACACCTGTAGTTCTATGAGGAAGTAATATTCTCTGTTAAAATGCCTAGTGCAGCCTGACTAAGAACAAAAATACAGTAAGCTGTGTAAGGATTTGTTCATTTTGGGTGAAAGCATCAAAGAGGACGATGATTCAGAAGTGTAATCAAGTCAGAAGGTTTATTTAGTAAAAACACAGGTAAGGTTACAGTCAGCAGAATGAGCGCGCTCCTAGAGGGAGGATCGTTCTAAGTTTTTATACTATGTATGACGATGTATGACGATCTCTGCATAGCATTATCTTCTTGGCTTTGAGTAACTTTTTTGTGCATAGGGCAGGGCAACAAAAAGTTCAGTTTCTGCAGAGTCTTCCCACCATCGACAGGAGCCCCCCCTGCAACCTTGGGTCCGATAACTTTGTAGCAAGCTCATTATTTGTGCCATATTTGGAATGCACCTAAGAGTAGAGTGACCTTAGAGTGAAAGAAGAAAAACATCACATAAAATCAAAGTATTATTATTACTAATGTTGAAGCGTTATTAACCTTAGCAGTAGTACATCAAAATATAAGTTTAATGGTAATACACAAAGCTATATGTAGAAATAATCAATAGCTGGCTTATTTGTCCCGTACTCTTATTTGGCCTGCGACCAAGACTGGTTTTCTAATTTTTTGCCCCCGCTCCGATTGAGTTTGTCACTCCTGATCTCTCTTTATTTGCAAAAGTGCTTAAAAGTTTAAAGTCTCTCTGACAAAGCTCTAATTAGACACAAATCTTTTTGCTACAGTCCTACCATGTCAGATCTGTGTCTGTGTTTCGATCTGTGTGTCTTTTGCCCTGAGTTTAGACTTACAGGCTGAGGATCAGCTGACACACCAATAGATGGCAGTAGCAGGTGGTTTCCTTTGTTTTGTTGGTATGCAGGAAGACTACATATGTGCTGTATTTCTTACACACACACAAATTGTATCACACTCACAAATCGTATTATACGCATGCACAAATCTAATTACGCATGTAGAAATCTTAATACACACACAAAACTTGATACGCACACTTCTGAATACAGACAAATGTATTTACACAAACTTTTTCCTACAATAGTCGCCCCATACACTTCAGTGTCTCCTATTTTGTCTATTGCTGTTTGTTTTACAATTTTCTAGTTTCAATATTTTATTTTGTCAATATGTAAAGTCTCTTGAGGATTTTAATTTTGCACAGTAAAGCACTAATTTAGTAGAAAAGGTGCTATAGAAATAAGGGTTATTATTGTGGTTATTTGTAGCAATAGTGTTAATAGTAATGTGTGAGCGACAGTGGCGCCCACTGACCCGCGTGTTGGTGGTTCGAGTCCTATTCTGACCCAGGGGATACTGTTGTTATGTCCTTGAGCAAGACACCTCACCCACATTGCCTACTCCAGTCACAGTATGAGGGTGTTGCGTAAAAACTTGCCACATCACAGTGCGATGGATTATTTGTGGCAGTCAACAGAAGAACATGTTCTATTAGTATTATCAGGGTTACATCATCCCTCAGATTTCACACTCATTGCTTGCTGCTGGTGTATTCCCAGGTGATCCCTGACTGGAAGGACCAGGAATGGGACACAGAGAAGCCATACACTGGAATTTTCCACTTCCGCTTCTGGAGGTTTGGAGAGTGGGTGGACGTGGTGGTGGACGACCGGCTGCCCACTGTCAACGGGGAGCTGCTCTACTGCCACTCCAAAGACAGCCGCGAGTTCTGGAGTCCACTGGTGGAAAAGGCCTATGCCAAGTACCTACACAACTTCCTTTAGCTCATTACTTGACGGCCTACAAATGTATTGTAGCTCCTAATAGACAATCAGGAGCTATGATGCACTTGTAGGGCATACATCACAGGCCCACATTTGTGTAGGATGTACGGCTGCTATGAGGCATTGGATGGAGGCAACACAGCGGACGCTCTGGTGGATTTCACTGGAGGAGTGTCTGAGCCCTTGGACATGCTGGAAAACGGCTTCAGAGAGGACAAAGAGAAGCAACTGGAGCTGTTTGAGAGGGTGCTGAAAGTTCATAACAGAGGAGGCCTCATCAGCTGCTCCATCAGGGTGAGCCTGCACCTCCTGCACCACACATCACCCATTCACATCACCCCATCAGGACATCATGTTGTTGCTATAGTGAGGTCAGGATCCAGATGAAGATTTAATTAATAACTCTAGATTTACTTCTACATTTATGTTCTTGTGGCAGTCCCTCTGCTTTGCAGCAAGGGGAACTGATTTTCTTGCATGCTGTGAGGTTTTGTGCAGTGGTTATAGAGGTGGGGTGAGCTCACAGCTCTGCACTGCAGCAGTTAGCTTTAATCACTGGACTCCATGTTGTAACAGCAGAGTTGTGATGTAGAGCACATAGTTATGGTGTGGCGTGTGTTGCAGGCCAAAACAGCAGCTGACATGGAAGCTTCCTTATCATGTGGCCTGGTCAAAGGTCACGCCTATGCCGTGACAGATGTGCGGCGGGTCCGACTGGGCCACGGCCTGCTGGCCTTCTTCAGGTCAGACAAACTTAGCATGATCCGCATGAGGAACCCGTGGGGGCAGAAGGAGTGGACTGGACCCTGGAGTGATGGGTGAGACCCCCCTAGTCTCAGCTATTCTCCTTCTGCTCATTTGAATTGGTCAATAGGACAAATATTCTAATAATTATTATTCATTATTAAATAAAGTTATAAAATATTTAGGTTTAAACATTATAATGATTCTGTGGTGCAATCACACCAAACACAGTACCAGAAAACCAATAGGTCATTTTAAAGGTACTGTAATCAGGATGTGTTCGTACATGCAGCCTAAATGAAAACAATGTTTTTTCACATTGGACAATCAGCAATGCAGTTTTAGAACCAAAAGAAAAAATGCAAACAAAAATAACTTGGCCATTATATATATAAGTACATTTTTAATTTTTAATAAACCATAAACCATTGCTATCAGTAGAACTAATATTTGATTTAAACACATTTACCTCAATGTCTTGGCACACATGTTTATGAAATATAAAAAATATATATTGCTCATAGCACTTTTAATGGTAAGTTATTTCCAATTATAATAATTGATTTTCTTCTCAGCTCTAGCCTCATTAATAAGTATTTCTCTCAAAGGCCATTTTAGGTCACATGTTTTAGTTTTAAAAGAAAGTGGCAGTAGGCTGACTTGTACTGTTGTGCAGCTCTGACGAATGGAAGAAGGTGAGCAATAGCGAACGAGAGAAGATCGGACTGACTGTGAGGGACGATGGGGAGTTCTGGTAAGGCGACCCCTGGAGGCTTGCAGCAATTCACACACACTCATTTTCTCATTTTCAGAGGCAAAGGAATTATTGTTACCTGAAAATAATGTAATAATGAAGTAGACGCAAAATTATCCAACAAAGTAAAAAAGTAAAGTAAGGTAAAACTTTGACTACTTAGTAGTAGTAGTACTTCTGCTGTTCCTAAATCTGCGTCAAAACCCAGGACCCTCTAATTGCAGGCAAGCATGCTATACGTTTTAGCAAATGTTGTCATAAAGTAGTAGTAACAGTATGTAGTAGTTAGTAGAGTTGAGGATGTTGAGACCAAACCTTGTTTTGCTTCCTGTCTGTGTGGAGGACTTCTGTGGAGAGACCCTCAGTTCCTCATGTACCTGTCTGGTGCTGTTCTCCTGCAGGATGACATTTGAGGATTTTATCTCTAACTTCACTGACCTCATCTTGTGCCGCCTTATTAACACGTCTTATCTGAGTGTGCATAAGACCTGGGAGGAGGCTGTGCTGAGAGGCTCCTGGCACCCCCATGAGGACCCTCTGTGTAACCGCGCCGGAGGATGCACAAACAACCAGCACACGTTCCTCCAGAATCCACAGGTCAGCCGCCCCAGCAGCTGCCCCGCTTTACTCTGTCACAGGCTCTAACGCTTTTCTTGTCACATGTGCAGTACATATTTAATGTGAAGAAGGGCCAGGACGAGGTTCTCATCTGTCTGCAGCAGAAAGATCGCAGAGCCACCCTGAGAGAAGGCAGGGGGGAGAACCTGGCCATCGGCTTCCTCATTCACACAGTGAGTGGCCATGTATGAGCAGCCTGTTATTTACAGCCACTTGTAATTGGTTACATTTATATAGCACTTTTCTACCTTCATCGGTATTCAAAGCGCTTTATATCAAGGAGCCATTCACCCATTCACACACATTCATACGCCAGTGTGCGCAGACAAGGTGGGTTAAGTGTATTGCCCAAGGACACAACTACAGTGTGGGAGTGGGGTTTGAACTGCCAACCTTCTGGTTAGTGGACAAGCGGCTCTACCAACTGAGCCTTGTGTGAGGCACAGTGAGCTTTGTTTTTGAGTTGTTTTCACCGTAACACTGCTTCCCAAAGTTTTTCGCTCAGACTGAACAACACATAGTGTGGTAAATGTGAGGAATTTTGCAGAAAAATTGTGCTGATTCCAGATGAAATGAACAAACTGGTGCAGTAGAAGAGACTGAATCTGTCAGTGAGGTCTTCTGTCTTTATTATTCTGATGTTTCTAAAGCAGGCCTACTTTACTGCATCTTTTATATTTAAGCACTGTGTGTCTACAATGAGGGCATGACAAAAAACCTGATTTTAACTCAAAATACTTTGTGCTTTAAACCTTCTCATAAATGTAGTGGAGTAAAAAGTACACATATGTAAACTAAAAGTAAAAGTACCCCATGTAAAATGTACAGATTCAAGAAAATTGTACTTACGTAAAGTCACTAAGTACTTTTAAACTGTTACATCCCACCACTGGGGACACTTTGACCTGGGCATGAAAAATCCCTTCCTTAAATGTAGAAATGTAGAAAGCTGATGAAGCTGTTGCTTAGGTGGAGGCAAGATCCTGTTGGCATCACACTTCTGTATGTGCCCAGGTGGAGCTGAACCGGACCTACCGCATGCACTCCCCACAGCAGAAAGTGGGCTCCAGCGTCTACATCAACTCCAGAAGTGTGTTCCTGCGCATGGACCTTAAACAGGGCCGCTATGTTATCGTACCCACAACCTTCGAAGCCGGGTTGGTGGGAGACTTCCTGCTGCGCATCTTCTCTGATGTTCCCTCTGACTGCAAGTATGGAGCTGTGCTGCTGCTCAGTAAAGTTCAGAACTACATCAGAATTACAACTGTCAGAATCACAGGAGCAGCTGAGTTACTTCAAGGTGGTGTTACTGTGAGCAGTGGGCCGAAGTGGAAAACACATAGTAGTGGAGCAGCTTAATGAGATTTTAGTCCAGAATCGTTTAGTTGAGAGTGCGAGCATGAAATTTGGCTGAAATATCCCCCAACTCCCTTTTTTTATCCTTTTTATTATCGTCAGATATTGTAAATATTGTAAATACTTTTTCTGTCACTGGGTGTTGCTCAATTTAAAAAAAAAAAAAGATAAAAAGTGAAATTTGACTGAAAATTTCTTTATACATTTTTTATGAACTTCTATGGGCCAAGGTATACACACAAAAATAATAGTTAAAAAAAAGGTAGCAAAAATATCCATGAGGGCTTCTGGCCTTTTACATTTTAGACATTATTTGGCAACCATGTTGGAAAATAGCCACCGTATTAATATTTAAGCCAAGTTTCACACTTGTATCATCAACTGAATGATTTTTTCATTAAACCTCTCCAATATACATATAAGCCTGTAACTATAAACAAATCTAGTCTGCAACAGTGCTGTTTATAAATCTGTACCTCTAGTCTTCATCACCTGTTTAATATAGTTTAAGATATTTTATCACATCTCAACACAGCGCAGGTAGTGCCTAGGGTGACCACCTCAAAAAGTACAAAAAAAAGGACATGGCAGGTCCTGACTTTGGTTACGCAGAGGGGACCTACGTGATGCGCTTTGGATGTGCCGCGTTCTTTCCCCACTGTGCCCGAGAGCGCACGGGACATGGCAGTGCCACGTCAGTTTGTTCTTTTACTCAAATGCGTATGGAAGCTAGAGCTAATGCGCTGATCGTGGGTCACAGGATGAGACCCGGGGCCAGTTAAACACCAGAGTCACTGTTACAGAGTCATAGTTATGCAGAGAAACCTTACGCCTTGCGCCCTCGATGTGCGCTTTTTATTCCTCCATATACACTTATATATATATATCCCTTAACATAAATACCAAAACCCACTTTACTGCTCTTTGGGTCTCTTGATCTGTCTGAAAATGGGGGTGACACCCCTCCACACATTCCTAAGATGGGCATTCACATAAGCAGTTAAACTCCCTTTATAACCATCCTTTACTAACTGACTTATTGTCAGGTCAATGTCAGGCTCATGCCACAGCCAAGGTGGAATTGGTGGCCATAGCACAGGAGGAACAACCTCATTATCCATAGACATCTCGAGTGAGACTCCATACATCACGCCTTTTAGCCTGCCACTTTTAGGAATAAAACATTCAATTCGTTTTTTCCCCTAAAGCCTTTAAAGACACCGCTTTAGCCGCCTGAGCCGCAGAGGTACAAGCCACAAGCAGTTTTTCCATCTGACAAAATTTGGGCACTTTTAACCTCTCCCAGCTCCTCCCGTATCATTTTTGTGAGCCGGATTGGGTTAAAAGAGCTGAACCCTGCTTGACCATCACTCAACTTAACTATCACTTTGAATTCTATATTGCCCTCCACTCTCAGAACTTTAACCACTCCCCCTTTTCCTTCCTCCTCAGATTCCTGAGATGAGCTGCTCTTATTTTTCCTTTATCTATTACGTCCTGATTTAGTTTGCCAGGGACCCCCTCCTCCATCTTTGGTCTCCATGGCAACCAAGCGCACGCCCCTTAGCCAGTGGCTGGGTTGTTAGGCTAACAAACAGTCAGGTGTCACTGCAGCTATGCCCCTCTAACTACCTTACACAAGCTAACTAAACTCCCCCCTAGTCTTCAGCTGAGTACTCGCGAGGGGTTTTTATGCACCAAACCCATAAGCCCGGTAAGGCAACTGTAAAACAGCGACCCACCTGTGGCTTCGGAGTGCTCCCAAGCCGACTGCTTCACCCACTTTCCTCACCACACTAACAAATCCCCCAGCAAAATCCAAAGGGAAGACGCTCTTATACCTACCAGGGACAAGCTAACAACAACTTAACTTAACCATCCGTCAAACCTCAGTTTGAAATGGAAAACAGTATCAGCCTGTGGCACAGCCGTGCATCAGCCCTAGCTCAAGAGAGAGACCAATACAGGAACAGGGCCTTCATGGGCTGGCGCACAGGTGTAGCTTGTTGCAGTTGTCACCGGCACAAAAGAGGAGGAGCGGCAGAGCAGGCAACTGCAAAACGTCCCACAAGGCCCAAGGCCGTAACAACAGAAAAAAATCAAAGCTTTCAGTCTGTATATTCTCAAAACAGCAGCCAACACCAGCTCATAGCAGCACCAACCATATAATCCAATCATCAAGATGGGACGCCCACAAATATTTATTCTGCATTTTTCAGGAATACTGACATTACCTTGTTGTTCTTAACTTATATCTCACTTTCCCACTGAGCGCCAATGAAAAAGAGGGACATTATAAGTGGGATGATGCCTAAATGGCTGTGCAGTACAACCAAAAGTGGGATAGGTGATCACCCTAGTAGTGACACTTTTTCCTGCTCTGTAGAAATGTGGCTCAGTCAAAAATCCACAGTCCAGAAGTTGGCTCTTGCTCTAACATGAACTTAGTAGAACTGTTCTTCAGTGTGTGTGTTGTGTTTTTGCGGATGGTCTTGTAGCTGTTGGGGTGTGTGTTGTGTTGCAGGGAGCTGACTCTGGATGCCCCTCCACACACGTGTTGGTCCAGCCTGTGCGGTTACCCCTGCCTCGTGTCCCAGGTCCACGTCCTGCAGGCTGATGGGCTCACTGTGCATGACTCTGCTGCAGGTGACTCTTCATTCACGCCTCTCCTGTGTGCTGTCACTCACATGCAGCTTGAGAAATTTAACTGGTTACCTCAGTGTTATTATAACCAGTATTAGAACTCTATGAGCAGAGTGTGAGCGTCCTCTGAGTGGAGTTAGTGCTCTGGTAGAGGGAAGGACGGTTATTGTGCAGATATGACCCTGGGCTCATAGTTTAATAGTGCATTCCAACAGCCCTTCTTACAAAGACCAGTGGGCTCTTTACATTCTGTGAACATTGTGAACATTTTGAGTTTTCATTGGCAATAGGTTGCTTTCACATGATGTCACCACATTCTATAGACCTACAGTGAGCTGCTGCAAAACCTGCCCCTTAGCTCCTAAAGGCAGCTTCAGCCATAAGATACATACTATATTGAGACTGTAGACCTGCTCACTAACAAACAATGATCAGGTTCTATATTTGTGGATTTTCTGCTTTAAAACATAGAGAAACACTGACTCCTGCCCTTCATCTGAGTTTTTGACATTATCACCTTCTAGAAGGCGTACCGGTTGTTGATGTATACATGTATGTGTATGTATATACAGTGGGGCAAAAAAGTATTTAGTCAGCCACCAATTGTGCAAGTTCTCTCACTTAAAAAGATGAGAGAGGCCTGTAATTTCCATCATAGGTATACCTCAACTATGAGAGACAAAATGAGAAAAAAAAATCCAGAAAATCACATCTGATCTTTAAAGAATTTATTTGCAAATTATGGTGGAAAATAAGTATTTGGTCAATAACAAAAGTTCATCTCAATACTTTGTTATATACCCTTTGTTGGCAATGACAGAGGTCAAACGTTTTCTGTAAGTCTTCACAAGGTTTTCACAAACTGTTGCTGGTATTTTGGCCCATTCCTCCATGCAGATCTCCTCTAGAGCAGTGATGTTTTGGGGCTGTCGCTGGGCAACACGGACTTTCAACTCCCTCCAAAGATTTTCTATGGGGTTGAGATCTGGAGACTGGCTAGGCCACTCCAGGACCTTGAAATGCTTCTTACGAAGCCACTCCTTCATTACCCGGGCAGTGTGTTTGGGATCATTGTCATGCTGAAAGACCCAGCCACGTTTCATCTTCAATGCCCTTGCTGATGGAAGGAGGTTTTCACTCAAAATCTGACGATACATGGCCCCATTCATTCTTTCCTTTACACGGATCAGTCGTCCTGGTCCCTTTGCTGAAAAACAGCCCCAAAGCATGATGTTCCCACCCCCATGCTTTACAGTAGGTATGGTGTTCTTAGGATGCAACTCAGCATTCTTTCTCCTCCAAACACGACGAGTAAAGTTTTTACCAAAAAGTTCTATTTTGGTTTCATCTGACCATATGACATTCTCCCAATCCTCTTCTGGATCATCCAAATGCTCTCTAGCAATCTTCAGACGGGCCTGCACATGTACTGGCTTTAGCAGGGGGACACGTCTGGCACTGCAGGATTTGAGTCCCTGGCGGCGTAGTGTGTTACTGATGGTAGCCTTTGTTACTTTGGTCCCAGCTCTCTGCAGGTCATTCACTAGGTCCCCTGTGTGGTTCTGGGATTTTTGCTCACCGTTCTTGTGATCATTTTGACCACAGGGTGAGATCTTACGGGGAGCCCCAGATCGAGGGAGATTATCAGTGGTCTTGTATGTCTTCCATTTCCTAATAATTGCTCCCACAGTTGATTTCTTCACACCAAGCTGCTTACCTATTGCAGATTGAGTCTTCCCAGCCTGGTGCAGGTCTACAATTTTGTTTGTGGTGTCCTTTGACAGCTCTTTGGTCTTGGCCATAGTGGAGTTTGGAGTGTGACTGTTTGAGGTTGTGGACAGGTGTCTTTTATATAGATAACCAGTTCAAACAGGTGCCATTAATACAGGTAAGGAGTGGAGGACAGAGGAGCCTCTTACAGAGGAAGTTACAGCTCTGTGAGAGACACAAATCTTGCTTGTTTGTAGGTGACCAAATACTTATTTTCCACCATAATTTGCAAACAAATTCTTTAAAAATCAGACAATGTGATTTTCTGGATTTTTTTTCCCTCATTTTGTCTCTCATAGTTGAGGTATACCTATGATGGAAATTACAGGCCTCTCTCATCTTTTTAAGTGTAAGAACTTGCACAATTGGTAGCTGACTAAATACTTTTTTGCCCCACTGTATATATAAACACACATATATATACACACATATATATACACACACATATGTATGTATATAATATATATATAAAGCAGTGGGTCAGCAGCCCACTGCTTACATCTGATTGGTTACTCTGCCTGTGATTGTTTTGCCCATGTCAAGCGAAGGGACCAGACTAACATCTGTGTATAGAACAGAAAAAGAGTTTGTCTGGCTGGACAGGCTGATAAAGAGAGAACCTGAAATCAAGACTATAAGACTATATCTGATTTCAAAATGTTCACTTCCAGGTTTAAGTCTTGGCTAAAGGCAAACCAAAGTCATTTTTAAAAAGTGTGATTGTTCTGTGTGGGTTAGTAAATGAGTGAATGCTTGAAGTAATGCAAATATTTTACACTTAGATGAATTGAGGTATTTGATGGAAATATTTATTAAAATTGTATTATTGATGTATATGTAATATACTGTAGAAGAAAAGCCCAACCAGTGACAGGAGTTAAAATTAGATTAAGCTATAAACTCTATATGCACTGCATCATTTGCAGGCTTTGTATTGTAACTATGTTTGACTGCATTGTCCCGGTCAAATACATTTTAAGAAATTACATTAACAAGTGATTAGCAATTTGCCTATATGGACAGCAGCTATTAACTAAGGTCTCATTAGGATGTGTAAATGTATGTTAGTTTGAAATTAAGATGTCATAAACAAAAATTCCATAATTGAAAAATTGAAGTAAAAATAAAAAATGTTATTCCAAATGTTACTGCTTCTGACTCAGAGAACATGCTAGAAAGTTATGACTCTCAGTTGGAGTAGGAGCCTTTGTTACTGTAGAGGTTAGATGGTATTTTCAAAAGGAAAATTCACAAATGTTAAACCTGATCATTTTATATCTGTGACGAGGTCCATGATCTCGCTGTATGTACACTACAGGCTTATAGAATGTTGTGACGTCATCTAGAACAAAGTCAAGCCAAGGAACTTGACAGTCACCTTTTGTGGTTGAGACAGTGCTAGATTCAGTTTGATGTATTTCCTCAACGGTGGTAGCCCGAGCCCAAATGTTTTATATAGTGCAAGCAAATGAAAAAAAAAATTAAAGCTCAAAATATTTGTTCAGCTAAAAATGTTTGCATTTTATTGCTCCTAAAAGCAAGTTGTTCATGCTGATCTGTTTTTCTAAATGTTTGTCTAGGGTTGGACCCATATGTGATCATTCGATGTGAAGGAGAGAAAGTTCGTTCTCCAGTCCATAAGAACACACGCAGTCCTCTTTTCAACACCAAGGGACTGTTCTATAGGAAGAAAGCCAACCAGCCAATCAGCATCGAGGTTTGTTGCCCACTCACAGTTTTTCAAAAGGTAAAAGAAAAATTTTACTAAATATGATTGTCATATTGAGAGGTCCTGAGCAGGGGATACATGAAATTATTGGATTATTTCTTTTCAAGATGATAAGAAAACATTAGCTCATTTCATATTGAACTTTTAAACATAAAACTATGTATTCATTAGCAGTGTTGCTCAGTATTCTTAAAGGCTTGTTTAAAGGGACTTCAAATTATCTTACTTTATATGCTTATTTTGAACATTATATTATATATAGCATAAGAAGTCAGTGTCAATAGCTTTATTGTTTATTTCTTTATTGGCTTTATTTTAAAGGTAGACACATTATTATGTATGTTATTTCATATCAGTAAAGTAGGTATACAATGTCTGTTGTAATAGATTTATAATTTTCACCCTTTTTGAAGAATCACTAATACTGAGTGGTATGGTAAGAACTGGCTGAGAGCCAGTGGACTGTAGGGATGGACTAAGTCCATCTGCTTGTCCAGTGGACACACAGCAACCTGTGGACTGTGTATGCATTAAGGTTTCCCATCGCAGCAGCAGTTTAAAGGATCACCCCCTGGGATGTTCCTCCTCATGTGTTAGGTACAGGACAGGCTGGATGTTACTAGTACTACTGCAGTGAATCAGTCTGCTGACACACACACATGTCTTGAAGCTCATACATGAGCTCAGAATTCCAGAGGATTGTCCTCAGTCACATTGGACTGTTTGGACAAGTATTAAGCAGCATGAGGGGCTGAAAGTTAGCCCCACAAAAGAAATATGGAACCACCTAGTGGTGTTGTTGTCTGTGATGTGACTGCCCTGCTGCAGGTGCTGTGTTAGGATCACCTCATGCAAAAGGGGGAAGGGCAGTTCTGGAAGTGACCCTGAAGAAGGCTGTGCTGCTGGGTTAAGTTCTAACTCAGCATGCAATGTCTTTGAAGCTCTGATCATGACACATTTAATAAAGGCTTTTTAAACTTCAGGTTAATTAAAAGTGTGGTGGAAGAAGTACTCAAGTAAAAGTACAGATAAAAGAGAAAAAATGTACTCAAGTAAAAAAAGTAAAGTAAAGGTATTACTTTAACATTTCCACTTAAATAATAGTATAAAAGTACTCACTTTTAAATGTACTTGTAAGTAAAAAAGTAAAAGTATTTCATATAGACACAAATCATGAATGTGTTAAATGTGAGGGATTTTGATGATTCCAGATGAAATGAACAAACTGGTGCAGTAGAAGAGACTTGGGCCCAATCCCATTTCTCATTCTTACCCCTACCCCTTCCACTAGCCCTCGGGGTAAGAGGTAGGGCTGACAATACACCCCTAAGAAATGGGACACCCCTACGCTGCTATATTAGGCTATACATCATTAAACAAACCATTTGCTCAGTTTATACTTTAAATACTTTTTTTTTTTTTAAACAAGCCTACATTAGCCTGAAGGGGGCGCATGTGAACAACAGGAGAACTGTAGGTGAATGAGCTTCAGCTCAAACACAAATGTTAACACCAGAGAAAGCAACAAACTGCTGAAAACTAGAACTGTCATGGGATTAATCTTCACCTTACACCGCGTGGGGCAGGAGGAGCTCACTGTGCTCAGGTAAAGCTCACCTGTCTCTGTAAATACAGCCGCATGTGTGTCACATGACTCATGCGCTGCTACCTCTCTCTGCATCAAATTAGTGGCATTAAAATGAGGTTATGGAACTTATATATAGCTTTTTGTGTTTGCTTTTTGACTGAAACAATCGTAATCGTAAAAACACCGGGGGTCCTGCTGATAACTCGCTAAATCCTCCTCTAAAGCCTGTATTTCATAGCGATGTTTTCCACAAACTTTAACGTTGATTATCTCAGTGATTACTGGGGCTATCAACATAAAACAAACACTGGCATAAACTTTAAGGTCCTCTCTGTCAGCGCAAAATGGTGAGACAACATAAATACAAAAGAAAAAGCAATAAAATAACATACAAAGCGTAAGGCATTGCCATTAGAAGAGCAAATTATGTATCCTACATTATTTTAAATGACTACAAGGTGAACGAAACACAAAATAACTAAAATAACGAAATAACGTCTTTGTTGCTGCCATGTTACCCATAAACACGACGTATCATGGTAAACTCCTACCCCTTGGTTTTAAGTGTGCGTCTGGAAACGCTCCGTTTGGAGGGGGGTACAGCCCTTCGCCTCAGCCCTCGCCCTTACTGCAAAAGAGAACTGGGATAGCCCTTTGTCTCTCTTGTACGCACAAAATGAAGGGCTAGGACTAAGGCAAAGGGCTGAGGGGTAGAAATGGGATCCAGCCTGAATCTGTCGCTGAGGTCTTCTGTCTTTATTATTCTGATGTTTCTAAATAAGTACTACTTTACTGCATCTTCTATATTTAAGTAGTGTGACTACAACGAGGCGATGGCAAACACCACATGATTTTACCAATGGTCAAAATACTTTGTACTTCGAACCAACTTGTAACTGTAGTGGAGTAAAAAGTACAATATTGGCTCTAAAATGTGCTGAAGTAAAAAGAAATGTACCCCTGTAAAATTTACTCAAAGTACAAATATAAAAAAATTGTACTCAAGTAAAGTAAGTACTTGTACTTTGTTATATTCCACCACTGGAAGAGTGCCTTGGTTTTTCTTTTCTGATCTGTTTGTTTCCAAGACCTTCTATGACAATATATGTTTCAAAAACCTTCTGAGCACTCTGGACTGTCTCTTAATTTGAAAATATATTTATTGAAAAAAAATAAAATAAAATAAAATGTATATATATATATATATATATATATATATATATATATATATATATATATATATATATATATATATATATATATATACACACACACACACACACACACACACAAATTAAAATAATGATCTGTTCAGTATATACAGGGTATACCCAAGGTCTTCAGAGTATTATATTTTATGTTCAGGTGTTACATTATTTGTTTATCTGAGTCTAAAATATGTAAATTGCAGCATAAACTTAGACTAGTCTTTTAAAAGTAAGTTAGCCATTTGCTGTTTTTTCTCAAGTCATTTAGTTCATCTTTCAATTCCTAAAGTTATGTTCATACAAGATAGAAGTTCAAATTCAGGTTCACAAAAAGCCACAACAAGACACTTGTATTTATACTTGTTCCATATAATATGTGTATGTGTGTACTGTTTTCGTCAGGTCTACAACCACAATATGCTGTGTGACTCCTTCCTGGGCCAGGTGTCTGTCCTGGCTGAACAGGGCACTTTCCAGAAGAGCCTCCATCTGCGGAACAGGGGCCAAGATGGAGCCCAGCTGCCCGGAACACTGTCTGTTTCCATTGTAACCAGCTCCCTGCTCACAGACATCTAAGTCTCTCTGGTCTTTACACAGAAATACTGCCACTTAAGCCTTATTATTATGCCTTTATGAAGACTCCACTTTTTATGGCAACATTGACTTCATGATCGTTGTGTTTTATAAGCTGACTGAGCTGTACTTCTCCTTGTTTACTTGTTAAATGTTTTAAGTAGCTTATGAACTCTGAAATTAAGTTTACTTTAACCAGTCTTGTGTCAGTGATGTATGCAATTACATTATTACAGTGTCCTCTACTAATATAGGCACCCCTGGTAAATATGAACAAAGAAGGCTGTAAAAAGTATTTTCCAACTGATTCCTCTTTTTGGTAAACCTGGGAGAGTAGGAACAGTAAATATTCCAACATTGAAAAAGCCCATTTCCAACATCAGGACAATAATGACGAGTTTTAAGTGAATTGGATGTGTCTGTCTGGTTCCAACACTGTCAGGAGGATGGTTCCAGTGGCCCTAAAATCTCCATGAATCATTGTTGGAGAACCGCAGAAGTTAGTTGGTCTTGGGGTCAGTCTCTGAAACTACAGCCAAAGTCACCTACATCACTACAAAGTTTGGCAGGTTAAGAAAAAGCCTCTACTCTCATCCAGAAACCAATTCCAGTGACCCAGACACTACTGGAGCTTCAGATAGGAGCGTGTTCTATGGTCAGATCAAACCAAAACCCAACTTTATGATAAAAAATGGCCAGAGATGAGTTTGGTGCACACAGAGAGAATACATCTGGAAAAGCACCTCATGCCCACACTTAAATATGGTGGCAAGTCTGGGGCAGTTTTTCTGCCAGGGGACATGGACATCTTGTTAGGATACATGTCATGGACTCAAATATCAACACAAATTAAACCAAGACCTGATGGCCTCTCTCTGAAAGCTCCAAATGGGCTGTGGCTGGATTTTCTTTGCGAACCCAAAGACACAACAGCAGTATCCTCCAGCCTCAGCAGTGACAGAGAAGACACTGAGCTGTTCTCTTGGTAAATGGAGGCAGCACACATTGACTAAAAGGAGCCAATAATAGTGACACACACGTATGCAACAGATATGATATAGCCTATTTTTTAGAAAAGTGTTCTGCGTTTGTAATAGTATTTTTTTGTTTGTTTCAATGACAACATATTTTTTGTAAATACTTACGGGGAAAGATTGAAAGGTGAAACCATAAACATATTTTTAAAGCATTTTTTCTATTATTTATCCAGGGCCAGTATTAATACATAAGTATGCAGTATTCACTTGATCCATTTGATCACGCAAGCATGCAGATGTAGCCTGTGTATAATGCCATTTATTTTGGTCTCTATGCAATAATAGAGAACACATTTGAAATATTGTAAAGTGATTTTCAGATATTCAGATGTGGGACTACAGTAAACGCCTAATGGGTATTTCTTCTAATAAAAATAAAAGGGTCACTAAGAACAGCTGTCTCCAGTCTGTGATATATTGATAGTTATGTTATAACATGTTCCAGCGGTTTGTGGATGTTTTCACGGGTGTATCGCGTTCAGCTGTAGAACTGAACCTGTTCAGTAAAGGGGGAGGGAACCCTAGAAGCTCTCGCACTTCCGTACGGACCCACGTGAGTCCCGGGACTGATTCTCCTTGGTCCGGGCGCTCATCCTCAGAGCGAGGTCCTCAGGTCCATCCATCCCCTGGACAGAGCGCAGGCTGGGCGGACATGGCCGCGGAAGAGGCGGAGGGAGCGGCGGGGCGAGCGGATGTGGCCGTGTCACTCGCGCTTCTCACTGGGGTCGTGTTGCTAAGTGATGGGGTCCGGCGGATGCTGGGCAGGGTTTTCGCGCACAGCAGGCTCGAGGTGTACGCCGCAGAGCTTGTGTCCACGCTGCAGCTGTGCTGCTGCACGCACGAGCTCCGGGTTCTGTCGGAAGTAGGCGGCATCGAGCGTCGACTCGCGCACAGCTTGACGTACCTGGCGGCCGTGGTGCACGGACTCACGTTCAAAGGCGCCTTGGGGAACCCGGCAGGTACGCTCGTGCACGTGTACCGTCAAAAGCTCGCGCTCGGCGAAGCTCTGCGGAGGATCGCGTGTCAGTTCGCGGCGGCCACAGCTGCGCGCGTCGTGGTGCGGCTCGTGTGGAGTCTGGGTCTTTCTGAGATGCACGTGCGTCACCAGGCTCACGATTTCCAGTGTACCAGCCCCGTTCACGCGCCGCTTGCCGACACCGCAGTGGAGTTGGCTTGCGCGTTTGTGGTACAGACGGCTATCACGCACACGCGCAATCTGGAGGAAAAATTCCGCGTGCACGCCGTGGCTGCAGTCATTACCACCGCCGTGTACGCAGGTAAGTGAGAAACAACATCCATACATGTACTGTATATGTGCGCAGCGCAGAGCCCCTTAAATTAGGCTCTGGTTACAGCTCTTTTTTGTGATATTAAGAGTCCTGTGACAGACCAGCACTCTTATCAGCCTCAGATGTCAGTATTAGCTCAAATTATACCCATTTGTGTTTGCAGGGGGCCCGAGCACAGGAGCTGTGTTCAACCCTGCACTGGCCTTTTCCACTCAGTTCCTGTGCAGCGGGCACTCCCTCCCAGAGTACTGCCTGGTGTACTGGCTGGGCCCTGTGCTAGGTAAGGCCCCTGCACTACTCTGCCTGTGCCCCTGTGTGTGGCCCCTGTGTAACTGCTGTCTCTGTGTGTTTCTGCTTCAGGGATGCTGGGCTCTGTGCTGCTCTCTGATTGGCTGGAAAGACTGTTCTGGAGATGAGGATGTAACCGCTGTAGGGACCCAGGAGTCCCCGGTTCTGGAGAACCTCAGTACAGTGGGACCATATTCCAGACATGGGATAGTCAAGGGGCTACAATACAAGGAGCATCATCTTTTTGTGATGATTAGGCTTAAGTTGATAAAAACCCAAATTTGTTTTCTCATAAGTCAGAATATTACATAAGACAAATCAACAATTACAATAGAACTGTACAGTGTAGTCTACAGTATGTATTACTGCATCAATCAGTACTCCAGAGTCTTTATGGGCTTCAGGTGCAGAGAGTTTACTGACCAATCAAGCACAGTAGTACTTTATATAGTAACCAGTACTGTAGGCAGCATGAGCAGTTGAACAAAATTCATAAATGAATGTGCTCAGCCACCATCTAACTCAAAAATATTTTTTTTTTTTTCTACAAAACAAATTATTTTTTATTGACATTTCAATACAAACACAGTCAAACAGAATGAATGTGGGCAGATTCTAAATTGGTCTTCAGGTACAGAACGTTGAAGCTGGCATATGAAGAAAGGAGCTGCATTTCAGTAAACTCTTAAACCGAGAGAACATTTAGGAATCCACCGAAAACCAAGAGAAGCCTGAGACTAATTTACAACTCCCAGGACGTCCAGCTGTACAGGACAGGAGCTCAACAAGGCCTGCACATTTCACTTTGATGCTTTCATTTTCTGGTGGAAGAAAAAGACATTATAATGAAATACAATATAATAATTTCCTAACAAAAATATTCTCAATATGTGTAGGCTGTAGATGTGTTGGGACCTCTGACCAGGACAAAGCCAGACTCAGTGATCCACGTCTGCGTCCTCAAACTGCCCCGCCTCTGCAGCCGCAGCCTCCACTTCCATGCCATCTGCAACACAGTGCGCCTGTCACAAAACCTGCCACAATCCTGATATGTGCCTGTTGCACGTGTCCACATGCATGTGACACACCAGTCATACTCCCAGTATGCACCCGTTGTATACCGCTGGTGTACGTGTACATGCATGCATGCCTGCCCCACATCTGGCACACATAATAATGGAGAACCTTTGGTCAGACACTGTTGTGTATCAGCACTTCCACTGTAAGTGCAGCTCCATGCAGTGGGCCTGGCAAAATGCCTACAGTAAATTACCAACAGTTATTTAAATGTGTCCCGATGAGGAAAAACCATACTGTGTACTCAGGATTCCTACAGGTATCAGCAAGTCTAATTTAATGCTTTTTATTGCGAGGTTTAAAAAATGTCAATGCCCAAACATACAATTGCAGCAGCTTAAATTGTTAGAATTGTAAAATACAGTTCAAAGCACCCATAATATTGAAAGTCAAAAATCCGATGGGTTACGTGGTCCCACTTTCAGCAAACTCGATCTATCGCACTAGTGTGGGCTACGAAAATGATAAATTTACATACTTATATTCACAAATAAAACTAATGTCTGCAATTTTACTTCAAAGTTATTTCAATTTTTTTAATGCCTCTAGGAATCAAACTTAATGTTTTTAATGCCATTTAAGGCCTTCATTTTTGCTAAATCAATTTAATAACTTTTAATGCTTTTTAATGCCCAACAGAAACCCTGGTACTGTGTTGTTTTTCATTGTTTTTCTAGGAGGGCTTTCACCTTCCTCCCTTCTGCAAATAAATTTACCCTCAGGTACTAGTAAAGAAACCTTAATCATCATTTAGTAGAGGTGGGAAAAATAATACATTTTTCTGATGCAAGAAAAACAATTCTGAATCGATTCAGAAAAGCTAATATTTGGAATTTTGTAAAGACTAGAGATTATTAAAGTAGGCCATACTAAGTAGGTATACAAATCTTATGCTACTGGGCTGCAAAGAGTCAGCGCTGGCAAATGCTAACAGAATTTGCTACTGCAACATATCAATTATTAGTTTAGGTCTAGTTTTGGTTTTTGGAATAGAAAGTGTTTAAAATTATGTTTCAAATATAAAATATACAATTAAAATGAATTGTTGAGGAATTAATGCTGACATGAACCAGAAAGGTGTCTGATGCATCTATGAATCAAAGCATTGAAATCGATTCCCACCCCTACCATTTAATGGGACAAACCTTCAGTGTCTGCTCTGGGCTGGTCGGTGCGGACTCCCGCCATGTGGTACTGCTGGGACACAGACTGCGCCAACATGCCCTCCAGTCTCTCCAGCGTGGCCTGGCCCTCCGGGGTCAGTGCCGACAGACCCTCCTCACAGGTGTAGAAGGAGGGCACGTCTCCCCCACCCTGCTCTGGAGAACCAGCATGCTCTATCAGGTATACTGGATATCAGCGGACAAACAGACAGATGGAGGGACAGAAAAACAGACAAGCAGACAGACAGAAGGACAAAAAGACAGAGGGACAGATAAACAGAGGGGAAGAGTAGACACAAAAACTGGGACAGAGAGAGGGACTCAGATGGAGAACAATTCTAATGAAGAATCTGCAGTTCAATGGTCAATATGGAGATGTCTGTGTGGTTTACAGTCTCTACAAATGATAAAGACAAACAGCAAACCTCTAACCTCCCCTGCATCTGTGAGCACTGCTGCTGCTCTCTCTGTTGTTCCAAGCTGCCCCAGCTCCTGCCCCAGGGCTACTAAGGTGGCTTCATATACATACTGATACGTACTGTATATGCTAACAAGAATGATCAGGTTTAATATTTGTGGGTTTTCTGTTTGTTCTTTTGAACATAGTGTTTAAGTTATAGTGAAATACTGGCCCCTTCATTCATTCATTCTAATGACCAAAATGTAGAACATGAAATCAACCAGCAGAAAACCAATGAAAATACCAACACACCTACAGTTGTAAAGTTGGCCTAAATTTTACTCTATATATTAAATAAACCTCCAACTGTGTGGTGTCATTATTTTTATTACAGATACCAGTTGAGAAAGGTGTTTTTCTCCTATAGAGGTTATGTAGATGACGTCACTGCATGCAGAAGTTAACTGCAGTGAGTGGCAAAGCTGCTTTAATAGCTACGTTGCATAATGATACCTGTTAGCACAAATACTCAAAAAGTCAAAAATGGGAGAGAGTTGCTGTGAAATTGACTGATACAGACATATTCAACAACAAATCAAATCTGAGATTTTTTTTATAGTCAACTGAAATCTAAAAAGAGGAGAAGCAAATGGACATTTCCAGTAAGCAACCATGCTGGCCAAAAGTCAATCTGTAGTTTTCCACAGACCTTTGGGTGAATCACAGAGGAACTCCTTAAATAATCTGTTTGGGAGTCTGTGTGATGGTTAAATGAGTTGTTGAGGGGCAAATAAAGCATCCTGCATCTCCCCCTGCTGTCTCTGAGCAGAAAACAACACAACAGTGAGCACTGCCAACCTGGAGTCACAGAAGTCTGGAGTCAGTGAGAAAGCAGCGCATCGCAACTAGAATAACAAGCTAGCAATGGCTTTATTTCTCTGTTTTCATCATGATAGAGCGGCCAAATAGCAGAAAAAAAACTTTGTACAGATATGAGGTGGGGAAAACAAAAGTAAAGCTGAGAGAGAGACTGTGTAGGAGTCACCTGGACTTGTGAGTAATGTTACAACAGTGCTTTTCTTCGAAATGTAAGGGGAGCTCCGTAAAATAAAAAATAAACGGTCACATTTATATAGTGCTTTTCTACCTTCATGGGTACTCAAAGTGCTTTACATCAAGGAACCATTCAGCCATTCACACACACATTCATACACCAGTGTGTGCAGACACTGGAGGCAAGGTGGGTTAACTGTCTTGTCTAAGGACACAACGACAGTATGCAACAGTGGGGATGGGGTTTGAACCGCCAACTAAGAGTGCTCCGATCGATCGGCCGCCGATCATGATCGGCCGATCATGGCTAAAAATAGAGTGATCGGTAAAATGGGCCGATCAGAAGGGCCGATCAAATTACAATAAACACGCGAGGCTCTCACATTTACTGTCCTGCAACTCCGGTTTGATTAAACAGCAGTAGCGTTATTTTAGCAGTGTTTTTAAGTTAAGCCCTGGTTATAACTAACACAAACCTGCCCTGGAGGCGCTGCTTTGTGTCCCCGCTGTGTCCCCGCCTGCTTAGGAGCGCACGGGACAGAACCGAGGCGCAGCAGTGCGTGTATTTGCAAACACCAACGTAAATAGAGCTACAGCTAACCCGCTAACAGTTACGTTAAAAGGATTAAGAAAGTTCAGAGCCTGCCTGTGTCTTGTTGCGGAGAAAACTGTGCGTTTTGTGGCTTAAACTGCACCAAATGGCTGCTAATGGAAAGAGAAAGTAAAAAGGCAGCCCATGTGTCCGTGTGTCTGAGAGGAGCACCTTTCATCGTTGTCTTCTCTGCTCTCTTTGCACGTTTTCTTCATTCAGACGTTGTCAAAACTGGTTGCAGGAGCTGTCTGCTCTTTAGTCCACTGTGTTTCAACCTGGTTTGGCTGCGCGTTACACGGACACAGGCGCTGCACCCGCGGACTCGCATTAAAGGAACCAATTAAGAACAGCTGATTTTTACATCAGCGGAGCATTCAAACAAAGCCACAGACACTGGGCACACATTAAAGACCAATAATGCAACAAAACCTCTTCTAAAACAAAAATAAGTAGTATTTTGTTGTTCTTTTATATTTACAAAGGCTACAGTATTTTTCAAATGGAACTAATAATAGCCTGCATACAATACATTACTACATTGAAGATCACGTGATCGGTATCGGCCATGATCGGTATCGGCCGATCACAGCAGAGGCTGATCGGTGATCGGCCTCAAAAACCCTGATCGGAGCACCCTTACCGCCAACCTTCTGGTTAGTGGACAAGCGGCTCTACCAACTGAGCTACTGCCGTCCGTAGAGGAAAAGGAAGCAAAAACAGCAAAGAAATGAGACAGGTAACTGATTTCTGCTTTTAAACATTTTCTATTAAATATATATTGTCAGCTACACAACATTAAGTCAATGACCTTCATGTCCCTTAAAACAAGCAGTCCGCGTTAGCTGCAAAAATTTAAAAATAAAGCCAAATTTACATCCAATGCTTCTTGTGAATTTTTGCTTAGTTTGTTTACTTCTATAAGTATTCAAGAAAATGGTTACTAGATTAATCTAGTGTTATTACTACCATTGCTTAGTGTTTCCCTCAAGGTGAAATAATAATAATTAATTATATAAACCATGATGTCCATAGCTGTCTTAGTTACATAAAAATGTCAAAGTGAAATCCTGGTCACATAAACGTCAATGCCATATTTAAGTAAATACTCATTAGTTTTACTGCCGCTCTCACACTCTTTGTAATGTACGCAGTCGCATGTTTTGCTGCTCAGTCCAAACGTAAGGGGCGTGTCCTTTGGAAACATGTCAGTGCATACCCTCTATTGATTGTTTTCAGGTTCTACAATGTTATGATATCACACTCAGATGGGGGGTAGGAGACAGTTTCCCTGTATAAGTTATATGGTATTTTCATAAGCAATATCCAAAAATAACATTCCAAAATGTTGAACCTCATTATTTATATTAGTGATAAGGACCATAATCTCGCTATATGTACCCACCCACACCTAAAAACCTTCATATTAATTATACAATATACCCCCCCACCCCCAAAATCATCTCAATTAAATACTATTGGCCTATAGAATGTTTTGATGTCATCTGAAAGCACATAATAAATTGTGTTAAGCCACACTTTTATGAAAGTTAAATAGTGTTTGTTTAGGCTGTGCCCTTGGGCAGGTCAAAGCTGTGCAGAGCAGGGTGTGCTGATGGCTTACCTGCCTCTGGGGTTCCGAGCGCCGCACAGGCCGAGAAAAAAAAAGAAAAAAAAATTAGACAAAAGTCAGAAAATCTACATTTGGACTGAGTATACCCCACTCACCCACCTACCTACCTCCTCCACAGCACACTGCTCTACATCACCTCCCAGTCCCCCCTAACGCCCCAGTATACCCTCACCTGCCTCCTCTACATCATACTCGTCTCCCTCAAAGTCATCATCTGAGTCCTGGTCTTCAGGGTCAGGGTGCAGCGCCTGGCACTCGCACATGGCACTGAACATGGGCTCCACTGGACATAACACAAACATCAGAATTCAGAATTATATACACAGGACTAGAGCTGAACGATAAATCAAAATGATTTATTTGTGTTTTTAATTTTGGACAATGTTTAAAAACAGCCCTACTGTAAACTGGAATTTAGGGGAAAATCACAATGTTCACGTAGCCTGGCAAGCAAGGTCTCTTTCCATTCTATACAGAGACTAGTCTGGTAACGCTCCCATTTAAAGAAATTTCAGAGGGGCGGGACTAAGGGATGCAGAGTTAACCAATCAGAGGATGCAACGCAAGTAGAGCGATGGCAGCTTTTCATAACAAACATGGCCGCCACGGTGCGAGAGACTCGTTTGGAGGATTTTGCCAGTTTTAGAATCAAAACTCTACAATATTCAGCGTTATCAGTGTCTTTCAATTTATTTTTAAAAAAGGACAGCAGCAGCTCAAACAGTTGAGTAAGGTTTGTGTAAACATGTTTACCGGAACAAAAAGAGGAGACAGCAAAGACTGACAGTAACATACAATGATTCCATGAGAATACAGAGGTCGCAAAATCGCTAGCCCGACGTCCCGGGTAGGGTTGCAAAGGGGCGGAAAATTTACGGTAAATTTCCGGAAATTTTCTGGAAACTTTCCATGGGAAGTTAAGCTTGGAAATTTTAGGAATTTCCAAATTTGGAAACCATATATATAATAAATAAAAAAAACATTATAATCCAACACATTTTTCTGTTGATTACAAAGGTCACAAAAAGCAAATCTCAATTATACTATACAGCTGAAAAGGTCTTTCAAATGTATAGTTACAGAATGATATCTTACAGGACTGATGCATAAGAAACAATCCTTGTATTGACTTTTACACTATTTTCTGCTACTTAATTTTAAAGTAAGGTTGATTTATGCACCAAGGTCTTAGCTTGGCTTTTTGGTATTAGCATTTAGCATATCATAGCAGCTATATTGCTAATAAGCAAATTAAACTTTTGGTACAAAGGTCAATACAATTCTGCAATTATATTTCAATTCAAACTACAACAGAGTTGTCCCCAGTACACAGCAAACACAAACCTGTTTGATAGAGGCACAGTCAAACAGAATGTAAATTGTTCAAAGGAGAGAACATGTGCTGAGCTGACACAGTTTAAATTAGTGGAAAAACACCACATTACATTAATCTGCTCAAAAAAACGGCACCACCCTCAGTGTCCAGCCTGGGAACTGCAGCCAAACTAGTGTTGATAGGCCTGCCACCAGAACAGATGTAGCTCATTAATTATGCATGATGTTGTCACAAATGTATTGATACCTATAAAGAATTATGATGCTTAATATTGTGCTCCCAAAATATCACAATATACCACAAAACACATTTTTACAACCCTAATAGTTGAGCTAACCAGAAATAAGGAGTCCGCAGTCTTGGTAGTGTTGTGGAGATCAGCTGTGCATGTGATAGGGGGATGCAGAGTGCATAGAAGTGTATGCAAAGCAGGTTACTACATGTACCACATGTACATGTGGCTGAGGAATAACACAGATATTGAAGTGTGTTTGTGTTTTTATGCTACAGTATATTGCCCTGTCAACTTATTCTCATGGAAAATTTCCAACTTTTGCAACCCTAGTGCAATTCAATTTTTTACTCAGGCTACTAAAATTTCACGGCCCCTGCCCGATGGGCTATCATAAAGCAGCGTGTTCACAGGAACAAACCTACGGTGCATACAGCAGACTGAGAGGGAGGATTGTGAGTGTGTGTATAGGGTCCATTCTAAAATTTTGAGCTGTTTTTATTCAATATGGACAAGTGACAGTCTACAAGTAAAGGCTGAGGAGTGCACGGACCCATGTTTACGGTTTCCACCCACTTGCTGGAGTGTGAGCCAGCTAAAGCAGGAGTGGAGTTAAGAGGAATACTCTTCTTAAAAGGTACTACACATTTTAATACAAAAGAGAGCATGAAAAAACAACCCAACTCTGTCTACACAACAGCACTAGCAGTGGAGCTAACGTTAGCATTTGCTGTGCTGGAGCTACAAAAAACACATTCCGCAGAACCATTTGTTGCTGCAATAAATCCATAGGCCTATAGCAAACGGGCAAAACTGTCCCAAAAAATTCTAAGCATCGTGACACCGTGAAAATGCCATCCACGGTGAGAAAACAGGGTGCATATGTAGCGCTGTGTGATAAAGCCAAAGATGCACAGGGCTGGAGCATGGAGCTGGAGTCCAGACGCTGCTCGCCTCTGTCACAGTAGTGGTCAAGATTCTGTCTGTCAGTGTGTAGTTACGGTAAACGGGGCCCTGTTTTTTTTCCTTTGTGAAGATTCACAGCAGAGAGCCCATCTTATGTGCTACAGGTCAACTACCAGACCACAGCATGCACCCTCCAGCAGACAAATTGTTTTATGGCACTGCAGCTGCATATTTTCCTCTCGTCTCCCTCTCATTCCTCATCTTTCTCAAGTCTCGACTCCTGTCCTGTGCGCTAAATTAAGGAGAAAACTCAGGACTACCTCAACCAGAAACTGATTTCAACTAACTCTACACTGTGTCCAGCAGAAGACAGTAGTTTCCTCAATACAAATGAACAAAATCACAGTTATATTTGTCAGGTGGTGTGGTTTATCTCCGCAGAGGCTGCATGAGATGTGACTAATAGTTACTAATGTAACTCTAGCTCTATGAGTGTTGATGTGCCGTTTGAAGCCAATCACCATCAAACTATATTTAGGAGGTCCTACAGAAGTCAGTGCAAGTGTAAGTTGGTTTAGCACAGTGGTCCTCAGGGTCAGGACCCTAAAGGGGGTCACAGAATATTTAAATAGGCTAAATAGACATCTGTAAATACAGTTGGCTTAACCCTCACAGGCCTCAATAAATCAATCAGTTTAAAAGCTGTTGGTATGAAAAAAAAAAATATTCTGGCCAAGTTTAAGTTGGTGTTTAAAATGCCATGACCCCCTCTGTTCTAAGGTGAATAGAACAGGAGATATGCATTTTACATACACTTGTTACCTTAGGGACACGTTTGGACCCATTGACTTCCAGGCTTTTTAGTGACTGCCATGGAGCGCCCAGTCTTCTCTGCGTTAAAGGTGTTTCATGGCTCCAGGCTGACCCTCAGCACGTTAGCTCGAGCTTACAGGTGTGTTTGAACAAACAAAAAAGAACAAACTGCTGTGGATCCATGTCCCGTACGCACATAGGATGTAATAGAGGAATAAAAAGCGCACATCGAGGGCGCGTGGCGTAAGGTTTCTCTGCATAACTATGGCTCTGTAACAGTGACACTGGTGTTTAACTGGCGCCAGGTCTCATCCTGTGACCCACGATCAGCGCATTAGCTCTAGCTTCCATATGCATTTGAGTAAAAGAACAAACTGACGTGGCACAGCCATGTCCTGTGCGCTCTCTGGTGGGAAATAACGCAGCACATCCAAAGAGCATCATGTAGGTCCCCTCCGTGTAACCAAAGTCAGGACAAACCTGTTAGCAAACACATCACTTTTGACTTAAAGAGCAGTAGTCAGCTGTAGCTCCACTCACGTTTGTAAAACACACAGCCTACTATGGCTCTGTGGATGCAGCAGGGATTGGGCGGGGTCGGGGGACATCTCAAGGTACACACAGTGCGTACTGCTGTACACCTGCAGACACCACTGGTGTTAACAGCGGTGAATAGATCTTTCAGTTTGACTAAGTTTTTTTCCACCAGATTCCCTGTACACTCTATAGACACAAATTACAGCGTGGGGACAGTCTGTGTTGAAGCGCTCACGTGGAAATGAAGCGTGGCTTTTATGTTTAAAACATATGCATTTCTGTGTTATTACACCTCCGACCTTCAACACAGGTTTAGGAGGTCAAAAGAGTCAAATGTAGTCAACACTTTGTTCTGAGTTGTGCCCGAGTTATCGGATCCAAGCAAATAGTTGCCGGATCGGACCGCGTCAAAATAAGGGAGTTTCCGGATCCTGCTCTGGCAAGATCCGGCTCAAATTAAGCCCTGATTCTAGTCTGTTATCACTGACTGAACAGACAAACTCTGTTGTAGTTTTAACTGATGCCACTAGAACTAACACACATACTTTATCACCTTGCCTAAACAAAAATATGCATTAATAGATTCTTTTAATTGGAAAACATAAAATCTAATGAAAATATGGTAAACATTTGATTTTTTGTTCTTTTGAGCATATCCAACCCAGTCTCACAGCAATATGTAAAATGGATTTGTTGGTCCACATTGCAAAACGTGTACATTTTACAATTTGAGCTCTTAAATAGTGACACTGTTACATAATACACTGCTCAAAAAAATAAAGGGAACACAAAAAACACAATGTAACTCCAAGTCAATCACACTTCTGTGAAATCAAACTGTGTCCACTTAGGAAGCAACAGCAGGACCACTACCTCCTCCTTTGTGCAAGGAGGAACAGGAGGAGCACTGCCAGAGCCCTGCAAAATGACCTCCAGCAGGCCACAAATGTGCATGTGTCTGCTCAAACGGTCAGAAACAGACTCCATGAGGGTGGTATGAGGGCCCGACGTCCACAAGTATTTAATAAGAATATTTCATTCATTCAGATCTCGGATGTGTTATTTTAGTGTTCCCTTTATTTTTTTGAGCAGTGTATATGGATCATTTCTATTGGAGTCATGTGACTTCAGAGTTTCTCCAATATTAGGGAAAAAAAATGGCCGTCTTTGCTCAACTTTGAGATAAAATATGACATTACAGCCTATTTTGGGACTTAAAACCCTATTTTATAACATTCTGAGCAAGAAATATAGGTGTTAATTTCATATTCTTCAAGTATTAAAATCACACAAGCTTTCATTTGAGTTTGAACGATGACTTTTTTCCCCATCGGTGTCAAACTGTTAAATAGTCATGTTTTTAATTCACTGTGTTTGCGTTGCCATAGCAACGCTGCGTATGTGAATTGCTTTTGGTGTCAGTCCACATGTCCAAATATATATACCAGAATAATAACTGTTTTTCTTTTAGCTGATTCAGATGACCTATTTAAAACACTATCAGATATTTTATATTTAGTTAACAGAATTTAAAAACATCCAGCTATTGATAACAAAGAGAACAATTTTCAATTTTTTTTGGATTCACATAGAGGGTCCTCAACCCATCCCGTGTCAATTTGGGGGTTTCTAGGGTCAACGAAGGCTGCGCAGGAGCCAGATGAAATGATAAAATTAAAAATAGTGGGAAAAATCGCTTTTTCTTTCTCATTTTAATTTGCTTTGAGCTACAGGACTCAAAAGTGAGTATGTTAATAGTGACCCTGTGTAATATCAGTGAGTTGAATATCAGATTGCTGTGACCTCTCCAAGGGTCAAAGGTCAGTGTAAAGGTTATTTGATAGTGAAATTTTTTTTTTTTTTTTATGTCACATTTTTTGACACCAAAAGCATTTGATATTGCTGGGTTTCAGATGGTGGCACAACATAGGCCTTTAGTGTTTAATTGAGATGGAGGCAGGCAAAATGTCTGTTAATCTCCAAGGTGACCTTGTCACTAATATAAAAAAATCAGCTTCAAAATGTATGATTTTTCTTTCTGGATATTTCTTATGAAATTAGCATATAATCAATACAGTAACACTGGCTCCACCCCCATCTGAGAGAGTGACATCACATTCTAGGATCTGAAAACAATATGCAGCATTTATATTGATGTTTTCAATTTTATACATCAGTTCAAATGTGTTTTATTATTTTAGATCATTAGACCTCCCCAATAAACAAGCTGAATATATATCCTCCATTTAAATACATAATTCATACTCCCTTACTTTCAATTTCATGTATATTTTACTTTATTTGTATTATTTGTTACATGTGATTATTTGTTTATAATTGTTCTATTATTGCAATAAAAAAATGTTTAAAATATGCAACATTGCTATGCCAACGCGAACGTGGTGAATTAAAAATGTGACTATTTAACAATTTAACACTAACGGGAAAGAAGTCATTGTTCAAACTCAAACGAAAGCTTATATTTCACACTAAAAATGTTATAAAATAGGGTTTTAAGTCCCAAAATAGGCTGTAATGATGCATTCTATCTCAAAAAGTCAGCAAAGTCATCCATTTTCTTTCCCAACACCAGAGAACCTCAGAAGTCATGTGACTCCAATAGAAATTAATGGAACATATATTATGTAACAGTGTCACAATCTGAAAGCTCAAATTGTAAAATGTACACGTTTTGCAATGTGAACCAACAAATCTATTTTACATTTTGCTGTGAGACTGGGTTGGCATATCACTTAGCCCTAACTGTTCATACAGATACTTATTCAGTTATAAACGAATGCTTATTATGATAATTGTGTGGTGTGTGTTGATAAGTGTATCAACACTAAAAAATATACATTTTATTTGGGATATTTCATATCATTTCAGGCTAAAATTTTAGGCGTGCCTGTCCAAAGGGCTATCGGGTATTTTACAATTTTGCGAGCCCTGGAATATGACTGAAGGTCCCAAGAAACTGTAGTGCAAGTCAAATATTTGTAAATTGTGGTGTATGATTTTGTGCAACTGTTATACATTTTATTTATGTGCAGAATCATAAAATTTTCCAACTCCATCATCCAAGTTCTGGTCTGTCCCAAGCTGAGCTCTGTAAGGTTCACATCTAAAATATGGAGTCACTGTTGTATAGAATGCATACACTATATTGCCAAAAGTATTCACTCACCCATCCAAATAACTGAATTCAGGTGTTCCAATCACTTCCATGGCCACAGGTGAATAAAATAAAGCACCTAGGCTGCAGCTTTGTGGAACACTTTGGAGATGGCCACCAGTGCACAAAGCAAGATCCATAAAGACATGAATGAGTGACTTTGGTGTTGACTGGGCTACACAGAGTCCTGACCTCAACGCGATAGAACACCTTTGGGATGAATTGGAACGAAGAATGCGAGCCAGACCTTCTCGTCCAACATCAGTAACTGACCTCATAAATGCGCTTCTGGAAGAATGGTCAAAAATTCCCATAAACACGTTGGGGGAAGCTTTCCCAGAAGAGTTGAAGCTGTTATAGATGGAAAGGGTGGGCCAACGTCATATTAAACCCTATGGATTAAGAATGCGTTAACGTGCACGCACACACTCACATGCAGCCTTGTCAGTGGGCACAAATCTGATCTCTGTGATGGTCCTATCCTCATCATCATCGCTGCCCTCATCATCTTCATCTGCCATTTCTGCTTCATTTTCATCTGAAAGAAATAAAGCACAGATCCATCATCTTCAGAGGAATATGTCTCAATAACATGTTTACATTCAAGCAAAATAACTGATTCAACATCTCAATTTTGTAATCTGTCATTGTTGCACATAAAAGCCAATTTGCATGTCATTTGTAAATCTAAGTTCTGAGTGTAAATCTTGAGTCTGTGGAGACTCACACTCAGTGTTTCTGCCTTTTGAGACACTGACTGAGACACAGCAATTGAGCCACAGGCTGTGGTACAAGTAAAAAAGGCCCCAAAACACATAATAGCTTAAGGAGTTCACCTGGCTTAGATACAACTAAGACACAGACATAACTCCTCTGTTAAATAGGTGGGAAACACTTGTGAATGCAGTTCGGTTCACGTGCCTCTTCTGCTGTGCTTGTGCTCCTAAAAAAATTCAGGGCCTTCAGTGGTCCTCCTGGTAAAAGGTTAGTCAGGAACCCCAGTCCTTATCACTTTCCATGCTCTGCTCTGTCTGTTAGGGAACGACTGATAGAGAATTCTGGGGGCAGATGCTGCTGCCAATATTACAGAATAAAAAATAACCAACAGTGCACAAATGTGTCTAATGAAGTGGCCAGTGAGTATACAAATAATTTATTATAAATAATAAGGTGGATAAGCAGCGCATTAAAACATGTTTTGAAAGTTGGTGGCTTATAAATTGTTCTACTTGCATCTATTCCATCTGTTTTATAGAGGCATACGTACTGTATTTGCAGTGTTTCCACTTCTGCAACATGGCCACCACAGTAAATGCTCCCCTTTAAGTTTGCCTGGCCTTTCCTCTGTGCAGTGTACATATTTTTAAACAGCAGTAAGAGGACTGAGAATAAACTAATGTGGTGTAATAAAAACATTTTGTGATATGTTTATTAAATTTTTTTTTATACATAATTTAAATTGCCGTTGCCGTGGAGTCCAAATATTGCAAGTCGTGCTGGGACTGTCCTTGCTCTCCCCGCTGTGACCACTGCCGGCCACGGGACCCTCAACAAACACCACCGCCACACCAAGCCTCTGTAACCAGAGGAGCCACTGATATGTCTCCATAAAGATATGCTCTGAAGAGTACAGTGTAAAGAAAAAGTATTGCCACCCCTTAGAAATACTAGGATTTTTGCATGATTTGGTCAAAAAAATATGATCCGATCTTCATCTAGGTCACAACAATAAACAAAACAGTCTGCTTAAACCAATGCTGCAAAAAAAAATAAAAAATTCAGGTTTTTATTGAGCATTTATGTAAACATTTACAGTACAGAGTAGAAAAAGTATTGGAACCTTTGGATTTAATAACTGATTGATCCTCCTTTGGCAGCAATAAGCTCAACCAAACGTTTTCTGTAGTGAAGATCAGAACTGCCTAGCGCTCGGGAGGAATTTTGGACCATTCCTCTTTACAAAACTGTTTAAGTTCAGCAATATTCTTGGGATGTCTGGTGTGAATCACGCTTTTGAGGTCATGCCACAGCATCTCAATAGGATTGAGGTCAGGACTCTGACTGGGACACTCCAGAAGGCGTATTTTCTTCTGTTGATGCCATTCTGTTGTTGATTTGCTTCTATGCTTTGGTCGTTGTCGTGTTGCATCGCCCATCCTCTGTTGAGCTTCAGTTGGTGAACAGATGGTCTTAAGTTTTTCTGCAAAATTGTTTGATAAACTTGGGAATTCATTTTACTGTTGATAGCAAGTTGTCCAGGCCCTGAGGCAGCAAAGAAGCCCCAAACCATGATGCTCCCTCCACCATACTTCACAGTGGGGATGGGGTTTTGATGTTGGTGTGCTGTGCCTTTTTTTCTCCACACATGGCGTTGTGTGGTCCTTCCAAATAAGTCAACTTTGGTTTCATCTGTCCACAGAATATTTTGCCAGTAGTGCTGTGGAACATCCACGTGCTCTTTTGCAAACTTTAAACGTGCAGCAATTTTTTTTGTGACAAAAGTGGCTTCCTCCCTTCCATCCATCCATCCATCTTCTTCCGCTTTATCTGAGGCCGGGTCGCGGGGGCAGCAGTCTAAGCAGAGATGCCCAGACTTCCGTCTCCACAGACACTTCCTCCAGCTCTACCAGGGGGACCCCAAGGCGTTCCCAGGCCAGCTGAGAGACATAGTCCCTCCAGCGTGTCCTAGGTCTTCCCCGGGGCCTCCTCCCGGTGGGACATGCCCGGAACACCTCCCCAGGGAGGCGTCCAGGAGGCTTCCAGAACAGATGCCCGAGCCACCTCAACTGGCTCCTCTCGATGCGGAAGAGCAGCGGCTCTACTCCGAGCTCCTCCCATGTAACTGAGCTCCTCACCCTCTCTCTAAAGGTGCGCCCAGCCACCCTGCGGAGGAAACTCATTTTGGCCGCTTGTATCCGGGACCTTGTCCTTTCAGTCATGACCCAAAGCTCATGACCATAGGTGAGAGAAGGAACATCGACCGACTGGTAAATCGAGTGCTTCGCCTTTCGGCTCAGCTCCTTCTTCACCACAACAGACCGATACAACGACCACATTACTGCAGACGCTGCACCGATCCTCCTGTCAATCTCACGCTCCATCCTTCCCTCACTCGTGAACAAGACCCCAAGATACTTAAACTCCTCCACTTGAGGCAGGAGCTCCCCTCCGACCTGGAGAGGGCAAGCCACCCTTTTCCGGTCGAGAACCATGGCCTCGGACTTGGAGGTGCTGATTCTCATCCCAGCCGCTTCACACTCGGCTGCAAACCGCCCCAGCACATGCTGAAGGTCATGGCTTGATGAAGCCAACAGGACAACATCATCTGCAAAAAGCAGAGATTAAATCCTGTGGTCCCCAAACCTGACACCCTCCGGCCCCTGGCTGCGCCTAGAAATTCTGTCCATAAAAATTATAAACAGAACTGGTGACAAAGGGCAGCCCTGCCGGAGTCCAACATGCACTGGGAACAGGTCTGACTTACAACCGGCAATGCGGACCAAGCTCCTGCTCTGTTCGTACAGGGACCGGACAGCCCCTAGCAGAGGGCCTCGGACCCCATACTCCCAGAGCACCCCCCACAGAATACCACGGGGGACATTGTCAAACGCAATCTCCAAATCCAGGAAGCACATGTGGACAGGTTGGGCGAACTCCCATGAACCCTCAAGCACCCTATGGAGGGTATAGAGCTGGTCCACTGTTCCACGACCGGGGCGAAAACCACATTGTTCCTCCTGCATCAGAGGTTCAACTATTGGCCGAATTCTCCTCTCCAGCACCCCGGAATAGACTTTCCCGGGGAGGCTGAGAAGTGTGATCCCCCTGTAGTTGGAACACACCCTCCGGTCCCTCTTCTTAAAAAGAGGAACCACCACCCTGGTCTGCCAGTCCAGAGGCAGTGTCAGTGCCGACCGTCATGCGATGCTGCAGAGACGTGTCAGCCACGACAGCCCCACAACATCCAGAGACTTGAGGTACTCAGGGCGGATCTCATCCACCCCCGGTGCCTTGCCACAAGGAGATTTTTAACCACCTCAGTGACTTCAGCTTGGGTGATGAACGAGTCCACCTCCGAGTCCCCAGCCTCTGCCTCCTCAACGGAAGACATGTTGGTGGGATTGAGGAGATCCTCGAAGTATTCCTTCCACTGCCTGACAACATCCCCAGTCGAGGTCAACAACTTCCCACCTCCACTGTAAAGAATCACGCCCCTCCAGGTATCACTGTCGTCGCCCGGAGTCCCCAGTCAGAGCACCTTCCAGTGCCCCTCCCAGGGACTCCAAGAAGGCCGGGTACTCGTCACTGCTGTTCGGCCGTAAACCGAAACCACAGTGAGAGACCTGTCCCCCACCCGGAGGCGCGAGACGCGACCCTCACGTTCACTGGGGTGAACTCCAACACATGGCGGCTGAGCTGGGGAGCTATAAGCAAGCCCACACCAGCCCGCTACCTCTCACCGCAGGCAACTCCAGGGTGGTGGAGAATCCAACCCCTCTCAAGGAGCTGGGTTTCAGAGCCCAAGCCGTGCGTGGAGGCGAGCCCAACTATATCTAGCTGATACCGCCCTGACCCCGGCTCCAGGGTGGGGCCCCGGTGATGCCAATCCGGGCGACATAACGGACCTTGTTTTAACGCTTCCTCCCTTCCATTCTTGTTCAATGTTTTACCCATTGTAGATTTGTCAACAAAGATGTTAGCTTGTGCCGGAGATTTCCGTAAGTCTTTAGCTGACACTCTAGGATTCTTCTTTACCTCACTGAGCATTCTACACTGTGCTCTTGCAGTCATCTTTACACGACAGCCACTCCCAGGCAGTGTGGTCACAGTTTTGAACCTTCTCCATTTATAGACAGTTGCTCTTACCGTGGACTTAGAAACATCAAGGCATTTAGAGATTCTTTTGTAAACGTTTCCAGCCTTATGGAAGTCAACAATTCTTACTCATAGGTCTTCTGAGAGCTCTTTTGTGCGAGGCCTGGTTTACATCAAGCAATGCTTCTTCAGAAACTCAAAACTGGGGGGAGTTTTTTTTATTGGTCAAGGCCACTTTAAGCCACACCCCCAATCTTCTCACACTGATTGGACCCCAGGTTGGCTGACACCTAAATCCAATTAGCTCTTGCTATAAATGCTCAATATCATGAAAAAATGTATTTTTTTTGCAGCATTAGTTTAAGCAGACTGTTTGTCTATTGTTGTGACTTAGATGAAGATCAGATCACAATTTATGACCAAATCATGCAAAAATCCTAGTATTTCCAAAGGGTTCCAATACTTTTTCTTTCCACTGTATGTATTGACATTGCATTGTCTACAATGCCTTCCATAACACTAATACTATACATGTAGTGATAACGGCGTGCCTCTCACTTGCACCAAATACTGCTAAATGACTGCTCTGAGCAAAATCCTAAGGTGAGCAGTGTCTCCTACTCTAAATATGAATGTTGACTGGAGACAAATCAACAGCAGCTCAACTCCAGAAAACCCTGCTACTGTCCAGTCTGATATATATCATTACTGCCAGGAAAATGGTTAATTCAAAGGTTCATTTGATTCAGGTTTTCGGTGTGTGAAGTGTCTCTCCTTAAGGCCTGTGGTGTGACAGCTCCAGCACTAGAGCCACACTCTGAATGATGTTGGTATTCTCAGTAAACGGAATACTGCCAGAGCTGCCAGCTCCGAATACAGGGTTGTTTTGAGGCTATAGTCCTCAAATTGAATCTTCAGCCCAAAACTCTGCATGTACTGTCCTATTGCTGTAGGATCATAATCAACATGCCTCACCACTGAGTTTGCCGTTGACCATGACATAGAGGTGCTCCTGTGGGTAGGCACTGACATCTCTGGAGATGGCATGCAGACCGATGGTGGGGTACTCCAGAGTAAAGCCCAGCCCCGAACCATCAAACCACGAAAGGCGCCTGGCGGGGTCAGAATGCATGGTTTAGTACAGCTCTGATACTAAGTGGAATACACAGTATGACTACAAGCCTCAACAACATGTACTGTATTCACCACAAGGAAATACTCTGATGGCCATTTACTATCATGTAAGTGTAATATATTTATATCGCAACAAAAAGTTAAAAAGCAGTCATCTGGATTTGATTCAACTTTAAAAATCAAATCCAGATGACTGCTTTTTAACTTTTTGTTGCGATGCAATTACCCTGGACAAGTCAGAGTCTTCACAGACATCTATATAGATCACCATGGAGTTAGAGATGGAGAGCTCTGTGATCAGGGTTGCCAGATCTCACTGACAGTTTCCAGCCCAAACAGAACTTATAGCCCACCCAACCCAATAAAAAAAGACACACCAAATCACAAAAACCCTAAATATTAAAACCGTTATACATAAAAAAAAGAGCACAAAACTGAACAGCAGATCTAAAAATGTAACACAAACAAAGAGTGCTATCAGAAACCAAAGCCTCCATATGAAATACCAACATGAAATCTGAACAACCCAACACATAAATAACTAATTTTAAAACAAATTAACTGTTAATATGAGAGGGAGGATGCAGCAATTGAAATGTGTATTTCTACTTTGTTGGTAGAACTTTCTAGAATATTTTCTAAAAACCTGTCAAATGTTGATAAAAGCAGCCCAAATTTTATAAAACACCCCAATGCTATTTTTCCAGTCCAAGGTGTTCAAAAGGAGCCCAATCTGGCAAAACTGTCTGTGATATGAATGTTGTGATAGCCAATTGTCTTATTTGAATAAACTTTCTCTGCAAATGTACAAAGACTTAGACACTACAATTTTATTTATATTATATTTCCATTTATATTTTATTTATAATCTCATGCACACCCGCAATGTTTGGTACAATCTTAGGTAGTTACTAAGAATGAAAATATAAATGACAGTCACAATAAGGTAGACAAGACAGGCTGTTATTTTTGTATTTAAATCTTTGGTGCACTGTTAGAAATATGAGAGAAGTAAAACCATAAATTGTAACCAGCCTAAAATATTATTTACCATCAAAAATGGACCAGAAAACAGGAAATCACATATTTTGTTCAGATTTTTCTGGAGAGGACTCCTGGATCCCCCTGCCTCATATTGTCCCACATATTCACCTGTCTGCATAATATGGTCACAATTCAGGATGCAAGGCAAAAGAGGAGCTTAAATTAATGTAAAATTGTATCAAATTCACCTTATTACCATGTTTTTTATTTTGAGGTGGGATTTACTTTTTTTTTTTTAATAAACAAAAATTGGAGCCTATATAGGGCCTCAGTTGTCACTTGCCTTGGGCCGCTATAGTGGCTAGAAACGGCTTTGTAAATACATGCTTATAACGCAGAGTAGCAGAGAGAGAAAGGTTTTTTAATTATTAAAAAATGTCAAAGTATGTCATTTGTAAAGCAGACTAAACTCTGGGCACCACTCACGTTCAGGGTAACCACCTCAAAAAGTGCTAAAAGTGGGGCAAGTTGTGGGATTTGGTGGGACAAGGTGGGGCAACTCAAGAAATAAATCTTCTGATATCTGAATCTAGCTTTACTTTTACTGAGATACAAGTTTCTACAGTTTAGGCCCTATAATATATTTGATATGCTGTTTTCATCCCAAAAAATACACATTTTGCATAGTAATGTCTTTATTGATCAGAATTTATCTCAGTCTGCATTTTCTTAAAAAAACCCATCAGGACAACACCAGCTCACAGCTCCAGGAGAGCTCTGTCCTGAAACACAGAGGCAGCAACACACCAACCATATATTCAAACTATCATGACAGGACGCCTACAAATATTTATTCTACATTTTACACCAGTAACACTGACCTTACTGTGTTGTTAACTTGTATCTCACTTTTTATAAGATCCACTGAGCATCAATGAAAAAGTGGGACATTAACTTAATAAGTGGGACAGAGGGACAGATGCCTAAATGGCTGTGCACAGGGGCGCTGTAGGAGGGGGAAAGGTTAGGATGATTCCAAGGGCCCCTGGCTGGCAGGGGGGCCCAGGAAAAATTCCTGCATATAGGGCTCTTCTGTTGTATACATTTTTTAGATTTTATGTTTTGCTGTATTATTGACAATGCCGGGGCCCTGAATATGATTATTATTTAATAAAGTCAATTCGAAATATACCTACAAAGTCCTTCAATTTTCTAAGAGCCCCTTCCGCAAATGGTTCAGTCTGCTTACTAACCAGGCCTGGGAATGACAAGAATAGTTGTTGCTTCTGTTTGTGACGCAGCTGACCTCTGTATTGTCAGTATGTCCCACTTCCAACATAAGTCAGGTTGTAAAAAACAAAAGGAGAAAAGGGAAACAGAAGAAAGGGAAAAGCAAGGGCGGCAGTATGTCACCCAGTTTTTCCAAAAGAAAGGTCTGTAATTAACTAGGGATGGACATGGAAACCCGGTTCTTCCCGAAAACCGGTTCTAAATTTTCCAATCCATCAGAATTGTCTGCCTCCACCGTTAACGATCCCTCTTATCGATGCTGCTTTGGGCAGCTGTGTTTGTGTGAGCAGGTTTTGCTCAGAGACCCGCCCCGCTCCCAAGCAGCGCCTCTAACCTTTTTACTTTCACTTCGCTGCAAAAGTCGTCTTGGACGTAGCCTACAAAGCGTGGTGCTCATTGTGCAGTGTGCATGTCATTCTCCTCTCTCTAATTAATGAACATGAACTCATGGGACACGGCAGCGTGGAGGTGGAGACACACTGAGCCTGGCGCGCTCAAGTCCCACTGCGTGGACACACCAGAGTGAAGCCAGAGCCGCGGAGGTAGGAGCTCAATGTCCGTGCACTGTGACAGCAGGAGCTCATTCCCCTGCATAAGAAATACAGTATGGAAGGGAGCGAGCGATGGAAAGAGAGAAATCTCCATAGAAGACGCTGAATCCTGTCCCACCTGTCTGACGCTGATGTGGCCCCTCCCTGCTTTGCACTGTCACAGTAACACAGACTGTTTAGCTTAATTAGTGTTTTTTTTTTTTTTAGACAGAAAGGTGCAAAGCTGCTTCTGCTGCCCCTAAATCAACATTAAAGCCACAATCCTTTTTATTTAAAAAGCATACATTTCCAGTAATTTACTGCTGTACATTCAATACATGTTACTTCTGTTTAGTGAGCCCAGTTTAAAATAGGCCCACATACAGGAAAATAAAAATAAGCTTCTATTTCTGCTTCATAATAATCTGTATGGCCACAAATGTAGTTCATTTTTATTCAGAGATATATCAGGAATCCATAAGTGAGTTGATAAACAATTGAATTGATAAGCAGAATCGACAATGGCATCGACATTGATAAAATCTTATCAATTCCCATCCCTAGTATTGACAGTTGTTTGAAATAACGGTGAAAGGGGTGGAGTTTCTGGGCTAATTATAGGCTAGCCGACTTTGGTTCGCCGTTTGCCTTTAAAAATGATATGAAACAAATAAAGTATTAACGCTGTGCCAGTAAGTAGCTTAAACAGACAGCAGAATAAGTTAGTTTTTTAGTTAGCCTATTTGGTCTTATAGCAAAGTATGAATGTTATTTAATGTTGCACTGCCGTAAAACGTCCATCTAAGACGTTTTTAAAGGTAAATGAGTGTTTTAATAGGCCATGTTAAACCTGGTCCTGAAAAAATGTTGGTGGGGGCCCAATGTAAAATCTTTTCAGGAGGCTCAGAATACCTGGTGGCACCCCTGGCTGTGCAGTACGGACTAAAGTGGGACAGGTGATCACCCTACTCACGTTTCAGCCACGTAGAGCGTCCCGCAGCCGAGCCGCTGTCCGTCCATCACCGCGGTGGTGTCGGCCTGTTCGTGCCGCACTCCCTCTGCGGGCGGAGGGAGCTGCTTTAACACGACCATCGTCACGGTGACACCGGGTACAGGCGGGTCTGGTAGCGGGTACCGAGCCGAGCGAGTGGTCCCCGGAGAGATCCGCGACCAGCTGTGAGCTAAAGGTTCGTAAGGGTAGAGCTGAGGCGGTAAAAAACAAACCTCTCCTGGTCCGGAAAGTAGCTCCACACCAACACCAGCAGAGTTTGGAACTGTAAATCTGAGGAGAACAGGCAACTATTGCGCCATGTGTGAAGCTTTCAAAGAGGAAGTATCGCGACAACACGCCGACGTAATATCCGCATCCGCTCTTTGACTTCCGGGCTCTTTTGTTATTTTATATAATTTTTATTTATATTGTTTTAACATTTGTTCCACAGCAAAATGTCACTGAGTGTTTTATTGTTGTATTTATTTATTACATTTTATCTACGGTTTTATTTCGTCTTAACAGTATGAACAGCTGAGGCGTTCACGTAATGTGGTTAAATGAAAATATATTCATACTTAATTGTAGGCTATACATTGTTTTATATTTTTATTTCATTTTAACAGTTTACCAAATTTCACTCGTACATCCCATGACATCAACATTAAAATAATTTGATAAGCTGCTTGAGTGTTTATTTCAGCTACAGACACAGACAAGGACACTACTACAACCTTTATCACTGTGTTACACTGGTGTCACATAAACACAACAGCAGCAGAGGAGAGACACCTGTGTTCCAGCTGCTTCAAAGGAATAGAGAAGAAGTCAACTTCAGTCTGCTGCTGCTGCTAGACTTCAGTCTGCTGCTGCTGCTAGACTTCAGTCTGCTGCTGCTAGAATGCATCTTTTAGGGCACACATTTAAAATATTATCCTTTTCCCCACATGTACATAAAGCATGTCCAGTGATGTTAATATTAATATGGTAACAAAACATTAAATTATGATAAAATGGCCCTCAGTGGGTCACGTGTTCCTGACCTTTGACCTGGTGATCCCAGGAGCTGGGTGGGGTTGATTTAAAAGTGCTATGAGCAGTATATATTTTTTTATTTCATAAAAATTACCTACATGTCCCCAGATATGAGTACAATGTACAATGGTACAGCTATTAATAATTAAAAATATATTTTACAAAATGGGCAAGTTGTTTTTGTTCACATTTTTTGTTTTCGTTCTAAAATTGCATTGCCAATCATACAATCAGAAAAGTAGAAAGACTAGCAACCCAGAGACCATTGTTAGATTTAGACTGCAGTACTGTTTCAAACCAGTACAGCACATGCTGCTTATAATACCTTTAAGGCGCATTTCCATTGGACAGTACGACATGGGTCGAGTCAGTATGGGACAGTTTGGTACAGGTAGCCCCAAAATACGCTCATTTATGTCATAGCGGATGCCACTCCCCAACTTGAGTCAGTAAACCACAGGCGGAATAACTGATATGAATATGTTTATTTGGTCATTACTACAGACTCAGTCTTTTACCAGGCTCTCTTTAAACTTGCTCTTTTTGTTTATTTAAAAAGAATCCTGCAGATTTTCAAAATAAAGAAGAGTGAATGTAATGTTTAGCTGTTAGTAACTAAAACAAATACATTTGCTGCTTATTATTCATTTTTTTGCAGCAAGAGCCGTTGAAAGGGAGAGTTACGCCAACAGAGGTCCAGAATACAGATGATCATGTGATTCATGTAGCCACTGACATGCTGTTGTTAGGTATGTAAATATGATTTAAATCCACTGATAATAAATGTCTTACCTTTCAAAGATGCAACACAAACAGTGCCTCCCATACACTTAATGGGGATGTCACAACTTTCAACAGCTCTGCTTGCACCTGAGCCCATGGCCCCAGCAGCAGCTGTGTGTGGTACAGCACTGTCAGACCCTGACTGTCACCATCATTCATTCAGCTTGTTTGTTTTGTACAGCCATGTTCTACATCGAAAATAACGCCCAATCACCTTAAAGGGATAACCTTATCCCTTTAATATTCAGCATTGAGTTTTTACTGCACAGGCTCCACAATGAGTGGTCCACCAAGATGTGCTCCACACATGCTCAGATCCTTTGCACAGGGGTAGAGACAGAGGGTGAGACCAGGCAGAGACAGAGGGAAGACCCAAAGGTGAAACCAGGCAGAGACAGAGGAAAGAGCCGAAGGTAAGACCAGGTAGAGGCAGAGGGAAGAACCAAGGGTGAGACCAGGCAGAGACAGAGGGAAGAACCAAGGGTGAGACCAGGCAGAGACAGAGGGAAGAACCAAGGGTGAGACCAGGCAGAGACAGAGGAAAGAACCAAGGGTGAGACCAGGTAGAGACAGAGGGAAGAACCAAGGGTGAGACCAGGCAGAGACAGAGGAAAGAACCAAGGGTGAGACCAGGCAGAGACAGAGGGAAGGACAGAGGGTGAGACCAGGCAGAGACAGAGGGAAGAACTGAGGGTGAGACCAGGCAGAGACAGAGGAAAGAACTGAGGGTGAGACCAGGCAGAGACAGAGGGAAGAACTGAGGGTGAGACCAGGCAGAGACAGAGGGAAGGACAGAGGGTGAGACCAGGCAGAGACAGAGGGAAGACCCAAAGGTGAAACCAGGCAGAGACAGAGGAAAGAGCCGAAAGGTAAGAACAGGTAGAGGCAGAGGGAAGAACCAAGGGTGAGACCAGGCAGAGACAGAGGGAAGAACCAAGGGTGAGACCAGGTAGAGGCAGAGGGAAGAACCAAGGGTGAGACCAGGCAGAGACAGAGGAAAGAACCAAGGGTGAGACCAGGCAGAGACAGAGGAAAGAACCCAGGGTGAGACCAGGTAGAGGCAGAGGGAAGAACCAAGGGTGAGACCAGGCAGAGACAGAGGAAAGAACCCAGGGTGAGACCAGGCAGAGACAGAGGGAAGAACCAAGGGTGAGACCAGGCAGAGACAGAGGGAAGAACCAAGGGTGAGACCAGGCAGAGACAGAGGAAAGAACCAAGGGTGAGAACAGGCAGAGACAGAGGGAAGAACTGAGGGTGAGACCAGGCAGAGACAGAGGGAAGAACTGAGGGTGAGACCAGGCAGAGACAGAGGGAAGGACAGAGGGTGAGACCAGGCAGAGACAGAGGGAAGACCCAAAGGTGAAACCAGGCAGAGACAGAGGAAAGAACTGAGGGTGAGACCAGGCAGAGACAGAGGGAAGACCCAAAGGTGAAACCAGGCAGAGACAGAGGAAAGAGCCGAAGGTAAGACCAGGTAGAGGCAGAGGGGAAGAACCCAGGGTTAGACCAGGCAGAGACAGAGGAAAGAACCCAGGGTGAGACCAGGCAGAGACAGAGGAAAGAACCCAGGGTGAGACCAGGCAGAGACAGAGGAAAGAACCCAGGGTGAGACCAGGCAGAGACAGAGGAAAGAACCCAGGGTGAGACCAGGCAGAGACAGAGGAAAGAACCCAGGGTGAGACCAGGCAGAGACAGAGGAAAGAACCCAGGGTGAGACCAGGCAGAGACAGAGGGAAGGACAGAGGGTGAGACCAGGCAGAGACAGAGGGAAGGACAGAGGGTGAGAACAGGCAGAGACAGAGGGAAGAACCAAGGGTGAGACCAGGCAGAGACAGAGGAAAGAACCCAGGGTGAGACCAGGCAGAGACAGAGGGAAGAACCAAGGGTGAGACCAGGCAGAGACAGAGGAAAGAACCCAGGGTGAGACCAGGCAGAGACAGAGGAAAAAACCCAGGGTGAGACCAGGCAGAGACAGAGGAAAGAACCCAGGGTGAGACCAGGCAGAGACAGAGGGAAGGACAGAGGGTGAGACCAGGCAGAGACAGAGGGAAGGACAGAGGGTGAGAACAGGCAGAGACAGAGGGAAGAACCAAGGGTGAGACCAGGCAGAGACAGAGGAAAGAACCCAGGGTGAGACCAGGCAGAGACAGAGGGAAGAACCAAGGGTGAGACCAGGCAGAGACAGAGGAAAGAACCCAGGGTGAGACCAGGCAGAGACAGAGGAAAGAACCCAGGGTGAGACCAGGCAGAGACAGAGGAAAGAACCCAGGGTGAGACCAGGCAGAGACAGAGGAAAGAACCCAGGGTGAGACCAGGCAGAGACAGAGGAAAGAACCCAGGGTGAGACCAGGCAGAGACAGAGGGAAGGACAGAGGGTGAGAACAGGCAGAGACAGAGGGAAGAACCAAGGGTGAGACCAGGCAGAGACAGAGGAAAGAACCCAGGGTGAGACCAGGCAGAGACAGAGGGAAGAACCAAGGGTGAGACCAGGCAGAGACAGAGGAAAGAACCAAGGGTGAGACCAGGCAGAGACAGAGGGAAGGACAGAGGGTGAGACCAGGCAGAGACACAGGGAAGGACAGAGGGTGAGACCAGGCAGAGACACAGGGAAGGACAGAGGGTGAGACCAGGTAGAGACAGAGGGAAGAACCAAGGGTGACACTGCTGACATAGTTATAGCTCAGCTCAACATGTAGATCAACTTTTGTTTCCTCACAAAGTGAAGATGTAGCTGCCAGTTACGGCGGTTAGGATTATGCTAAAGCTTGTTTTATGTACTAACTGCTGTTATTGTCACGTTGGTTGGATTATATCACATGCAGCCAATCTGGTAAAGAACTACATGGTGTAGCTAAATAGCTAGCAGACTAGTGTGAACGATGGAAGTGGGGATCTGACTCAAAGGAAGGAATGATATCCACAAATGATCAAGAGCACACATGATCACAGCAGCGTCTGTTCTTCATATCTAAAATATAACACCCATTTTACAAGAGAACCAAAGTTACAACAAGTTACAGCAAGTATTTACAGCAAATGTACCGGCCAAATGGAGGCATCATAAACCAGACTGTAGTGACTACAGTGATGTCCCTGTCCTCTCTGGGCTAGACCCGCAGTCAGTGCCTTTCTCTTAACCTCTTCTTTCATCTGTGTTTGATAGCGTCTCAAGGGCCACTTTTATCTTTGATGAGACTTTACCCTAAAAACATCAGCCATTTATCCACAAAGAGCAATTACTGTCATAGTGTTATTATTATCAATTTATTGTCTTTTTTTCCTTCTGTGTGGCACTAAAACTCTGTTGCTCCAAATGCTGTGTGGGTATTAAAACAATGAAAAGTGAAAATTTAACAAAATTACACAACTCAACTGATGTAATGATGAGTCTAGGTCTAAAACTGAGAAGCTGTAGGAGCCTCCACTGGCCCCTAGTGTTCAATGTGACCCTCTCCCCAACAGGGGGATCGCAGTGGGCTCAGGAGTATGTGCGGGGATGATCCAGTCTGCCAGTGCTCTGTCAAGAGTGTGGACTATTGGGGCCTGAGTTGCCTGAGTCCTGCTCCCATGAAGGGCCCTTGTGTTTATGGTGGGGGCCGGTAGGTGCCCTGGTTTTCCTCCCTGTGCTGTGGTCTGGCTCATCCTCGTCAGAGGCGATGCGATTGAGTCTCTTGCGTAGGGGTCGGTCTTCCTCTGAAGACTGGGATGTGTCTGAATCAGCGGGGGGCCGCTGGGACCAGGCCCCGGGCCCCTTTGTCCGCTGTGGTCCTTCCCCACTCTGTCTGTGCCTCTTCCTGACCCTGATTCTGCTCAATTCTTTGACTGCTCTTCTTCGCCTAGTGTCCTCTTCATCACCATAGTCCTCCTCTGAATCTCTAGAAAATGCAGAGACTGACAGTGGAAGTAATTTTAGTTTTGGGTGAAGGACAAGTTACACATACTGTATGTACTAAATCAGTCAAACCTGGATAAATGTACATGGCACGTTCTATGGATTTTTCGCTGTTCTGATAACTATAGTTGTACAGTTGAACGATATCTTCATCATAAAGTTAGAACTTGGATATGCATAACATAACAATAACATCAGCATTAAAAGGTGCTATGAGCAGTATATTTTTAAATATTTCATTAAAAATACCCACATCTCCCAGATATGTTGTAAACATGTTCAATCAGATATCAGTTTAACTGATAACAATAAGTAAAAAAATATTTTACATAATGGCCAAGTTCTAAAAACCTTGCATCGCCAATCGTCCAATCAGAAAAGCAGAAAGAGCTCCGTGCTCTGGTTGCCACACAGGCCAGTCTGTACATTTGTGGACACAGCTAACAGCAGAGCTACAAAACCAGCTGGAAAAAAAGCTCACTGTGACTGGCAACCCACAAACCATTGTTTTGATTTAGACTGCAGTATCGTTTTAAACCTGCTTACGCATGCTGCTTACATTACCTTTAAGCTACTCTCTCAACTAATAAGATTGATTCCACTGAACACAAAATTTTCAAGAATAAAGCTGTTATGTTCAGATGAAATATTTATGATCCTGCTGACCATCACTGTAGTCACTGGAGAGGCGCTCCTGACGTCTCCTCCGGACCTTCAGAGCAGGAGCCTCAGAGGTGTCTGAGGAGCTCTCACAGTAGTTGACCTGCTGCCGCTGGCCTCTCCGAAGAGCCCTCCTGCTTTTATCCTCGTCACTGTCACTCATCAGACTGAATGCATCCGAATCTGTAGAGACAGAGCTGTCAGTGTGGTCCTCAGCCAGCCAGATTCTGGCTCAATACAAGTGTAAAGGCCTAAACACGACTAACTTTAACTAAGGATCAAACAAAGATAACGATGCGGTTGTGGAAAATGTTTAGGAAGCAAAGCTAGTTTGCAAACAGACACCCAGGCTCTCCAAAATTGTACAAAAAAGATGCAGTCGTTTATTCCTACTCTCTATAAGTCCTTCCCGGACCCCTACCTCACCCCCACTCCTACCCATCCACCCTGTGTGGATGAAGCCCTCCCGCTGCATTCTTACAGACCTGAACTACACTATATTTCCAAAAGTATTCACTCACCTGCCTTAAGTGACATTCCATTCTTAATCCATAGTGTTTATTGACATTGGCACACCCTTTGCATCTCTAACAGCTTCAGCTCTTCTGGGAAGGCTTTCCACAAGGTGTGTTTATGGTCTGGCTCGCAGTCTTCCCTCTAATTCAACCCAAAAGTGTTCGATCGAGTTGAGGTCAGGACTCTGTGCAGCCCAGTCAACTTCTTCCACATCAAACTCGCTCATCCATGTCTTTATGGACCGTGCTTTGTGCACTGGTGCAAAGTCATGTTGGAACAGGAAGTGGTCATGCCCAAAGTTTTCCACAAAGTGTTCCACAAAGCTGCAGCCTCGGTGCTTGATTTTATTCACCTGTAGCCATGGAAGTGATTGGAACACCTGAAGTCAGGTATTTGGATGGGTGAGTGAATACTTATGGAAATACAGTGTATGATACTATAGATGAGCTAATGGACTTTATCTAACAGTCCTAGGCACATTTAGCCTGTCTGTCCTGGGAGAGGATCTCTCCTTCAGTATTGTCTCCATAAGGTCCCCCCCCCCCCCCCCCCCCCCCCACAACTGGGTTTTTTAAAGAGTTTTTTCCTTACTGAGAAGGAGGGTCTAAGGACAGGGATGTCCTGGGTCTGTTTAGTTTAGTGTAGTTATTGTTTGTGTTGATTGTGTGTTATGTCTGATCGTGTGTTTATGTTTGATTAACTGTTTGTGAAGCCCTTAATTGGCAATTATGAGGTCGTACAGATGATTCCGATAATTAAAAATTCAACAGCTAATAAGTCTGATAATAATAAGCCCAACTGCTTTAATTTTTCTGTAACCTGTGGTTTTCTCATTGACGGCTCTCAGTCTGTGAGTGTCCCCCAGCCCCGCCCCTGCTGCAGACTGCTGTCAGCCTGGGAGCAGTGGAGCTGTCCCCTGTGCAGGCTTCTATAGGGTGTCCGTCAAAGAAAGATGTTTCAGTTCTGGGAGAAGGGAAGGGAGCTACTAGCTTTTTACATCAAGTATTATAAGTTTCCTAAAACTTTATCATGACACAGATGTGAAGAACACAGAGCAGCCCACCCCGCTCTCTTCAGTCAAACATACAGACTGTGCTTGTACGGCGTATGTTGCCATTTCAAACGTTTAACACGTAAACAATGTATGGTCTTAAAAGGGTGTATTACTGTAAATTAAATTATACTGCTCTCAAAATCAGGTTGAGTTTGATAAAAATTTGATACAAAATCTTATATGAGAATTATCAGTTCATTATTGGTATCGGTCACAAGAAGCTTCAAATTATCGGTTATTGGTATCGGTTCCAAAAATGCATTATCGTGCATCCCTAATTTCTATAATAGTGGTTCAATCACCACTAAAAGCCATCATATCAAAATACAATCTTTAAATATTATGAAAGGAAGGGTACCCAGAGATATTGACCTATACCAACATCTGGAAAGAAGGGGGCACAAGCCTTGTGCCGGTCCCAAGCCTGGGTTGTGTGAGTGTTGTGCCAGTAAGGGGCATCCGGCATAAAATCTATGCCTAAACAATAAGCAGCTCACCGAAAGGGAAAAGCCCAAATGAAAGTAAAAGAGCAACATTGGAAAATGATGCACAATAGTGTCGTACCCATGTCCTCGTCACTGTCCTCCTCCAGGGGTGTCCTGATCCTGGGCCGCCCCACGCGGGGCCTGCCTCTGGGCTTCCTTAGGGGCCTGCCTCTGGGTGCTCTTGGAACACGACCCTCCCAGCTGCACACCTCGCTGTCAACTTCATCCTCCTCATCATCAGCCCCAGAGACACCCACCTCCTCCTCCTCCTCTGAGCTGAAACACAGGTCAACATCCTCATCCTCTGAGCAGTTTTCTACTACTATGTACTACTGCGTACTTCTGTGTAACTGTGTGTACTTGCCTGTACTTCAGTGTGTACCTGTGACTGAGCAGAAACTCGTCCTCGCTGTCCGCTGCAGTACTGTCACTCTCCAGGTCGTTCAGCCTGCGCTTCCTCCGCTTTCTGACACGTTGAGGGTGCTCTCTCATTGGTCGCTGGATCTCGCCCTCCCTCTCAGTGCGCCCTCTGATTGGGTGTTGGAGCTCGATCCCCCCATCAGCGTGCCCTCTGATTACTCGATGGATCTCTGCCCCCTCGTCAGCGCGCCCTCTGGTTGGTCGCCGGAGCTCTATCCCCTCATCTGACATGGAACTCATGGCTTTGGAACGTCTTCCTTTTAGAGAAGACAAAGACGTTCATTAGCAAGGATGAACTAGATAAGATGGAGGGTGCTCTCTCTGCTTCTGAAGGCCAGGCCTATTATAATTTATACAACAAAAAAGCTTGTTAAAAGACGGTAAAAGCTTTCAAACTCATGGCTTATCTGCACATAAATAAATTATGCAAGTTACCGCTGCACTGCACTCAGGTAAAAGGAGGCCTTTCTCTGTGCATAACAGAATTTTTAGAGTCTGCAGAGTCTCCCCAGGCAGTATTTAAGCAGCCCTGGAGCGAGCAGTGGCATTAGGCAAACACAGGACGCTATTTTGGTAGATTTGCTGGATTTAGCTATTTTTGACATTGCCCGCTGCTTGTAGAGGACTCACCACTCAGGTCTCTGTCCTCCTCAATGGCCTCATCAATGGCATCATCAAAGTCATCAAACCTGAAACGCAGCATCACAAAAGTGGACACCATTAAACACTGTTACATCTTCAAATAATGAGCATGAAGAGCAGACCTGTCCACAGTGTGGCCTTGGGGGCCAGTGATGGCATCGGCTTAGGTTTTATCCAGCCCCCAGCCTTCATCATAATGTACTGCTTTTCTCCCACTGTTCTTGAACCAAATCTGACCGTTTCATTGCAAATTCATGACTAAAAAAACTCCAATATAGTTAACAATAGGGTATACTTAAAAGAAATAGTACTTCTGCATGTATTAACCCGTTAATAAGAAGACGACCCTCTGACTGTGTAATCTTTCGGTACATTACATTCTGAACTGTCTTGTATATGAAGTTAATACTGTATGTTGTATGTTATTATCCAAATGGACTTGAGCTAGAGTTTGTTCTTTGTGTTTTCAAGAAATAATTATTGAGTAAAATGTTTGTAAAAAAAATTAAATGTATTCATATGTGCATTCAATCCATAAAATAAAAGAGCATGGTGGGCTGTGGGCCCATTCTTAATTGTGGAGTGAAGAGGGGTCCCACCTGTAGCTGATGAGTTTCCTGGCTCTGGTGGAGCGTCTTCCCAGGTTGGGCCTCCTGTGGGAAGCCTTCTTCTTTATATTCTTCTCTGCAACTTCATCCTCTTCCTACAAAACAGCAGTAAGATTTCATTCAGCAGAAATAACTTTTCTCTATTACCATCTGAACTTACTAACACTATAGTTCTAAATTACTCTGGGTCAGTCCAAATCAACCAGATAATTTTACTTCCAAGTAGGTTTTCTAAAACATATTCTTATTCAGGTAAAATAGTAAATCTCTAAAGACTTGAAAGAAAGAAACTTGTATAATAGTAGGAGTTTTAATATTAGCTTTGGAAGTCATAGTAGTAGTGGTAGTAGTCGTACAAGCAGAGGTAGCAGTCGTAGTAATAGATTTAAGCACTTTTTACTTATTACTTACTTTTATACCTTCACAATTTTGTTGACAACATACTGAATGTTGATTAACTGTACTGAAACTGCAGTACTTCTTCTACTTCAAGTGAGTATGTGCTGTACAGAGAAGTACAGGCCTGTGTGTGGTTTATTCTGTGATGCCCATTGTGGAAACTGTTGTTGTGGGCTGTATAAAAATGCAGGTTTTTCCTCACCGGAATGATGTTCTCCACACTGATGCCCACGTACACCAGCCGCTCCCTCCTGCACACACACACACAGCACAGCGTCACCCAGTGTCACACAGCATCACACAGCTTCACACAAAGTCACACAGCACGGAGTCACACAGAATCCCACAGCGTCACACAGAGTCACACAGAATCCCACAGAGTCACACAGAGTCACACAGAGTCACACAGAGTCACACAGAGTCACACAGAGTCACACAGCGTAACACAGCATCACACAGCGTAACACAGCTTCACACAGCGTAACACAGCGTCACACAGCGTAACACAGCGTAACACAGTGTCACACAGCATCACACAGCTTCACACAAAGTCACACAGCACGGAGTCACACAGCACGGAGTCACACAGAATCCCACAGAGTCACACAGAGTCACACAGCGTAACACAGCGTAACACAGCGTCACACAGTGTCACACAGAGTCACACAGCGTCACACAGCGTCACACAGCGTAACACAGCGTAACACAGTGTCACACAGAGTCACACAGCGTCACACAGCGTCACACAGCGTCACACAGCGTAACACAGCGTAACACAGTGTCACACAGAGTCACACAGCGTCACACAGCGTAACACAGCGTAACACAGCGTCACACAGCATCACACAGCGTCACACAGCGTCACACAGCGTCACACAGCGTAACACAGCGTAACACAGTGTCACACAGAGTCACACAGCGTCACACAGAGTCACACAGAGTCACAGCGTCACACAGCGTCACACAGAGTCACACAGCGTCACACAGAGTCAAACAGAGTCACAGAGTCACACAGCGTCACACAGCGTAACACAGCGTCACACAGCGTCACACAGCGTCACACAGCGTCACACAGCGTCACACAGAGTCACACAGAGTCACACAGCGTCACACAGCGTAACACAGCGTAACACAGCGTCACACAGCGTAACACAGCGTAACACAGCGTCACACAAAGTCACACAGAGTCACACAGAGTCACACAGTGTCACACAGCGTCACACAGCGTCACACAGAGTCACACAGAGTCACACAGTGTCACACAGCGTCACACAGCGTCACACAAAGTCACACAGCGTCACACAGCGTCACACAGCGTCACACAGCGTCACACAGCGTCACACAGAGTCACACAGCGTCACACAGAGTCACACAGAGTCACACAGAGTCACACAGCGTAACAGTGTCACACAGCGTCACACAGAGTCACACAGAGTCACACAGCGTCACACAGCGTCACACAGAGTCACACAGTGTCACACAGTGTCACACAGCGTCACACAGAGTCACACAGCGTCACACAGAGTCACACAGCGTCACACAGTGTCACACAGCGTCACACAGTGTCACACAGAGTCACACAGCGTCACACAGTGTCACACAGCGTCACACAGTGTCACACAGAGTCACACAGCGTCACACAGAGTCACACAGAGTCACACAGCGTCACACAGCGTCACACAGCGTCACACAGAGTCACACAGTGTCACACAGTGTCACACAGCGTCACACAGAGTCACACAGCGTCACACAGAGTCACACAGCGTCACACAGTGTCACACAGCGTCACACAGTGTCACACAGAGTCACACAGCGTCACACAGCGTCACACAGCGTCACACAGTGTCACACAGCGTCACACAGAGTCACACAGAGTCACACAGCGTCACACAGTGTCACACAGCGTCACACAGTGTCACACAGAGTCACACAGCGTCACACAGAGTCACACAGAGTCACAGAGTCACAGCGTCACACAGCGTCACACAGCGTCACACAGCGTCACACAGAGTCACACAGAGTCACACAGCGTCACACAGCGTCACACAGCGTCACACAGCGTCACACAGAGTCACACAGAGTCACACAGAGTCACACAGCGTAACACAGCGTCACACAGAGTCACACAGAGTCACACAGAGTCACACAGCGTCACACAGAGTCAGACAGCGTCACAGCGTAACACAGCGTCACACAGCGTAACACAGAGTCAGACAGCGTCACACAGCGTCACACAGTGTCACACAGAGTCACACAGAGTCACAGCGTAACACAGCGTCACACAGCGTAACACAGAGTCACACAGCGTCACAGCGTCACACAGCGTCACACAGCGTCACACAGAGTCACACAGCGTCACACAGCGTCACACAGCATCACACAGCGTCACACAGAGTCACACAGAGTCACACAGCATCACACAGAGTCACACAGAGTCACAGCGTAACACAGCGTAACACAGCGTCACACAGCGTAACACAGAGTCACAGCGTCACAGCGTAACACAGCGTAACACAGCGTAACACAGCGTAACACAGCGTCACACAGCGTAACACAGAGTCAGACAGCGTCACACAGCGTCACACAGTGTCACACAGCGTCACACAGAGTCACACAGAGTCACAGCGTCACACAGCGTCACACAGCGTCACACAGCGTCACACAGAGTCACACAGCGTCATACAGTGTCACACAGCGTCACACAGAGTCACACAGCGTCATACAGCGTAACACAGCGTCACACAGAGTCACACAGTGTCACACAGCGTCACACAGAGTCACACAGTGTCACACAGCGTCACACAGAGTCACAGCGTCACACAGAGTCACAGCGTCACACAGCGTAACACAGAGTCAGACAGCGTCACAGCGTCACACAGCGTCACACAGTGTCACACAGCGTCACACAGAGTCACACAGCGTCACACAGTGTCACACAGCGTCACACAGAGTCACACAGAGTCACACAGTGTCACACAGCGTAACACAGCGTCACACAGAGTCACACAGTGTCACACAGCGTCACACAGAGTCACAGCGTCACACAGAGTCACAGCGTCACACAGCGTAACACAGAGTCACAGAGTCACACAGTGTCACACAGCGTCACACAGCGTAACACAGAGTCACACAGAGTCACACAGCGTCACACAGAGTCACTTAGTGTCACACAGCGTCACACAGCGTCACACAGAGCCACACAGCGTCACACAGAGTCACACAGCGTCACACAGCGTCACACAGCGTCACACAGAGTCACACAGAGTCACACAGCGTCACACAGCGTCACACAGAGTCACACAGCGTCACACAGAGTCACACAGCGTCACACAGAGTCACACAGAGTCACACAGCATCACACAGCGTAACACAGAGTCACAGCGTCACACAGCATCACACAGCGTCACACAGAGTCACACAGCGTCACACAGAGTCACACAGAGTCACACAGTGTCACACAGAGCCACACAGCGTCACACAGAGTCACACAGCGTCACACAGAGTCACACAGAGTCACACAGCGTCACACAGAGTCACACAGCGTCACACAGAGTCACACAGCGTCACACAGCGTCACACAGAGTCACACAGCGTCACACAGAGTCACACAGAGTCACACAGCGTCACACAGAGTCACACAGCGTCACACAGCGTCACACAGAGTCACACAGCGTCACACAGAGCCACACAGCGTCACACAGAGTCACACAGCGTCACACAGAGTCACACAGCGTCACACAGAGTCACACAGAGTCACACAGCGTCACACAGAGTCACACAGCGTCACACAGCGTCACACAGAGTCACACAGCGTCACACAGAGTCACACAGAGTCACACAGCGTCACACAGAGTCACACAGAGTCACACAGCATCACACAGAGTCACACAGAGTCACACAGCGTCACACAGAGTCACACAGCGTCACACAGAGTCACACAGAGTCACACAGCATCACACAGCGTAACAGAGTCACAGCGTCACACAGCATCACACAGCGTCACACAGCGTCACACAGAGTCACACAGCATCACACAGCGTCACACAGCGTCACACAGCGTCACACAGTGTCACACAGAGTCACACAGCATCACACAGCGTCACACAGCGTCACACAGCATCACACAGCGTCACACAGCGTCACACAGCGTCACACAGTGTCACACAGAGTCACACAGAGTCACACAGAATCACACAGCGTAACACAGAGTCACACAGCGTCACACAGCGTCACACAGAGTCACACAGCGTCACACAGAGTCACACAGCGTAACACAGCGTCACACAGCGTAACACAGAGTCACACAGCGTCACACAGCGTCACACAGAGTCACACAGAGTCACACAGAGTCACACAGTGTCACACAGAGTCACACAGAGTCACACAGAATCACACAGCGTAACACAGAGTCACACAGCGTCACACAGCGTCACACAGAGTCACACAGCGTCACACAGAGTCACACAGCGTAACACAGCGTCACACAGAGTCACACAGCGTAACAGAGTCACAGCGTTACACAGCGTCACACAGCGTCACACAGCGTCACACAGAGTCACACAGCGTAACACAGCGTCACACAGCGTAACACAGTCACAGCGTCACACAGCATCACACAGCGTCACACAGTGTCACAGCATTACACAGCGTCCCACAGCATCACACAGCGTTACACAGAGTCACACAGCTCTGTCTGCGGCTGTACACTCAGACACAGAGAAGATCACAGCTGAGGCGTGGTCGATGTCCTCACCGTCTCTCGGCGAGCTCTCTCCTCCTCAGAGCACTGTCCAGATTCTGCAGCTGCTCCTCCAATTTCTCACACAGCTGTTTCTGAGGGCCCACAACACGACACACCGCAGTACAAGTCAGAATGTTTAAATACCATCAGCCCCTTCTGAGTTATGCCCTATCTGTAATACTGTGCAGAAATATAGGAAAATGCAGGTAAAACAAAACATGTTATATAAACTTCAAAAAAGATCTATCTGAATAACAAAGCACAATACTGTCTGTGAAGACTCTCAGTCATCCAGGCTAAATAAATTTACAGCAAAGGGAAAAAAAATAAGTCATCGGGACTTGGCTTTTGAAGGAGAAGACGTTTCACTTTCATCCATCTCAATTCTAAAATTGAGCTGGTGAGAGAGCTGGGTTATATGATCCTAGGATGGAAGAGTTTTGACTTGAAACTAAATTCTATTGGTTAAGAAGACTTGAAAGGGACTAGGTGCATGCACAGAGGACAGCCTGCACTCAGAATGCTGATACCATGACCTGGCAAGCCCGGACAGGATATGCCCCGCTCAAACCCGGGAGACGTCCTGTAAATGTCATAACTGGCATGGGAGTTTACTCAACCTCTAAGCAACCTCTTCAAAGCTATAGCTCGAAAAACACACAAAACTCAACTGAAAGCTCGTGCCGTTTACATTTTACACAGTGCCTCAACTAGAAATTAGGTTTGTACTAGTAACTAGCGGAACAACTAAATGTTGAGGCTGAGGCAGACACTTTGCTGTGGGCACCTCGAAAGGGAGCAGCCAAAAGGAGAAGAAATTGACTGCACTTACACAGTGCATAAAGTTTTTGGGAGCTGATTGTCTGTAGGTAGAGCAGCAGGCACAAAATACATTAGCCTGTTCCATTTTGATTTTTTTTTTTTTGTACCGAGTTGTGATTTGTACCTGTACTGACTGCAGTGGTATGACATGAAATGTGGGCTGTCTTTGTCCACGGTAAACTCACGTGTTGACAGGGAGGACAGAACCACTCTCCATCTGGGATCAACATAAGCGGGGGCCGCAGGCAGGCCGTGTGGTAGCCACTGTCGCACCAATCACACAGCAGGATCTGTTGGCACAGCAGACAGTGAGAGAACACCTCTGCATGGCCCCTTTCGTACCACCCTCCAATCATTTGACTCTTTTTATGGCATTTACAGTTAGGTCCATAAATATGAAGTGTTATTATTTTAGCTATTTACTAGTTGTGGGACTCGATTAAAAACATTAATCTAATTAATTACAGGTTTTATAATTAATTCAATTCAATTCAATTCAGATTTATCTGTATAGCCCAGTATCACAACAAAAGTCACCTCAAAGGGCTTCACAACAGTCAGACAACACAAACAATAACTACACTAAACAGACCCAGGACACTCCTGTCCTTAGACCCTCTTTCTCGGTAAGGAAAAACTCCTAAAAAAAAAACAGCTGCAGGAAAAAAGAAGAAACCTTATGGAGCCCAACTGAAGGAGAGATCCTCTCCCAGGACGGACAGGCAATGTGTCTAGGACTGTTAGTTCATTAGCTCATCTATAGGATCATAGATCAGCTCTGTAAGGACTCATCCAGGGAGTGGGGTGAGGTAGGTTGAGGAAGTCCATAGGATGCAGCAGGTGGGCCTCATCCAGACAGGTGAGTGGGCGAGAGTGACTGTAGTGACTGTAACGCGAGTAACTAAATGGGTATTTTGTTAGTAATATTATAATATTATTATATTATTACTGGGGGTTCAAAAGTAACGCATTACCCGCTGCGTTACTGACAATTGTAATCTCGTTACTGCAACTCGTTACTTTGTAACGCGTTACTCTCAACACTGAAACTAGGTCACTGAGAAATGTACGACAAGTGCGATTAATTGCGTACATTTTTTAATGTGTTAATTTCTCTTTAATTAATCAATCGCGATTAACACGTTAAAGTCCCAGCCCTACTATTTACCAAAACATATTCACAATACAGTTATATAACTGTTATGTGCTTAAAATTCTGACTCTCAGCTGTAATCTAAAGTATTCACATCCAATTTAAAGGGAGTGTTTTTCTTCATTATTTTTCAGCCTAAGGATGGTCTGGATCACTTCCATTGAAAGACTGCATGTTCACAGAACATGAACAGAACAAGGTGGGTTCACAGAAACAGCTTTCAAATGCAAATGAAACACCTGGAATCAGTCCAGACCTTTTACCTGCTCAGTTTATGACGGATTAATGAGGGAAAAGCCCTTGCAGCCCATGAAGAAGCTGTTCAAGTAACTGTCTAATTACTTTTGAGAAACCGAAAAAGACGCTGCTACAGATTTAAGAGCTGTAATTCCTAAATCCTTCGTCCGATTTGGATGTGAATACCTCAGATTACAGCAACTGTCCTGGACACATCTCTGTCCCTCTGTCCATCCAGTTGGAGACTCTAAAGACAGAGGGCAGCCGTTTGAAGCAGCTGCTTTTGCAGAGCCGGCCCTAGCTCTGTTGGTGCTCTAGGCAAAATTTTAAATTGCGCTCCCTACTCCCACCACCACTAAAACAGAATATAGGATACATTTGATAAGACTCTAGGAAAATTTTTATTTTAATTTGAGCAGATGTAATTTCACTTATTGTGATTTCACTTCTCTTCCAGATTCATGACAAAACATTGTTTATTATAACGATTCTCACATTTTAAAATGAGCTGCTGCTCTACACAGTCCAGAGCATAGTTCAATTTTAGTTAGACTTTAGTTTTTACACATGATCCTTATCACTTGTGTTTAAATCCTTTGTTAGTGGTTCCCCACAGCCCCCAGCTCTGCTCCGCCTCTGCAGCACAGACTCACAGAGACTTCAGTCTCATCAGTGAGCTGCAGACAAAGGCTCCAGGGAACACTACAGGCTACAAAAGTTTTTGTCACCACGTCTGGACTAATGTTTTAAGTTACTTTTATAATACAGCAAAAATTTTGTGAGAAAGGCGTCACGCACGCCACAGTAATGTGCGTCTTTTCATTATTGCACATATTATTTCACAAGCTGTATATGAGCTTATTTCCACAAGTAAGAGGTCGTTTGTCATCGAACGAAAAGTGACTTAAAACTTGTGTAGAACATATTTATTGACTCAAAACTCTTCCCAGTGTCCATAATTTCTAGGTATTTACTGTTGTTGATCAGGCTCATTAGCCTTATTGTGCACAGCGCAGTGGCAGGTGACCCCTAGTCACTCTGCCCCCTTAGCATTTGCATATATCGCCTATTCTACAGGCCGGCTCTGTACTTTTGTGATATTGCGCATATGCCCACATGCACAATTACAGCAGCCTGAGGGTGACTCCCTGTGTGACCCCTCCACCCACATGAACCACTACAGCAGCCTGAGTGCAGTGCTACCAGCTCGGGGTGGTTGGGCAGCCCACACTGGGTGCAGGCATCTCCCGTGCTCCCCTCACAGTAACTCTCTGATTCCTTCTCTTCGTGTGGCTGTGACTGGTCCTCCACGTGGGCCTCCTGCTCCACTTTGTGTCTCTTTGAGCGTGGTGTGGTCCACCTTGGGCGTCCCTGAACACACAACCTTCATTAAGACCAGACTAGCCCAGTTTAAGACCAACAGCATGGATCCTTACCCGCAGTTTCCTGCTTTGGCCCACAGCTCGTCCTCTCTTGGGTTCCTCCTGTGCTGCTCTGTCTGGGAGGTGGAAAGGCTGATTTCTCTGTCCCACTTTCTTCTTTTGGCTCTCAGCTGCCTTTGAGCTGGGCCTGCAGTTAGAATGTGTTTCAAACACACTCTGTAGATTATATTTCACCTTTTTATGTGCACACATTATCTCCAGTTTTAACTGTCTCAAGTATCAAATGGAATTGTGTTAGCTGTATTTGTCTGTACTCAGAAACACCCACCTGCAGATCCGCGCAGACCTCCTCAGGGGCGGCCCATCCTCTGCCACTCCTCTGTCGCTCTGCTGTTGTTTTGCACTTGCTCTTAACTTGGTCCTGCGGTGAGGTGGAATCTTGATTTTTAGCCTGATGCCTTCTTTCTGGAGCTCAGACGAGGCCTCTTCCATAAGTGTCTCCTTTATATTAGCAGAGGCCAGTCTGCCATTGACTGCTGCTTTGTCAGCCTCTTGTTCATGAGTGCTTGTTGTTACCTCACCAACCTTCCCAAAAGTACTTGTAGATTCATTCTTATCATCTTTTAGGTAACCAGTAGCACAACTGTTCTCCACAGTGTCCTCTTCCACAGTCTCTTTGCCCTGGACCTTACCTGCTCCATTCGATAAGTCCACCTCTACAGCCTTACCAACCTCATTAGGTTTTGAGGACAGCGTTGGGGATTGGATGTTGATTTTGGCAGCTTGGGCCCCTGCCTTCTGAACCAGCACTGACTGCCTCCTCACCTCCTTTTGGTCATGAGAATATAATACAGGATCATTTGGTTGCTCTTGCCCAGTACTCTGTGGTTTGCTGCAATGCTGGGGGTTGCAAATGACCCCTGCATGACTTACCCCAGTCATTCCATTCTGCCCGATTTTGTGAGGCAGTAGAAGTGAAGCTCTCCCATTGGTCAGCTCTGGTCCTGAGGAGCTTTGAGTTTCTGTAGTTTGGATGACGGAGGGGTTAAAGACAATGATACTACAGCTGGAGCTGTTGCTGAGATGGTTGCTCTGATAACTGTGTGATAGTTTGAGTTCCCTCTTCTTCAGTGGGATTGTGGCCTGCTGGCTGCTCCTCATGGTGGCTTGTTGTGCTTCCTGTTTGGCGTTTCCTGGTGCTATGAGGACGGACACAGTGTTTCTGAGGGGTTCCTTGCTTTCAGCTTTGACTGTGGTGATGGTGCTTACATGATTATCAAAGAGAGGCACACACCCTTCGGCCGCTCCTGGTCGCTCGCACTTGCACTTCTCTGCCTCTTTCACTTGACAGCACTCCTGCTGGGCTTCTGCAACAAACCACACAAACCACACCACTGGATATGTCACACACTACATTTACTCTGCATACATTATATACTGTACATGCACTTCATAAAATTATCACATTTTTAAAAGCAGTTACTGATCAATTTTATTATAAGCAACCCTTGCTGTTCTTTTTAACATTTTTCCATCACTCTTCAGGAAATTGTCCCGTCTATGTGATTGTCTTCCTGCCTTTGAGCCATCCTGTCAGGACCTCGCCGACCCCAGCACCGACTCTCCAAAACTACAACTACTACTGTGACTAATACCTAGCACAAGCGTGGCACAGACGCAGAAGCAGGTATAACTGCTCTTGTACACTGCGCCTGTGTCTATGCAGCGCAGGAGTGGGTGGGCAATGGGCTAAACATGGGGTGTGTCAGTCAAAAAAGTCAGGTTGATCTGGCTTAAAACTAGGTTGTGGTGTGGCACAGGCTAAATGCTGGTCAACCTCCAATATTTGTTGGGTGTATCTCTACGTTGTGTAGCCCCTGTGGCCAACAGAGCAGGCCCTCGCCCACTGGATGCATTTCGGGAGAACACGCACAGGAACTGCAAGCTCATTTGATAAAAGCCATTGATAGGCTGAGCCAGACCAAACCAACTGGCATATCTGTTTGTAGCAACAGAGAGCAGTCTATCAGACATAATCTGGATCTGGCCAAGTTCTTGAATGTGGCCCTCATATTTGTGCATAAATCTGTTTAACAAAGAATTTCTCAGAAAAAGCAGTGTGCAGTTCTGTTTCCTTGTGTAAAGAAATTAACAAAAAGACGCATGCTCACAGGCTACAGGGTGACACTGACCCTGCCCTGATCGCGTGTGTGTGCATTCATAAAGACATTTTAATGATTAATTTGGGCCAAAAGGTTTATCTTACTTGTATTTTCACCATTTCATCCAATCTTATTGTAATTATGGGCTTCAAATAAGCTAAACGCACAACAAGGTATTTAAAATATCATTTGAGAAACACTGCGCTAAACCAACTTGTATGTAACAGAGAACAGCTACAAACAGCATGTTTGTGTATGTTATCAAATAATATTACACTCGCGGAACATGAGTTACACTGGGGTTACTACATATCCCGTAACCTATAGGTCAAACACATCTCAAGCAGCCTTCAGAATCAACTGCACAGGTGCTTCACACACTGTTATTGAGCACACATCTCTCTGTCCTCTGCTGGGACACAGTGTGGAATTAATTTAGATCAGTTTCTGTTGAGTTTAGTCCTGAGTTTGCTCTACTATTTCGCATGTACAGTTAAGTCCATAAGTATTTGGACAATGACACAAGTGTTGTTATTTTAGCTTTTTTACCAAAAGTAAAATACAGTTATATATTACACTCTATAGACTCTCAGCTGTAAATTGAGAGTATTCACTTCTAAATCAGATGAAGGGTTTAGGAATTACAGCTCTTTAATGTGTAGCTGACTCTGCTGACAGTTGCTTCAAAAGCTATTTCTTGAGCTGCATGAGCTATTTCCCTCATTAATCATTCATAAACTGAGCAGGTAAAAAGTCTGGACTTGATTCCAGGTGTTACATTTGCTTTCGAAAGCTGTTGCTGTGAAATTACAACATAAAGTATCTCAACAGAAGTGAAACAGACCATCCTTAGGCTGGATCAAAAAATTGTGAAATACCCCTTCATACAGCACAGCACACCTCATCTTCTGTAAAACATGGTGGAGCAGTGTGATGCACAAGCTGCAGAACTTCCAATGGCACTGGGTCACTGGTGTTTACTGATGATGTGACAGAAGACAGAAGCAGCCAGATGATTTCTGAAGTGTATAGGGATATAATTTCTGCTCAGATTCAGACAAAAGCCACGAAGTTGATGGGCAGTGCTTCACAGCACAGATAGACAGTGACCCAAAACATACTGCAAAAGCAACCCAGGAGATTTTTTGTCAAATATGTGAATTATTCAGCAATGGCCAGATCAGTCACCAGATCTCAGCCTGATCAAGCATTCATTTTACATGTTTAAGACTAATCATAAGGCAGAAAGGCCCACAAGCAAGCAACAACTGAAGACAGCTGTAGTAAAGGCCTGGCAAAGCATCATAAATTTGAAAACTCAGTGTTTGGTGATGTCCATGGGTTCGAGACATCAGGCAGTCTTCGCCTGTAAAGGATTTCCCCCAAATTATTAAAAATAAATATTTTATTTATGGTAATGTTCATCTGTCCAATTACTTTTGAGCCCCTGAAAAAGAGGCTGCTACACTTTTAAGAGCTGTAATTCCTAAACCCTTTCTCCGATTTGGATATGAATACTCTCAAATTACAGCTGAGAGTCTGCACTTTAAGGACATATTAATTATATAACTGTAGTTTGAATACCTTTTGGTTAACAGCTAAAATAACAAAACTTGTGTCTGAGTCCAAATACTTATGGACCTTGAAGAGGTTAATGAGTTACAAAAGCTATAAATGTTGTTACTTTAGGTCATTGTAAGACTGGTAACACCAGGGTTGGTTTTCTAATGGTTTTATGCTAAGTATTAAAGGTACATTCAAGCTTTGAGTAATGTGTTCATCTTCATGTGTTCATCTTCATGCATTCTTTGAGAAATGCGTAACTGTGTAACTGTAAGGGAAACACACTGGGCCTCACTGTAAATAAGATAAAACACACAGAGTTTAATTTGGTTTGGTTTGGTTGTAGTTTAGTGTAACTGCCACTAGGAGATGCAATTTAGTGGGTGTGGTTAAATGTTGATGACATCAGAATAAAGGGACACTTAACATGATGGGCGTGTCACAGGCTACCTACATTACATCATGGGTTGTAAATTTCCACTACTTAATGATTTTTTATAACTCCATAATAATGACCTGGATGAACTTTGGTGGACGTGACAAACTGAGCGTCTGCAGCAGGTGCAGGGGTTAGCACCAGTTCAATTGGGATGGTCCAATTCAATTCACACAACACCCTTGTGTGATTCCTACAGACAGATTTGCGTAAGTAAACCAGGAAGAAAAAAAAAACCAGACAGGAAAACATGTTTAGGTAAGATTGCTCTTAACCATTAGAAATACTGAACACATTGTTATTTAAAAATATCAGCAGACACTTTTATATTATACACTTTGTGTATTTACTTGTTATTAAACTGATATTGAAGCATTCAAATCAATACTGAATCAAACTGAAATTGAATCAAACTGCAACCTACAGACTCGAAATGGAATTGTGAGGTTCTTAACGATACCCAGCTCTAATTACAAGACCATTTTTCAATAAGTTTGATTGACCGAGCAATGAAGTGGGGACAGGGTACAGAGCATGCAGGGCGCTTTGAGGAGTGGAGGAGCTGAATAAAGCCCCTTATTAACAATAAAACAAAAAACTGACTTGGTCTCATTAATGCCTCAATCAGGCCCTATTACCAAGCTCATAGACCAGATCAGGACATCCCTCATGCCCACTCCACTCAGTGATCACAATCAACCGGCCAAAGGATTGAACCATGACCTCTTTGCTGATCAATGTCGGATATACTGCCCAGCCCTAAGGAATGTGACAATGTGCCAAATCCTAACGGTTGTGTATTTTCTGTACAGTCGTACCCTGTTTTATTGCTTCTTCTTTTAAAGTGACTGTCCTCCCACCGTCACTTAGTTTCTCTTTGCTGCCATCATCCTCATCTATCAAGACAAAAGCAGACATTCAAAACCAAAAACAAACAAACAAAAATAAATCATATCAGTGGGTATACCTAAAGTGGGGCTGGCGCCTCGGGATGCTGCTTGGTCCGAGTTTGGGTCACCCTGGGCCTTAAGAAGCTCCAGAGCACCAGCCAGATCGCTCCGAGACCTAAGAGAGCAGTCAAACAGGTATCACAGCTGTTCCCATGTATTTTGGTCAATAAATCCTATCCTACATGTCTATATACCATTATCTGATGTAATTCAAAGAGTATGCAGAGGTTTGCAAATCCAATATCCGAATCTGACAGTAAACATTTCAACATAAACAATCATCGCTTGTTTTAATTCGATGGCAGCTACACATCTTCATAAAGAAACATTTTAAACAAGCCATTATTATGACTCGTATTAGTATTGGATGTATTGATGCCCATGATCTTCAGGTCTTCAAGCTTAACTGCATTAAAAACATGATTCTGTGTGGATCAGAAACACATCCAGATGTCACTGTCTCTGCACACAGTTTCTTATTGCCATCACTAATGAATTCATCTATTCTATTCTTCTTCCTATTATTAATATTATATTAAAGTTTTGCTTAATTAATATTAATACACATGGCTCAGGAGTAGAGCTGTGGTGCATATACAGTGGGGCAAAAAAGTATTTAGTCAGCCACCAATTGTGCAAGTTCTCCCACTTAAAAAGATGAGAGAGGCCTGTAATTTTCATCATAGGTATACCTCAACTATGAGAGACAAAATGAGAAAAAAAAATCCAGAAAATCACATTTGAATTTATTTGCAAATTATGGTGGAAAATAAGTATTTGGTCAATAACAAAAGTTCATCTCAATACTTTGTTATATACCCTTTGTTGGCAATGACAGAGGTCAAACGTTTTCTGTAAGTCTTCACAAGGTTTTCACAAACTGTTGCTGGTATTTTGGCCCATTCCTCCATGCAGATCTCCTCTAGAGCAGTGATGTTTTGGGGCTGTCGCTGGGCAACACGGACTTTCAACTCCCCCCAAAGATTTTCTATGGGGTTGAGATCTGGAGACTGGCTAGGCCACTCCAGGACCTTGAAATGCTTCTTACGAAGCCACTCCTTCGTTACCCGGGCAGTGTGTTTGGGATCATTGTCATGCTGAAAGACTCAGCCATGTTTCATCTTCAATGCCCTTGCTGATGGAAGGAGGTTTTCACTCAAAATCTGACGATACATGGCCCCATTCATTCTTTCCTTTACACGGATCAGTCGTCCTGTTAGTCGTCCTAATAATTGCTCCCACAGTTGATTTCTTCACACCAAGCTGCTTACCTATTGCAGATTGAGTCTTCCCAGCCTGGTGCAGGTCTACAATTTTGTTTCTGGTGTCCTTTGACAGCTCTTTGGTCTTGGCCATAGTGGAGTTTGGAGTGTGACTGTTTGAGGTTGTGGACAGGTGTCTTTTATATAGATAACCAGTTCAAACAGGTGCCATTAATACAGGTAAGGAGTGGAGGACAGAGGAGCCTCTTACAGAAGAAGTTACAGCTCTGTGAGAGACACAAATCTTGCTTGTTTGTAGGTGACCATATACTTATTTTCCACCATAATTTGCAAATAAATTCTTTAAAAATCAGATAATGTGATTTTCGGGATTTTTTTTTTCTCATTTTGTCTCTCATAGTTGAGGTATACCTATGATGAAAATTACAGGTCTCTCTCATCTTTTTAAGTGGGAGAACTTGCACAATTGGTGGCTGACTAAATACTTTTTTGCCCCACTGTACACAGCAACTACACATTGTCCTCTAACCAAAGGGTTGGCAGTTTGATTCCCACTCTGACCCAGGTAATAACACATTGTGTTATTACTGTTTAACAGTTATTTTGATTGTGCTGTATTGTGAAAAATTTGAAAAGATTTGAAGATCATTCTGTTTTTTATTTACATTTGCCAACTTTTTGGAATTGGGACATGTTAACTGACCTTTGCCCCAAGTTTTTCTTTTTTTCCAACTGCTCTCTTGTGTGACACTACACTACAGTTCCACAAGTTTCCGTTCCTGTCCCAACCAGCCACATGATGTGACTGGAGCAGGAAATGTGGGTGAGGTGTCTTGCCCAAGGACATGATGATAGTATGCACTGGGTCAGAGTGGGAATCAAACTGCCAACCCTTTGGTTAGAGGGCGACTCATTAACTGTCTGCGCCACTGTCACCCCAAAGACAGGACAAAGATAATGTTGAGTTTCTCCTGACAAGCCTGACATGAATAATGGCATGAACATCTGGTATATTTTGAGGCAACAGTAGCTCAGTTGGTAGAACTGTTCATCCACTAACTAGAAGGTTGGTGGTTCAGACCCTGCTCCCACTGTTGCATGCTGTCATTGTGTCCTTGGGCACGACACTTAACCCTCCTTGCCCCTGGGGTAAATGAGTGAAAAGCTCCTGGATGTAACACGCTCTGAGTGCCCATGGAGGTAGAAAAGTGCTGTATAAATGTGACTATTTATATTGCATTAATACAGTATGCTGCGCTTGACATAAAGTTTAGTAAGAGGACTTTTGGGTGGCTAGGATACAGGACACAGAATTCTTGGTTACCTGACAATGCATCTCCAGGTAGATCCGTCCAGGTCGTCCTGCTCCTCAGTGTACAGTCGAATGTTCTGCTCCTGATCCAGCTGAAGCCAGTACATTAGGCCTTGTCGGTCTCGACCAATTGGCTGCAACCTCATTGTCTCTGGCTGCTCTTCATTGATTGCCATCTTGAACTTCAAATTGTCATCAAACTGACACTCACAGAGATACTGGGAGAGGGAAGCAGAGGAGTGAGGGACAGGACAAAAGTTGTGGCGGTGACGCTTTGGGGTGACATACTTTCAGAATGCTGGACTTGCACTCCATAGTCATTTCTTGGTAGCCCCTCTGCTCCAGTTCCCATGCCCAAGTGCTGTTCAGCTCCTGGCAAACCTGCAAAAGGCAAAATAGATGTGTTGTGCCCTTATTAATAAGATATAAGATATAATAATAAGAAGTTTATTGTCACATGCACAGAAAAGTACAGCGAAATTATGTTGGAGCAAGCCTCCGGGCCACAGCTATTATCAGCGCATCCCCCACTGTGAGATCTCAGCTCATCTCATATAATGTTTATGTGTTATGTTTTTACAACTGCCAAGAATATGAGCACTGCTAATGAAAAAGAGCAAAGACCAGGGCTTAATTTGTAAATCAAACGATGCCGGAACAAAAATTGTGCTTTGACACCAAAGTCCACAAGGCCAACACTGATACCGGAACGTAGACACAACACAATGCTTAGGCGACACACATCCCAAAATACCAAGCAACTGCTCATTTATACTAATTTTTAAATTATATTTTAACATATTTGTTAACATTATAACATTATTATTATACATATTATTATACATTATAGCGTTTCACTTCAGTGTAATGTGTCAGTGTATGTTTGTTTGATTGCTCAGCTGATCGAGAAATCAGCTGCTACGCATAATTACTGCGCTTTTGTAGACTCGCTCTGTCATAGATCTACTGTGTGCAGCCACCAGTCTGAAGCAAGAACACAGACTCATGCAGTAGTGATCTGTATAAACAAAGTCTAGACTAGGAAAGGGAGCACACGGCAGCAGTAAGCTTTCTGACTTACGTCTCTCCTTTTGATTTGACTTCTTTTAAGTGACTGCTGTGGAGCGCGCAGTCTTCTCTGTATAATGGCGTTTCACGGCTCCAGGCTCTGGGACCCTCAGTGCATTAGCTCGAACTTAAAGATGCATTTGAGCAAACAAAAAAGAACAAACTGCTGTGGATCTATGTCCCGTGTGCACAGGGGATATAATGGAGGAATAATAAGCGCACATCGAGGGCGCGTGGCGTAAGGTTTCTCTGCGTAACTATGGCTCTGTAACAGTGACACTGGTGTTGGCTCCGGGTCTCATCCTGTGACCCACGATCAGCGCGTTAGCTCTAGCTTCCATATGCATTTGAGTAAAAGAACAAATTGACGTGGCACTGCCAGGTCCCGTGTGCTCTCGGGCTCAGTGGGGAAATAACGCAGCACATCCAAAGCGCATCATATAGGTCCCCTCCGCATAACCAAAGTCAGGACAAACCTCAACAGATTTAAGCAAACACATCACTTTTGACTTAAAGAGCAGCAGTCAGCTGTAGCTCCACTCGCGTTTGTAAAACACACAGCCTACTATGGCTCTATGCAGCTCTGTGGATGCAGCAGGGATTGGGCGGGGTCGGGGGACATCTCAAGGTACGCACAGTGCGTACTGCTGTACACCTGCAGGCACCACTGATGTTAACAGTGGTGAACAGATCTTTCAGTTTGATGTGAAGGTCTTTTCCACCAGATTCCCTGTACACTCTATAGACACCAATTACAGTGCGGGGACAGTCTGTGTTGAAGCAATCATGTGGAAATGAAGCGTGGCTTTTATGTTTAAAACACTGCATTTCTGTGTAATTACACCTCCAACCTTCAACACAGGGTTAGGAGGTCAAAAGAGACAAATGTAGTCAACACTTTGTTCTGAGTTGTGTCTGAGTTACCAGATCCAAGCAAACAGTTGTCGGATCCAACTGCGTCAAAATAAGGGAGTTTCCGGATCCTGTTCCAGCAAGATCTGGCTCAAATTAAGCCCTGGCAAAGACTATAATATCCATACAGGGCCAGCACACACACTCCACACACTTTTAAGCACAACAGCAGCAGAGAACAGTTCTGAACAGAGCCACTCTCACCTTGGCCAAATATTTTTCCCAGCGGTCTGTCGTCACACTCTTTCCCAGCTTTCTGAGCAGCTTCACATGAAGTTCCACAAGGGGCTTAGGAACTGGAAGAAACATAACATAAGCTATAAATATAGGCCTTAAAATAGCATAGCATGGGCACGCCCCTAATTAAAGTGCACATGCTGTTTTGTTGCATAAAACCAAATCCATTTTTAAAGTCACATTTAGGAGCCAAAGAATGTCTGTTAGGTCATCATGATGTTACCTTTTACATCCAGGTCCATGGACAACATATGAATCTGTACTTCACACTTAACAGTGACAGTTCTGCTGTAAAACTGTCAAAGCCTTCAGCAGCAGGGAAGCTGTGGCAGAATGCACCCTAAACAGCAAGCTACTCGTCAGGGCCAGCCTAAAGGTAAACTAAGTGGCTGCTTAGGGCCCCAGAGCTGCCAGGGGGCAGGAATTGTCAATACACATGTTAAAAAAAAAAAAAAAAGTAATATAATAAGGAAACTAGTTCAAATGTATATTGTGTATATGAAGAAAACAAAGATATTACCATTTATTATTATGTTTCAAAATTTAATATATTACAAATATAATCCATTATTTTACACATAGTCTACCCAGCTAGAATACCTATTAAAATGCACCAGAATACAGAAAATATTGTCTGTTCTACTAAAATTTTCTTGGGGGAGGACCCCGAGACCTCCGGCTCTATACTGACCAACAGTGAGTGAATGAAGCCAATGACATTCTCAGCTCCTTGAATTGCCCGTTTGCCAGAAACATACATCTGGGCTAAAGCCCCCAGCCTCCTCAGTGACACCAGTCTGATGTTGGCAGTGCATGCAGCTAATAACAGCTGTGTCACATTTACGGAATGAGTAATAGTCTGCACTGGTGGCACTAATGTGGTGAGGGCCCCAAGTCAGATTCTGCTTAGGGCCCCATGAAGACTTGGGCCGGCCCTGCTACTCGTCCTACACCCTTACTAATGTATTTTAAGGAATAAACTGAAGGCTAGAATGGAAAAGTTGTACAACTCCAATGCTAGTTAGGCTAGCCACTAGTGGCCAGTACGCATGTGCAGATGTGTAAACCTCTGAGCCAAGGAGCGAGAAGACGACATCAGAGTGTTGGTTCACATCAGTATGAGACAGAAGAAAGAAAAACCTACTCGTATGTCTCAGTATCACGCAGTTCCGCTCCTGGCTCCGGGTGGCTGTAGCGTTAAGCCGGGGAAGCTACACCTGATTCCGAGCTAACTGCGCTCATTGCTGCATCATGGCCCCCAAAACAAGTTATAACCAGTTGTAACGACTTCTCACTGTACTAAAGCCTCAGAGGGTGCAGCACAGACTTGTGTGCATGGTCCACACTGACACATTTCAAGAGGGGACTAGTTTGTGTTAGCTGGCCGTTGTGTTAAATAATAATAACAGTTTTGCGCACTGTGTTGTCTGCGTGTTTACAGTAAATCTCCGAAAAGCGCACACGCAGCCCCCCTCGTCACCCTCACATCCCGGTGAGGATGAGGATGGTGCTGATGATGGGAGCGGTGGCGTGGCCCCCTCTTTGGATTTCGAGTGTCGCAGCTTTCCCACCGCTCCTACTCGGCTCCAGCAGCACTCGCGCGGCGCTCTAACCTGTCGACGTGTCCCGCAAATACGTCTCCATTTGCGGGAAAGACATCTCGGGGAGGTCCAGGGCCGCTCCGTACCGCTCGAGGAAGGAGCAAACCACTGCGAAGCTCGGGCACAGCGCGAGACCGGAGCTGCTCAGCGCCGCCGCAGCAGCCATGTTTCCAGGCGGAGAGGACCAGGAGGAGGGCCCGCTGCTGGATGCGACGGCGTCCACCAATCAGATGAATGGAGTCAGGATTTACCGGCGTCAAGTCAGTGGCATCCACGTGGCAACAGCTACTTCCGGTTGGATGTAAATAAATCTAAAGAGAATAAATTGAATACTTTTTTTTAGAATAAATCATAACAATGACCCATATAGCCTACTGTGTCCTCACGTAATTAACCTGGTGGACTGTTATCAACGGTGGCCCAGAAGGGCAAGTCACACCAAAAAAATCAAAAACAGGCAAACAAGAACAGAAACACACACAAATTCGGAAACATGCACACAAATTTAAAAAAGAAATTTGGAGAGACACACACATTCAGAAATGTGCACAAATTTAAAAACATGCACACAAATTCAGAAACATGCACACACATTCAGAAACACGCAAAATTTGAAAACACACACAAATACAAAAACATGCACACAAATTCGGAAACATGTTCACAAATTTAAAAACACAAACACACATTTGAAAATACACACACAAATTAGAAAAATCACACATATTTGAAAACACGCACACAAATCTGGAAACACTACAAGCAAAAACTAAAACACTACAGCAAATCAGATTATGGAAAGGATAGGATCTTCTTCCAAATTTGTCTGCGTATTTCTGAATTTGTGTGCATGTTTTTGTATTTGTGTGCATGTTTTCATATTTGTGTGCATGTTTTTATATTTGTGTGTGTGTGTTTCCAAATTTGTCTGCATGTTTTCATTAGTGGTGGGACTCGATTAAAAAAATTAATCTAATTAATTACAGGTTTTGTAATCGCGATTAATCGCATTTTTATCAAATAGCAATATTTATATGTCAGAGAAACAATATAGGAGCTTATTTTTATGTTCTGCCATATTTTAACTTTATTTCAAACTAACACCAAACAGGTCAGTATTTAGAGTTTGTGCATCCACCTCTGCCTCTGAGCACGTCCTCCTCTGTGCTCCGCATGTGACCTCCTCGTGGACCTGTCCTCTCTCCTTCGCATCTGAACCAAACAGACTGCTGTCTCCTGTGTGCGTCAGTCAGCTGTGAGGACGATCAGAGAGACGATGAGCGGCGCCTTGAAGCAGCGAGTTTGAAAGTGAAAGAAAAGTGGCACTGGTTGCACAGAAGAGGCCGACCTCGACCCCGCAGTTACCTGTCGTGCACTCATATAGGCACATTATAAAAACTGTTCACAGCTGAAATCCACTCACATTTGGTGTTTTGGCCAGCGTGGATGTCCATCCCTGGTTGCTGTGTGCCAGAAACTGGTCACTGAGAAATGTGCCACAAGTTTTAACGCGATAATTTCTAGTTTTTAGTCCCAAGTGAGTGTGTTTCCAAACGTATGTGCCTGTTTTTCTATTTTTGTGTGTGTTATTAATTGTGTTGGTGTGACTTGTCCTTCAGAACCACTGTAGTTCTCCCTCTTCGGTGAGGAGAGGTGTGATCAGAGAGGAGACACACAGGGGACATGAACGCGAGTGGAGAGGTGTGATCAGAGAGAGATTTCTCAAAATCCCACACGGAACCCCAACAACACAACTTTCCTCTATTCAAAAGACTGTGTTATATTTTTCTCTATATATTTCTATAATCCTTACAGAAAACACTGACTGTTTGCTAAAAATAGTTTTAAAGTAATATTTTTGACAAATATATACAGTAACTGTACTTCATTTCCCTGAATCCTTACAGACCTATGATCCTATAGATGAGCTAATGGACTAACAGTTCTAGACATGTGTTGCCTATGCCTATGTCTAAGGACAGGAATGTCCTGGGTCTGTTTAGTTTTTTAGTTTTAGTAATCAATACAAAACAATAACTACATTGTTATTGTTTTGTATTGATTGTGTGTTATGTCTGATTGTTCATGTTTAATTAATTGTGTGTGAAGCCCTTTGAGGCGACTGTAAAACTGAATTAAATTGAATATTTTTATGTTTAGATTTAGTTAAACCCCCAGGAGGCAGGTTCTCCTTCACTTACAGTAGGCTACACGTGCAACTAAAAAGTCCAACTCATTTAGTTGCAGTAGCCTGAAACAGGTATATAGAGTGAAATATTTCACTTCTTTTAAAGAAGAAAGATGGCCTTCATGTGTGTTATTTAGACAGAAGCTCTGTGCACAGCCTTCAAATCATAACAATGATGTGTTTTGTGTGCATGTGCCGGAGAGCACATGGTTGTGCCGCAAAAAGGATCAGGACAAAAGCTTTGTACTGACACAGCAGAAGAGAGGTGCATCTTAGGCTACATTTAACATTAGAATATTGAATAGAAGTAATTATTTTTGTATTCAGTAGTTCAATTCAAAAAGTGACCCTCATATATAAGTCTGTAATTTCAGTCTATGCAGAGTAAACTATTTCAAGTTTTATTATTTAAATTTTTTATGTATCTTGCTTACAGGTAATAAAAAACTAAATTATGTGAGGTTCTGAAAAGTAAATTCTGAGAAGGTTTGATATGAAGGATGAATCTCTTCCATGAGATGAAAGACGGTGACAGTTTCTCTGGTGATTTTTTGGACAAGCAGCTTATATTTTGCTAGGCCTTTACACCCATAGACTGAGGCGGTGAGGTGTTGTTTTTTCGTTGTTTTGTTTTGTTTGTTTGTTTGTTCTGTCATAACTTCCACAACGCGTGACATTAATGAATGCTGCTGAACCATTATAGAACTAGCCGAGGTGTATGTACATCCATGTGGAACTTTCACTGCTACCAAACCAACTGCACAACTTGCACGCCCTCTACTGGAACAGCGGTGTAATGGTGACACACAGAGCAGACGTCCTCTGTTGTTAGCAGCACGGTGGCACAGTGGCTAGCGCTCCTACCTCACAGCACGAAGGGCCCGGGTACGATTTCCGGGTGGGGGCCTTTCTGTGTGCAGTTTGTAGGTTTCCCCTACCACTAAAAACATGTACAACGGGGTCCTCCATGGGGCCAGGACTCCCCTGCAGGAGGTTCTGAGTCTCAGTGGGTCTTAAATAAAAATTACCTTATGGATTTTCTGGAACAAATAAAGAGTTGTGTTTCATGAGCTTTTTCAATTTGACAATTAGAGGCTATGTGATGTGTTATTGTTAGCATTTGACATTGCTATGACTGAAAACAACTTAAGTTCACCCACCACTGCAAATGAAGCCATAGAGTTGTATTTATTTCTGAGCACATGCTGTACATACATAATCTATAAAACATTATCACATTTGGATTTCACAAGTGATTGTTTGGATTATTTAACAATACATATTTTCTTGCTTTGATGGACATGATAACTGCATCTGTCTAAAACAAACAGTGATGGAGCAAAGCTTGTGGTTTTTAGGCCAAACTATGGACATAATGCAGTACTTGTTGCGTTAGTGTAGGTATGTCTTTTATTGTACCTTAAGAAGGGCATTTTGTACTCGCTTTTTTATTCCTAATACATTATCAAAAAAAGATAACTTGTCTGTCTTGTGTTTTTTGTATTTGTTTATGAGTTAATTAATGTTACATAGATTTTTAGACACCAAAGAAATGAGCTTGCAATAAAAAAGAATGATAGAAATGATTTTGAAAAAAATCTGGTACTTGTACACAACTACATCAATATTTTAAGAAACACTTTTTATTTCATAATATAACAGAATTTATTTTGAATAAAACACCAAAATGTGGTTACACCCCTGGGCTGGTGCTAAAGGAAAAGGGTCTTCATCTCTTGGTGGCCTGGTGACCTCACCTCTGTTCTCTTCTGCTCTGGTTCTCTGGAGACAGGGTTTGTCACAGAACAAAGCCTTTTAAACAATCTAGATCAGTGATTCTCAAACTTTTTACTCCAAGTACTACCTCAGAACATTTGGCCATGTTATTGGGACAAAATAAGCCTAAATCTTGCCTAAACTGGGACGAACCCAGGTCTAAACCAGTACAATCCCCATCACTAAACCAAGTCTAAACCAGGACAAAACTGGGACCAAACCAGGACCCCCAACTTAAGCAGGACTAAAACAGGAACCACTGGCTTTAAATAAATACTAAATCAAGGCTTCAATTGCAAACAACTTCCCCGTGCCACTAGAAGCAGCCTGCATACCACAGCTTGAGAACCACTGCTCTATAGCAAATAAAACAGTAAAAAGTCTACTGTTAGCTCAAAACACATTTACCTGTGAGCTAGCAGGTACATGAAGGAACAGAAGGTACAGGCCAAACCTGCAGCCGAACCCAGACACAAGGACTGAGAGGACGCAACCACAGGCAGCAACTGGGTCTACATGAGACAAAAGCATACACACAAGTGTACACAAACAAAATGATGTATGATATATGAGAGGAATATTAAGTGTGACAGTAATGAGGCTTTGGTTTTACACTTGCGCAACCCTCTCCATTTATCCAGACTGGGGACTGGCACAAAGGGGACACACTTGTGACTCTTTGTGGCTGGACTAAACCCACCTATAGTGAAAAGCAGTTTGAGAGTTAGTAGTTAGTAAGAGAGCATGCACAAAGAGCATTACATTTACAACACACAGCAATGCAATAACTTTTGTCATCTCATGTTCATTTTATAGTTAGCAAAATTAGTAAAAATTGGCAGCAGTTGCTGCAGATTAGCTGTTTAGCATTAGCTCAAACATGTTCTGGAGATTTTTAGCAAGATGTTTCTATTCAACCAGTTTAAAGACTACAGCAAAAAATACTAAGTGTTTGGTGTGTGCAAGGATGCTCCAGGTTCTTCTGACGTTGGTGCACACTGGAGCCATCTGGGACCTGTGACCTGAAACCCTAACATTAGTGGAGCTGAAAGAAAAAGGGTTACGCATTTACCATTACACCAATAACAAGACCCAGTTTCCAAGTTTACCGTTGTTAAGATGACACAATGAGCACAATGTTAAAACAATAAGTCAAACCAGTTTTGAATATTTTAAGTTTTAACTCCTCATTGTTTTAAAGCCCTTTGAAAGGACCAATGGAACCAGTTCAACCTGTGAAAAGGGATGGATTTGACACAATATTTCACACATGACCTGGAGATTCAAAGGGGTTAGTGTTAGAAAAATCAGGTTTCCACAAGAACAGAATCTGTCCCACAGTTTGACCAGTGAAGGCACAAATCATGTACAAAACCATACAGGCAACCTCAAAACCTGTAGGAGTTTAACCCAAAAACACATTAAAACACACTCTGTAATCCCTGTTACATTTTAGGTTAAGGTTAAACCTGCAACATTTCTTAAAAAAGGTTAAATATGACCCTTTCATAAAAGAGACAAAAATCCTTAACCAGACCTTAGATTTGGCCTGGCGTGGTCAAAAAAACAGTTAATACAACAGTTAAACAGAGACCGAAGGTGCACCCCCAGTAAACAATACACACACATAAACAAAAAAGTACAATTAAACGTAAGCTTCATTTGTGTAAATTGGTGCTTGTGGAACTGTTTGGGGCTAAAACAGGAGTGGGACAGGGGGACATGTGCCTGTGCTAGGCTAACCACCAACAAACACATTAAAAACATGGCATGCAGTCACAAAACCAGTACAACCTCCTAAAACCAAAATACCATCTCCTACCAAGTTCTTTGGATCCAACGCCGTGCCATCACTTCCATATCCTCCTCAAGTTTACACCAGGCCTGGATCCTAACGTGTGCACAAGGATGGTCCAAGTTCTTCTGACGTTGGTGCACACTGGAGCCATGGTTGGTGTTCCTCTGGGACCTGAAACCCTAACATTAGTAGAGCTGAAAGAAAAAGGGTTAAACATTTATAATTACAGTAATAAACAGCACACAAGACTCAGTTTCCAAGTGTACCATTGTAAAGATGACACAATGAGCATAATGTTAGAACAGTAAGTCAAACCAGTTTTGAATATTTTAAGTTTTAACTCCTCATTGCATTAAGGCCACTATGATGAGTTCAAAATCAAGGTCCGTTACGTTGCCCGGATTACCGGGGCCCCACCCTGGAGCCGGGCCTGGGGTTGGGGCTCGCAGGTGAGTGCCTGGTGGCCGGGTCTCCTCCCATGGGCCTGTAACTCACAGTTAGACCAGTGAAAGCCCAAACCATGTACAAAAACATACTGGCAACCTCAAACAAACTCCTCTAAGAGTTTAATCCAAAAACACATTAAACACACACTGTTACATTTTAAAAGGGGAAGAAACGGTTAAACCTGCAACATTTCTTAAAAGATTAGATTTAACTCTTTTCATTAAAGAGCCAAAAGTCCTTAAAGGAACAGTCCACCATTTTTCCATACTAAACTATGTTCTGCCCTGATCTTAGACGAGTTGATGCGTATCTCTCTGGTCTTGTGCATGCCCTGTGTGCCTTTTGTGGGCCTGTTGAGTGACACTAACTGGTTAGCATTTAGCTTATCCCTATCGGTCCAAACGCGGCTCAAGTTAGAAGCAACCAAGCTCTTCCACATTTTCCCTATTTAAATACAGTTACATGAGTAGTTACATGACCCAAGTACAGTTACACAAAAATGAAAAGTGGCGATTTTCTAAGCGGATAAAAATTGGTAAGGCGTAATAACACTTTAGGAGCACTTTGGCAGAAGTGTTGCCGAGCATTGTTTCAATACGCGCTTCACCATGCCAAAAATCACGTGACCAGTCAAACCGAGGCCTCGTTACGTCAGAAGTGTCAGAGATACGTGTCGAGCTACGGTTTCAAGCTTCTTCGCGGGAGTTTTGATGGGGGTGGCTTGTAATTGTGTCAAAAAACTTGACCCACGCTATGTCCTGCCCACTCGTCAGGCTGTAAGGGCAATGATTGAAAAGAAATATAAAGAGGCCAAAGAGCAGATATATGACTCAAAGCCAGGAAATAAAAGTGACTTTCTTCAAAACAAGTGTTAAAGCAAAAGAAAAACTTGGAGAACTCCAGACACCACTAAACAAGCCACCACACAAATTAATTCAAGAAGTTGAAACAAAGTGGAATTTAACTTTTTTAATGCTACAATGACTGTATGAACAGCGTGAGCCAGTTGGAGCAGCACTCGCTTCCCTTGAGACTGATTTACCTCCCCTCTCTTGCAGTGATTATGAGACTATGAATGAATGCTTAGAAGTTCTTGGACCAGTTAATCTGGCATCTAATGAGCTTGCAGCAGAGAAAACTGTATCGGCCTCAAAAGTGATACCAATAATAAGAATGGTTCAGCACAAACTTTAGCTCAGCTACTGTGCTGGACCCAAGATTTAAAACTTTTGGGAGCTTTTGGGAGTCAAACATGCGCACAAGATGCTGTTGCCAAAATAACATCTGAGTGTGCCAGAGCAGGACTGAGAGAGCAACCCCATCAACTTCACAGGTATTATATATATTATATATATATATTATATATTTTCATTGTTTGTTTGTTTTTTTATATTGTTATGTCGAACAAAATACAAAGAATTGTATGATATCCACTTAAACAGTCAGGATCAGGAGAGACACCTGAACTTGCAGAAGTGGAGGAAAGTGACATTGTCTGGGACCTTCTGGACAGTCGCGTTGGTTTGTATTAGCTTTTTTTTTGTTTTTGTTTTTTAGCATTTTAAATAATTAGCATTGGTTAATTTGGTCTCTTTTTCTCTGTTTTAGGTGCAACCCAAGGATCTAACAGTGCCACAGCTGATGCCACTGTTGAAGTTCAGTGCTAATTATCAGAGGCCTACCTCTCCAGAGGAGAAGACCCCCTCAATTATTGGTCAGGAAGACAAACCATTTATCCTCACCTTTACCTGCTGGCAAAAGACTACTTGCACATGCCGGCAACATCAGTGCCATGTGAGCGGGCCTTCTCCAAAGCTGGAGAGGTAGTGAGCCAGAAGAGGAGCAGATTAAAACCCAACACAGTTGAAATGATTCTTTTCTTGAGTAAAAACCTCTAAAACTTTACAAATACCTTCTCACATTTACTAACATAGTCCCCCACCCACACCCCCGACAACTTTTCCAAAAATGTTCCAATTTCAGAAAAACTACAGTTGCACAATCACTATCCCAGTTGCTTAACCACATCATTTTATTCTCCAATTTTTCCACTTTAAAATGCCTCTGTAGCTGCAAACTCTTTAGTTGGCCAAGTCAGAATACAACTAATACATTCATATAAGTATAGGACACAAAGACACCAGTTTGAAAAGTACATTTTTATTAGAAAGTAGGTCAAGTAGCCAAGCCATTTTATTGGTATAGCACATTTAAAAATGTGAGTTGCGCCAAAGTGGGAAAAGCAACTTAATTTAAAAACAAGTTGACACAAAATAATGTAAAACACTTTCATAATAAGCAGAAGAATTAAGTTACAATAGAATAAAAATAAAATGGAAGTGATAAAATACATCCAGATAAAAGTCACAGAAAAGGGGGGTGGGGGTTGGAGGAAGGGGGTAAGCAAGGTTCACAAAAGCTTTACGTCACATCCACACAAATGCATTACACAGACAAATCCAGCAGATGTCGCTCTTCTGACTGTGTCAAAAGATTTGAAGCAGTGTGTCATTTTTAGTGCAGTTGTCTCAAAGTGGTTCAGTGTTTCATGAGGTTTCAGTTTCACCATCACTAGTTAGCACTAACAGGTGCTTCTTTGGCTTTTGCTTTTTAATGACAGTTGGCAGCCAGCTGAGAGGTGCATTTACTGCCACCTACTAGACCGGAGTGGGGACAGGACATAAGCAGCAAATAAAAATAATAAAAAATAAATAAAAAAGGGTTGTACTAAATACTACAGTATGGATGATATACTAAAATCTATTAATTAAACCTGTTACTGTTAAATAGTGAGCAATAACTTTCCAAAGTTTCGGCAAAAAGGCTCCTAGGAGATTTGCAATAGTTAAATCGTGTCTGTTGTTTCTACACCACGCTACTAGGTCAGCTCTCTCTTTCATATCTGCTGCAGTGGATTAATACATGTTCCACAGTTTCTGATTTGTGACAGTGACTGCCTAGTCCAGTGAGGTGTCTGTTTTATGCAGGGAATCATTTACTCCAGAGTGTATGTCCATGTCCACCTACATACAAACTTATGGAATACATTCTAAAGTATGCTCTGTAACAAACATAGTTTCTACTGCATAAAGTTACCATAATTGTCAAAATTGTAGGTAGTTGAATACTTAAAAATGCTAAATCTAAGACCATATAGTGGAATCCCAAATGAAAAAATAATTATATGTTTTAATATAGAGACTGGTCATGTGAAATTGTTAAAATATAAGTGTAGTCTGAGCTGAGTACAGTTGGAAGGCACTAGATGAGACGTTTTACACTTAGTAAAAGTGTAAGTAAGCTATTGAATAATGTTAATAATGAAGTTAATGACAAAAATAGTTTTTTTTTAGTAATCAACCATGACAGAGCAGAAAAGAGGAGAGGAGGTAGCTCTGTCTCCTAAATTATTCTTTAATTTCTTACTAAATTGTTAAAATTATTTTTAAATTTCTCTCTATTATTTTATTTTGTAAAAATATAATATAGAATGGTGGTGTTTAAATTTACTTTGAAGCAGTTAATTTGTTTGCGTATTTTTTATTTTTTATTTTTATAGAAGAGAGTGCAGGCTTCCAGCCTCTTAATTCGGTGACTAGGGACAGACTGAGAGAGAAGGCTAGATCCATGTCGTGGTCATTTGGATAGGCGGAGCTACAGGAGGAGTCTTGTCTATGTCTCTGGTATAGGGCTATATCTGTTAAAGCCATTTAGTAACAACAACTGCCCCATATTGGAAGAATAAAAATAATAATTGGACGTTTGAATTGGACGTTCGAAGATTTTTTATAAGTTTTTTTTTTTTTTTTTTTTTTTTTTTTTGAGAAACAGAGGAAGGATTTTGGGATAAGAAGAGGAAAGTTTTTTGAAAACTTTTTAAGAAGAGATTTTTTTTTCTTTTTCTTTTTCCTTGCTTTTCTTTCACGTGGCGACTGATGTCAGCCGATAACGGCCGGTAACGGTCTGGCAGCCGCTGTGGGAAAGGGGACAAAGATTAAGAGCAATTAAATCAGAAAAACCCTACAACAACAATGTCTCAATTCATCACGTTGACACAAGCAGTGGAGCTTTGGAGTAACAAGATATGTGAAGAAGAATCCAACCCTAAAAAGGCACAAAATTATGTATGCATCATTCAGGAGTTGTCCAAAAAATATGTTGCAAAATGTATAATCGATTGTGGAAAGGAAGCACTTGCTCCACAGAGGAACAATGGAAGAGGATAATGGACTATCATCATGGGAAGGTTTTGCACTACAAGACACATCCCATCTGGACAGTCCATGGAAAATGATAAATGACCTGACAGATCCTAGAGCATGAAGACAAAAATACTCTGGCTAAGAAAATGTACCAATGGGCAAAAGAGATGAAGGAAAAACAAGAGCTGAAAGAATAGTCTTTTATGGTGATTAAACCAAATAAAAAAAGGTGACAATAAAAGAAAAGGAGAAATTTCTAGAAGTTTCTCAAAACGAGGCCACAGTGGGAATTTATCCTACAGTACCAGAACATAAGAAAAAACACAGCTACAGTACACGTTTCAAGCATGACACGCTTATCAGAGTAACTTGGATGACGTGGAGCCTCGGACTAGGTGAACACCAACTGGATGAGCTACTTCAGAGTTTGCCAGGAACTAAGAGGAGACCAGAAAATTGGGATGACATTCCTCTAACAGATAGTAAGCTTCGTTACCCATCCTCTACATCTGATTTGATTTCCCTGGAAGATGAACACCAGGAAAACACCAAGGAGTCACAGTGACAAAGAAAACAGGAGCAGAAGGACTAATGACTCAACAACAAGAATGAAACAGACACTAAGAAGCAGGAGCTTTAACTGGCCACCATGAAACTACAATTACAAAAGCCTCAAACGGATCTCAAAGATGCACAAGCCTATTGGTTCATTTAATAATGATTCCCCATTTATTGAATGGGACAACTAACACCATGCATATGTTAAAATGCTCCAGAAAATAGTCTTACAACTACATCAATGCAGACAAAGGACTCATGACTTACCAACTACTCCCGATCCTGATGTTTCACCTGGCTCCTGGGTGTATGTTAAAGTACATAAACGCAACTGGACTACCCCTTTCCAGACTGAACCATACCAAATTATTCAATCAACTGGTTGATCTGTGCAGGTCCAAAAGGGGACTTGTGGTATGTGGTATGTGGAATGTGGTATCATCTGTCACACTGTCCAGTTGATCCAACTCAATGCACTCTAAGTCAAGTCCAGGCGGACATCACTGCAGTATCTGAAGATCAATTCCCTGGTCCATCGGCTGATGGAGGAGATTTGCCAATGCAGTTCACCTCTGGGGCTCCAGAGGGGGAGGAAAGGAGAAAAATAAGGGAAGTACAGGCCAATTAATTTCCCTTGCAAAATTGCTGAAATGTTATTTTCTTTACATTAATGACTATTCTTTTTTCAATTAATTGTTCAATTAATTTCTCAATTATTGAACGTGACCTCGGACAGCCTACTAGCAACACAATCAATGCAACTGGCCGTGAGGAAACTAGATGGAAGATAGCGGCCAATTATACAGGTATGACACAATCAGGGGTGCCGCCAGGTATTCTGGGCCCCCTGAAAAGAGCAGGGCAACATTAAATAACATCCATATTTTGCTATAAGTCCAATTAAATAGCTGCCTCTAAGAAATATACAAATAAAAAATAAAATTATATATATATATATATATATATATATATATATATATATATATATATATATATATATATATATATATATATATATATATATAAATTGTCCTCTCGCCCTCCACTGGCGGTTTCATCCATTCAAGCTCGGGTCCTCTACCAGAGGCCTGGGAGCTTGAGGGTTCTGCGCAGTATCTTTGCTGTTCCTAGGACTGCGCTCTTCTGGACTGAGATGTCTGATGTTTTTCCTGGGATCTGCTGTAGCCACTCTTCCAGTTTGGGGGTTACTGCCCCGAGTGCTCCGATGACCACGGGCACCACTGTTGCCGTCACTTTCCAGGCCTTCTCAAGTTCTTCTTTGAGGCCTTGGTACTTCTCCAGTTTCTCATGTTCCTTTTTCCTGATGTTACAATCGCTTGGTATTGCGATGTCAACCACAACGGCTTTCCTCTGCTGTTTGTCCATCACCACAATGTCCGGTTGGTTCGCCACAACCATTTTGTCTGTCTGGATCTGGAAGTCCCACAGGATCTTAGCTCGGTCATTCTCTATCACCTTTGGAGGTGTTTTCCATCTTGACCTCGGGACTTCCAGACTGTACTCTGCACAGATGTTCCTGTACACTATACCAGCCACTTGGTTATGACGCTCCATGTATGCTTTCCCTGCCAGCATCTTACATCCTGCAGTTATGTGCTGGATTGTCTCAGGGGCCTCTTTGCACAGTCTGCACCTGGGGTCTTGTCTCCTGTCATCTTCCTGATGTATTCAAGGATCTTGGATGTTTCATCCTGGACAGTGGTTCTGACACTCACCAGTCCTCTGCCTCCTTCCTTATGCTTAGTGTACAGTCTCAGAGTGCTGGATTTGGGGTGGAACCCTCCATGCATGGTCAGGAGCTTCCGTGTTTTCACATCTGTGGTCTGAATCTCTTCCTTTGGCCAGCTTATTATTCCCGCAGGGTATCTGATGACTGCCATTGAGCTGACTCCTTAGGACTTTTCTTACTCGTTGGAGGTATTTGGCTGTGCCTGCTTTTCTTGTGGCCTGTTCCAGGTTGCCATTTGCTTGTTGGATTCCAAGGTACTTGTAGCTGTCCTCAATGTCTGCTATTCTGCCATCTGGGAGTGAGACCCTCTCTTCCCTCTCTTTGTCACCATCTGCACACATTTCTCAAGTCCGAATGACATTCCGATGTCATTGCTGTAGATCCTGGTTGTGTGGATCAGTGAGTCAATGTCTCTCTCGCTTTTGGCGTACAGCTTGATATCATCCATGTAGAGGAGGTGACTGATGGTGGCCCCGTTCCTGAGTCGGTACCCATAGCCAGCCTTGGTGATTATCTGGCTGAGGGGGTTCAGACCTATGCAGAACAGCAGTGGCATCTCCTTGGTATATCCCACATTTAATGGACACTTGTGCAGTTGGCTTGCAGTTGGCCTCAAGGCTGGTCTTCCACTGACTCATCGAGTTTGCACTGAAGGCTCTTAGAGTGTTTAGCTCCTCCTCCATGATGCCTGACATGAGCTTCCATGTGATGGGGATGGGGCTGTTCCCTTCAGGGGATCCTTCTGGATCAGGATTGTCCGGCCTTCAGTTAGCCATTCAGGGTGGGTCCCATCCTTTAGCAGCTGGTTCATTTGTGCTGCCAGGCGCTTCATGGAGTGAAGTTAGCATTTTCAGCCAGTAGGTGTGGATCATGTCAGGCCCTGGTGCTGTCCAGTTTTTCATACCTGAGACTCTTTCTTGGAAGTCTGCCACTGTGATGGTTACTGGTTCTTGTTCTGGGAGGTTGCTGTGGTCTGCTCTTAGATCCTCCAGCCACTGTGCACTGTTGTTGTGTGACACCTCCTTCTCCCATATGCCTTTCCAGTATTGTTCAGTCTCCAGCCTTGGTGGGTCTGCTCTGTTGTTTTTACCCTGCCACTGAGAGTACACTTTAGCTGGTTGAGTTGAGAACAGCCGGTCTGTACGTCTGTAGTCGGGTGGCCAAGGCTTAGAGTCTTTGCTTGGCAATGCTTCTGGTGTTCATTTTAGCCATGATCTTATCTCTCAGGTCAGTTGCTGCCTCGCTCAGTGTGATGGTGCTTATTGGGGCTTCGTACCCAAACTCTGGATGGGGAGTTGGTGTTAACTCCCCTCTGACCTTGCGTCCTGGCTCCCCCTTGCCATAGCATATGTGTTGTATCTTGTCAATCTCAAGTTGTAAAAGCAGGTGCCGCTTGTGGATGTTGGAACGCTGAGCTACTAGTTGTTTAGGGAAAAGGAGTCATGCTCTGGTCTCCCAGTGGTATTAAAATATACCAACAGAGATGTCAGGAGGACATCATATATTTGGATGCCACTGGGAGTCTTTTAAAGACTCAGAAGGGCAGGCCACCATATTACATTTATGAGCTGGTTGTCAGGCAACATTTGTGACGACAGACCACACAACCGCATCATTGCATTACTTTCTGCAGGCTTTCTTAACAGATGTCAAAAAATGGCATGGCAGGAGAGCAAGACCACCGGTGATGATCATGTGTGATGGCTCAATGGTGTTGATGCAGGCCATTTGTATGGCCTTTATGAACAAAGGCCTTCATGACACCATTAGGACATATTACAGGATCGCCGAGGGGTTGCTGTCATGGAGGACATTAACACTCCAATCCTCCATAGATGTCTGAGTCACATCCTGAGAAAAGCCAAAGACATGTGCAGAAAATAGTAAGTGTTGTATCATATACAAATTTTTGTAATACGGAACTGTTCCCATTTCAGGGGTCAAAACAGTGAATCCTCTGCCTCCATCTAACCCTGTCCAATCACCTCTCCCACATTAACTTCATGTCCTCTTTCACTACATCCATGAATCTCCTCTTTGGTGTTTGTCAAGGCCTCTTGTTTCCTTGTAGCTTTAACAGTTTAACACCTTGTGTCTCTGAGATTGAACAGGTGTAAATGTGGTAATTTTGTAGTTTTTGTAGGACAATGTTTTCTGGCCATTCATAGGAGCTGTGAGAAGAAAATTCTTGCCCGCATTATACAATTCCTACAATACTTGCATACCAAGGCAGGCATATTGTTGGGATCCCATAGCAGACAGCACAAAGTCCAATGGTACAGTGGTATAGCCCATATAGTGATTGTGCAATATACTGCATTAGTAACCAAAGACAGATAAAATGGCTCCTTTGTCTCTCCCAAAATTTGCTTTTAATACAGATCACAGTGAAATCTGTAATATGCATAATGGTCCATGGAGATTCCTGTTCAACCCTGTTGTGCTCTTTCTCTAAATCTACAAAGGGCTCCCTCTGATCTTCTACAGTACTTCATCAGCATCCTCAAGGCAAACACTACATCAGTATTACTTGGCATGGACGCACACTGATGATCAAAATGCTCACCTCTCCTGTTTGTGTAGCTTTCCCCACTCTTTCCAGTAACTTAATTGTATGGCTTATCAGCTTTACTCCTCTGTACTTTCCATAACCCAACACATCTCTATTCTCAAAAATCATCACATGTACCACTGTTGCTCAGGGCCCTTATGTATAATGGGTACATTGGGCACTACCATTTTGCCATGCATGTTTTTGGACTGATTACAACTGCCACAACAATGGCAGAACTTGAGGACATGGTGGAAAGTGCTTCTGTTGTCTTCTCAAGTCCTGCTGTGGGCTCAAATGTTAGAAAACACTTCCAAAATCTGCAAACCATGTTGTTAAATATAAGAGACACACCTGTTGCCAAGACAAACTTGAACCCTGTACAACTTGGAGGTAATTTCCTAGTGAGGTTTCATAGTATATCACAAATTTACCTGATTAGTGATAAATACAACAGTTCATTTTTTTGTTTTTGTAGGACAATGTAACGGAGAATGATTTTGGGAGACACCTGAAAATTGTCCTTGACAGAGCCCCTCTGGACAACAAAGGAGAACCCAATGTGTATTTTTCAGAAGGGCTCCTGCAGCATATGTTGAAATATATGTTTCCATATGCAGCCGGACGCCTCCCTGGGGAGGTGTTCCGGGCATGTCCCACCGGGAGGAGGCCCCGGGGAAGACCTAGGACACGCTGGAGGGACTATGTCTCTCGGCTGGCCTGGGAACTCCTGAGGAGCTGGAGGAAGTGTCCGGGGAGAGGGATGTCTGGGTGTCCCTGCTTAGACTGCTGCCTCCGCGACCCGGCCCCGGATAAAGCGGAAGAAGATGGATGGATGGATGGATGGATATGCAGCCCTCTGGACTGGGATAATGCTAGGTATGCGGTGTGTCTGTCAGCTTAGATCTTTTCACTTGTGTGTAGGTAAATAATATACATATATACTCTGTTAAGGGGACCTTGGATGACATGGAAGGGGTCGGGCCTATATGGAGGCCTCAAAAAATATGAGGCTTTTAAAACCCTTCCAAAACAGGTAAAACTAATATTTACTATGTACTAATCTATTAATGACTTGTAATGTGTACTTCTGGCCTTTCTGCAGAACATAACAAGTGACAATAAGACCCAGGGGATCATGGAGAAGAGCCAGTGGGACCTGAAGCATGTGAGATATAATTCAAGGAAAATGTCCCGGCTGGATGACTTTGTGGTCCAGTATCAGGCCACGCACTCTGCTCTACTGAGGGAATATAAGGACTCTTTGCGAGTATTCACAACAAAGGTAGTGGAAATAGATTTTTATTCATTTATTTATAGCTGTATGGATAATTAAATGTTGCAAGTCATTGTGATATTACATTTAAATGACATAACATGTATTGAAATGATGAACAATCTGTGTATAATGTCTATATAAAATGCAAATTTGATGGAGACATACAGAATCCTGGTAGAAAAATGGATGAAATCCCGCCACCAGAAGAAGGGCAGCTATGTAGCTCCAATAACAAAGCCCTTCCCATTCAAACATGAAAAAGGGGTATAAAGGTCTTGTGAATTGTAAACACTGAGTTTGGAAACATTTGTTTTGGTTTTTACATACACTGATTTTCCTATCTTTCATTATAGTTAATATCTGCAAAGGCCCACAGTGTGCAGCACAAACAAGACACTGTAAAACAAGACACTGTAAAACCAGAGCCACACACACCAACTCCAGAGACATCAGTTGTGGCACTGGAATCTCCCTCTCTTGAAGAGCAGGCATATTATAGTTGCAATATTGGTAGATCAATTGGCATATCGGTTAACAGTTGCACAAAAAATGTTAATGCTATATATATAAATATATATTTTTTTATTTTGCTGCAGCTCGACGATTTGTGGCGTAAAGAATCAGAGATTGTGGTAGCATTAGTTCCTACTCAGAACAAAGGGGACACAATAGCTATCCACCACACTGACCTGTGTACTCTGCTGACCCCACAACTGGCTAGATGGCGAGGTAATTGTATCTATTGTACATGTGCTATCCAATAAATTGAATATTATGTAGAAGTGCACATTTCTCTGAGGTTCTATTCAAAAAGTGAAACGTGTGTATTTATAGATTTAGTATAAAGAGTGAAACATTTCAAGCATTGTTTCCTCTTAATTTTGATTATTCAGACTGTACAATTGAGTCAGGGCTTTCCTGAACCAGAGACAGGGTCAGCAGCATATTTTCTAAAGAAAGGCACTGGCTTGAAGTATAGAGCCAACAGAGCCTTTTACTGCAAAGTTTTAGTAGACTGTATGCTTCTTCCTGCTCACAAGCTTTATGGAGTGGCTGATTTAATCATCCAGCAGGACTTGAGGTCCAGCACACACTGGGCAGATGACCATGGTATTACTGGGACAGACTGACCAGTGACCTCTCCAGACATGAACCTCAGAGAATCTGTGCAGTATTGTCCAGAAAAAAATGAGAAACAGCAGACCCAGTGACACAGATGAGCTGAAGGCCTCTATCAGAGCGACCTGGGCCTCACCTCAGCAGTGCCCCCTCCAGGACACACCTCTCTTAGGCACTAATGCATCCAAAAGGATTCTCAAAGGATTACCCAGGAATTGCACTGTACATACTTCTCAGAAGGCCTACATTACTGTTTTGATTAAGTTATTGGTGTCATAAAATATAATTTTGTGGATAATTGCATTTTGGAGTTTTCTGTAGGTGATAATTATCATAATAAAACAATGATTGAAATGTTTCTTTTTGGATGTACTGACACTATAAATATCTGTTTTTCACTTTTAGAAATGAATGTGTGAGCGAAAAATGCAATTTTTATCACTCTAATTGAATGCATAGGACCTGTATATTCCTCCACTTGTCGTCCCACCCACTGGAGGATTGTCATATTTATGCCAATTTCTTTATTCATCCCTAAGTGACACTATGAATGTGAGAGACAGACAGTGTGGAGAAGGCTCTTACTTTGAAAATACACACCAGATCTTTGTGATATTTGGTATATCACTGAGGGACCCTGTCCAGAGTGTGTCAAAATGGGAATTTTCCAGTGAAAACGACACATTTTGAGAATGGCACTATGAATGTGAGAGACGGGCAGTGTGGAGAAGGCTCTTACTTTGAAATACGCACCAGATCTTTGTGACATTTGATACTGGGGGACCCTTCATATTATTTTGCTCAATGGAAAACAGACAATGTTGTTTCATTGTCAAACTGATTGTATGATTCTATTTTGCAATAGCCTATTTTTTTATCATAAATAACAATAAGTAGAGCAATAAACATATTTATATTAATAACATATTTATTTTAATATCATTAATGGATCATTAATGGAAAACTACAGTGTTACTAATGTGGTGTTCAGTGAATTTTCTGAGCTTCTTTTCTAGAGAGTGATTACAGCAAACTTATCATGTGTAATTTAAATGAGTTAACTATTATTATTATATTATTAACCATAAACTATTCCTTTTATGATTCATATTAGTATTGAAGTGATCTCCAGGAAGATCAACTTTGCTATAACACTAGTCTAATGATGATGATCAAAAAATAATGACACCAATACAAATTATAATTATTGAACTTTTTTCTTGGCATGTGAAAGTTTACAATTGCCACAGTGCTTCAATATGTCCAAAAGATCCAAACAAACAACGAAGAGACTGCTGCATAGTTCCGTGAAAGGTTTTAATACAGGGCTATGACAGTGCTCTAAACAAGCGCTCCCGGATTTTCAGAGGGGGCTGGCTTGACTTCAAGATTGCAACAGGAGGCTGGCTTGACCGTGGTCCTTGTTCACGCTTTGTTCACCTGAGTAAAGTGAGACCAGAAATTGTGACATTAGAGACTTCTGCTGTGTAAAATCCATATTAATTCAGAGAACAGTGTTTGTGGGCTGTGGCCTGATGAAGCTGACAGATGCTAAAAGCCAAAGCTAGAGAAGTAGCGCCAGGACAGATAAAAGTTTCCAAAACTCACCACACAGACTTCTTCACACAGATTCTTTTCATCTTGATATAAAAGGAATAGTCCATATTTGATAGCTGTTATAGTCCATAGTCCTGGCTTGTTGAAAACTTCAGCCCAGTTTAAAGAGGCTCTAAAGTCGGGACATTGACAGAACTGTTCAGATAAAAGCAGGCTGCCTCTCTGTACTCTCGTGATGTAAATCTGTGCAGGAGTTCGCTTTTTTTGAGCAGTTTTCAGTTCTTTCTAGCGCATTTAAATCTGCCACTGCCTCAGTCAGATCAGTGTACTCTGTAACTGTAGTTAGAGACAAGGACCCCTCGCGTCTTAGTTGCGCCTGTTCAAAAACAAAATTCGGTAATATTTAGCTATTTCAACTTGTGATTGGTAGGGACAATTTGGTCGGTCTGAAATTTTGGTAGGGACATGTCCCTATGGTCCATACGCAAACCTATGCCCATGACAACAGAACAGGCCTATATGCAGGAATTTTTCCTGGGCCCCACTGCCAGCCACAGGCCCTTTAGATTTGTTAATAAAAGATCATTGTTATACCCATCTAAATCCAAACCTCTTGGCGCATTTAACAAAGACATTTACCTTAATGCTGCTAATATACCTATGGATATTCAAAATGAATTTAAGGCTCAAGATAAAGGTATGGCTGGATTGGGCTCTATCTGTGAAGGTTTACTAAGGACCCCAAAGCAAAGACAGGGAGATAATCCAAGTTTAAACAGTTTATTGAACAAAAGTCCAAGCAGGCAGTGGAGGCAGGGAGCTGGCTGGCTGGAGACACTGGGAGCTAGGCAGACACGAAGAGCCTGGGCAGAAGGAGGAGAATCAGGTAAGTACAAAAAGGTACAAAACAGGAACAAAAGCCAGGACACAAAAAATGGCTAGGAGTCAGCACTACCCAACAGGACGGAATTATTTGGCGAAGTAGTGGTGAGTAGACCAGGGTTTTGTACTGAGGCTAATGTAAGGATGATTGCAGGTGTGTCTCATCTGCAGCACCGGGAGGAACCAGCCACGCCCCCTGCCACACACATGCACTGCTGGAAAAACAAAACACAGAAGGGAGGGGAGGAAAACAAAGAATTGGATTAATTATCTCTATTACAATCAACAGTGTTTCCTCAACTTTACAATTGAAGCCTTAGAAGGTGTTGTAGAACAATTAGCCCCCACATCATTAATGGCTTGGCAAAATCGTATTGCTTTTGATATGTTGCTAGCTAAAAAGAGGGTATGTATAGCATTTGGAACAGAGTGCTGCACGTATATGCCCAATAGCACAGCGCCAGATGGCAGTATTACTAGAGCACTAAATAAACTTAACTTAACTTGTCTGCAGAACCAGAAAATTCTGGTGTCCCTGACAACTCTTGGTCTGCGTGGTTCTATAGATTGTTCAGTCTCTGGGCAGGAATTATAGTTTCTGCTTTTAATACCATACTTATCATTATTGCTGTGCTCATGATTATTGGATGTTGCATTGTCCCCTGCCTTCGTGTGCTTGTAGAACGTCTGATTGCTACTACCCTTACACGCCAGTCACCTGACCAGGTACTGTTACTTACAACAGCTCCACTCATACAACCTGACCACAAGGCCTGTATTTGACTCGGACTTTCTGAAGAACTTTGACATATGTTTAGTAAAAAGTTTATGTTTAAACTATCAATTCAATTCAATTCAATTCAATTCAGATTTATTTGTATAGCCCAATATCACAACAAAAGTCGCCTCAAAGGGCTTCACAAACAGTTGATCAAACATAAACACACAATCAGACAACACAAACAATAACTACACTAAACTAAACAGACCCAGGACACTGCTGTCCTTAGACCCTCCTTCTCGGTAAGGAAAAACTCCTAAAAAAAAACCCAGCTACGGGAAAAAAGAAGAAACCTTATGGAGCCTATATTGAAGGAGAGATCCTCTCCCAGGACGGACAGGCAATGCATCTAGGACTGTTAGTGCCTTAGCTCATCTATAAGATCATAGATCAGCTCTGTAAGGATTCATCCAGACGAGAGTGGGTGAGGTAGGTTGAGGAAGTCCATAGGATGCAGCAGGTGGCCTCATCCAGACAGGTGAGTGGGCGAGATAGGTCCGGGAGATCCGGGCTGCAGCAGGGACCTCATCCAGACAGGTGAGTGGGTTGAGGTAGATCCGGGAAATCCTTAGAGATGAGGTTGAGCTATCCTCTCAGTAAGTGCTCTTTGTCTCACTATAGCTGTCCGAGTGTCTTTGTTTGTGTGATAAAAATTTAAAAAACATAAAATGTAACAAACTGCTTTTGCTGCTAACTTGATTAAGTTCTTATCAAAGCCTTGTGTAACAAATCTCTTTGGGAGGTTGTGTCTTGCACCTCCAGTTATTCAAGGATTTGTGATGTTTTAACATTGCTGTACTTAGTGATCACATGTGTATGTGATCAAAAGGGGAAATTGTGAATAATTTTAATCTGTTTATGCTTGCTATACAAAAAATAAAACTGTTCTTCTGAAGGCCTGGTATAAGATGCATGTGAATATTACTTTATGCATTGTCATCATGTTCTGTACATGTCTTCTTATCAAGTTCATACAGTTCATTTAGTACACGTTTTCATTGTAAATCAAAGTAAAAAAAACTGCTAACAATATTGCTGACTTATGTGTTATGTTGCTGATTCAAGATGTTTAGCACTGTTGAGCTAAAAAGATGTTAGTACTATTCTGATGGTGTGCACTGAACTGCCACATACATAGTTTGATGGTTGTCTGATTGTGTGTTTATGTTTGATCAACTGTTGTGAAGCTCTTTGAGGCGACTTTTGTTGTGATACTGGGCTATACAAATAAATCTGAATTGAATTGAATTGAATAGTCCAAGTCTGTGGCTTATTTGTTGTTATTTCTTCAGTTCTAAGTTCAGATTCAAAGCAAACAGTAAACTATGAATCCCCTTAAATCCAAAAATCTACATTTGTAGTTCTGTGGAGAAGTAATATTCTCTGTTAAAATTGAGAACAAAAATACAATAAGCTGGCTTTATTATTTATCCAATACTCGCATTTGGCCCGCAACCAAGACTGGTTTTCTAATTTTGGCCCCCGCGCCGATTGAGATTGACACCCCTGCCCTAAATAAAATGGCTATTATTCATGTAGTAAAAACAGACACACTATCTGGAAGCCAATAATCCTGTCTTAAGTCAGCTTCAGAAATATGCATGGCAAAAGCAGCTCTTTTGCTGCTAGGGTCAACAGACCCATCAGTGTAAAGGCCTCGATACACCAAGGCGACCACCAGACTGCCACCGAAAAGACAGAGCGACAGCTCGTCTCTTCCTGTCTCCTCTCGTTCCCTCCCGTTTCCTCACGTCAGATGACCTTTTTTTTTCTTCATACACTGAAGTGACAACCGACCTAAAGATCGTGTCTTGTGCATGCGCGTGATGTAATTACCCCCCCCCTCCCCCAAAGCAGCAGATGGCGCTAGCCAGTGAACAAAGATAAACGGAAGTGACACAATGTTTGCGGAGTACATATGCATCTAGCGAGCCTTGGTCTGCCACTGTTCTCAGCTTGTCTGAACATTTGAGAAGCGTGATCATGGCCGGTTTGGACATTGTTTTGTGTGGATTAGGTGCCGCTGCTCTGTTACTTGAAGAAGAACAGAGGCCAACAAGGAGAAGAAAGCGCACGAAATGGGTTAAGTCTTGGATTCAACAGTGCAATTTGCTTGGAGCTTTTCACCTCTCGTCACTCCGTGACTTCCGCTAAAATTCCCGTGAGCTGATTGGGGCGGCAGCTGTAGTGCTAGGCCTATCACAGCGCTTCGTGCCAAAGACCAAAGACGCCGATTGAGCAAGGCCAATCGGCAGAAAACTAGTCAGACGGCCTCCGTCCTGGAGCGATGGGGGCTGACGGCGCATACATATCAAAAGGACGGAAATGAGCGCCGTGGAAGAACCGTTCAGACGGCTTCAGATGGGCGATCGTCGCCTTGGTGTATGGAGGCCTTAAATCTGGAGGTAACCATCCCAGTTCCTATGGATTACTTCTGTAACCACACCCACTGGATTCTCCTTGCCATTCTCCCAGAACCTATCCTTCACCACTCAATCTATTTCTGGATTTGGGAGCAACTATGGGTGGACACTGGGCCAAACCACTCTAGGGGCCATATTATTACTCAACTCAGGAACCTCTGTTCTTACTCTCCTCACAAAAATCCCACTTCTTCCCCTCTGAGCTGGCTCCTAACTCTCCTCTAGACGTTTCACCAGGTTACTATGTTCTTGGCTCTGTACCACCCCAACCCTGCTAGCGCCTTACCCTGGGGCATCTCTCCACACTCCACTAGGAGAGCTGGGATAGGTGTTGTCCTGCCTGCCCCACAACACACTCTCAGGGCTTTGGCCTGCACCCAACTTACCAAGGGTTGTCTTTGCTGCACTACCATATGCTAGGCATTCATAATCAGTTGAGTGCCTTTATCTGCACCCCAACTACTTCCTGCTAGGCAGCACAAAACATTAATAATTTTATCACCTTTGCTAACAATCTTGTCAATATTAGTTTTCCACGTCAACAGCTTATTTAAGTGCCCACCCAGGAAGTTAAAAACTTTAACCCTCTCCAGTGGTTTGCTATACAAACTTTGTCCTAGTTGACCTACTTTACATTCATTACTAAATATGACATAATTACTCTTCTCAACTGAAATTTTAAAACCCCACTTACCTGCCCACTCTGTAACTTTATCCAGTGCCACCTGCATTTTTAGTGTTGCGACCTCATTTCCACATTACCCCATCACCTGCGAACAAAGACAGGCCATATCCTCCTCCAATATTTTGAAACACATCATTAATCATTACATTAAAAAGCACAGGGCTAATAACACTGCCTTGCGGTGTGCCATTGTCAATCTCTAAAACATCAGAAAACTTGCCCCCAACTTTAACTTGAATCCTCCTATTTTGTAAAAAAGCTTTAATCCAGTTTAAACTACAGCCACATATTCCAGCATCATATAGTTTAAGGACAAGCCTCTCTCTCCACAACACACCATAGGCCTTCTCTATATCCAGGAACACAGCTACCATGCCCTCTCTGTTGGCCAGTGCCTCCTGTATTTCAGAATCCAACACTAACACCTAAATCCATTTTGTGTATTACTAAACCAACCTGCCTTTTCCAGCTTATATACTAATCTATCAGTCACCATTCTTCCTATAATCTTACATATTACAGCTGTAAGTGCTATTGGCCTATGTGACCCTGGCATTTTAGCTTCCTTACCTGCCTTCATGGCGATGCTCATCCTTGTGTTTTGGAGGCATGTCCCTGGAAGAAGTCGGAAAAGACCGAGGCAGGTCTTACACATCGGCACTATTCAAACATGCTGCTTCTCAAAATCTTCCATAAACACCTTTAAATACATTAGCCTGACTATGGAAAATTAGAGTGGATATTAAAATGTCTGAAAACATTATATTGGAGACGTGAAGAGAGACAGAAACAGTCACTTGTTTGTTACAAGCCTCAGCACAGTTAGTGAGGGTTTGTGCAATCCAAGGTGAGGCTCGGCTGCTTGTTGCTGCAATTCATGTATTTAAACAGGAAATATGCAAATCCAGCAATTCTGACTGAAATCATGGACAATATTGGATTCAAAAAGAAAATCAAGATAAATCATTCTTTATTTACTTTTTACTTTTCATGATGAGGCCCTGTTTCTCCTGACTGCACCTCATTAAGTGGTCTGTAACTTATGTATAATTTTATATTCAGTTTCTTTATATTTAACATATTTTTTGACTGTTTAACAGAATTTTGCTCTGTTGATGAACTGTCATAATAGTGTTGAGGTCTTGTTCTCAAGATTCCTTACTGCCTGCTGCCCTAGTTTTGCTTAGAGAGAACAGTTCATAGTAAGGTTCATTTTACCAAGAATGGTACACCTGATAACATTGATGGGTTGTATCCTATAGAGTCCAGCTCAAGAAATGTTGAACATTGATATTGTGTCACCCTTTCTGAGATATTTCTCAATTGTATTGACCAATGAAAGTACTGGAGGTTTGGTACTGAAAGGCCACCTTGTTCTACAGGTAAATGCAATTTTTCAAGTGCCTGCCTGATGCATCTTAAAGACATGTAATAAAATGGTGGCCATTCTGATTATTAAGTAGTTTGGAAAGAAATGTTCTGGTTTATATATTTACTTTTAGAAAACAGTGCCTTCTCTGCTTGTTGAGACAAAAGGGTGTTTAGAGCTGCCCTTACCATAATCATTTTCTTCATTATTTACGTATTGTGACATTGTGTATGTTTTTGTTCATAATTTCTAAGTTCTGTTTCTAGATGTTTTTGTTCCATCATTACTTTATTTTTCTTACAGCCACAACATGAGACTATTGGGCTTCTCAAGTATATGTTTGTAGTATCCCATAAAAACGTATAACTTATAAATAATAATAATAATGCAGTAGTTTTATACAGCGCTTTTCTAGACACTCAAAGTCGCTTTATACATTTTGGTGCATTATTCATTCACTCCTCACTCTCACTCGGTGGTGGAAGTGTGGTTGCCATCGTGCACCCCTCCGACCCTCTGACAGTATGCAATGCCAGCAGCGGGGCTTCGACTGCTGACCTGTGGGTTAGTGAGCAAACGTCTCTACCAACTGAACTACTTCTGCCCCGTGTCCTTGTGTCATTAATTTCAGGGAAGGCAAGCAGTTCTTTCCTGATATAATTACAAAAATCTGAAGCAAATAAAATTGCTCTGTTGCACTTCCATGTATATGTTTGAGTTCCATGATGCATATTTATACTTAAGAAAATTGGGGCATTGGCCAATGTATGTATTGAGCCAATGTTACAAAACCAATGATACTAATGTATTTTGGATAAGAAAATAGTCTATCCTTGAATATGAATTCTGAGGGCTTAAGAAGAAGGTAAAGTCTTTAGTTACAGGGCCAAATGTCGGGAACAGGATTGGTATCACAGAGATCCGGGCCAGCTCTTTACCGGGATCACTGCCACTGCCCTCGAGTAGTCCTTCATCCAGGCTTCTGATCACTGTGTTATTCCTGCAGCTGTGTGCCTCCAGGTAAAGTAACTTTAGATCGCAAGTTGTTTACCTATTTGGTTAGGTTTTTAATTGAGCTCTCAAGTGCGCTCGGCGTGTCCTTAAGCATCCCAATGCGTTTCTTGTCTGCAGATACTCTGTTTATATATATACCTTCTATGCTTCTTCAGTTCTTTCATAAAGCTGCCCAAGTCATCAAATTGAGTTTGAAACAAGACCTGCATTCTTTTGACCTGTTTCAGAAACTCTTGTGCACCACTTGTTTGAATGCCGACTCAGTTCAGATTTTCTTTGGCTATTTGTCAAGTTTCATGTCCGCGCTGTGATTTCAACTTTAAACAGATAGTCAATTAAATACTCTGCTTTAATTTTGTCTAGAACTAGTGTTAGACTTAATTAAATGTTCTCTGGTCTGTAAGGCCTCAGACTCAGTGAATGCATTGGGAGCAGCTGTGACTCTACTGGCATCAAACCCACACCGCAGAGACGCGAGTTTATTCACACCGGCTGTGTGAGCAGCTCGCTGCTGGAAGCTCATTCTCTACAGAAAGGTCATTCAAAGGTTAATATGAGACTACAGCCACATATAATAGACCTAAGGTGACTATAGGCCTAGCTGATTGAAAAGGCGTATGTTTACAATCTCTATAGGCTGGTCATTGCAAACGCAAGATTTTTTACAAGTAAAAGTGAAACAGTCCATCAGAGTCAGAAATCCCTCAAACATTAAAAAAATGTATCAGGTTTGAAAAGTGCTCATGGTAGTTGCTAAAATATAATAATATTTGGTTATTTTGTGTGTATTTTGGGTGTAAACATGTCTCAGTGCCAGTCGCAAGCATGAAAAATAGGCAAGGCTTAGGAAACCCGCATCAGAGACGCTTTTGAGCGGTTGTTGGAGCCTCGCATCTCACTCGACCAGTGTGGCTGCTCCAATCTGCTAAGCTGGGCACCAGAAAAAAAAAAAAAAAAACTGTTGCCATGCCGCAGTTACTCATCCAATGTGTTTGAGGCCTAAGACGCCACCAGCCTAGCACAGCAAGTTACCCTGTCTCATGACGCAGACGTCAGCTTCAAGTTCCTCTGTGGCTTAAATTTTAAATAAATGAGATGAGTATCTACTTTCTATTCCGATTAACTAGATTAGGGGTACAGTATATGAAGCATGCAAGTTTTAAATTTAGAATGAAACTGAAACAGTACTACAGTCTGACTAGTACTTTTCCTGCAAATTTGTACAACACAATACTGTACTGTACAATACTTTAAATAAAATTATTATAAGTAAGTGTTCAAGACAAATGATTTCTGGTTCCTCTTCCTTTTTTTTTTTTTTTTTTTTTATAAAAAAAAAACGTTTTATTTTTTTGAATTTTTTAAATTTTATTTTAGCCCTTTAAACAATGTGTAATAACTTACTGTGTTATGATGATGTAGTGCAAATAATGACAATCCCACTCCAATGCTAAAAAATAATAAATTATATTTGCAGTCAGCTTAATTTGTTTCAGTTACATCAAACCCATGCCATGTTTTTTTTTTTTTTTTTTTTGCATTTCATTTCATAACAAAAATTATTTTTTCCTCTTAGTTTTATTTTACAGTCTTGAATATATATATATATATATATATATATAGTAGTCATATACAAAACTCAATAATTTCCTCACAATTTTCAATTCAGGCATAATTTGAACTTTACAGGAAAAGACACAGACTACAAGACCCAGAGGAGACTAACACAGACAGAAATAGTGCACTAACTGTAATATTTGGACCCTTGGCCTCTCCATCTACTGTGACTCACTGCACCAAGCTTTAGGCAGAGTGTCAGTCAGCTTCTATTAAAAGACCATGCTGTGAGCTACACAGGGATTTGGGAGGGATTTGTCATGCACAGAAACACAAGGGAGCAGCAAACACAGCCAACAGGCCACAATATGACAGGACTGGGGCTACTACACAACAACTACAGTTACTTAAACCCTTTTCACAGTTATAACAATCCTATAAAATGTCAGAGTTTGTTCTGCACAGCTTAGGAGTCTTTCCTGATTAAAACAACTCGATGTACAGTAGTTTGGTGCACACCCGAAGTTCTCTAGGGGCAGAAAGCTGAAACATGTCATTAACACTGTACAGTATACAGTATAAATCACAAAGTGTAGACTAGGTTCAGCCTTCTCTAGGGACACAAGTGGTTTAATGTCAAACCAATTGATCATTTCTGCTTTCCAGCATCTGAAATATTAATATTACTATATTAATATTAATATTAGTGTTGCTTTTAGTAACAGACTCCTTGTGGTAACCATAGAGTTGTTCATCTTTGTGGAGCATAACCCACAGCAGGCATAGGCTTCTGGCTTGATTGTGATTTTTTTTAAAAAGTCCCTGTTTCTGCTCCTGGACTGTTTTTGTCATGATTCTACTGAAATCATTCTATGAACAGTGTAGTTACTTAAATTTGAAATCTTACTTTTAATACTGAAGATCCAAGCATTTGACCCACTGCTTGCTAGAAGCCCACACTGATGTTCTGCTAATGTTTCAATGTTTCAGTCAGTATGTTATATCCAGAATATACTCGGTGTCCTCACAGCAGGAATTCTCACTTTGTCTGAGTTTACATGCAGGAAAAATAAACAACCTCCTATCTCTCCAGTGCCCATTTGCTCTATGCTAATTGCCTGGGAATTCCAGCCTCACCGCTGTACCAGCAGATGAGTCTGGTCGCCATTGAACCAATTCGATTTCTAGGGTGGAGCAAACCCGAGTAAACTGACAGCAGAGTAAGCCAATCAGAAAGTGACAAGAAAGTGAGGAAGTAAACAAATGGAAAATAAAGGCTTCTAGTGCTGTAAGCTGTTGTGGTTTTAATGACTCGATATATTTTTGGTCATTTAAAACAGAATTTAGCACTGAATGAAACAAACTCTCAGCTCCTCAGTGTGCCATTTTGATTGTTGTTGTTGAGGAGACTTCCGCCAAGATCCACGCTTTCTGCCGACGTGCACGAGTGATGCTCCTCGCGAAGAACACGTGACTTAAATAATCAAATCAAAATGCACGGTACCGTTGGGACTTGAATCCAACCACAGCCGAGGGTGTAGTGACCAGACTGATATTTCTCTGTATAATAATACACAGACATATCATTCTGGATTTTCCAGGCAACTATGCTAATAAAGTGGTAATCATAATTTTATTTTTAAATGTCCACTTTGACCTTACAAAATAACACACAACAAAGTGAAATTCTTACTGGGTAACTAAGGCCCTGAAAGCACATAAACTTAACATAAACAACAGCAATCAAACTGTCTCTGTCACATGTTTATAGCCAGACCAAAATAACCAAAAAAAAAGCTGGCCAGTGACAGAGTGACCCAACATATCTTACTCTGGTCTGGAAATGAGTATTGAGTATTGCTATTGTCTCTTAGTGTTCTGCATTAACCCTGTGTTAGTGCAATCAAGAGAAATTTTAATGAGTTTAAATGTAGTTTCAATCTCTGCTTCTAATTGGACTACGGCATTAATTCAAATTTCTGGCATGTTCATGATTAAGTTTAAACATGCTACTGACACACAAACCTGCAGCAGAGCCAACAGTGAAGTATTTAACTTCAATGTAAAACAACGATATTATAATATTGCACAATTGACCCATTGCTATTAATCGTAATATAAATCCTAAATCACTGTATTTACATGAAACATAGGACAGTAATTTATAGAGTATTGTTCTGACAGGCCCATAGTTAGAGAAATAAAAATGTAAAAAATACATATATCAAAATTAGGTACATCTGAGGTCAAAGATACAAAATTTGCAAAAGTTTACAAAGTGTATTGATTAAAGGGTAACCTAATTGAATTGTTCTTGTCGCGCTTTGAGCCGAGGCCAGCCATGACCTGCTGTAAACATTCATCTCAGTTCCTTTAGCTGGTCTTGACTAGGTCTAGTAGCACTTTTCCCTTATATAAGCCTTACATCCATTTCACAGCCATTAAGTGCATTAAATCACATTTCTTGATTTGAGAGAGCATTTGAGATTGAGCTTTGAGATTTGTGCCTATTGACTCTGAGAGAGCATCTCCATGATGTTTACTTTGGAGTAAAATCATACTACACTGCAGTCATCACAGTATCAAGACAAGCCTCATTTGAATTTGCCCTGCTTTATGAGCCTTGCAATGGATGATCTTAACTGGGATGTGCTTCTAAAGGCTTTGTACCACATGTCTATGGTGTTGCAGTGACAGTGGGCAATTGAATACCACAACAAAGGAAACAGTAAAAATTTGAAAGCTTAAATACTGTATGAAGCATGTGTTTGCTTTAGTGCACTTTTTATGGCCCTCACTGATCAAACACGCATGCTCCAGAAAACAAAGTGCACATCCATTCCATTTGCAGATGTTGGCATACAACAGGGGTAGGCAACCCCTGGCTCCTGGGCCAAACTTGGCCCTCATCAACTTAGCTTTTCTTAACTTACTTTAGCTGATATCCACTTTTATTATTGCTATTACTTGATTTAACTAATTTAATGGCACTATCAGTGAATGAGGCTGCTGTAGGACCCTATTTGCAAGCATACAGCTCTCTGTCATGGTTTCATGGTTTTAGTTGCCTCCAACCAATAAATAGCAAGCATTTTATAATGTGACCTTCTGTCATGGCTGCCGTACCTCTATCCAATAAGTATCCGATGTTTATCTAATCTGTCATGTAAAAATGTAGCAAAATAGGGGGTGGTGCTGTTGGGGTGAGGATTTGTATTTATTTATTTATTTTTAAGGTATTTATTTATTGATCTATATATTTTGTGTACATAATTGAACAAGTTAATATATGTTAAATTTAAAGCTGTCAAGGAACAATGACAGAGAACTGTATGTCCATTCTTGTGGCCCGCCACCTGGTGGTTAAAAAAATATTTAGCCCGACTGCAATTAAACTTGCCTACCCCTGGCATACAAGCTCAAATGCCCCAGCCCTAACAGGTCAGTAGCTTTAGGGAGACCCCGAATCAAAGAGAATACTTCTGTTGCACTGGGTTTGTATGCATACATCACTCAGTCATGTTGTCACATGTGGTCATGTCCTCCTGTACACAACACCTGGTGAATAGTAGAGAAACTTCTTTCACCTCTTTGTTGGTCAGGTCACTAAAGCCTGATGAGACAGGAAGGCCAAGCTTCGAGCCTGTCCTGAGAATATAAGGATTTATTTGTTTTTAAATTCTGATTAAACTGAAGTTGGTTGAAGAAGTAGAGAAGGGGAGTGTGTTCATAGGCAGAGAGAAAGGAGGATAGGCAAGAGTGACACAAGGAACTTTGAATGTTGGTATGATTACAGGTAAAGAAGAGATGACTGTTGTGGATCTGGAAGTAGTTTTTAAAAATGAAGTGAGGAGGGCACCAAAGAGGATGAAGAGTGGAAAAGCAATGATGCTGTGGAGGTACTGAAGTTTTGACTATGTTGTTCAACAAGATCTTGGATAGTAAGAAGATGCCTGAGGAATGGAGACGTGTGCTGGTGCCAATTTTTGCCAAGGGAGATCTGCAGAGTTGTGGCAACTACCAACTACAGAGCAATAAAGCTGATGAGCCATACAGTTAGGTTATTGGAAAGAGTAGTGGAAGCTAGGATAAGTGAGCATTTGTGAGCAGCAGTATGATTTCATGCCAAGAAAAACTACTACATATGCAGTGTTTACTTTGAGAATGCTGATGTACAGAGAAGGTCAGCAGGACCTGCATCATGTCATTGTAGATTTAGAGGAAGCGTAGAAAGCAGAGTCACCGCAGAGTCACACAAGACAGAATACATGTGTGTGAATGAGAGTGAATGAAACCCCAGTGGAGCGGTGAGGTTACAGGGAGTAGAGCTAAAGCCAGTGCAGGATTTTAGAACTTGGGGTCAATGGCTCAGAGCAATTGGGAGTGTGGGTCAGAGGTGAAGAGGCATGTGCAGCAAGGTGGAGGAGTAGGGATAGTGAATATACTGTATGGGTAGAAGGATGCTGAAGTTAGCGCTGCCAGGAAGGAAGCCTAGAGGAAGACCAAACAGATTTATGAAGTAAAAGAGGACTCTCTTTTTTGTGCTGTGATTTAAGCTTTCAAATAAAACTGATTGATTTGACTAGACCACTTTTACACCAGCTTAAATGAATCGGACTTATTAATGTAAGTAATCAGAAGCTAGTCAGAAGAACGGTAAAATTAGTGCTTATCATGATTTTAAGCCAAGGAGCAAAAGTCAGCTGATTATGATTGAATCAGCTAAAGCACCTATAAGAATAGTTTCACAAATACCACACCAATGACATTTTCAGGCATAGAGCTGCACTACTCCACACAAAATAATTTGATAGTTTAGAATAGTTTGATAAATGAGGGCCATTGTGACTGCCAAAAGTGGAGTGGAGGCCAAGGTACTTGTTCAGATTCTACTGAACTGTGGTTTATGTGAGTAAAGTTGGTTCTAAACTCAGTACTTGTGGCAGTGTTAATTCATCACATTAGAGCAGTCCCAAAAGGGCCCAGGTTTGGATCATTACTGCGCATGTGGTTGTGAACGCCTGGGTTACTAACACTGTCTCTTGTAGATGTGTTGATGATAGACTCCACTCATGGACATATGGCTCTTGTAAAAAGCGGTCCTTTGGTCCTTCCGGGTACAAACATTACACTTCACATCAATGACACAATAGCAGCCATGATATTTTCAGAAGAATAGCTACATACATGCAATTATGGAATTATCAACATACAAGTAGGGTTTGAGTGACATCACTGTGACCCTGGAAACCAGGCATATGGCTCATAAACACATGTATTCCTTTAGCTGTTTGGACAACAATACTACCTCTAGAATTTTACTGCCAGACCAGTAATTGTGTTTTGTTCCTTGACATGTTTGGACTGCTCACTTCCTGCAGTCTTCCTCAAAAGGGTCATGTAATGTTGCTGTGACGTGTCTTCAATACAGGTTTGGCGCTGCTGCATTGTTCGTCCTATCAATACCTCAAAACAGCACATTAAGATAGGACATTGGGCCTCATTCATGAACCCTTCTTACAAGCAAATTACAACCTAAGCCCTTCTTAGGAGAATTTTTGGCAAGCCCAATTTTTTCTTAACTGAAAAATGTTCTTCTGGAAGAACAAATCTAAGAACAGGAATGAGCAAGCGTATGCACCAAAATTCAGCAGTTTTATCATTTTATCAGACCCCCAAGGAAACAAAAAATAATAATTTCAATCTGATTGTAGATTATTTTTTTTTTGCAAATTATTCCTTATTAGAATATTATTATTTAAAAGAAAAACAGTGCTCAGTTTTGATATAGACCAGGTATAAGCATGAAACAGACTTCATACTCACTGCTACAGTGCAGCTTTGAGCAGTGCTCCAGACCAGTGGAGCTCTGCTCCAGACCACAGTGATAGGAAATCAAACAAGCGTGATTCTATTTGGCAGAGCGGACCATCAGAACCACCCTCCCTGACCTGCAGGACATTTACACCAGATGCAGCAGGTTAAGACCCAGGAAAAACCTGAACCAGTGCAGCTACACCGCTACTGCTTCCTTTAGGCCAGTGTTTCCGCTGAAAGTTTGGAGAAGACTTTTTACTCACAAGCTTCATCTGCTCAACTCTTAAACTGCACTGTTCATGCACAATATAAAATATCCTGTTCTGTTTTAGATTTGATTTGGTCTGTGCCATGCATCATTGTCTTACACATAAACAATAGGTGTATACATTTAAAAAGTAGTAAAACTGAAAAAGAAAAAAAAGTTCTTAATGCATTTTTATTTTTGCTAGTTTTTGCTTGCTGCTAAGTAGCTTACAAACAAATGCTGCAACATTTGGAAACATCACAACAAAATGCATTGTGGATAGTCTGTGAAGTGCAGTACAGAGCGTTAGCAGTCCAAACCTGTCAATATATAATACTGGTCTGGCTATTAAAATCCTAAAGAGCTGGTTGGACAGTTATGGCTACATTATTTCATTCACCAGCTTCAGGCCTCTATTTCTTCATGTGTTCAATCTGACTGTCATATCAGATGATACATGACTGAACAGCTTTGTGTTATTGTTATTTTGTAAATGTAAACATACCACTCGTGTTGTCAGCCCTGCTTACCCACACAGATGCTGCTATCAACAAGTGCATGTAGGATAATTTTACACATGCTTATTTACAGTCATTTTGAATGCCAAGTATCCCTGGCCTGCGGCAGACACTAAGCCAGCCATGTGTGCAGCCTGGTGGTATCCCAGCGCAGTCTGTGTTTAAAAGCCATCAATATGGCAGTAGGCCTCCAGGCTGGAGAAAAGGATGTAGAGAAACCACATGCCCAGGAAGAGCAGTGTAGTAAGGAGACGGGAAATTCTAGGGCCACCCAGCTCTCCTCCGATAGACGGCCGTCGGCGGAACAGCAGCACAGCCATGCAGATGAAAGCAAAGATTGTGAAGAGTGTGACAGAGAAGGCCAGAGAGCCAGGGTCCACTCTGAAGGCCTTCCCTTTAATCCTCCAGTATATGGCGGCCACTGACCAGGCCACGCCGATTCCCAAAAACACATTGACTGCATTACTGCCGGTGACATTCCCTACTGAGGCATCGGCGTGCTGGTCCTGCATGGCAGCTACTTTACTGGCAAATGTGTCTGAGGAAGACAGACTGGTATTAGGCTGGCTTTATTTATTATTTATGTGAATAAGATAGGCCATCTCACCTGGAATGGAAGTTCCCAGAGCCACAAACACCACAGCAGTGACAGTATCTCGAAGCCCCACCGTGCAGCCAAAGTGAGAGGCCAAATCTCCGATGATGGCTGTGAGGAACCCAATCACACTGATGGACACTAAGAAGCAGGCCCAGCCATTCCAGTACTCCGTGGGAGGGACACAGGCAAAAAGAACTTTCCAGAAGACGGTGAGGAAGTGCATGACATAGTCATAACAGGACGGGAGCCGCTCTTCACGGCCTTCCTCCTCCTCATCGCCATCACCTTAGGAGACACACAGTTAGCCTCTTATTATTTGGAAACACTCTGCACTATGCAGTATTGGTGGTCCTTGAATGAAAATCAATCCTCCTTGCTATGCCTATTTGTTAAAATACTCATCCTTAGTCAATACACTAATTTACATGGTTTGCATCTAGGGTGAAGACTTACATTCTGATATAATGTCGGCTCTTTAGCTCTAGAGCAGTGTTTTTCAAACTTTTTCAGACCAAGAACCTTTTGGGGCCCACCCAACCACCAAACCATGTAGTCCTATTCACAATTTCATGGGGGTTTGAGTATAAACCAGGCCTGGTTCTAGCCGGCTGGACTTGGGTGGGCTGACTGAAAATGTTGCTGGGCAAATATAAAGGCCGATTCATGTAGATACAGTACACCCTCTCATCTATTTATCTGGGCTTGGGAAAGTCTCAGGAAGTACACTGGTTGTTTTTTGTGTCCACTTCAGTTTTCTCGCTAATGCCAATCTTCTCTAAACTTAAGCAGAGATTACTTTCACAGCACTTATAATATGAACATTGTTATTTAAAATATTGGGCTACTGTAACACTATGAAAATGTTTAGTCTGCACAGTTTTAAGAACATTATTATGACAATAATTATTGTCAGAGTCTCTGTCTTTCCCCTTGTTTTTGAACTTTAACTGGAGTCAGTTTATCCATTCCATGCTGGGGCTTGATTAATGTGCAATATAATAATTGCTGGTGTAAATTAGGGCTAATTAATGCTTGCCCAGCCCTATTAAGTAATAAACTCTCTTTAATTCATAAACTTTAGGTGCGTTTGCTCAAACAGAGCAGACAGTAGGCTACATTCTGCTGTTTGCCGCTGTGTGCCGCTGGGTCATGGAACAGCATGGTGACACAGAGCCACAGAGCGCTGGTGAGAAAAGAGGCAGAGGCAGTGCTGCTTCTGGGCTGCCTGAGAGACCTGGAGATGTTGGAGGAGCTCACACAGACAGTCACAAAAGTTTTCTCTCATTCAGCTTTTCTCACTCACTTCTGCTTCAGTAGACAGTCTGCGCCTCTGCCACCTCTCTCTAGGAGGCAGTCTGTACTCTGCCTACCCAACCAAAAGTTAAGCAAATCCAGCCCACAGGATAATTACTTTTGTTTTAATATAATAATGTTATTATAAATTTGAAATTGTCTTGCAGGCCAAAAGGAATTATCATGCGAGCCAGATTTGGCCCGCGGGCCATGAGTTTGACATCCCTGATTTATAAAATACTCTTATTCGGCCCACGACTAAGACGGCCCACGACTGTTTTTCTACTTTTGACCCCCGCTCCAATTGAGTTTGCTCTAGAGAATTCCCTCTGTTGTTTTATCCATCCATCAGTCCATCTTCTACTGCTTATCCAGGACGGGGTCGCGGAGGCAGCAGTCTAAGCAAAGCTGCTCAGACTTCCCTCACCCTAGACACTTCCTCCAGTGCCTCCGGGGCAATCCCAAGGCATTCCCAGGTCAGCTGAAAGACACAGCCCCCCCAACGTGTCCTAGGTCTTCCCTAGGGCCTCCTCCCAGTGGGACATGGTTGGTTCCACCACCGGGACAAAAACCACATTGTTCCTCCTGAATCTGAGGTTCGACTATCAGCAGAATTCTCCTCTCCAGTACCCTGGAATAGACCTTTCCGGGAAGGCTGAGAAGTGTGATCCCCCTGTAGCTGGAACACACCCTCTGGTGTTCTTAAAAACCCCACTCAACCACCCCGGTCGGCCACTCCAGTGGTACTGTCCACCGACCACCATACAATGTTGTAGAGACGTGTCAACCAAGACAGCCCCACAACATCCAGAGACTTGAGGTACTCAGGGTGGATCTCGTCCACCCCTGGTGCCCTGCCACCGAGGAGCTTTCCAATCACCTCGGTGACTTCGGCTTTGGTGATGGTCAAAATACCTCTGAGTCCTCACCCTCTGCTTCCCCAACAAAAGGCATGTTGGCAGGATTGAGAAGATCCTTGAAGTAATCCTTCCACCAACCGACAACATCCCCAGTCGAGATCAGTTCTCCATCTCGACTGTTGGAGATGGAGAGCTGCTTCCCCCTTCTGAGGCACCGGATGGTTTGTCAGAATTTCTTCGAGGCCGACCAGTAGTCCTCCTCCATGGCCTCTACGAACTCCTCCTAGACCCGTGTTTTGCCTCCACAACCGCCCGGGCTGCAGCATGCTTGGCCTGCCAGTACCCGTCAGCTGCCTCAGGAGTCCCACAAGCCAACCAGGCTCAATAGGACTCCTTCTTCAGCCTGACAGCATCCCTTACTTCCGATGTCCACAACTAGGTTCGGGGTTGCCGTCACACCAGGCACCAGTGACCTTATGGCCACAGCTTTAAACAGCTGCATTGACGATAGAGGTGGAGAACATGGTCCGCTCGTATTCAGTGACCCCAACATCTCTCAGGATCTGGTTTGAGCTCTCCAAGAGGGGAGAGTTGAAGACCCCTCTGACAGAGGGCTCAGCCAGACGTTCCCAACAGACCCTCAAAATACGTTTAGGTCTGCCGAATCTGTCTGGCTTCCTCCCGCACCACCGGACACATGGCTGAAGGTCAGATGACATGACTCCAAAGTCGATCATTGACCAGCCAGTATTCCATTTCCCCATCAGTGTTGTTTCATTTGTATACACAAGAAACACGACTGACACAGAATTTTAATTGTTTGGGGAAAAAAAGACAGAATTGCCACAAATTCAAACATATGTCTTGTTATAACTGCTAATCAATAATAATAAATAGAGCACAAAGATAGTTTAGCATGTTGTGTGTCTCTCACCTGCGCTGACTGTGACAGCTTCCACAAACTGTTCCCTCCAGGAGTGTGTACCAATGACCAGTGCGAGATTGGTCTTCTTAATAAGTTTGTCAACTGTGCTCTGTAGATCACACACAACACACATCACACCATTATCACACCACCATTGTTTTTGTTGGTCTAGTCTTTTTTCACCCTTTTTACATCAAAATAGAGCCCAAAAGTGTTAAAAGAAGCAGTAGTTTTTTTTTGTTTTTTTTTTAATAGTTTACTGACATTTTACAAGGACACTACTTTTAGGCTGCGTTTAGACTTACTAGCCCACAGGACTCAATAATTGGTAATAACTGGTCTGGTTTCTGGTCTCTGAAGAATCGTGAGAAAACACAGCTTTAAGAAGCCCATCATAATACTAGTGTCTAAGAACAGTGGTTCTTAACTGGTGGGTCAGGACCCAAATGTGGGTCACAGAACTTGCCAGGGCAAAAAAAGAAAGTTTAATTTTTAAAAATAAATCATCAATTTATACTCCTTAAAAGTAGGTAGCAGTGTGGGACATATAGAATAAAATAATATAAAAAAAACTCAACCAGAGCAAAAAATCCAGTTCTAAGGTTGACCTGAGTACTGCTTTTATTATCCTCAATATCATAAAATTTTCCTGAAATATCTCTTAATATTCCTCAATATCTTTGCTTGGGTCGCAGCTTGTCATTATAGAGTGATGGTGGATCTGGAAGCCAGATCAAATGTGAATCACTGACTAAGAAAGCATCTGTGACATGCCTTAAAGACCAGTACCCTTACCCAGTGGCCCTAACTACTGTTTTAATGAAAGGTTTTGAGTGTCTGGTACAGGACTACATTAAGAGATCCCTCTCTCTGTGGACCCACTCCGATTTGCACACAGACAAAACTGGAGTGTTGAAGACGCTATCTCTTTGAACTCTGTGTATGAACATTTGAACATGAACATGCTAGAATGCTTTTTATAGACTGTAATTCTGCTTTTACTCTGACTTGTTCCTGTGAAGTTCATTCACAAACTAGAATTTCTTGGACTGGGCAATGCCATTTGTAAATGGATTTTACATTTTTTAACTTGCAGATCACAAAATCGCCAAATCAATGGTTGTGTCTCAGTGTAAGCACTGGTTCCCCATAAAGGTGCATTTTATTTCCTTTGCTTTTCACTTACTACACATATGACTGTGTAGCTTCTCATCATAGCAGTTTAATTATGAAGTATGCAGACAATACTACTATTATTGGTTTTGTCAAATCAAATGATGAATCACATTACAGATCAGAGGTACACAATGTTGTTTGCTGTAGTGAAGAAAACAACATTGTACTAAACACTCCTGAAACCTGTGAGTTTGTTATTGATTTGAGTGGTAAATGTTTGGGTGTGACTTTCTCAAATGATCTGAGCTAGAACTGAAACATTCAACATTGCTAAAAAGGCTCAAAAACGTCTCTTCCTTTTATGGAAACTCACTCAAAAACAGAAAGGTTTTAAACTTTTTATCCGTGTGACATTGAAAGTCTTCTTACCAGACCACCAATTTCTTACCACTGTTTGGTTGGTAATCTCACTGTGAAACTAAAGAAAGCACTACGCAGTTTTTTGTTCTTCTTGCAGGACTAGTCTTGTCTTGCCATTTCAGCGATTCAGTTCTTTTGGCTCAACTCCCAAGCGGCTCTTCATTTAGAATCACTTAGATCATTTTATTTATGCCTAACTTAGCAATTATGAATATTTTATGTGTTGTGTGTTGGTAAACAATTTAATCAGTGGTTTTGTAAAAACCTTTTTTAAGCAGTTTGCAAGCACTAAATGCAGCCAGATGCTGCTTATTTTAGTTTTTTGCTAATTTCTTCACTTTTCCCCAAACAGATTGCAGTAAAATTCACCTGATCTGGGCTGTACCACTGTACTTGCTGTCTTCGGAGCCCACCTTACTTTTTTTACATAATGATATTATCCATGTCTATCCTCACATGTGATTGGCTGCATGGTGTGCCCATCAAAATAAAATTCCTCACAGCTTGCACAGATTTTTAGCAGAGCAGGAGCAGCTGCTCCAAAAAATAAGCTCTTGGAGCCAGCTTGTTCCCGAACAACCAATCATTTTGTAGGACAATAGGCTGTGACTTGCCAGTCCTAGAGGCTTTTTACAAATCATCGACGACCCCACTGGCCATCCTGGTAGTGAGATGTTTGAAATCCTTCCCTCGAGCAAATGTTCTATCACATAAACTACATCTTGTCATTCAAAAATTGTTTTCCCACAAACTGTAATGACTTTGAGCATGCACTTTACCTCAGACATTCTTATTTCCTTATTAAGTTTGTGTTGCTTTACCTGACCCAATTAACCAAATACTCCACTGCTGTTGTTTTGTGGAACAACAGCCCTTAGAGCCTGAGAATGAGAATGAGTGAATGGAGCACCTTGAACTCATACGACTCCTCGATGACCACCTCAAGGCGGCTGTGTTCCCCCAGAATGGGCTTCCCCATCTCAGCGATCCTTCGTGCCTCCTCCTCCTCTGAACTCAGCTGGCCCTCGGCCCCCTCTGAGAGAACAGCACACAAATTAGACAAGCATCAGACAAGTGCTAACACAATATTTATGCCTTAATAACAACTTCTGTACACTGAAAAAAATCCTGAGTGAGTGGATAAAACTTGAAACATGTTTTCAGCAAAAATATGTATTTAGTTACACTGCAAAAAATTATTATTGGCATTAGTTAAAATGACTTAAATTCAAATTATTAATCTTGATTTCAGTGATTTTTTTTGCTAGATTGGATTTATTTACTATTAGGCTAAATTATTTGTCTTGTTTCAAGTTATTTCTATCTTGTTTCAAGCCATTTTTACTTTTTTCAAGCTGTTTCAAGCAAAATTATCTTACACTTTTGTGAAATAATTGAGTCTTATGTTATTAATCTGGGATGTACTGTTTATTTCTCCTAGCTGCCATAATAAACATTTCTGTGACATTTGTGCGTAAATATAAATATGTGAATAAAACACTGTTTGCATTACAAATTAAATTTTGTTCTGTATTATTGTAAAAAAAATAAATGTATGAATATAACTCATAAATAAATTCAGAATGATGAATAATACTTGCACATATGATGTATGTAAATTAACATTAGAAACTATAGGAACAAGCAAGTGTAATGAGTCTGGATCACAGAAGGTGAGTGACCTGCTGGTTCAGTGGGGGTTGTCACACAAGATGAAGCCCGTGTGCTGAATGAGCAGTGCTGTTTGGGAGGGTGGGGTTTGGTGAAGCTTGGGTGGGCCTCAGGTGGATCTCCAGAGGGGTAAGAGGAATGGACGGGGGAGTAAAAGCAAAAAGATATGATGCCACCTATTGGAATTTTACTAGCAAAAAAAATTACAAACTGGGGTTTTAAAGTACACATCTAAAATAACTAACTGCATCATTACTATGTCTTAATAGATCCATGTAAGAAGAACATCTTAAACTACTTTATGTCTTCAAATAAATACATTTGAGTAATGTTTGATGCTACAGACACTGAAAATTGGACCATTATATATATTTATATAAGTGAGGGTCTGTTGTGAATCAACTGCCACCTCAGGGAGAGCCTTAACCAGTGTTACAGCGACCTGTCTGGGGGCGTGGCGGGCCATCAATTTCCTGTTTCTTGCTTTGTGTTTGGAGCGTGTGACAGCAGGCGGCTTGCTCCACTGCACTTAACAGGTGTCAGCCTTGTGCGCCCTTGGACTATTTGAAAAGCGTTGCACCAGTCACTTCACTGAATTTCTGTTGGTACGCGTTAGTCATGGTCTTTGATTTGGTCTCTGCTTTATGTTCTGGTTTTGGCAAATGTTGTCTCTGGTATTGGATAAATCTATTGCACTAAATGTTTATGGGTAAAGTTATTATTATTATTATTATTATTATTATTATTATTATTATTATTATGGTAAATTGTTACATTTATATAGCGCTTTTCTACCTTCATGGGCACTCAAAGTGCTTTACATGAAGGAACCTCATCCATTCACACAGTGACGGAGGATTTTTAGGACCACGTAAATAATAATAAAGGATTTAATAAAAATTTTAAAAAACACTTAAATTACACTTTAAATAGAGAATTATTAAAGGTATTTGCAATTTAAATTGTTAATCTTTAAATTGAAAGAGCAATTGTTAAAATATTTCCTAAACAACAGTTTAATTGTTCATTTAAAAGTCAATTTAAAAGTACAATAATAATTCTGCAATTAATACTAAATTTAATAAAATGATTGCCAAAAGCCCTTTTAAAAGATAAATAAATAGTTTGATTAGTAATTTTGATTAACAATACAAACTTTAAATTGCAATTTAAAACAGCAATTGCTTATTCCATTTGCGAAAGCATTAGCCATTTCATTTCCAATATAGTAACTAAATGCTTTAGTTACTGTATTCATTGGAAAAAGCTGTTTTAATCAATACAAGAGGTGGAAAAACAGAAGCTCTCTGCTGTTGATTTGTGGACAGTCATGGCTAAGACAAAGGAGTTCTCTGAGGACCTGCGGCTGTGCATTGTGGCTGCTCACAGGTCAGGAATGGGTTATAAGACAATATCAAAATGTTTTGAAGATCTAGTGGTTACAGTGCAAAGTATTATTAAAAAAAAACAAGACATTCTGCACTGTGACAAATCTCAGAGGATGCGGTAGGAACCCAAAAGTGACACCTGTGCTGGCCAGGAGAATAGTGAGAGGGGTAAAAAAGAATCCAGGGATCACCACCAAGGCCATCCTGATGAATCTGGGCTCTGCTGGTGGCAACATCTCAAGGCAGACAGTCCAACACACACTGCACACCGCTGGGTTCCATGAATGCAGACCAAGGAGGACACCACTTCTCCAGATTAGGCACAAAAAAGCCCACTTGGCCTTTGCAAATGCTCATCTGGACAAAGGAGAAGACTTCTAGTCTTCTGTTTTATGGTCAGATGAAACAAAAATTGAATTGTTTGGCCACAATGATGTATCCTTGATTTGGCATAAAAAAGGAGGAGCCTTCAACCCTAAGAACACCATCCCCACTGTCAAACCTGGTGGTGGGAACCTAATGTTTTGGGGGTGTTTTTCAGCTGGTGGACCAGGGAACCTAATCACAGTAAACGACACCATGAAAAAGGAACAATACATCAAAATTCTCAACAACATCAGGAAGTCTGCAGAGAAACTTGGCCTTGGGCACCAGTGGACATTTCAGCACAACAACGACCCAAAACACACAGTAAAAGTGGTGAAGAAATGGCCAGCAGACAAAAACATTAAGGTTTTGCAGTGGCCCAGCCAGAGTCCTGACTTGAATCCAATTGAGAATCTGTGGAGGGAGCTAAAGATCAGGGTGATGGCAAAGAGACCCTCAACCTGAAAGAGTTGGAGCTCATTGCTAAAGATGAAGAGGCAAAAATACCAAGGAGACATGCAAAAAGCAGGTCAGCAATTATAGGACACGTCTGATTGCTGAAATAGCCAATAAAGGCTTTTCTATTGATTATTTAGGAGGGTATGAATAATTTTGGACATGACACTTTTTGTTCAAATGTAAATAAAAGCTGAGAAATTTTTTTTTTCCACAATGATACCTCTTGTACATCGTCTTGTTATCTTTTGGGAGAAGCCTGTGTCATTTCTAGCCAAAAAAATAAATAAAAAAAATTGCTGGTTGAATAAAAGTAACTTTAAGTCAGAATTTGCCAGGGGTATGAATAATTTTGGGGTTCACTGTATATACATGTTGGTCTTGAGTAACAAAAGTAAGAAAAAGTAAATGTGTGAAAAACTCTATTTAACTCTATTTAAAAAGAGATGAGAGTGTGAATGTGAGTGTGACTCCATGTCTCACCTTGGTTGAGGAGCAAGGCTGCAGAGGACAGAAAGGACAAAAAGCTGTTAGATTCAGACAGAATATAATTCAGTGTTTGCAAAGAACCAGAGCATATGGAGAGGCATGACAGCACTGCTCCAGCACTCACAACTACCTGTGCAACTGGAAAATATGAAACAAATGCCAGAATCTATAGTTGTTATTACATTTTTACCATAGATTTTTTTGACCTTTTATTTTGTTAAATCTTACACAAGTTTAGTTGTGAAGCAAGGATGCAGGAAGGGGAGAGTTGTAACTGCAGCCCCAAAAAGTGCATGTGTGTGAGATAGACGGCCTACTCTTAAAATATTTTTGAATGAATGGTTTGTGTGTCTTTATTTCATTCTGCAGTGTTTCCCAAGCTTTTTATAAGCAAGGTGCCCCCCCGGCCTGACTTGTGCAGTCTCAGCTGACAAACATGATGTCCATAAGTGGCATCTCAGGCTTGTAATGTCTGCCTGTTTCCCCAGTAAGAGCAGAGAAAAAGCTGATCAGCCTTAAACATGTCAAACATGTGCCAGAAGATTAGTTAGGGTTGAATTACAGCAAAAAGGTCCGTGTTTGATTTCTGGACTGGACGGGGCTTTTCTGTGTGGAATTTGCATGTTCTTCCCAGGTCTGCTTAGGCTTCCTCCGGGTGCTCTGTTTTCCCCTAGCACTAAAAAAAACATGAGGGTCAGGTTGGCCCATAGTGGGGGCGCACTCTAAGCAATTTTGTTGTACATTGTGTATGTACAGGTGCTATCCAATAAACGAGAATATCATGTTAAAGTGCATTTTTCTCTCAGCAGTGCAATTCAAAAAGTCAAACACATATAATTATACTTTCAGTACAGATATTTCCAGCATTGTTTTCTATCACTTTGATAATTATGGCTCACAATAACAGAAAACTTCAACTTCAGTTATTCACAAAGTTAGAATTTTTCATGAGACCAAAAAATTGTATATGTATTTAAAACAGTAATGTTGGCCTCCTGAAAAGTTAAACCTGAATTCCATAAATGTTGGGACGTTGGAGGTTTACACAGAAATCCAAAATTTCTATGCATAAAATTAACTCATTTCAAATTTGATGCCTGCTAAAAGTCTCAAAATAGTTGGGACAGGGGCAACAAGTGGCTGAAAAAGAAGACATTTTATAAAGATTCAGCTGGCAGAACATCTAGCAACAAATTAAATTAATTGATTTCAGGCCTGTAACATGATTAGCTATAAAAGGGATGTCTTAGAGAGACAGAGTCTCTCAGAAGTAAAGATGGGCAGATGGGCAGAAGTAAAGATGGACTCCAATCTGTGAAAGACAGCATATAAAGATTGTGGAATACTTTAAAAACAATGCTCCTCAACACCGACAGTGCGTAACATCGTCAAAATATTCAGGAAAACTGAAGAAATCTCTGTGCATAAGGGACAAGGCCAAACACTTTCATTGGATGCTCGTGGTCTTGGGGCCCTCAGATGACATTGCATCACTCATTGGCATGATTGTGTCAATGACATTACTAAATGGGCCCAGGAACACTTCCAAAAACCACTGTCAGTAAATACAAACCGCTGTGCCATCTGCAGATGCCAGCTAAAGCTCTATTATGCAAAAAGGAAGCCACATTTGAGCATGGTCCTGAAATGTTGTCATCTCCTGGGCCAAGACTAATTTAAAATGGACTGTTTTAAAAGGACTGTTTTAAAGTAGGACAGTGTTCTATGGTCAGAGCAGTCCAAATTTGACTGTTACACAAAATGTTACACATTTTGCCTGCCGTCTTCACCAGGCTGAGAATTTGAGTTTTGGATTTAACTGTGAGGTTTCCAAACCAGCTGGCAATACCGTACCTGAGTATGGACTCTATGGTAGCCCTGTAAAAAATAAGCATGATGTTTTTACAGACCCCAAACAGTCGGAGACGCCTGAGGACATGGAGGCGCTGGTGAACTTTGGCACAGACACTTGCCACATGTGTGTGCCAGCTAATATCACTGTCAATATGCACTCCTAATTATTTAAAGGAGGAGACCTGTTTAATGTTACCATGTATAATGACAGGACTCCTGTCTCCGACTGATCTCAGGTCTAGGACCATCTCAACAGTTTTTAATGTATTAATCTGTAGTTTGTGGGTGTCTCACCAGTCTACAAACTTGTCCACAGCAACCTTGTGACTGCCCGAATTGTCCATAAGCAAACTGAGGATAACCGTGTCATTTTAAAATTTTATGACTGATCAGGCTGAGAGCGGGTACAGTCATCAGTGTACAGCGTGAAAAGAAATGGTGAGCTGATGCCCCCTTGGGGATCCCCCGTACTACTTACACCTATGTAAGAGAACAGAACAGAATTTCACTTGCTGTGGCCTGTTTGATAGGAAGGAGTAGGACCACCAGTAAGGACCACTTGATCAAAAAAGGGTTCACTTACAACTGAGCCAGTTTTTTAAGGAGTGTGTAGTTGAATCAAATTAAAAGCCGAACTAAAATCAACAAAAAGCAATCTAGCGTATGCCACAGGACTTTCAAGGTGCTTTAGAGCAAGGTGCATAAGCATTGAGATAACATCGCTTGTGCTTGTATATGCAAACTGAAATTGGTTAACAACATTGGAGGTTAGAGCCACGGGCCGATAATCATTTTCAACTTGGGGGCATGCTTTTTTAGGAACTGGGATTATAGTTGATTTTTTTCTAGAGGTCTGACACCGAATGAGTGTCAATAGAAAGCTGGAAAAGTCTATGAATGTGTGTAATTTCGTGAGTATGTTGTACATTAATCAGCTGTTTAGTCTGTTTCTCCAACGCGATCCTCCTCTCACTTCAGAGCAGCAGACACTGTGTAAATCCCTATTGACGCTGAGCTTCAATGGATTCCTATGAGACTGCTCAGAGCGTTTTTTTTTTTTTGTTTTTTTTTCATAGCAACACTGGCTGATTGATGATTGGCGGAACTGGCGGAAGATTTTGACAGACAGCAGTGAGTGCCAATAGCAGCCTGCTGTTCACCGACTTCACAGCATGCGATGAGTAGGAGCAACAGAGGAGACAGCGGTGAGTTGAAGGAGCCATGCGGAGTTTAAAGCAAGTGATTTACTTAATTGTCATCCGTTTAGACAGACAGACAACAGCAGAAATACCTGAGATGCCTCTCTTCAGCCAGCGTGGCTCTTCAAGGACAATGAAGAAGTTCTCATGTTTCTCATACTCCTCATCATCGATGATCCTCACCTGAAGAGTCTGACTGCACACAAATACACCATAAAATTATGCAAGGTGGAACATTCAAGACAGACTGTATTCTGCATGATTATACTTGGCTCCGGCTTGACCTTACTGGCCTAAACTTTGTGAAACAGACTAAGTCAGGACACAAATCTTGGTCAAACATGCATTTAGCTTATTTGAGCATTTAATTTTTTCATCTCCTTTTAAAACCATACAAATTGACTTGAATTAAAATAATAGTCTGTTCAACAAGCAAGATTAAATAATTCTTTATTCCTTTTTAGTTCTTGAGGTATGTCTCTGAACCAACACATTATTGTGCCTGAGGTCATGTAATTTTAATTAGGAGTGTACTTGGACCACAAACTGGACTGGAGCAAGAAGGAGGGTACTACAAAATGTCTATTTGTCTATTTTCTGTGGCGGCTGAGGTCCCTCAACATCTGCAGGACAATGCTGACGATGTTCTATGAGTCTGTGATGGCCAGCACCATCATGTGTGCTGAGGCAGCAGCCTGCAGGAGAGTGACACTAACAGACTCAGTAAGATCATCAGGAAGGCTAGCCATGTTGTGGAAGAGGACCTGGACTCTGACTTTTTTTTTTTTTTTTTTAATTTATTTGAATGGGACAGCGTGTATTAATGAACGGCTAGTGCCGTAAATACACCGGATTATAGCTCAGAGCTAATTTCCATCCGTAGTCTCCACTCACTCACTCACATTCACACTGTGGGGTTGGTGAGGAGGATGTCGTCCAAAATTATTATGATTATACTGGACTTTGCCTCCAACTCTCTCCACAATGAGCTGATCAGCTGCATGAGCTTCCATCTGTAGAATTTGTTCATACACTGCTGAAAAATTAAGGGGACACTTTGAAAAAACATTAGATTTAAATGGGGAAAAAATGGATATCTACACTGGTATGGACAACTAAAGGATACCACATAATTGAATGAAAATGAAACCATCACCCTACTGAGGGATGAATTCAAAGATGCCCTAAAAATTAAATAACAATGACACAGCCTAGTCCATCTTGCTAAAATTTCTTTGCAGCAACTTAAAAATGGTACTCAATTCTTTTTATAGGCCCCACTTGCTTGTGTGCATGCTTGACAACATTGGGGCATATTCCTAATGATATTGCAGATGATGTCCTGGAGCATCATCCTGCTGGATCTGGACCAGGGCATCACTGAGCTCCTGGAGGTTCTGAGATTTCTGAGATGCAACCTGGCGGTGTCGGATGGACCGAAACATAATGTCCCAGAGGTGTTGTACTGGATTTAGGTCAGGTGAGCGTGAGGGCCAGTCAGTGGTACCAATTTTTCCATCCTCCAAGAACTGCATACATACTCTCACCACATGAGGCCAGGTATTGTGGTGCACCAGAAGGAACTGAGAACTCACTGCACCAGTGTATTGTCTGACAATGGGTCTAACCCCCAATTTCCATTGCAAGCGTTGGTGCCGTTGGACATTTGCAATAGTTCTGGTTTCCTGTGACTGCGCTCCCAGTTTTATGTCAATCTACACAGATCGGATTGCACCAAACCGGATACTGATCATCTCATCTATGAAAAGCACAGGGCGCAGAGGGGTAGCTGCCAATTCTGGCGTTCTTTGGTAAAAGCCAACTGAGCTCCACTGTGTCGTGCAGCCAGCACAGGAGCCACGAGAGGACATCAGGTCCTTAGACCACCCTCATGAAGTTTCTGATTGCTTGGTCAGAGGACATTCAGATCGGTGGCTCACTGGAGGTTGTTTTGTAGTGCTCTGGCAGTGCTGATCCTGTTCCTTCTTGCATAAACAAGCAGATATTGGTCCTATTGATGGGTTGTGGACTTTCTACAGCCCTGTCTAGCTCTCCCAGAATAACTCCCTGTGACCTGGAATCTCCTCCATGCTCTTGAGATGGGAGACACATTAAACCTTCTGGCAATGACACGTATTGAGGTGCCATCCTGGAGGAGTTGGAGCCTGTGCCACCTCTGCGGGGTCCAGGTATCATCTCATGCTGCCAGTAGTGATACTAACCCCTCACAAATAAAAAACAAGTGAAAAACCGTAACAGAAGATGAGGGGAAAATGTCAGTGCCCCTGGTCTGTAAAGCCATTCCTGTTTTCATCTCACTGTGTCCCTCTTGTGCACCTGTTTTAATTTTCATTAACACACCTGATGCTATACTCTGATTTAAAAGTGTCCCTTTAACTTTTTTGAGCAGAGTATTTGTAAATATGTTGCGATCGATAACACTTTATTACTATTAAAAATATATATTTTTTTATATTTTTTTTATATATATGACTCACGTCGTCTGGTCGTTTGTGAATTCCAGCTCCCCCCTCGCGTCCTCGTAGTCCTCCCCAGCCTTGGCAGTGCCCGGCTCGGTGTGATATGGTAGGATGACTGTGCCCCGAGCTCCAGAGTTGCGGACCACTATGACCTCCATAGTGCCTACACTCTCACTGACACGGTATGTGCGCTCGCTGAACGTGAAGATCCCTGCATGGTCATCATCCAGAATGGTCACAGTAGCAACCAGGGGCTCAACCAGTCGACCTTTGGGGGTGGCACCAACTTCATCACTCTCAAACATTCCCTCTGCATCACCCACTCGCAGATTTAACAGACGCACAAAGAAGTGCTCGTCTTCCTCAAAAATGTCGTCATCGATGATGCCCACCTGCAGCATGGAGATACCATTATATACAGTCACTGTGTCTGATTTACAATCGAAAATTATGTATTTACTAAATTTATTTAAAAATTAAAATGTTTGATTTACAAATGTTAATGAAGTGATGGTGGCGCAGTGGGTTAAGCATTCGCCCAGCAACCGGATAGTAGCCAGTTTGAATCTCATCTGAAGCGCATATTGTCGTTGTGTCCCTGGGCAAGACACTTCACCCACCTTGCTTATGTATGAATGTGTCAGTGTGGCTCTGTTTGGTGGTGGTCGGAGGGGCCGTAAGCGCAGATTGGCAGCCACGCTTCAGTCAGTCTGCCCCAGGGCAACTGTGGCTACAGAAGTAGCTTACTACCCCCGAGTGTGTCTGAGGAGTGATTGAATAATGCAATGTCAAGCGCTTTGGGTATCTAGAAAGGAGCTATATAAATCCAAGGCATTATTATTATTATTTTTAAAATGCTGTAATCTCTTCGGGTCAGAGACATAGGTTTATTTGGATGATAAGTTACTTGAAAAAGTTAAGAAAGTAATTCATAGTTAATAAATATTAAATAATAATAAAAATAAATGGTTTTGGAAACTATAGTCAGAGTAAGATGACAGTACATTGAAGGCTCTTTGTATCAGCAGTTAATGGTGATTAGAGGCGAAGAGAGCGCTCTTTCTATGGTTGACCTTTGAAGTAATTTCCTTGTAAAGAGGTCAAGCTGGTGTTCCCGACAGTTAAGGACTGAAATAGCTCAAACACGCTGAATGTGACCTAACATTTGTGCCTTACTTTCACCTTTGTGAGTATAAATATGTTACAAAACACTTAAATAGAGGTTGTAATTGTTAAACTGCCTTAATATGGTGAACATGTAACATTAACCTACTGGTGTATCACATACCACATGTATTTAAGCTAGCTATTTTGTTGAGTGTTCCACATGTACAGTATTGCTGATAATATTTCTGTGTGTTTTACAAAAATAAAATACATAAAGGAGAACCTGCAATACAAGAAAAGCAAGCCATGTGTGGATCCTTCTTTATTTTGTTTGCTGGCTGTCAAGCTACACATAGGCTACTTCACTTGTCACAGAGGATATTGCTTGATGATCTGTGTCACCAGGAAAACCAACAGATAATCAATTTGGCCTTAAGGAGGCAGCACAGATGTATTTAAGACAAAAGTTATCCGTATTAATGGGGTTTATTGACACATCTAAGGCATTTGACAGTCAGTCACTTTAATTTTTTTCATAAATCAAGTCAAAACCCGGAGCAAAACTCGCAGTACACATCACATAACTACCCAAAGTGGCATCAATAAGAGGGGTTGTTAAAAGCGGAGGCATACAATTCCGATGGATTTGAACAACTAGAACCAAAACCCCCATCCCTATTCTGCAATGTCGCATGCTTTATAACAAGCTAACATTCTGGACAGAAAATTTCAAATGCGTTCAGACAATGTAAAAATCTGCCTTTTCAGAGCTGCACATCTCTGTATACTGCTTCACTGTAGAGTAAATATAAAAAAGCTAGTAGGCAGAGGCTTAAAGTTGCTTACAATAATGCTTTAAGGATACTGCTCAAGAAGCCCGGGTCCAGTAGTGCCATTCTCCTGCTTTGTAAAGCTCATGTCAGTACCTTTCAGGCACTAATGAGAAATTTGATGTAGAGGTTTATCTGTCGTTTGAATAACTCTAAGAACAGCCTTGTCCTGATGCTGGTGAATCCCAGTTTTAGTGCAGTGCGCTACCAGCCATCTCTGTGGAGACACTGGTATAAATGTCTTTTATCATTTTTCTTTTTTTTCCCCTCTTTATACTGTATATGTTTTACATTGGGTTTGTCTTGTGATGCTTTCTTATGTGGACTTTGAATCTGACATTAAAGATGATGATGATAATTTGTACTTTACACTGTAACTTCTTGGATATCCTTTCTATGCTAAATATTCAATAGTTCTAATGACTGTATTTCTACTAGGTTGCTCCTTTTATTTCCTAGGTGTTCAGAAAAGGTGTTCATAAAATCTGTGTCAAAGTACCCATGTAAAGGATTGAGCATTTACGTGGGCACTTTGGCATAGGTTTTATTCATTCCACTCTATTTCCCATGCTTGGGACCGGCACATAGTATAGCTGAATTTTTTGGGGCACCACCAAATTTGAAATTTTTCTTCCTTAAAGCCAGGTCTATATCACAATAACTGTTTGTTATGCATATCTAAAATAACTCCAAACACAACTGTGTGAATATAAATTTATAATAGACTTGACAACAGGCAGGAATCCTCTTACTGCAGTGCCATTAGGAGGCAGCAAATGTAGGACAGGAGTTAAAGCAAAACATTTTCATTCCACTGAATACGTCAATGTGAATGTGACTGGGAAAATTTTTCAGTCAAAGGTTTTGCAAGGCCTATCAATGCATCCTCAAGTTACATAAATGCATACAATTATATACCGACAGTTAACTTTAGTATTAGAATGCTGAATGTCTGAGTTGATATTCCATGTAATTCTCATCATGTGAACAGCTTTATCATGTTTTCAACATGATGCAAAGTAAGGTACAATGTATCTGTACCTCATGTTCATGTGGCTATAAAGTCCTTTTGTAAGTGTATGGTACCATTTGGCAGGGTTGGTCTGAGGGTTACTCTCCCAGGAAAATTTCAACTAAACAGATGTAATCTCAATCTCATCTAGAGGATGAAGAGCATGAAGCCTTGTGGATCTGGCTACTGTCCTCACCGTCTTCCTCGTGGATTAAGTTGCACTGTTGCTTGTGTGCTCTAAATTCCTCCACGCTCTTCAGCAGCTGTTAAACCTGAGGCTCCTGTCATCCAGTACTTAGACCTCTGCCTCAGTGATGTTGAATGTAACTATCAGCAAGCTATTGTTATTCTCGGGGACACTAACAGGTATAATTACAAAACCATCTGTATCAGGCATGGACTGAAGCAAGTGGTGTTTGGTGCTACAAGAAAAGCCAGTCAACTTGACTCTATTTTTACCAATATTTCAGCATGTATGATTCTCCTGTCCATCTGCCCCCTGTCAGTACTTCTCATCACAAAACCATCTTGTGGAATGCTGGGATATGGCCAAAAAAAACCCCGCTCAGTCCATCATCTGTTGCAAATGCACATATGAAGCAATGCGACATTTGTGACTTTTAATGAACACTACTGATTTTTCCCTTCACAACATGAAGTTACTGATCCTGAAGCTAAGGTTAGTGTTTTCACTGACACCATTGAATCTATTCTGAATAAAGCTGTCCTACTAAAGAAAGTCTCTATCACAAATAACAATAAGCCCTGTGCAAATAAATAATCTGCTAAAATAAAGGCAATATGCTTTCTGTACAGGGGATAAAAACACATACAGAAAAATTAAAGTTAAGATTGCCACAAAAAAAAAAAAAGCTAACCAGCAGTATTACAATAAGGTGGAGGAGTTGCGTCACTCTAACTCAAAACAATAGTTCAAGTCTGTCAAAGCACTCATGGGAATGGAGGATAATGGACAATCTCAGGAAACACAAGATCCCAGAACCCTGCAGCTTCAATGTGGCTCTGGCCAAATATTTTGGTTCAGCATGGAGCCAAGTAGACCAGACATTGCCACTTGAGGGGGATGTCACTCATAAGTTCATAAGTCACACAGTGTTGTACCACTTTTGAATATTGGACAAGTCAAGACTAGGCTCCACAAAATAAATTCATCAAAGGCAGCTGGTCCTGACTTTATCCTGTCTTGGGTCCTTAAAACATTTTATGAAGAGCTGGCTCCTGTGTTGTGTGATGTTTTTAACTTATGCATCCAACATAACATTTTTCCAGCACCTTGGAAAAAGGCTCTGGTCAAGGCCCTTCCTAAAAAAACTAAGCCCAATTTTCCATCTGACTACTGCCAAATTTCTCTGGTCAGCTGTGTTGGTCAAGTCTATGAAGGGATTCTGAGGGATGCTTTACTACAGAACACAGCCTCTAAAATTGCCCCCACTCCACATGGCTTTAGGACCAACAGATCAACTGTCACAGCACTATTTATTAAGAGCTCCAGCAGTGGCATGAAGCTCTTAATAACAATCCCAAAATGGATGTGCATGCTGTTTTTGTAGATTTTTCTCATGCCTTTGACACAATAAAACACTGTCAGCTACTTAAGGCACTGGCTGAGATGCAGGTAAGACGCTCCTTGTGGCTTAGTGTAAACAGCTACCTGAGTGACTGAGAACAAAGGGTGCAGTGGGGTTCCTGTATTTCATCTCCCTGCATCATTCCAGCAGGTGTCCCTCAGGGGAAACTATTGTCCCCTTTACTCTTTGTAATATGCATTAACAGCTTGGATTTATGTCTTCCCTCTTCTGTTTTTCCTATGCAGATGCAGATGACCTCACACTGACTGAGCTCCTGATGGGGTCATTGCCTGGTTTGATGCAGATGCCTAGACTCTGTGGACGACTGGGGACGGGAGTTCTCATTGGCAATTAATGGGGCAAAAACCATGGACATGATCATTAGTGCTAGAAGGGAGGCTAACATCCCCTGCCCTCCACCTCCTGTAGTTAGTGGTCAAATGATCTGCAGAGTCCACATTTAAACTTCTTGGAGTTCAAATATCTTCAGATTTATCCTGGGACGCACATGTCAGATACATGCTCTCCAAAACACACTCCAGGATACACTGCTTTAGTGTGGCCAGAAGAGCTGGACTCCCACCTGACGTCCTCAAACAGATCTATCTGACTTTCATTAGACCTGTTCTGGAGTATGCCAGCCCAGTGTGGAGCGGGCTGACAAAAGGCCTCTCAGAAGAATTAGAACGTGTGCAAAAAAGATGCTGTAGGATAACTGGCATCTCATCTTCCTTTCCATCGCTGTGTGAGAGGCAGGATGAGGCCACCCTGCACACCCTCACTAACATCCTGAAAGACAGTTCCTCTCCTCTGCACACCTTTATAACTTAGGCCCCCTCCACTGGATATGTGCTGAGACACCAAAGGCAATTTTTAGTAAACAGCAAGACTAAAAGACATGAAATGTATTTTTTTCCTCGTGCTTTCCTCGTTTTATAGGTGACTTTTATGGTATAATTTATAATGATTTTAGTGTTTTACTGATGTTTTAGTTATGTTTTTATTATTTATGATGTTGTGACTGACGCATTTCAGGTTTCACATTGTATGTTGTCTCCTGCCATGTCAATCTTTAATAAATCTAAATCTAATTTCCTGTATTGTGGTGTATTTTACATTATATAATATTAACTGGCTAAATAAATTATGGGGACAAATTATGGTTTTATTTATCTCCAGTTGTTTAATTATAAAAACTCTGGAATACATTTTGTAATATGAGCTATTTATATAGGGACTGGTAGACTGCATTGTGGGGATGGAGACTCCAGAAAACTACAAAACGTCTAAACTCACGTTTTCTTTTGCTTTTATGATAATTATACACAGGGCTCTCAAGTCTCACACATTCTCCGTTAGACACATGCATTTCACCTCTCTCACATGCTCACATGCCACACCTCACATTTCTCACACTGAAAAAAAGTTCTATTATAGGATGGGAAATAGACCTAATTGGCAACGTGAGCAACGCAAACGTAAAAGATTTCATGTTTGGGGCAATTTATTTTCACTCAGCGCATCAGAAGTAGCGTACCTCTTCTCTCACTTCATGCTCTGATCTGCCTCTCTCTCGCTGTCGCCGTGCTGTAATGTGACTCAGCGGCACACTGCAGGGAGCAGAGTGTCCCAGGTTGTCTAACATGGCATGTATCAGAGTCTATTAAATATCCCAGTTGGCGATTATTTGATAACTAAATTAGTTGACCATATTAATCCGATTAGTTTAGCCTGGATCAAAACTTGAGAGCCCTGATTATACAGCAGTGTTAATATGTTAATAATGCACATATTGGGTAATTTTTCTATTTATTTTTAGGCTATGATCATCATATGATCATGACACTAAAGAGCTAAACTAAACTAAATCAGACAGCACCGTTCCTGTAGTTAGTTGCTAATTGCTAACATTTAGCTGCTGCATGTATCCCTCTGTCCTTTCTTAGCACACAGTGTGGAGTTAGTTTAGTGGTTTCTATGCTTGTTTGAGTGTAATGGAGAAGTGCATAGGGATGAATCAATACAAATGCACGTGAATAATTTGCATTGCAAATATTTGCATATAAAGTGAACGATAAACTTCAAGACTGTGCTTTTAGCGTTTACTTAGCTCACCTCGTTTCATTCTTAAATCACAAATCTGCTGAGAGAGGGGAAGAAGGCTGTGGTTCACCTGCTCCACCTCTGCTCTGTCTCTCTCTGACCTGGGCTGACCTCACTGCTCTGCCCTGTCCCACCACTGTCCCACAGCAGAGACAGAGAGGTGATGGGAGAATCACAGCACAGTTACAACGCAAACAAAACGAAGGCAGCCTTTCTCTATTTGTTTTTTAAACGATCTATCAATGCCCACCACATCGGCAGCTTCCTCCACGCTGACCTGCAGTTGACATGAGGTAGGAACGCTGACCGACTCCGACTCCTCCTCTCCTCCAACACTTCATGCACTTCTGATTGTCTGATTGGCCGACTCCACGGCTCTGGCAGCTCCACCAGCTGCACTGGTGTAATAAAAATGAAGAGACTGAATAGCTACCAGCAGCGGTAGAACCTAATTTGCAAATTAATTTATCCCCTTGTTTTTCCTAAATTTTTCTAATTGACGGAAATCCGTTGTGGCGACGGAGAATTTTAAGCCCTGATGTAGGATCACTCTGGCAGGGGAATAAGTGAAAGACATCTATGCACATAATGACAACTTCTAAAAAAAGCTGGATTATAGAGTTTCTTTTTACTGCATAGAGGCTCGGTCACGTAAAAGAGTCATATGACGCATTTTATATGGCAGTAAAATTACAACAATTGGCCCCCTTACCAATTGGACCTCCCTGCACTTGGGCTAAGGGCAGTAGGAGGGTTTTCAATTACCAAAGCAGCCTGAGGAGTCCTCAAAAAGTGTATCGTACCATACTAGTTTCAGTGAGGGGTGCCAGCTCTGGGTACGTTTTGGTCTGATTTGGAAAAGGTGGAGCTATCCTGTTGCTCTCTCAAAGGCAATCCAGAAGAAGTTTGATCTGTTGATACTAAATATGTTCTTGTCAAACAATTATCAGTGGCTGGTTGTTACCCCCCATCATCAGCACCAGCCTGTACTGTAGAAACCTTAAGCACTACACTGTCTCTACCAGATCTGAATTAGTTATTTTAGGACACCTAAACTGGTATATGTATCTAAGAAAGTACTTTTGCAATTTGACTAAATCTTAATCAAATAACTGCTCACCCAACAAGATATGACCAAAAGATCCCTCAAAAAGCAACAGTCTCATATCTACCAATGTGGTGTATTCTGCAGTGATATTAGTGTTGATTGTTGGACAAACTCTACCATCAAACAACCCGCTTGCATCTGTCAAAAAAGATTACTGAAAAAATGTAACAGTGAAGCTTTCTATATGACCAAGTGCTGAATGGTCTAGGGTCAGTCTAATCTCCTCTAAAACTGAAGCATGGACTTTGTTTTATGAATTGTTAAGCACTGTAATTAACAAACATGCACCTATAAAGTAAGATGCAGAAAAAAAGGCTGTGCCATAAGCTGAATATGGGCAGATTAAGGGCTTTGAAATTAAACATAAAATGAAGTTGTTTCCTCAAATCTAAAAGGCCTACCATGATTTTAGATTAAAAAAATGCCACTTCTTTAATCATTATGGCCACCTAATAAACCGTTGATGTGCAGTAATTTATGTAAAAGTTTTTTAGATCATGTCATGCTGAAGGTTAATGGTTAATCGATTAATGTTTGTTAATGTTGCCAACTATTAAGGTCATGGGATGGCGATCAAAGAAAATATACAAAATGTGCATGCTTGTGCTTGTTTTTTCAGTTTACATTTCCTTAATTGCACTCAACTCAATTTCATGACGTTATTTGGCGATAAATTTTATTGAGAATTTAATGCACAGAAAGCTGGGGATAAACAGGAAACAATTGTTGACAACAGCAGCGTCACGTCTAGACTCACATCGCCACACGCCAACTTTTACTCCTATCATTTATTTCATATTGGCAGCGGATTCATGTTTTAAACATCCACTTCAAACATGATTTAAAGTGTATGTCATATTAACAGAATTTTGTTGCTCTTTCTGTACACTAATAGAATTGCAAGTGTCCTAAATGACTACTGTACCAAACTGACAAAATGTAACGCTTCAGTGGAAACACCTAATGGGAAAATGGAGAAGATAGGCATCCAGGTGTATGTGCAACCTTACAGTACAGTGAGCAGATGCCTGTACTGCCTGTCTCATTAAGCTGCTATGGAACTCTCTGTCCACTCACCTTGATCTCTTTGTGTGTGTCTCCAGGTTTGAAGACCAGTGTTCCTTCACTATACTTATAATCTGAGCCAGCGTTTGCAGAGCCGTCCTCAGTCCTGTAGTCTACATAGAATGTGTTCTCTCCTAGGCCTCCTAAGACACGGACAACATTTTTTTATTAAACAATGTATTTTCTGTTTTATTTTGTCATGGACAATTTTGCAGTACTTGACTCCTTTATAAAAAAATCTAATCTGTAATTTTTTTTCTCGTACCACATGATAGCAAACCTGCCACACAAAGTTTATTACTTATTATGCACTATTGTTCACATGAAACCTAAGATGGAGGCTGAATATACTAACATGACTGAGTGCGTACCTTTGCAGATTACAGTCAGCGTGAGCACACCACAATTCTCCATGCACTGACTGTGGGGGCTTTCAAATGAAATGTGGCTGCATATGGCCAGGTCGTCCTCCTCAGGAGTTTCCTCCTCCGTCACTGCTGTGCGTCGTGCATGGTCTGCTGCATGTTTTTTCAAGACGTTCCCAGCTCCAATCATCATCCGTGTGGCCTTAAAATAAATAAGAGGTAGATGACAAAGCTGTACAAAATCCATTGTTCATTTTACAAGAAAAGTCCCACTGAGATCAAAGATTCAAACATTTTTGTTTGTTCTAAGTACAGGACATACAGAAAGGTCGAAATGCTGGTTCTCTCTTGCCTAGTAATAAAAGCCATACAATTAAGCTAAAAGTACAATAAATAAAATGAGCAGTATAACCTAATAAACTAAGGCTATGGGAGTGCAGTACATTAACAGCATCCTGACAGCCTGATGGATAAAGTTGTTTACTAGAGCCAGTGTGGAGGCTCTGGTACCTTCTCCCTTAAGGCCAGAGGCTGCGGTGGGACTGTGAGGGGTTGGAGGAGTCACTGGCAATGCTGATGGCTCTAGAGGTGAGGCGGGGGTGTTGGTTGTGAGCAAGGACAGAGGGACACCGATGAAGTTAGCAAAATTTGCTCATTAAAGGAGAATTTCTCCCTCATCCAGCAAGCCTCTGCATAAAACAATACTGAAATGGACTGAGGACAGTATAGAAACACTGAGTGGCTGTTTTCTCAGTACTGACTGGAGCATCTTTCATAATTTAGAGCTGGAAGAGGCCTCAACTACAGTTAGATTACCACATTATCAACACAAATGTATGTAAAGGCATCTTTGCTTAGACTGCTGCCTCCGCGACCCGGTCCTGGATAAGCGGAAGAAGATGGATGGATGGATGGATGGATGTAAAGAAAAACTATCAAAATATTCTACCATGGAAATTAAAGTGAGACTCAATAACTTTGCTTGTTTCTACATTCACCCCACCAAAACTGATTTAACCATCATGCAGACTCTGAAACACTTTGTTTAAGGAAAAAGGTTACAAAGTTCTGCTTTAAAGCATGTAATAACCCTCTTGCCCTGTTAAGGGAAAATGTGTAGTTGAGGGTGCATTTATTGAGATAATTTTGGCTGTGATTGTTCAATATCCATGAAAATTGGCTGTTTTGCAGCGCCAGACTCAGAAAGAAAACAAATGATATCAGCAGAAGACAATAATATAGATGTAGAGCTTTATAAAAATACAATAAACCAGGCGTTGGACATAGATACTAGAGGAGTATGCACTACAGCAGGAAGGTGACAGAGGAGTTAGCGACATTGAGCTAAAATGTAAGTAGACTAATTTATCAAATTAGCATTTGCCTGTGAGACAAGTCATTGACCAAACGTTTTCAGTCTGATCATTAAATTGAATATTTTGTCAGGTAACAGAGGAGGAAACTAAGGCAGAAGTCTGGGAGTACAAGTAAAGAATGTACAGTATTAAAGACAAATACAGCTACAGCTGAAGATGCTAAAGAAGGCTGGTATCAACAGTGACAGTCTGTAAATCTGACTCAGGACAAGGTAGGCATTTTTAATGGGTACCGCTTTCCCTTATCTCCTTAAGTAACGCTCTGTTGGGGGCCATTGCATAACAACAGATGGTGACAATGTGTGTGTTGAAAGTATTTCAATGTATTGGTGTTGTACAGAACATACGGTTGAGTTTTTTGTGATATTTGTAGAAGATTAATTTAGACTACTGTATGTATTAAGACTCTCCCCACAGCAGGACACTGCCATCACCAGGCTTCACTTTAGAGAGGGGGCATAGTCAGGTGCTAGCTTTGTGCTACACATAGCATCTTTCATTGATGGCTCATTTTAATTGTATCTGGACAGAGGACCTTCTCGTGTTTGGGGAGTTTTCCACGTGCCTTTTGGCAAACACAAAACATGTTTTGTTATTATTTTCTTTCTCCTCCACACAGCCCAGCTCTGTGGAGTGTATGGTTCAGAGTGGTCCTGGGACAGATACAACAGTCTCTGCTGTGGAGCTCTGCAGCTCTTTCAGGGTCACCTTTGTTCTTATTGTTGCCTCTCTGATGAATGCACTCTTTGCCCGGTTTGTGAGTTTTAGATGGTCCTCTTTAGGCAGATTTGGTGTGGTTCCTTATCTTTTACATGTTGTAATGATGAATTAAATTCTGTTTTGTGGCATAATGACAGCTGAATTGCAGTCAGGACAACCTTATCTCACAATTTCTGTGACTTCTGAGGGTGAGTAACACTGGGTCTATTTAGGGGCCTCTTTAAAAAGGGGGTACATACTTTTGCACACTCAAGTTTTCTGTCCTCCTTAGAAACAGGTTATGTGCCACAGTCTTTTAAATATGCAGTTATTAAACCGCTTCTGAAAAAACCCAGTCTAGATCCTGACATTTTAGCCAACTATAGACCAATATCAAATCTCCCTTTTATTTCAAAAATCCTAGAAAGAGTTGTAGTTAAACAGTTATGTCGCCACCTACAGGACAATAGCGTATATGAAGATTTTCAGTCAGGGTTTAGACCCCACCATAGCACAGAAACTGCATTAGTCAGAGTCACAAATGACTTGTTATTAAGTTCAGACAATGGACTGGTCTCAATCCTGGTTCTGTTAGATCTCAGTGCAGCCTTTGACACCATTGACCACAGCATCTTACTCCAGAGATTAGACTGTGACATAGAGGTCAGAGGAACCGCCCTCTGCTGGTTTAAATCCTACTTATCTGATAGGTACCAGTTTGTCAGTGTAAATGAACATTCCTCACAGTGCAGTAAAGTTAGCTATGGAGTGCCACAAGGCTCAGTACTTGGAGCCATTCTGTTCGTGCTTTACATGCTGCCTTTAGGAAACAATCAGAAAACATGGCATTAATTTTCACTGTTACACAGACGATACACAGTTGTATTTATCAATTAAACCTGATCAGAATGACTGCGTTGAGAAACGTAGCACCTGTGTGAGAGACATAAAGACCTGGATGACCTCCTCCTAAACCCAGAAAAAACAGAGGTCATTATACTAGGCCCCAAAAAGCTAAGAGATGCTCTGTCTGACCAGAGTCTCCCTGGATGGTGTCAGTGTAGCCTCAATATATATATTAGTGCTGTCAATTGATTAAAAAAATTAATCAGATTAATCACACTCAATATGTACTATATCAATATGTCAATATGTAACTTTGTAGATTTTCCATGACAACATGCAGTGTTTAAATAAAAAAAAAAGTCCAGAGAGAATGAATGTGTTTTTACTTGGATAAAAAAATACATCTCAGAAGTAACTTCTGAATATTGTGAGAGAGCCTTTAATAAGTCTGTGTAGTAACTGAGATAACAGTGTCTGCTGAACTGTGCTCTGCATTAAATCTACTGCAGACACCTGAGCCTCTCCTCTGCTCCTCTGAGCACCGCGGACAGGGGCGGGACATGGTCACCTGTCAGGGGCGGGACATGGTCACCTGTCAGGGGCGGGGCACGGTCACCTGTCCACAGTGAGGCTGCCGCTCTGCCTCGTGAGGGGAGGGAAAGGAGAGGGCTGTAGTGCAGCGGCCAAAGCAGTGGACTTGTCCTGAAGTCGAACCACGGTCAAACGCATGTGAGGCAGGTGTTCTCTCATTGGATGCGCGAGTCGTTCACCATGAAAGCAAGTCAATGTTGTGATGTACGCACATTTCCAAGACGGTCGCGCGCCCCCGACACGGCTTCACACCCTCCAAAGTGCTTTCAGAAGCGCGGCTGGGCAAAACAGATGGTGTGATTACTTTGCGTTAACAAATTTTTGCGTTAATTGTTTTTTTATTAATCGTATGCATTAATTCGTTAACGTTGACAGCCCTAATATATATATATATTTATTAAGGATAATGCTGTGATAATGCGATGATGTGGATGAGCATTAACATGAGCAGGATTATCTCTGACTGAATGATGAGTTGTTGTAGAGCTGGAATGAAAATGGTATGAATGAAGTAGTGGGTGTAAAGGATTGTTCATGATGGAGAGCAGTTTTCCAGTGTCCTCCTGTCCCTCACTGACACACAAGGTTAGTTTAGTTAGAGTCACAAATGACTTGTTATTAAGTTCAGACAATTCTCAATCCTAGTTCTGTTAGATCTCAGTGCTACAGCATCATACTCCAGAGTTTAGAATGTGACATAGGGGTCAGAGGAGCTGCCCTCTGCTGATTTAAATTCAATTTATCTGATAGGTACCAGTTAGTCAATATAAATGAACATTTCTCTAAGTGCACTAAAGTTATGGAGTGCCACTGGACTCAGTACCAAATTAATAATGATTATAACTCAGTGGTGTTTATTAATATTGGCGTAATGCTTTGTAAACTATCAATTAATTGTTTATGAATTCTGAAGAATTACATGACTATAATTATGTTTCTTAAAAAGTTAGGTGAAAACTTTAGAGTCCCCATTTCTGGTGTCAGCAGCACACGGACACAGAATCAACTGTTTGACACCTTGGTGGACATGCCCTGGGAGCTGGCTGTTATATCAGTGACCACAGTACATGTAATAATCCTACAGCAAAACAGTAGACTTCTTACAGTTTACTCTTTGTTCCTCAGTCAGGCCAGTTTTCTGACCCCTTTACAATTATCTCCAATCGTGGTTGATGTCTGTTTTAGCTGTATGTTAGGTGATGCTACATACCATTGTTGTGGCGCCCAAGCTCAGTCTTGAGACCATTCTTTACACTCTTGACCTTGTCTCAGTCTCAGCTACAGTTTTATTTGACCTTAGACTTGGTCTCGAATCCAATTTTACTCGGTCTTGTCTCGGTCTCCGATGAGGCAGTTTCTGTGATTTTATTCACCAAACCTTAAAAGAAAATGCTATTCTTCATAATTCTGGAGTAATTCAGTTTCCACACTAGTGCTGTTTGATTGTGGAGATCATTAAAATAATCATTAATATATTTGAACTACTTTTTCCTTTTCTTTTTCCCCTTTATTTGGTGTTAGTTCACAGGGTTTGATCTCAACCTGGTCTCAGTTTGCCTTGGTCTGGGTCTGGACTTGGTACTTAAAAGCCTTGGTCTCGACACGGTCTTGAACCTTGAAAGTCTCGGCCTTATCTTGGTCTCGGTTCACTCAAGACTAGGGTTGCCACCTATGTCTAACAAAAAAACTGGAAATTTCGGCAACCCAATCGACCCTTTTGCTTATAAGCCCTTCACACATATAACCCAAGACAAAAAGCAAAATTGGACATAACCTTGTGATGGAGCTGTATTAGTTTTGCTTTAAGTAGTTACTTAAAGTGGTTAATGTCAACAGATGTGTTTACTAGTATTATTATTAATAATATTTTGCTCTCATTAGTAATATAATTTTGATTCCATTATTTTGCTAGTTTTTTTGTTTAGTTAATTGCTTTAAATAATATGTCTAGTCTTTATTATTTTGGCTTATTTCCTACAGTTTTTGGTTGTAGACACCTGGGGGCAGTAGTGGGCACAGTCTTAAAGTCACATTTTATTAAAGTAAAAATGATAAATGTTCATTATCACTGTGTGGTTTGTGGTGATTGGAGGGGCCATAGGTACAGGATGGCAGCCATGCTTCCACCACCGAGTGTGACTGAGGAGTGAATGAATAATGCACCAAATTGTAAAGTGATTTTGAGTGTCTAGAAAAGTGCTATATAAGACTCATGCATTATTATTATTAGGCCAGAATTAAATAGTAAATTGCAGTATCAATGCAGTTTATTACCAAAACTCAGCATTATTTTAGTAACATTGGTGATTGACCGAAAAAAACGTGAAAAAACGGGACATTCAGTGTCCCAGGACAATATTTTTTTTCCCCGGGACAAACCATTAAAAACAAGGACAATCAGGTAAAACCAGGACAAGTGGCAACACTACTCAGGACTCAGACTGGTCTTGGTCTGAATTAGTACGGTCTTGACCACAACACTACTGCACACAGTATGCTCCTGTGATGCCAACATTCTTTCTTATTATTCTTATTCTCTCTCATTTGGTCAGTTCCCACTTTCGATAAGTTTGAAAAATATCATTAAGTTAACAGTAGCATTCTGGTCATCATGAGCCTTTTTCCTGGAAGTAAAGCTGGATTTGGAACCTCTGGATGTCTTTGTGATTGTCTCATTAAGTCCTTTGGCATATTCCAAAGAAAACCTCCTTGCCTGTAGCACCCTGGTTTCATGAAGACAAATCAGTCAGTTTTGGCAGAAATAATTTGTTTTTGTATGAGGACTGTTGTCTCTTGGCTGGTCAGTGTAGGAGCTATTTGTCCATTTTGGTAAAGTTAGTCTTTTAATATTTAGATTGAATTTACATATTCACTTATTTTCTAATCAGTATTTTGCTTATTCTGTTTTGTTTGTATTGTAATGACCTGATGTTTTATGTTTTACTGGGGCAGTGCTAGTCATTAGTTACACTTAGTTCTTGTAAATGTGCCTGAAGCTAAGATGCCCAGGTGTCAGTAGCCTGTCACTCTTTGGTTGCTAGGAAAATGTGTTGGATACATTGTGATTGGCTATGAGTTAGGGATGCTCTTTTTCTACTGTTCTGTAAGTGTTTGCTGCACATTACAGTGTTCCTGCGGCTGAGGGTTCACCATAGCCAAGCTAGTTTTGTTGTTTTGGCGTGGGCTACAGCCTACAGTAGCCCTTGCATTATTTTGTCAAATAAAGAGCCAAGAAATTATTCAGCGTCCTGTTTCTTCACACCAGAATGCTACAAAATGTTTACTTTTCTTTACTTTCCATAGTAATTCGTTTATTTTATTTTATTGTTTAAGGTTTAGCACTTTAGATTAATTTTGCTTTATTTCTTTTCCTTTTTTAATATGTCGATTTGAGTTAGGTCATGGCATGGGCATGCCATGCAGGAAGGCAAGGCAAGCAACGCTTGACCAATTAAATATTTTTTTTTTTTTTTAAAGACATTGATTAAAACTATAATAATGAAATTAAAGGAATTTCTCTCCAAACAATCTAATTTTGCTGTTGACTTCAATAGTGAATCAAACTATTATGTGCTTTCAGTCATTATGTTCTTTTCTGCACCCTGTTGGCTAATTTAGGGTACTATCAAGGCAAGCTAGGTTGTCTCTCTGCCATTCATTTGTCATTTTCACCTCCGTGGAGGCGGCGTCATGGTGTACTGTTTCTGCCTGTGGCTTGGCAAGCAGAGCACTGAGCCACTTGTTTAGAAGGTTCACGCATGCTTGCTGTGGACAATCTCATGCTCACTGACAGAGACTGTGAGCTGATTTTTCAACATGGCGCTGCTCTGCTGGCGACGTGCATGTCTGCTCTGGCAGCCCTAGTGTCATTCCCAACTTACCCAAACCCCAGTTGTCATACATCAGGAAGTCATAAAACAGTGACTCATTCAAATATTTAGGAGTGAACGTGGACAGTGCGCTCTCCTGGACGTCACATGTGGATTATCTCTGCAATAAAGTACAATAAAGAATCTACTTTTTGAGGAGACTCAGATCGTTTGGAGCAAGCAGGGACATTCTGAACCAATTTTATACAGCCACAGTTCAGAGCGAGAGCAAGAACAGGATACAGAGGCTCCTTAACATCTGCTCCAAAATAGTGGGCCATTCCGTGGGGAACACATTCACAGAGCTGTGTAGAAAGCAAACTCTCAGGCTGGCTGACAAAATCTCTACAGACACAGCCCATGTTTTGAACAGTGAATTTTTTACTCTTGCCTTCTGGGAGGCGTTTTCGAGTGCCCTGTTGCAGAAGGAATAAATATAAAACTTCCTTTGTGCCATATTCCATCACACTCCTGAACCAGAGGAAGAACACATAAACACTGTATATTGTATTTATGATGATTGAATGAATGTTGAATGCTTGTTGTATAGTTTTTGTGTCTTGGCGCTGTCTGGTGGATGTGTAAACCAAATTTCTGTTTTTACAGACAATAAAGTTTTATCTCTCTCTCTATCACTCTGATAGTACCAGAAAATACAAGGTAGTATCAGCAAGGCTGTGTTTTTTAATGAAGGTTTGTTTTGTGGTGTGTTAGACTTCTTTTCAGGTTTTATTAAAGTGAAGCAGCATTAACAGTACATTAGGCTATTTTTGATTTCAGTGTGTGTGTCCTGATGAATGGGTGTACTCACATATTGGTAAGGCTGTAATGTCACTCATCATTTATCCATTCTAGTTTTAGTGCTTATGAATTATATAGTTAAAACAAAAACTGACAGCACATTCTATAATAAAGTGACTAGCTTTGAGGAGAAAAATTGTTGTATTGAGATTGTTTATATACAAACTGGGTGTAATTACAGTATATCGGAAGAGTGATGGGATAGAAGTTAACTAAGTGGCTTTTAATTAAATGTTGTCATATAGCCTACGAAAGTCAAGGTGTCTGCTTGTCTGCTCGAAAAAGTCACTACACACTACTGGGTCGTGGGCACCAGGGTATAAGAGTATGAGGCACACCTAGGACCAGCGTGCACCTGAGTGGGCCTAATATTCATTCATTCATTCATTTTCTACCGCTTATTCCCGTTAGGGGTCGCGGGTGACTGGAGCCTATCCCAGTAACTTTGGGCCGAAGGCGGGGTACACCCTGGACAGGGGCCAGCTTGTCGCAGGGCGTGGGCCTAATAATAATAATAAAAATTGCTTTAGTCTTACAATATATCGCACTTCTAGACACTTAAAGTTGCTATACAATTTGGTGCATTATTCATTCACTCCTCAGTCACACTTGCTAATGGAAGTGTGGCTGCTATTTTATTATTTTATTTATTTATTTATTATTTTATTATTTTTGCACCTACAGCTTCTCCAACCACCACCAATCACACAAACACATTCATACAAGCAAGGTGGGTGAAGTGTCTTGCCCAAGGACACAATGGTAGAATGCAAAGCTGGCAGTGGGGATCAAACTGCCAACCTTGGTGCTAGTGGTTGAGCATGTCTACTGACTGAGCTACTGTCGGTTTTGTAGCAGTCAGTCAGGAGCTGAAGATGGCTGCTACTGCATCACCTGGCTCAGTGTCTCTCTACAATCCATCACAAATCATCAGAGCCTAATGCCATCTATTTGAAATGCAACATTGCTGTTGGTGCAGTAATGGTATACGTTCTGTCTTTTGGGATATTCTACAAAAATTTTAAGAACACTTAAAGCAAGGGATACTCAGGCTGCCAAATACATGTAGACCTAATTCAGAACAGTTATCAAAGTTACTTGAAGTATATGACTTTGTGAAACAATGGTAAGAACAACTCAAAAGCTGGCTGCAGAACTTGATGAGAGAGTGAAAAAAACTCTCTACAACAAACTAACATTATTGGCCTAATGGAGGAGATACTAGTGATAGTGATTACTGTCAACTTTCTAATTTTTGTGAGCATTAAAAGTATAAACAAAAAAAATGTACTGCAAAAGCCTACTTCTGAACTGGTGAGACTGAGCACATCTGAAAGAACTGAGTTTTTGAAAACAGAACTTTTGGGAAGGAGTTTATGTTGAAGATCCAAAAGAGGCCGATGTGACATTTCTGAACAAATGGCTAGAACTTTATAATCAACACTGTCCAGTAACCATGTCCAGGCAGAGAAAAGCCATGGATGACAAAAGGCCAACAAAAAGCATGTGATCAAACAAGGCAGGTGTGAATACACCCTATTAATACAATTAATATAACCAAATATTTTAAAATATGGTAACACTTAGCTTCCAAGTTATTTTATAAATAAAGCAAATACGAAATTAGATAATTTAGAAACTATAATAGAAGAATTTAACAATTGTTTTGTAGATATGGGACCAACAGTAGCAACGATTTGTTTTTGTGAGGAATAAAGATAAAGATCTCTTTTAAAATACAGTTAATGAACATACATCTCTGGTGATTCCAACGTCTAGATACAAAAGGTGGCGCATTCATTCCTTTGCTGTTGCTGCTCCCAGGCTCTGGAACTCGCTTCCACCCAGTTTGTGGTCCTGAGCTAACGGTTTTCAGATCACAGCTAAAAACACACTTACTCAGACTGGCATTTGACACATAGTTTTTGCTTTGGATCTCATGCAAATGTTTGTGCATCTCTCTCTGCATTTTTAACGCTGTAATGTTATGCTTGTTATTTGTTTTATTCTGTCTTGTTTTTGAGCTGTTTTTAGGCAATTTTATGGTGCTATACAAATAAAGTTTGATTTGATTTGAGTAAATTGATAATGAAATCCATGTTTCTGTGCAGGGTTACTAAACTAGATGCTACTGTTATGGATTAAGTTATATGATGTCATATTAATTATACCTGTAATATCTGTCATTTATTTAAAGTTATTTGTTTTGCAGACGATGCAACAGTTTGCGCTGGCAAAAAATTTAAATAACTTTTGGTAATAACAGAAATGGAATTAAAGCTGTTTAAAACCTGGTTTGATTTTAAAGTGGAATTTAGCAACTTTTCACATTTCTTTCCTGTTTTTGGCTTATTTTTCTCTATGGAGCTCCCCGTACATTTCGGCATAAAGCACTATCGTAAATACTCACATGTCCAATTCACTCCTATATAATCCTGTCGTTTTCATTTTCTGTATCCGCATGTTTTTTCTGACATGATGAAAATCAAAACACAGAATCTGTAGATTGGTGTTTGACTAACTGCAATGTGTGGCTTTCTTTCTGTGGGACTTCTGTGACACCAGGTCAGCGATACTTATACTTGCAAGCAAGTCCGTCTTATAGGAGCAGGCTACATAGGCTGCAGCCTAGGGCCTCAGCCAGCAGGGGGCCTCAATGAGCAGCGATTCAAATAAATCTGCATTAAGATCAAAATGATTAAAAAAAATCTAAAAAAAATCTCACGCCAAGCCCCAATCAAAACTTGAGAGCCTTGCTTATAGACAGAGCAGCAAGGAGTGGTGACGTGGAGGCGCAGCACGGAGGACGGAGGTGCGGTGCTGAAGTCGGGCACACAGAGGAGGTGCAGCGGGGAGCTATGGCGTGGAGGTCGAGCTCACATGAGGTCGAGTACTTTTGGTCGGGTACTTTCTAGTTTTGTCAGGTGTCACTCTGAAAAGCCTGTCTGCGTTGTCTAAAAAGTTGAATGGGCAGCATATTTAAACAACAAGTTTGAGGTCATTGTTCTTTAAAGCCTGTAATGTTGTCTAATAATGCAGAAAGTTTAGGTTTTAGTTACTTTAAAACTTCAGAAAGGGGCCTCAAAATGTAGTAGCCTAGGGCCTCTAAAATCCTTAATCCAGCCCTGCTTGCAAGTGTCTTTTTTGGCCTGAAAACAGCAGGGGTGGTGCTTTATTCACCCCACAACAACTAATTTAACCATCACAGGGACTCCAAAACTGTTTAAGTAAGGTAAGAAAAAGTTACTGAGTTCTGGCCTAACATAGCAAAAACAAAATAAACTTTTTTTTTTTTTGTAAATAAAAAAGATATATATAAAGTGATGAAACACTTAAAATCAGTGGAGTTGAAATTATGACCCTACTACACCCTATGATATGTCACCTGGATGCGGTAAAAGGCTCTGCTCTTCTGCTGGTGCAGCAGGGCATAGTAGTTGGCCAGTTCCACCAATTGGTCCAGTTCTTTGTCCGGATACTTCTGCTTAAGCTCCCTTAGGATCCGAATCACCTGAACACACAAACAGTGAGCTTACTGTTATTACATGCCCTTTGAAAAGAATGATTTTGTTGAATACTTTTTGACAGCTCTATTTTGGGATTATAGAAAAACGTAATCTCATTTTACCTATTGGCATTGATAAATCAGTTTTAATTACACTGGTCAGTAGTTTTGATGACATTGTGTGATTAGTGGTGGCAGATAGTCAGCTCTCACCTCTTTGCGGCTTTCGTCCATCTCACGGTAGCTGTCTACATTGACCATTGTGCTGTTAGAGACGGGCAGGTGACTGCCTCCGGTTGTCGAGGATGCACTTGCTCCATTTGTGGGATTGGCTGTGGCTCCTGTTGTGACATCCTGAGTGCCTCCCCTGCAGTTTTCAGCTGAGACAATGGCACCCCCTCGTGGTGGAAACTTGCCATCAATAATCATCTCCATGCCTGCTTTGTTTGGTGTCAGATCCCCTTCTGTTTCCACCACAATGCCACGACGCTTGTCGGCCCGGTATCGCTTGCCCATGTATTTATAGAAGAGTAGACGGCGGTCTGCAATCCAGGCCAGAAGCACACAGACCGGGAAGAATAGCAGGGTCACTAGGGCCTCCCAAACCTGACACACAGCACCACATATACACATACTGGTATTCAACAACCTGAACAACCTGATCAGAGTCAGAAATTAATCTTAACAGCATGTGCTCACCTCAACTTCACCAGGCGACATGACAGACAGGATGAGGTAGAGCCAGATGTAGGCAAAGATGCTCCAGAAAGCCGTAATGAAGAACACGCGCAAGTGTTTGATTTTGCGTGTTTCTCCGTTTGGAATCGTCCACACACAAATCCCAATTATGACAAACATGTTAAAGGCTGCGCTGCCAACAATGGTGCCTGGTCCCAGTTCTCCTGCATTAAACTCATGCCCACAAACCTGCAGAGGTACAATATACAGTGAGCTTAGGTTGTGTTCACACTTGATATGTTTGGGTCACTTCAATAAAACTCTGGTGCACTTCCTTGGAAAGTCCAGCTCGTTTGTGCAGGTGTGAACGTGCAATTAGACTCAGGTGCACAGTAAACAACTGGACTCTGGTCCGCCTGAAATCAGAGATCTCAGTGTGGTGCGCTGTGAGCCACAGAGCCGTTTCTCAATTTCTAGTATGCAGACTCCGGACTTGTGTACTCAGAGGTACAGACTTGTGGCTGCAGATTTAGAGAATGGACTTGAGGAGAACACAAGAACAGACTTTGCTTTTTTCAGATTTTGGGACTAGGTGAACTTGATGACATCACATGAAGAAGCTCCTCTGTTGACATTTACCTATACGTTTCTTTATTAATAAAATGTACCTTTTGTATGATTATATGCAGAAGAATAAAATGGAACATCTTAAGATATTTATTTTTAATAAATGAAAAATGGTACCCACTGTCTATTATTTTATTTCTTTGTATTTAATAAAAAATCTAATCTAGTGAAAGAGAGGCATATAATTCATAATACAGTATAAAACCGAAAGCCAACAGCCGAAGTGTCCTTAATAAATAACATCTTTATATTACTAATATTATTATATTATATTACTAATACATATAAATAACATGAATGCATATAAAGAGAGGTGGGTCAAAGTTTTAATTTGTCTGCTTGGAAAGTAGTTCCCAGTACAACTTTGGGAAGAAGAGGTTAAAAATAAAGCCAACTGGCCTATATATGTATAGCCTATCTATATAGGCACTGGCACAAGGCTGTTGTCTGCTTCATGTTCGCACTGAAGAGGTAGGGGGCAGGTAAAAGGGGAAGAGCAAGAACGCATTCAGGGATTTGGAGCGGACTTGCCGAGAAGCGGAGTTTGAATTGGAACAGGACTTGGGCTGCGGCAGATGAGATTTCACAAGTCCACAAGAACACAAGTCCACAGAAGTACTCATATTGAGAAACGGCCCTAGAGAACTCCTGAGGGCTGTACTACAAAGTGAGATTTCTGGTTAAGCTCGCTGAATTGAGCCTAAACCCAGGATTATCGGTGTCATGAAGAAGGCTCACTTTTCAATGTGGTTAGATCACTATAGAAACATACACAGCAGAGCTAACCTGGTCCCAAGCAGGTTTTATTCACAAGTTTTGGCTTTGATGTGCTCCTTCTGTATTTTAACACATTTACCTAAATGTTTTACTGACCAGCACTACAGACTGTGTTTAAGGAGTGACTGAACATGATTAACACTTTTTATTGTATTTGATCAAAATAAAATACAAGTGTGTAGCCAGCCTTTAAATGTACTGTGGCTCAGTCTAAGACTCAGTCCGAGACTCAGACCATGGCTCAGACCATGGCTCAGACCATGGCGCAATGTTCACTGAGGGACGTAAAGCTCCATTTAAACAGTTGAGTGAGCAAAGCCATCTACAATGTTATGTTTGTAGGCCACTCTGTATTTCTTTCCAGTTCATGCACTACTTTTCTCGTCATTTTGCTTCACATAGCCTCAGAAAAACCTCTTCACTGTTACTACTGCAGCCTTATGCACAAGCAGCCAGTGCGTATAATGTCAATGCAAAACTATAATGATCAACACTTCATCCTGTTTTATGCAATAGTGAGCTAAATCTTTCTTATATTCAAGTATTAGCCTATATAATCATATTTTGTATATGGATTAGGGTTTATACTGTGCACCTGTCAGTTTAGAAATAATATTCACATTTTATTAATGAAGCTGAAAATATCAACAGTAGGCCTAATTTTTTGCTGCAGATGTTCTATTGGATGCTTCTATTCGGCTTTTCTTTTATTTGGGAGTTTCAGATTTGTTGTGTATTTTTTTATTTTTTTACTTTTTAAATTATTATTTTTTTTAATCTGAGATTCACAGATGGTCTGTACTGTGGGTAAAAAGCGTCACATGCCCCTTTCCCAGTAAGCTCACACAGATCCCGATCAAACCCTGGCTGCACAAATTCTGCTGATAACCACCTTTGTGGTACTCGTTATCTCAGAGCTGAGGTTCAGGCTTTGAGAAGCTCACTCACTCACATAAAGCCTGGCTATGTCCAACCAGCTTTGTAGTACATCCCTCAGGTGTGGTCCTGGTGAACTGCGAACGCAATGCAGACCAAACTACGGACTACCAGCAGGGAGTGAACAAAAGCACTGTTTACTAAGGGCATAGAAACATACATGCATCTAATGTGACTATAAGAAAAAAAAATACAGATATAGCCAACGGTAAAAAAGTGTATTTAAAATATTGCTATCATTAGCAAACAAATGTAGCCTAAAGAACACTGCTAAAACACAGATTTCATATTAATCACCAGAGAGAGTCCACAGTTGTATTCAGTAGATATTGGTGCTCTAACCTAAATACTTTTTACATTAAATACACTGCCTGACCAAAAAAAAAAAAAAAAAAGTTGCCACCTGGATTTAACTAAGCAAATGGGTTAGAGCCCCCCCTGCAGTTGGTCAATGGGTTTAAGATCTGAAATCTGTGGTGGCCAATCCATGTGTGAAAATGCTCCCTGAACCACTCTTTCACAATTTAAGACCAATGCATCCTGGCATTGTCATCTGGGAATATGCCCGGGAAAAAATCCATTGATGGAATAACCTGGTCATTCAGAATATCCAGGTAGTCAGCTGACCTCATTCTTTGGTCCCATAGCATTGCTGAACCTAGACCTGACCAACTGCAATGATGCTCTTACCTATTTGTTTTATTTAAATCCAGGTGGCGACTTTTTTCTGGTCAGGCAGTGTATTAATGAAAGTGCACCTTATGATATAATTTGGATATATGGAGCTGAAGAGGTTTGATCAATAGATGAGGTTTCTTCTCAAATTTCTCTCAGTAAATACTGACGCACTGCATGCTACGGGTGAGGGGTGTTACTGCTCGTTCAAGTGGAGTGGGTGTATGATGCTTAATTAGGGCGGCTGCTAGCAACACATACAGTTTGAAAAAAGTATTGACACCCCTTGGAAATACTAGGATTTTTGCATAATTTGGTCATAAAATGTGATCTGATCATCATCTAAGTCACAACAATAGAACAAACACAAACACAGTCTGCTTAAACTAATGCTGCAAAAAAATGAAATTTTTTCATGTTTTACTGAGCATCTGTGTAAATAATCACAGTACAGGGTAGAAAAAAGTATTGGAACCCCAAGGCTAGTGACCTCTTCAAGAGCTAATTGGAGTCAGATGTCAGCCAACCTGGGGTCCACTCAGTGTGAGAAGATTGAGGGTGTGGGTTAAAGTGGCCTTGACCAATAAAAAATGCCCCCTAATTTTGAGTTTGCCATTGTGAAGAAGCATTGCTTGATGTGAACCATGCCTCGCACAAAAGAGCTCTCAGGAGACCTACGAGTAAGAATTGTTGACTTGCATAAAGTTGGAAAGAGTTACAAAAGTATCTCTAAAAGCCTTGATGTTCCTAAGTCCATGGTACGAGCAACTGTCTATAAATGGAGAAGGTTCAATACTGGGACCACACTGCCTAGTAGTGGCCATCCTATAAAGATGACTGCAAGAGCACAGTGTAGAATGCTCAATGAGGTAAAGAAGAATCCTAGAGTGTCAGCTAAAGAATTACAGAAATCTCTGGCACAAGCTGACATCTATCTACAATAGGTAAAACATTGAACAAGAATGGACTTCATGGGAGGACACCACAGAGGAAGCCACTTTTGTCCAAAAAAAAATATTGCTGCACGTTTAAAGTTTGCAAAAGAGCACCTGGATGTTCCACAGCACTACTGGCAAAATATTCTGCGGACAGATGAAACCAAAGTTGACTTATTTGGAAGGAACACACAACGCTATGTGTGGAGAAAAAAAGGCACAGCACACTAACATCAAAATTTCATCACCACTGTGAAGTATGGTGGAGGGGGCATCATGGTTTGGGGCTGCTTTGCTGCATCAGGGCCTGGACAACTTGCTATCATCAACAGTAAAATGAATTCCCAATTCCCAATTTATCAAACAATTTTGCAAGAAAACCTAAGACCATCTGCCAACTGAAGCGCACCAGAGGATGGGTGATGCAACAGGACAACGACCCAAAGCATAGAAGCAAATCAACAACAGAATGGTTTCAACAGAAGAAAATACGCCTTGGTGTTTGTTTATTGTTGTGACTTAGTGAAGATCAGATCACATTTTATGACCAAATTAAGCAAAAATCCTAGTATTTCCAAGGGGTGCCAATACTTTTTCTTTCCACTGTAGGTAACATAAATGAGCAGAGTCCTTTGCAGTGATGTCAGTTTAGTTTGATGTCAGCACTGATATTATTCCTACATTTACTCAATCTAACGTGCAACTTAGCAACACAGAGAAAAGTGAAGTATAAACAAATTGTGGAGCGCAGAAGTATTTACATGCAGGCATTCGTGAGACAGCATACGCGTCATCAGCTTGCCTGCTGATGATCTACTCCTGCATACACCCATCTGATCGCTCTGGACATAGCACTAGGACCCCCCAAGGATCACCTCTGGGTGTGAAAAGTGGAGTGTGGGGTTGCATACAAAGAACCAGGTGGTCCTGAAGATTTCAGGAGAGAGTCCAGGTGACAGTGCATGTTTGTAAAGGGCAAGTGTGACAAACCTCTATCACAGACAGGAGGATTTCAGGAGCACTGGAGCCCAGAGCCATCAGAGTCAGGTTGGACACAGTCTCGTTCCAGATTCGAACAGTTGCTAAAGATGTTTCCCCATTTGGCAAAGTTATGGTCACTTCCTTCTCCTGTGAGACAAACAGTCTATTCACTCACTGCTAGTAGACAAAGGTCAAGGTTAATTATTTTATTGGAAAAATGACTAGTAATTGTGTTTCCACCATCTCCTAACCATAATCTAGTGTACAAATGTTTTAAGAATGTGTTATGGTAATGTTGGTTGTGTCATTGTATGGTAATGTCTTCTTGTTTTGTCCTTTGTGTCTCATTACAATTTCTGAGGACACTGTTTTCAACCCCATGACAAAAAAATGTAACCCTGACTCTGCTCTGGTCACATTTCCTTGATCAAACTGTAGTAATGTATAGGAAGCCTTCTCAATAAATTGTAAAGTTTCTGAGAAATGTTGTAACTAATATGTGGGACTTTTGCTTACTCAGGTGGGAAATCAGGGAATACGGGATGGAGATAAAAATGAGACAAAATAGAGAATAAATATTGCTAATATAAAATTCTGAGATGTTTTTTCAGACCTGTGATGTGATGACCTCGATGGAGGCCATGAAGCGGTCAGCAATAATGGACACGCCCAGGAACATGTACATGAGCGAAACAAAGTAGACCACTGCCCGGGCCACCTGCTGTCCCAGCCCAGGATATGCAGGCCTCCACACGGGCAGGAGGATGCCTGGTTTGCACACAGTCTCCTCTTCACACTTGTCCTTTCTGACAGACATGCTGCTGTTGGCATCAGTGGCCGGGGTGGTGGTGGAGGTAGCCAGTGTGGAGGGCAGAGCGGTCCCCCCAGTTGGGTCACTCCGTTGGGACTCGGCCTGACAGAGTGGCAGCAGCAGCAGCAGCAGGACCGTGATGTTGGACAGAAACATGCTGAGCCCTCTGGGATGCTGGAGTGGAGCTGGGGTTATAGAGCTAAACAACTAGCTCACCTACAAAAAATAAATAAATAAAATCAACATGGTATCATGGTATCGCTGCAAACAGGGATAAGGAAAAGGCTGGGATAACGTGTGTGTACTATACATGGTGCAGGAAACATCTAACTGGTAAGCTTTCAGAAATAACAAAAATAATGATTTTTTTATTTGAATTAGAGGGAAGCTTTTGGGCTTTTGTGATCCAGCCAAAAGGGGTCACAATCCAGTCTACTGCTTCTGCCAGTCCCATGCCCAGATAAATGGAGAGGGTTGTATCTTGAAGGGCATCTGCATCAGACCTATGTCATATTAAATATGCCAGCCATTACATTCCTGAAGGCAGATGATTTGATTTAGTGACACTGGAAGGAAAAGGCTGAGAGGAAAAAAAAAGAACCTTTGGACTTTGGTGTGTGCAAGTGAATAAGAATATGAAGAAAATGAATGTAACATGATACGCTTTATAAAAATTCTAAATTTTTAAACACATACGTATTGGGGTCACTAATTACCCCAGTCAAAGGTACCTATTTTTGCCAACATACATTTTTTTGTGTTTTTATCACTTTCTGAAGTTTTGCTATTTATCCATCTTAGATGTACCACATACAAGAGGGAGGGAAGAGGCACTCTGTGTAACTTTTAAGGATGTCCTGATTTACTGAGGCCAACAAGATCATACTGTCCACACACAGCAGCAATGATCCTGTGGTCACAATTATTTTTATTTTATTTTGGTCCAGAAATGACACAGGCTTCTCCCAAAAGATAATAAGACGATGTACAAGAGGTATCATTGTGGAAAAAAATATTTCTATTGAATATTTCTTCCAGTCCCTGTATGACCGGAGCAGGAGCTTGGTTCGCATTGCCGGTTGTAAGTCAGACCTGTTTCCAGTGCATGTTGGACTCCGGCAGGGCTGCCCTTTGTCACCGGTTCTGTTCATAATTTTTATGGACAGAATTTCTAGGTGCAGCCAGGGGCCAGAGGGTGTCAGGTTTGGGGACCATAGGATTTCATCTCTGATTTTTGCGGATGATGTTCTCCTGTTGGCTTCGTCAGGCCAAGACCTTCAGTGTGCACTGGGGCGGTTTGCAGCCAAATGTGAAGCGGCTGGGATGAGAATCAGCACCTCCAAGTCTGAGGCCATGGTTCTCGACCGGAAAAGGGTGGTTTGTCGTCTCCAGGTCGGGGGAGAGTTCCTGCCTCAAGTGGAGGAGTTTAAGTATCTCGGGGTCTTGTTCACGAGTGAGGGAAGGATGGAGCGTGAGATTGACAGACGGATCGGTGCAGCATCTGCAGTAATGCGGTCGTTGTATCAGTCTGTTGTGGTGAAGAAAGAGCTGAGTCGAAAGGCGAAGCTCTCGATTTACCGGTCGATCTACGTTCCTACGGTCTGTTGATGCATGGGACGCTCTTGAAGACAACGAAGATAAGGCTCTGCTGAAGTGAGAACTCTGGCCTGGCCGAGGCACGGGAGTTTCTCGAAGAAAAACAAGATAATGCTATGCAGAGATTGTCATACATCGTCATACATAATATAAAAAGCTTAGGACACTCCTCTTTAGCAGCGCGCTCACACTATCCCTTCAGCGGGGCCCTGCTGCTGTAATCTTACCTGTGTGATATCAAATAAACCTTCTGACTTGATTACACTTCTACACTTCTTCTTTGAACAAAAAGTGGCATGTCCAAAATTATTCACAGCAACCTGTCACAGTCTATGGGAAAATCCAAAGTTCTATACCATTCCAAATAGGCCATGCTCTTCTCCTAATTACCCTGATTCATTGGAAATAGCTGTTTTAATCAACACAACAGGTGAAAAACAGAAGCTCTCTGCTGTTTGTTTTGTGGACAGTCACGGCTAAGACAAAGGAGTTCTCTGCGGACCTGCGGCTGTGCATTGTGGCTGCTCACAAGTCAGGAAAGGGCTAGAAGACCTTATCAAAATGTTTTGAAGATCCAGTGGCTACAGTGCAAAATATTATTAAAAAATACAAGTCGTACTGCACTGTGACAAATCTCAGAGGACGTGGTCGGAAGCCAAAAGTGACACCTGTGCTGGCCAGGAGAATAGTGAGAAAGGTAAAAAAGAATCCAGGGATCAGCACCAAAGCCATCCTGATGAATCTGGGCTCTGCTGGTGGCAACATCTCAAAGCAGACAGTCCAACACACACTGCTGGGTTCCACGAGTGCAGACCAAGGAGGACACTACTTCTCCAGATTAGACACAAAAAAGCCCGCTTGGCCTTTGCAAATGCTCATCTGGACAAAGGAGAAGACTTCTAGTCTTCTGTTTTATGGTCAGATGAAACAAAAATTCAATTGTTTGGCCACAATGATGTATCCTTGATTTGAGGTAAAAAAAAAAAAAGGCCTTCAACCCTAAGAACACCATCCCCACTGTCAAACCTGGTGGTGGGAACCTAATGTTTTGGGGGTGTTTTTCAGCTGGTGGACCAGGGAACCTAATCACAGTAAATGGCACCATGAAAAAGGAGCAATACATCAAAATTCTGCAGAGAAATTTGGCCTTGGGCACCAGTGGACATTTCAGAATGACAACAACCCAAAACACACAGTAAAAGTGGTGAAGAAATGGCTAGTAGACAAAAACATTAAGGTTTTGCAGTGGCCCAGCCAGAGTCCTGACTTGAATCCAATTGAGAATCTGTGGAGGGAGCTAAAGATCAGGGTGATGGCAAAGAGACCCCCAACCTGAAAGAGTTGGAGCTCATTGCTAAAGATGAAGAGGCAAAAATACCAAGGAGACAAGCAAAAAGCAGGCAGCAATTATAGGAAGTGTTTGATTGCTGAAATGTAAAAAAAAAAAAAAAAAAAAAGGTGAGAAATATTTGTTTCCACAATGATACCTCTTGTGCATCGTCTTATTATCTTTTGGGAGAAGCCTGTGTCATTTCAGCTAAAAAAAATAAACTTGCTGGTTGAATAAAAGTTACTTTAAATCAGAATTTGCCAGGGGTTCTCTGTATATATATATATATATATATTTTTTTTTTTTTAACTAATTTCTCTGGCATAGAACCCCGTAGAACAAAAATTTTAAAAAACATTTTATAGGTCTCCACAGGCTATACCTGCATAGCAAGTTTGATTGAGATTGCCTGATTGGTTATCTCCAAACGCTCATTTATTTTCACTGATTATTTTCACGGCCATTGTGGCAGCCCAGAAACAGATCTGTGAGATATAAGATGCTTGTATATATATATATACTGAGATGTCTGATGTTTTTCCTGGGATCTGCTGTAGCCACTCTTGCACTTTATGGGGTTACTGCCCCGAGTGCTCCGATGGATCTGGAAGTCCCACATGATCTTAGCTCGGACATTCTCTATCACCTTTGGAGGTGTTTCCCACCTTTACCTCAGGACTTCCAGTCTGTACTCTGCACAGATGTTCCTCTACGCTATACAACCCACTTGGTTATGACACGCCATGTATGCACCTGGGGTCTTGTCTTGTATGGTAGATCTGGGCCTCTATTGCTCTGGTGCTCAAGGCCTGCTCCTGTGCAGCCATGATCAGTGCCTCTGTGCTGTTCTTCAATCCAGCCCTTTCTAGCTATTGGTAGGATTTCTCGATATCAGCCACTTCAGTTATCTGTCGATGGTACATCCCATGTAGGGGCTTTTCCTCCCATGATGGTTCCTCCAGCACCTCGTCCTCTGTTTTCCACTGCCTGAGACAGTCACTGAGCACTGCGTCCTTTGAGGCCATCTTCCTGATGTAGTCAAGGATCTTGGATGTTTCATCCTGGACAGTGGTTCTGACACTCAACAGTCCTCTCCCTCCTTCCTTGCACTTAGTGTACAGCTTATTATTCCCATGGCTGTGGCTGCTTTTCTTGTAGTCTGTTCCAGGTTGCTTGTGAGATTCCAAGGTACTTGTAGCTGTCCCCGGTGTCTGCTATACTGTCATCTGGGAGTGAACCCTCTACTGTATGGACTACCTTCCCTCTCTTTGTCACCATCCGGACACACTTCTCAAGTCCGAAAGACCTTCCAACATCATTGATCCTAGCTGTGTGGATCAGTGAGTTAATGTCTCACTCGCTCTTGGCGTACAACTTGATGTCATGCATGTAGAGGAGGTGACTAATGGTGGACCCGTTCAGGTGGTGCACAGATTAGTCTGTCTGGTTTTGCAGTCCCAAGCGACTGTTCTATCAAGCATCAGCTGGTATTTTGCTCCTCTGGTATTTTTACCAATGCCGTTCTGTGCTGTGCTCATGTATTGATCCATGTGCCCTCTTATCTTCCCTGTGGTGGGGAGGTTATTGGCTGATAGTTGGATGGAATTGTTGCCTTCAGGGGATCCTTCTGGATCAGTATTGTCTGGCCTTTGGATGGGATGGGAAAGCAATGCTTCACCAACACTGTTTGCGGTGGATGTGGGGAGCTGCTGACCTCAACTGGGGATGTTGTCAGGGCAGTGGAAAGAATACTTTGAGGATATTATATTATATTATATTATATATTATTATATATATATATAATATAATATAATATATGAGGATATATAATATAATATAATATAATATAATATAATACAATATAATTTAATTAAAAAATAATAATACATCTATATTTATATATACATATATACTTATGAACGAATCTAGACCCTTGTTGTCTCTGTGATTACAAGCTTGGTGAAAACACCCTATATTTCTGCAGTAAATACAGACCCAACTGTAAATGCAGAGGGAGAAGGATGAGCTGCAGCTGGACACACAAAGCAGCACCAACTCCCACTCCACTCAATGCAGAGGGATGCTCTTTTCTGTTGCTAACTCACTGATAAATTGAACAGCCCAAACCAGTCTCTCCTCACACAGTTTAGTCCTGGCTTATAGAAAACTATAGGGGTGTACTTTTTGCCACACGTGACTGCACGGTGTGCATTTGTATCAGGGGTGAAAGTAGATTTTTGCTTATGCCAGCACTATAACAAATTATGCCTACATATATATTTTAATGAATCTTGACTATAAATAAAAAATATAGACACGGCTTAAACGGGGGTTTAACAGGGTTTGAAAACAAATCAAACGCACCCTATAAAGGCCAACACACACCAGACACGTCAAATAATACACCCCTATTGTTTTCTATGAGGCGCACGGCGGTGGATGAAAAAACATGTACCCGTACTTATGCAGTAACAAAGATGGTTCTCTGCTCCATGGGGCACAGACACACAGCTGTAAACACTGAGGGACAGTAGCTGCTGCTCGGGGGGACACAGGCAGCAGCTCCCGACTCCTGCTGCAGTCAGAGCATGGGGAAACTCCTTTCTGACGCTAACTCGCTAATAACCTGCTATAGACAGGGGCGGCTCCAGACAAATATCATTGAGGGGGCAATGGGGGTCCATATTAAATAAAGAGGGGGCAATGAAATTCTGACGCAACAACATACACCAAAAACAATAGGCTAAAATCAATAAGCAAAATATAAATTACCATTAGTATTGAGCAACAGTTCTATCTAGACCAGTGGTGCCCAACCTTTTTCGGCTTGCGATCTACTTTTAAAGTCATCAAGGCCTGGAGATCTACCTTTATTTTATTTTTTTTACCCCTTATTTGTATTAAACATGGTGGACATTTATCAGGGTTATTATCATTGCAGTGGTTAAACATGAAAATAAAAATAAAAATAACCACTTTAATTAAGTCACATTTTATTAAACTAAAATGATAAATGTTCATTATCAACTCAGCACAGGAATAACTGACTCTAATAAATGTAGCATATAAAGTTTTGTCAGTGATATTTACAACATTCCATCATTTCCTAAAACAGCTTATTATTATGGATTATAATAGGCCTACTATATTTATAATTATGCCTCCAGTATCAATGCAGCTTATCATCAAAGCTCAGCATTATTTTAGTAACATTGATGAGTGACAGGAGCTCCATGGTAACGCTCAGGGGAGGAGCTTGTGAGACTTCGACAAAGTCAGCTTTCCTCACGCACGGCAACAACAAACTACTGAAGGACAAAAACAAAGCAAACAGGTGACATACATGAGGCTCTGACACCTTCCTCACCTGTCTCCTCCCTGATACCGCTGCCTCTCTTGTGTGTGCGTGTGTGTGTGTGTGTGTGCGTGCATGTGTGTGTGCGTCAGCCCCATGGCAGTGTTCAGAGCGGCCGCGGAGCGCAAGCCGCCCGCAGCCTCCACAACAGAACAGAAGTGAGCGGCCAGAACTCTGATTGTTATTGAGTTGCTTGTATTCGGTTTAGTTTATATCTCGTGCGGTTTCCTCGCGCTTCCGCAGTGTCTCGTGTTTTAGAAAGAATCTCAGACTGATCCATCTGCGTGTCATTCAAATGCCATAGGCAAATGACTTTATTTGGAAAGATATGGCTCCGCGATCTACCCGCACTGCTTTTATGATCGACTGGTAGATCGCGATTGACGGGTTGAGAACCACTGATTAAAGCCTTCTCAAGCCTTTGGTGTAATTTGAGGTGACATTCCAGGTGTGCTTTGGGCTTAAGACGCGCATGCTCAATGCGTTTGTTTAAGGAAGCGAGACAATCAGTGAATGATGAGAGGGGAGAGGGACATTCTGTGCATTAAATCACATCACCGAGCGAGCATAAGCCACTAAAAACCACACAGGCACATATATGATGAGATAAAGCACTGCCTGGTTCACATGCTTTTCGTCAGATTTTTGTTTTTTTTTCTCATAAAAGCTGCCAAGACCTGCCGGACAGCTGATCTCTTTCTACCCGGTACCCCTCTAAATCTTATGCCGGTATGCCCGTAGTACCGGGCCGTACCGGCTTACTTTCACCCCTGGTTTGTATCAAAAAAAAAAAAAAAAAGATAAGCTATTATTTGAAATATTCATTAGGGTTAGGGTTGGGGGGGTTATTTTTGAGTAAAAAAAAAAATTATATGACTGGATATAATTTTCAATGTTAATATCACCCCCAAATAAGGTTTGTACATGTTTTTTGTTTTTTCACAGGCCAAAGTGTGAGTTTTATCATCTGCATTGCATGCACTTATGGCAGCTTTATAGTGCATTTGCGTTCAAAAAAGGATAATATAAAGGAAAAGAAAAGGAACAGGTGTGTGGCTAGTTTATTTTTTGTATGTGTAATGTACATTAGTGTTAATAATAGTAATGCTGAGCAGGTGATGGTTCGATTGTCCATTTAGCCTTCACAAATCTTGCAATTTTCTAATCTGAGCCCCCTGTAAATAAAGTTGAATAGCCCTGCACTGGATGATTATCAGTCCGATTTGCTTCTCTCTGAGTTCAGGAATATAGGCTTCTTGCAAAAAATTATTTGTTGTGACACTCCTTGTGTGTGCTGCAGTACAATTAAGTTATGACTCTCTGTCAGGTCGGAGCCTATCCGACCTCATATCATCATTATTAGGGGTGTAATGAGATGTTATTGCAACAAAACAATATTTAGAATATTTAGAATTGTTTCGATGCAATTTAAGGACCATATTGCCCAATTTAGAATGATACAATTTGACATGGTTCAACACCTTAATATCAATTCAATCGATACAGCAACTTTATGCCAAAAATCAAAAAAGTAAACTCTACATCCAGCAGCAATGCAAATTACAGCTGATAACACTAGTAGTCCTCCATCGTGTTTGAAGCTGACTTTTAAACATACAGGCCTTGCCAACATTTAATAAAAAGAGGAGAGTAATGTGTGTTGGTGTGAGGTTGGGGGTAAAGCCACAGTAAACACCAGATTACTTCCGGTGTGCCAGCAGCTGTTTATGTATTATATTCACTTCTCTGCACCATTTTATTACACCTAAACCACTCATCATGCAACAACACAATTTTGACTTGTGTTCAATGCAATCTAAACTACAAGTGCAAAGTTTCAATTTATAAAGTGAGAGATGTAGGGCACTAGACAGGAGACAGTTGTTGCTAATATATATTTAGCTTGTCCTCTCATGGATTATGGCTATTTATCACAAGAACAAGTACGCATTTGATTAAAAATAACATTTTATTTCATTTCTGCTCTTTTATCTTCACTTTTTTGACACAAATGTGTCATCTGGCGGTCTGCAGAATCCCATGTGTGTGTTCGTAAGATTATAAGAGTAAAATCGTTTGAAATTCTTATGTCTGTGGTATATGCTCTGTGTTCCACAGTTTTAAAAAATTAAGATTTTAAGATCCTTTAGTGTGTGCCCACCTTAAGAAATCATGTCCAAACATATGGACATGCCCTCTGGCAGGGGCATAGCCAGGATTTTTTTACTGGGAGGGCCAGCTCGGTCCTGTCATTTTACTGTGGTGGCACATGGCAGATCATTATAGGACAAATACAAAAAATTTGAAATATCTTCTGCTTTAATGAAGCCAGTTATTTGGATAGGGTCAGAGATCTTTTTATGGTTTGAGGAAGTTAGAAGCTGAGACATGATGTCTGCAGCTCACAGGAGAACAAGTTGTGACTCACAGGTGTTAAGTATCTAACTAATTTACTGGGGGGTCTGGGGGTCCTCCCCCAGGGAAAAAATCATTCAATTAGCAGTTTTCATGACACTCTAAAGGCCTCTCACAGTCTGTACTCTGTCTCCACTCTGCACAACACAGAACTATCTGCTAAAACCACAGACAGCTGGCACACTCAAATATGTAGGCATTTTTTTTACTGTAGCAATTCATCGCAAATAATGATGAAATGCAATTAGGGTGGCCAAGCTCTGACCAGCAGGGGCCGTGGCCACACCAGGCCACCACGTGGCAACGTCACAGTTGCCTGGAAATTCCAGACTCATCCGCTGGTCGCCATAGAACCAATTTGATTTCTAGCGCGGAGCAAACCCCAGTAAACGGACAGCGGAGTTAGCCAATCAGAAAATGGTGGACGTGACGTTAACAAAGCGACAAGAAAGTAAGCAACGTGAAAACTTTTTTTTTTTTTTTAAATAAAGGCGTCTAGTGCTGCAAGCTGCTGTGGTTTTAATGACTCGATATGTTTTTGGTCATTTAAAACGGAATTTACTGCTGAATGAAACAAACTCTGCTCCTCAGTGCACCACCTTGATTGTTGTTGTTGCGGACGCTGCTCGTGAAGAACACGTGACTTAAATAAGCGAATCAAAATGCACGGTACGGTTGGGATTTGAATCCAACCACGGCGCACGGCGTAGTGACCAGACTGATATTTCTCTGTATAATAATACAGAGACATATCAGTCTGGATTTTCCAGGCAAACGTCACAGCCCTGTGGCCATTATAAATGAGTGCCATCTATCGTGACACAGTTGTTTGAGATTGGTCCGCCTGTCCATGACCATATACAACTGCAATCAGCGACTAGAAGAGGTCCATGGTCACCTGCCTGAGCACGTCTAACTAGAATTGCTGGTCCTTCTACCTGAGGTCCTCCAAGGACACGGAAAGAACATGCACATATGTTCTCTCCTCCCACTGTTTTAACTTCAGGGGGGATAAAATAGGGTGACACATTCTGCAAATTCAGGCTGTATTCCATATTTTGTCGTATCTTCACCTTCTTTGCTTTCTGTAGCTGGTGACTGAACTCATTTGGGCCGCATCTCGACCTCTCTCTCCTGGGAGAGGGGTGCGCGGTGTCAGGGCAGAGCCTGAGCAGCAGAGGACAAAACAGAGCAGACATCCTTCTAAGACTTGTTATTACATATTTGTTCATTTTAGGATGAAACGAGCTAAACAAATCTAATGGCGCAGCCACAACGTTTATCATTTGCTTTTGTTTGTTTGCACCTAATTTGTTATGCAATTAATTGCGTACATATTTATTTTACGTTAACCTTGTGATTCTACTTGCATGTGAGTTTGCAGCAACGTGTCTCGTTTTATATTTAATTACCTTACCCTGAAAACTTGAATGGTTTTTCAAAAATTATACTCTATATAGATTTATATTCACAATCTTCCTCAAACCCTAGACAAAAAGCACCAGAATGCAGGAAATTCACAAAACACCCTCTCCCTCTGTTTTTTTGACAAATTGCACCCTGTATGTACCGAAATAAACAGCTACAACAGAGAACTGGAAGTTCATTGTGATTTATTTTAAACAGGACCAGTTATAGTTTGTGACGGACCTCTAATATTCCTAATAGCTATCTTCTGTTTTGAGGGGCAGTCTGGAAATTCGCCCGGATCCACCTGGGCCCAGTGGCATCCCGCTACCCATAAAGCTCAAAGCTTCTGCTGCACACACCCAACCATCTGCTGTTTGTTGTTTTTAGCATCCTGAACAGTGGCCAATACTCCAGAGCATTCATGCATAAAACACCTACATGCTCCTACACATACACAGCTTTACTGACAAACCATCCATACACATACATCTACTTTTGCTCTATGTAGTATGTGGCCCTGAGCCACTGTCCACCTCATTCTCTAACTTAACTGTTTTTACAATGACAGCCTAAATTTCTACATAGTTTCCACTCTTCCATTGTGGTGAATATACCAAACGTAGTGACCTTAGCCCAGCCCATGTGAGCTCTTGTCCCAGGCTATGGACCCCCCTTAGCACTTCCTCTCTCTCAGTTGGATGGAAGTGTCAACCTTCTGCTGAAATTAAATGGACCTTTTCCCATTGCTGGGATTTGGATTTGCTCATGACCTCAGAGCAGACTCTGAGGACAGGGGTGCCCAGAAGTAAAGTGTTGCAATCTCAATTCTAGCTTTTTATGTCAATAACTAAATAATATAAGTACATACCATGGCTCCGGTGTCGCTCTGAAGCTAAAACCTCCACAATGTTGTGTGCTGCACTGTGTCTGTCCCTCACTCAGCCCCTTTGGGACCCCTCAGCACAAGGCAAACAGCACTTTGGCAACAACAAGATGCTGCTAAGCAACTTTTACACATGCATTGGACACAGGGACGGCTGGTACCAATGGGCTAGATGGGCTAAGCCCTTCCTGTCATTTTCAAAGACAAAACGTATTTAGTTTTTATATTAAAATTAATTTATAATTTTTAATAATGTTGGATATGTCTTATATGAGATCTTGTATTGATTAAATACTTGCTATTGTTTTTTGTTTTAAAATAAACCAATTGGTGAGGCGCATTGCACTCTAAGGAGAAGGGATAGTATTGTTGTTGTGTTGTATTAAAAAAGGTGAAAAAGTCTTCCATTTATTGTCAATCCATTTATTGTCATTAAAGCAAAATAAAGTAAAAACTGAGTAAATAAAACTTACAATTAAAATCGATCTTGTGTTTCTCTTGAGCACGGTCTAATCTGTGTGCTTCTAATACACCACACCTGTACATAATTGGCGTAGCCTTTATCCTTGTGGGCCGCTCTCAGAGCACCTCTGATTGGCGCCACCATTCCGTCTCCTAAGTGTTTAGGGCCAACAGACACAACAATAATAAAACAAAATACATAAGTGGAACCAAATAACATACTCAGGCTATACCAAACTTATTAAACCAGACGAAATAGTCATTACCCAGTAATAAACTCAAATATTTTCACATTAGTATTTAACATCCGACTCAAATGAAAATAAAGTTTTCCACAGTTTACACCTTAAATATTTAAGCACCTTTACTTTAGATTTTCCAAATATCAATATTAAATCTTCAATCAATAGCCTTTTACATCATTCATTTTATACGCTAGTTACTACTGAGTAGGAACAACAGAGTTTAATTATGAGTCACTTTCTACTAACATACACAACTTTGTTACTGGTCTTCTCAAGGTACTTGTCTTCGTTTTGATTTCAACTGATTGAACCACTCCATATTTGTCTGGAAATGTACTTAAGATTTTTCCAATTATCCAGGAATTTTGGGCCGCTGAAGGATCCACTATTAGAACATTTCCCACTGTTAAAATTCATTTCAACCAATTACATTTTTGTCTTTCTTGCAGATTAGCCGGGTATTCTTTGGACCGTCTTTTCCAAAAAAAGATCTGCAATATATTGTGCTTGCTTTAGTATGAGAAGATGATTGGGTGTTAGTGAAGTCTAAGTTGCATGGATCCAAAGTAATCAACTCCTACATTGGTGAATGGTGGCAAATCTGGAGTTATTCTTTCTTTGGGAAGATCTGCCATTTTCTGTTGACATAACTTCCCTTTTTTTTATTTATTTATTTATTTATTTTATTTGCAGAAGATGCATTTCAACATTATTTTTCTTGTTGCTGCATTTACATGAATTATCTAATATTTTTCTCTTAATTTGGGGAAGATGTGATTTCTTCCAATGTGCTTTGTTTGTTCATGAATGTGCTTTATTATTAAACTTGTTTTTGTGTTTAAAAGTTTGTGCATTGAAACACCTCTGGAGGTAATGTCTGCTGGGTTCTCCTTTGTTGAAATGTAGTGCCACAGTTGTGGATTTGATGTTTGACGAATGACTGCAATTCTGTTGGCCACAAATGTCCGAAATTTTAATTTTTAATGTGCAACTGTCTGACCTGAAGTATAAAAGTATAGTGTAAAGTCTTTCACTTGGATTTGTAACCGTTCTGACAAGTTTGTCCATTTGTGTTGCTAGAACACAACAGTCAATTCCAGAATTGTGACTGGTTTGAGTGGTGCCACTCTGATCTTTATTTAACCAGGAAGGTCCCACTGAGATTCAGAATCTCTTTTGCAGGGGAGTCCTATTGTACATGTTTTTAGTGGTAGGGGAAACCAGAGCGCCCGGAAGAAACCTACACAGACACGGGGAGAAAATGCAAACTCCACACAGAAAGGGAATCGAACCCGGGACCTTCTTGCTCTAAGGCAGGAGTGCTAGCCACTATGCCACCATGCCGCCCACAGTGGCATAGTGGCATCTGGTTTTGCTTAGCAGAAAAGCTACATGTACTTGTCCTGATTGATTCTCCAGCCGAAGAGGTTACTGTTCCATAGCCGATTTTGAATTGAGTGGTTTTATGCATCTCCTGGCGTGAAATGCTGATAGGTTTCCCAACTCTATTAACCAACTTAGCCATTGCTGTTTTAACTTCTGAGGAATTTCTTCATCTCAGCCATGATTTCTTCTGCATAGTTCTTGAAACAGGAGCTTAGCTGGAAGTGTTGCTGAAGCCAGATAGCCGAGAGGATCATATACTGAAGCAATCACTGACAGAATATCACGTCGGGTGAGCATTCTCTTTTTTTATCCATTGTGAAGATGAAGTGATCATTTTCTATGCACCATTGTAGTCCTAGGGCTCTTTCGGTTGGAAGTTGGTCCTTAATCCAAATCTGGGACGCTTACATTTTTTGAATGATCTTTTTCAGGAATCGCTTGAAGAATTGTTTAGTTGTTACTGATCCACTGAGTGAGATGGAATCCTCCTTTATGATACAGATCACTCAGGTCATTGGCAACTTGTATTGCTTCTCCTACAGATGGTGAACTTTTCAAACAATCATCTACATAGATGATCCGTTTCTATTAACCGTCTCAATGATGACTTTTATGTATTGTAGGCAATTATCCACAGCTGTTTGTCTCAGCGCATAACAGGCACAGTTAGGAGATGAGACTGCTCCAAACAGGTGCAAAGTCGTTCTGTATCCTGACACTCCTTAGTAAGGTCTCTATTAGACCACCATAGAAAACAAAGGAAGTTTTTGTATTTTTCAGCAACTTTGACTTGGTAAAACATTGATTTGATATCAGACATAAATGCAAGAGGTTCTTGTCTGAATCTTAACAGCACTCCAGTTAGTGAGATTGTGAGGTTTGGACCTTGGAGAAGTTCATCATTCAAAGAAGTCCCTTTAAACTTGGCTCTACAATCAAATACAACCCATAGCTTGCCTTTACATGGGTGGTATATGGCATGATGTGGAATATAGTAGACATTGTTCTTGTCAGGTCGTAGCTGGTTCTCAGAACCTAACAGAACATAACAGAAACCCTTATCATCGCTCCAGATAGTGCCACCCCACAATATCAAACAACACTTAGGTGACTTGAGCCCCTCCGCTAGAATGAAGCTGAGGAACCTTGGGGTGGTCTTTGATGAGGATATGTCACTTGAGCATCACTCTAGACAGCTGGTGAAAAACTGCTTTTTTCAGCTGCGAAACATTGCAAAACTGAGATCCTTTGTGTCTAAAGACGAGCTTGAAATGATTGTTCAGGCTTTTGTGTCCTCGCAGCTGGATTACTGTAACAGTCTCTTCACATGTTTAAATAAGAAGGATTTGGCTCGTCTGCAATCAGTCCAAAACTCAGCGGCAAGACTTTTAACCAGGACCAACAGGAGGGCCCACATTACACCTGTGTTGAAATCTCTGCACTGGCTCCCTGTTGTGTACCGTGTTCAATTCAAACTGCTGGTCCTAACTTTTCGAGTCCTTCATGGCCAGGCTCCTACCTACATCACTGACCTCCTGAAGCCTTACACCTCAGGCCCAGAGCCTGAGGTCATCTGGACAGCATTTGCTGATGGTTCCACGTACTTGCTTTAAAACTCGTGGAGACCGATCTTTCAAAGCCGTAGCGCCTCGTCTTTGGAATGAACTTCCCCTCGATCTACACTCTATGGACTCAGTAGATGTCTTCAAAAAGCACTTAAAAACGTATTTGTTTAGGAAAACATTCTAGTCCTACTGACTCAGCATCTGCTGATGATTTTACAATGTCTATTTTGTTTTTATGTTTTTTCTTTAAGACTGTGAAGCACTTTGTGACTTGTATTGACTTGTTTGTGACTATGTTTGTGAAAAGCGCTATACAAATAAAGTTTACTTACTTACTTCTCAGGTACTAGCTCAGCACACCCATTGATTAAAACATCTTCCATAAATGCAGTATATTCCTTGTGAAATGCTTGATTTCTTTCCATTTTCTTTTTCAGGCCACTGAGGCACTGTTGAGCCACACACTGATTGTTTGGTAGATTAATATTTGGGTCCTTGAATGGTAACTGTAACCAGTAATGTCTTTTTTATGTTTTGCCGATTGAGCCATAATGTGCATGAACTTGGCATCCTACTGAGACAGTTCCTCTTTATCTTCTTTATTGTAAATCTTTGAAATCATGTTCATATTGTTTCTCCAAAAGTCTCTCAAGTGTTCTGATGTTCATGCTACAGTTGAAATGTGACAGTCTCCATCCAACTTGTCATGACAACTTTCACTTGAGCCATTAACAACCCATCCCAACAGAGATTTAATGGCAAAGGGTCCTTTTCCCTCACTGTTCACTACTTCCCAGGGTTCATGCAACTTTGAGGCATCTGTCCTTATTAAAAGCTCCACTACAGCTTTAATCTTGAGAAGTTCAACACAACACAGATAAGGCCACTGCTTAATGTCCTCCTTTGTAATATTAGTGTACTTACTGGCATTTGCTTTTGTGTGTATACAACTGGTAGCTCAAAAAACTCTGTCCCATCATGGCTTGAGATTTCAGGGTCATTCAAAAGGTAACTAGAAGTAGTTGTGATTGGACTCATAGTTAGTAGGCAGTTTTAGGATTTTTTTTTCTCAGTTAAATTAAGCTTTCGCAAGTTTTCAGTGCAAAATGTTGATGTGGAACCATTATCCAAAAATGCATATGTTTGTACCAGTTTGTTTCCTTTCTTTGACTTAACTGTAACAAGTAGTATGAATAGCTTTCCACAGACACCGGCCCCAATATGGCTTACACAGGACTGAAAAGACAGTAAGGTGTTTGCAGTCGGTCCAAATGTACAGGGCTGAACACAGGGCTTAATCTGAGCCGGATCTTGCCAGAACAAAATCCAGAAACTCCCTTATTTTGATGCGATTCAATCCGGCAACTGTTTGCTTGGATCCGGTAACTCTGACACAACTCGGAACAAAGTGTTTACTACATTTGACTCTTTTGACCTCCTAAACCTGTGTTGAAGGTCGGAGGTGTAATTACACAGAAATGCATATGTTTTAAACATAAAAGCCACGCTTCATTTCCACGTGAGTGCTTCAACACAGACTGTCCCCGCACTGTAATTGGTGTCTACAGAGTGTACAGGGAATGGGGTGGAAAAGACCTTCACGTCAAACTGAAAGATCTATTCCCCACTGTTAACACCAGTGGTGTCTGCAGGTGTACAGCAGTACGCACTGTGCGTACCTTGAGATGTCCCCCGACCCCGCCCAATTCCTGCTGCATCCACAGAGTTGCACAGAGCCATAGTAGGCTGTGTGTTTTTACAAACGTGAGTGGAGCTACAGCTGACTGCTACTCTTTAAGTCAAAAGTGATGTGTTTGCTAACAGCCAGAAGACAGTAAATCTGTTGAGGTTTGTCCTGACTTTGGTTACTCGGAGGGGATGTGATGTGGTTTTGGATGTGTCCGTGCGAGAGCGGACGGGACATGGCAGTGCCATGTCAGTTTGTTCTTTTACTCAAATGCATATGTAAGCTGGAGCTAACGGGATAACTTGGGATGTGTGCGCGCCTAAGCACTGTGTTGTGTGTACATTCCGGCAACAGTGTTGGCCTTGTGGACCCTGGTGTCAAAGCACAATTTTTGTTTTGGCATTGTTTGATTTACAAATTAAGCCCTGGCTGAACAGGATTGGTTCCTACTGCTTTGTCAACTTTAATGGCAGTATGTAGAGCAGTGGGATGTGTTCACACTTGCCGTGTTTGGTTCACTTCAATCAAACTCTGGTGTGCTTCCTGGCAAAGTCTGATTTGTTTGAGCAGGTGTGAACACTCAATCAGACTCAGCGCACCAAACAAGTGAACTCTGGTCCTCCTGAAAACAGAGGTCTCGGTGCAGTGCGCTCTTCTCTTTTAATTTATTTTTAAATTGATTCTTAATTTTACTTTTTAAATTTGATTTATTGTTTTAATTGTGATTCTTGTCTTTGTACTTTTAAATTTGCCTTTTTTTCTGTAAAGCACTTTGAATTGCTCTTTGTATGAATTGTGCTATAGAAATAAACTTGCCTTGCCTTGCCTTTGAGCCCTGGTGTGCTCTTGGTCTGGTCCTGATGAAGTATGAACGCAACGTGAACCAAACTATGGACTAACGCCAGGAAGTGGACTACACTGCTGTTTACCAAGAGCAGAAAAACATACGCGCATCTAACGTAACTATAAGAAAAAAAATATGAATATACTAGAAATAAAATAGTATTTAAAAGGTTGGTAACATTAGCAAACATATGTGAAAACACTGCTAAAACAACACAGATTTCATATTAATTACCGGAGAGATTCCACAGCTGTATTCAGCCGAGATCACTGCTCTAATTGTAATACTTCATTAAATATTAATTAAAGTGCATCATATGATATTACTGGGATATATTCAGCTGAAGAGGCAGAGTTTTGGCCAGTAGATGAGCAGGGTTTCTTCTTCACCAGTTTCTTTCAGTAAATACTGGAGTGCTGCCCCCTGCAGGTGAGGTTTGTTACTGATCACTCAGCCAGTTCAGTTTGTTTGACAGAGCTCAATGTGAACTCGAACCAGACCAATGACATTATCAACACAAGTGCGGACTTTAACCCCAAAGCAGAAACCAGCAAGTGTGAACACACTCTTAATTTACATTTGTTACATGTTATTGGTTTAGTGCACTGTTTGGCAAAATGTCCCAGCTTAAGACACTTCAAACAAACTCCCTTTTCCTTCAGAAAACTTATTTTTTTAACAGTGTTGGTTTTCCGTAGGCTGTTGACAGTTATTTAGCACGAGTTTGTGAGCAGAACAGGCATGTTACATCTGTTGTAGAGCTGGGGCTTTAACGTTAATTACAATTAATTAATTACAGAAAAACATGCTGAAAAAATAATGTATTTAATCGCACTTGTCAAAGGCAACACAGTTCTGTTTTCTGGTGTACGCTAACTAGAGCCAGACATCTCTGGCAAATTGAACCATTATACATCCATGACTTGGGCGTACTGTATTTATGCCAATATCAGTGCACACACAGCGTGGTTTCCTCTGAGGGTGCTCCAGCTTTGCAGATAAACAAGGCAAGTTTAGCCCCAGCCTCCGTTCATCCTCCCTGCTGACTGATGCACTCACGCACGCACAGTGACTGAAATGATTTGATTATATGGTCTGTTATAATGTAATTTTGTCTTGTAATTTTACAGAGATGCTGATTTCTCTGTGGGAGGTTTTGAGGACATGAGGCAGGAGCAGCAGCAGAGAAAAGACTACTGAAGTCACTTCTGATATTGCTGTAAGTACACAGACAGTTACGTGGACTCTGGTATATTTGTATGATGCAGGTAAGAGTCTGAGCTTGTGTTCTGAGAATGTTGGAGCCACGGCTTAGATGTTTACAAGTTCAGTTCTGTGGCTTGTTCATGAAGGGAGATATGACAGTGCACAGGGAGGGGTGATAAGAAGACCCAGCTGTTGAGCTGACCTCCTAACCGAGGGAAAGGGGGTAAACAATATTTTAATCCATTTAGGCTGATCTTCGGTTAATTTTGTCCGGATCATGATCAATCAGTTCTGGACCTCAGCGTCACTGGCGTACATCCAGTTCATGGAGTGACTTTGATATTTCCAATGGTGTCCAGTCGCCTCCACAGTCCGGGCTGAGATGTCACATGTCACTCACATCCCCGAAGCACCCTTTAATTTCCACAGACAGCGGCTGGGTGAATTTGCTGGCAGCTGTCTTACAAATCTTACAATAGGTCAGGGCAGTCCCAGGGGCGAGGAATAGGCACCCCTGCTATCAAAATTCCAAATATGAATAAATCCACATCCTCCATGGACAGGGCTTCTAGGCACACAACTGGCCAGCTGTTTCAGGCGTCACGAGCAGCGAAAGTCCCACCTGGGCAGGCAGGTTTCCCTGGTACCTTTCTTAAGGAGTAAAATCTTGTCAATAGTGCTGAGTGACCACTTAGTCAATTCCATTTTGAGTATTTTCAGGAACACAGCAAAACAGGGGCTCAAAAAGAAAAGTCTGACAAGACAAAAAAAGGAGCAAGCACTAGACAGAGCGGGAGCAGTGAGAAGACTGTACGTCTGCACTGTACAGAAGCAGGAAGTGGGATCCTAATATAGCATTATTGTAAACATAATGTAATAAAATAACTGATGTATTTGAACAGAATGACCTTTTACTATTTGTTATTGCCAAGTAATAATAGTAGTGTGTTTTTAGTTGATATAAATGAATAACTTTAGGAAAAGTTTTAAAAGTGGATCACCAAATATTCTTTGTTATTTTATCAAGTGATGGCAATGAGCTGCCCTTTCAGACCTGATGATCCTCGTACACTTGGCCTTCTGTTGACTGCTCCAGCCCCAAAGACACAGAAGCCGCTGCAAAAACACATCAGGTGAGTTAGCTGTTTGTACTGATAGCTATAAAAGTAGTGACATATTTCAAAGTTAGAAAAATCATTTTCCATTTATGGACAGGAGTAGATACACACTAGTGCACATTTATTTGATTCACATACACCGTAGATAGACGTTCTGGTATCAGTACCACATTGTTTTAATGCTTCTGAAGAATTTGGAGTATTACTGTTGAAAATGTAACTGTTATCCTTTTGTTTCTACAGGCAGACCTCACCTACCTATGTTCTCAGATCATTATCTGAACTGCTCTGATTATTTTATTTATGTACAATATAAAATTAAACATACTCTACAACCTTGTTGTGGTATTACTACTAAGGACAAACATGAGCGGTACAAAACAGGTTGAACAGTTATAATACTACCTGTATATTATTTTACAATTTCCATAAATTACAAATCTCTAATCACACACAAATATATACATACAAAAATATACACTATTTTAAATAGTTTTGAAATATTTTGGAAAGTTGGCTTTTGAAGAGCAGGTTTATTATTATATACACTATTATACACTATAGAGGCCTGTGAAAAGATGCTAGGCAGAGCATGTGGCTAATTAGCATACATAAACAAAGACAGTAAGTTATGCTGCTGCAGTCGTTTTGGCCAAACTGCTGCCCTTCCCAGACAATTACAGAGGTAAATGGACTTCCTTCTCTGTGATTATTAGTGTTTTAGTGAGTCTCCTCAGTGAGTATAAGCTGCTCATAAGCCATGACAGAAAAAACAATGCTGTGCTTGGAGGAGGCTAACTTGGGAGCTATTTTAGCTAATTTAGCTTAGGAGGCTAAATTTGATATTTCAATTTTGCTCTTTTTGACATCATCCAAAATTAGAAACGCAAATTAATTTATCACCCAGCCCTACATCTAGTTATGGTTTGTGTAATGCTAACATGCAGCTTGTAGCATGCAAAATGCAGCAGGCTGCTTGGCAAACAAAAAATAAACATTTCTTTTGTCATTACCTCTATCACTTACACAGCTTATATAGTATAATATATATATATATATATATATATATATATATATATATATATATATATATATATATATATATATATATATATATATAAATTGTCCTCTCGCCCTCCGCGGGCGGTTCTCATCCATCCAAGCTCGGGTCCTCTACCAGAGGCCTGGGAGCTTGAGGGTTCTGCGCAGTATCTTTGCTGTTCCTAGGACTGCGCTCTTCTGGACTGAGATGTCTGATGTTTTTCCTGGGATCTGCTGTAGCCACTCTTCCAGTTTGGGGGTTACTGCCCCGAGTGCTCCGATGACCACGGGCACCACTGTTGCCTTCACTTTCCAGGCCTTCTCAAGTTCTTCTTTGAGGCCTTGGTACTTCTCCAGTTTCTCGTGTTCCTTTTTCCTGATGTTACAATCGCTTGGTATTGCGATGTCAGCCACAACGGCTTTCCTCTGCTGTTTGTCCATCACCACAATGTCCGGTTGGTTCGCCACAACCATTTTGTCTGTCTGGATCTGGAAGTCCCACAGGATCTTAGCTCGGTCATTCTCTATCACCTTTGGAGGTGTTTTCCATCTTGACCTCGGGACTTCCAGACTGTACTCTGCACAGATGTTCCTGTACACTATACCAGCCACTTGGTTATGACGTTCCATGTATGCTTTCCCTGCCAGCATCTTACATCCTGCAGTTATGTGCTGGATTGTCTCAGGGGCCTCTTTGCACAGTCTGCACCTGGGGTCTTGTCTTGTATGGTAGATCTTGGCCTCTATTGCTCTGGTGCTCAAGGCCTGCTCCTGTGCAGCCATGATCAGTGCCTCTGTGCTGTCCTTCAGTCCAGCCCTTTCTAGCCATTGGTAGGATTTCTCGATGTCAGCCACTTCAGTTATCTGTCGATGGTACATCCCATGTAGGAGCTTTTCCTCCCATGATGGTTCCTCCAGCACCTCGTCCTCTGTTTTCCACTGCCTGAGACATTCAACTTCATCTGTTGAGGCCATCTTCCTGATGTAGTCAAGGATCTTGGATGTTTCATCCTGGACAGTGGTTCTGACACTCACCAGTCCTCTGCCTCCTTCCTTGCACTTAGTGTACAGTCTCAGGGTGTTGGATTTGGGGTGGAACCCTCCATGCATGGTTAGGAGCTTTCGTGTTTTCACATCTGTGGTCTGAATCTCTTCCTTTGGCCAGCTTATTATTCCCGCAGGGTATCTGATGACTGGCAGGGCATAGCTGTTGATTGCCCGGACTTTGTTCTTGCCATTGAGCTGACTCCTTAGGACTTGCCTTACTCGTTGGAGGTATTTGGCTGTGGCTGCTTTTCTTGTGGCCTGGTCCAGGTTGCCATTTGCTTGTTGGATTCCAAGGTACTTGTAGCTGTCCTCAGTGTCTGCTATTTTGCCGTCTGGGAGTGGGACCCCTACTGTATGGACTACCTTCCCTCTCTTTGTCACCATCCACCCACACTTCTCAAGTCCGAATGACATTCCGATGTCATTGCTGTAGATCCTGGTTGTGTGGATCAGTGAGTCAATGTCTCTCTCGCTCTTGGCGTAGAGCTTGATATCATCCATGTAGAGGAGGTGACTGATGGTGGCCCCGTTCCTGAGTCGGTACCCATAGCCAGTCTTGGTGATTATCTGGCTGAGGGGGTTCAGACCTATGCAGAACAGCAGAGCATCTCCTTGGTATATCCCACATTTGATGGACACTTGTGCAATTGGCTTGCAGTTGGCCTCAAGGGTGGTCTTCCACTGCCTCATCGAGTTTGCAATGAAGGCTCTTAGAGTCCTATTGATGTTATACATCTCCAAGCATTCCATGATCCATGTGTGTGGCATTGAGTCATAGGTTTTCTTGTAATCAATCCAGGCGGTGCACAGATTAGTGTGTCTGGCTTTGCAATCCTGAGCCACTGTTCTATCTAGGAGCAGCTGGTGTTTAGCTCCTCTGGTGTTTTTACCAATGCCCTTCTGTGCTGTGCTCATGTATTGATCCATGTGCCCACTTATCTTAGTTGCTATGATGCCTGACATGAGTTTCCATGTGGTGGGGAGACAGGTTATTGGTCGATAGTTGGATGGGGCCGGTCCCTTCAGGGGATCCTTCTGGATCAGGATTGTCCGGCCTTCAGTTAGCCATTCAGGGTGGGTCCCATCCTTTAGCAGCTGGTTCATTTGTGCTGCCAGGCGCTCATGGAGTGAAGTTAGCTTTTTCAGCCAGTAGGTGTGGATCATGTCAGGCCCTGGTATAATATATATATTATATATATATAATATAATATATATAATATATATATATAAATAATATATATATAATATATATATATATAATATATATATATATTATATATTATATAATATATATATATATATATAATATAATATATATATATATATATATATATATATATATATATATATATATATATATATAGTTTCTACCCTTGTTGTAATGACAGTAGTAAGTTACGAACGAGTGAATGTGAGTCCAGGGGCGCTCTCCCAGCCTCCATGGTGATGCTCGTCCTCGTGTTTTGGAGGCGTGTTCCCGGAAAGAGCCAGAAAAGACCGAGGCAGGTCTTACGCATGCACACTATTCAAACAGTTGCTGACTTCTCAGAATCTTCCATAACACCTTTAAGTGGATCTCCATCAAAAATCGGATTATCTCTGGGTGGGAGTTGAGTTGCGTTATGCTTTTGAATGAGTAGATCAGAAATATAATTTTGTTTTTGAAGGAATTAGATCAGAAAATTTTCATTTTGTCCTTGTGTTGGTTGTGCAGGTATGTATTAATTGTCTGGGTTCTGGTTTGTTGATTGGCATGCACTCTTCTGGTTTTCTCTTTGCTTTTGAGACATACAGTTTCATTCCATCAGCAGCATACACATCCAGTACAGCAAGCTCAGCACTGTAAGCCTTTATAGTCTCCAATTCCACCTTTTCCCATGCCAACAAAGAACCTCGTTTGGCTTCTACCTATGCTCTCACTATTGAGGATGTGGACATACAGCTTGACTTATCACTTTCATGGCTTTTATATGAAATGTTTGATTTCACATTTGACACACTATCTGTTGGATTAATGTCATCATCACCATCCATATCATTTTCACCACACATTAAATATTGTGACACACTTAAAAGTTTGGCTTTAAACCATGTTTCATCTTTTTCAGTTTTGGGCAACAGATGGAGCAGACATTTATGAGCATACCTAGCATAAGTAATGAGCACTTTATATTTAGAAAACGTGCTTTTTACCTCATTTTGAAACCCAACATTAGACATCAACCAATATATATGATTTATTTTACATTAGCAGTGTACCGTCCTCGCATCGCCCTGTGCTTGAATACAACTTGACAGCCAGATAAACTCCTTTTTAACATCAAGACTCTGAAGACAGTTGTCTCGTTGTCCACAGGTTTATTAATGTTGTAAGAAAAGGTGAAACTGTAACATACAAAACACATAATCAATGCTATGTCCGCTTTTAACATGTACAAAAAACAATACAAAGTGTAAAACAAGTGTAACAAGTCTCCATCATGAGTATGACCGTATTATCACAGGTTTTAGCTATGTATTACATTTTAACATGAATTGAAGTGTTTGTAATTTTAGGTATTTATAACTGCTTTCATATGACCTTTCAATGCTGCAGAAAATTGTACTCAATCGTCAGCAATCGTAATACCATAACATCAAAATGTAGCATAGTTTTTTCAAAATAATCCTGTGCAATTAAAGATAACCAAAGTAACAGTTAGCACATAGCCACAATGCTACCAAAGGCATAAGATGTATGCAGATGTCACTGGATAAACTCATTGGTGAAAAACAACAGCTTACAGAGACATGGTCTGAATCCGAATTTCTTAAATTGTACCTCCTACCTCCTACCTCCTGCTTCCTTAATCCTTTGAGAGCTACGTCATGAGGTCAACAGTAAGACTCCTTCTGCAGTAAGGAAAGGAGCTTCAGCGCAACTACAGCTACAGCTACAACACCCAGGAAATGGACTACAATAAGCGCACCTTATCCTCCACTGCAGCACTAATTTAAATAATCTTTTTAACATTACAATGTACAGAAATAACTCAAAATCATCTTCATATAAGAGAAGCTACTGCTCTGTTTAATAAAGAGCTCTGCACTAACTCCACAGACTCTAGAATCATCTCTGACTCACAGAAACTCAGAGCACAGAACAGGCTGTGATAAATATTCTCTGAGACTCACTGACAACAGCTCTGTCTCTGCTCTGCACAGTTAGCAGCATTAACACAGCCACACTGAACGTCGCTGTGGATTTATGCTAATTAGTCAGATGTTTTTTAAATTTTGATTTTCTAAAACATAAACAAAAATGCGCAGAGCAGCTCCAGTTCACAGCAGCGCAAAATAATAATTCATCAGGAGTCAGACATCAGACTTTGCGGAGGCTTTAAGTCTTTTATAAAGTGAGGTTTATTCAAATCATTTTATGGAATAAAGTCTGAGGCAGTGTCACTTCTAACTCATAACAAACTCATCACACGGAGATTGACTTCACTCGGCCGAGTTCGGAAACACTCGGGAGATGGGGCAGTGGATTATGGAATAGTTCCTCGCTCCTCGCTGGTCGGTAAGGAACGTCTGGAGCTTCCTATGCTAAAGGAGATATTTAAGGAAGCAATGAAGCGCCTTTCCCTAAGTCCTTCCTTACTGAGAAAACAATTCAGACCATTCTTATCATGGCGGGCGATGACGTACATCCGGTTATAGCTTAAGGAGCTAGGAAGTTCCTTGACAATTTTCCCTTTTCGGATACAACCATGTTTCCTTATACTTCCTGATTCTGAGTCACATTACCTCCTGACTCTCACATTCAGAATCCTTAAAGGGGTCACAACACAATATACATGAACAGAGAAGTAGTGTGGGAAACAGCGCTCCCAACATGATATATACATATAAACAGAACAGAACAAACAGCCTTATTGAGAAAAGATTTCCAAGATATCTCAAGGTCAGTTATTGTTGCAAGGAGTGCCTTTTATGTAATTTTAACAGGTCTTTTTTTTTTTTTTTTTTACAATTTCAGTCTCTTCTTCCAGCACAAATGGCGGCTGACTCAGTTCATGTTCAGGCAACCTTTCACTACCTCATTTTTATGCAATAAAGAATAAGTACCAATATTAAATTCAGTTACCTTTTAAATTATGAAACAAACTAATTTTAGTTCAAACACAAAATCCTTCAGTCTTTTATACTTTAAACATCCTTTACATATTCTTTTATTTCATACAGCTTTAGATCTTATCTCTTCTTTTTGAATTGCAATTCCATTGTCTTCTTAGTAATGCATTGTTTTTTATTTAGCGCTTAATTTTGTGTGCACACGTTTATTAAAAATTGATTTTTACTTTATGCAGCGCTGCGCATACCTCTGAACTTGGTCTTCATGCTCCAAAAACTTAAAGTTGATCCAGTGCAGGCCAGACAAGCCCGCTGCTACACAGGAACACTGATCCTCGTTTAGCCGTTTGGCGAGACCCAGTTATTCCGGTTTGACTCTCTCCACCGGCCCTGTTCACTCAGTCCCAGTGACCTCGCCATAGCTCTGGCGAGACCCAGTCGCACCGAGTCAGCTCTGCCAGTACCTCTGTCCATTGCTCTGCTTTGTGCACTAGAAGACCCAGTCATTCCTGGCTGATCCCACTGATCCCTGGCAACAGCTCCTCCATCAGTCCACTCCGTGGCTCGGCAAGACCCAGTCTCCCAGTGCAGCACATCATGTGCGCTCTACGCCCGGCGGCTACCAGGTATCTTAGCCTTTAGCACCTAGTGCTAAAAACCAAATACAGACAGGTGAACTCCGTTTCAACGTGCAGGCGAAAAAACATCTGTACAGGTGGTTTTCGCTCACATCTCCAACACGGTCAAAGCAGGTTTAGACAAAGCGCATTGTGTTGGAAGGGAAAGTACACGTGCTCTAAGGAGAAGGGATAGTATTGTTGTTGTGTTGTATTTAAAAAGGTGAAAAAGTCTTGAAAATGTACAGTCAGATATAACAATGAATTTATTGTCGTTAAGCAAAATAAATTAAAAACTGAGTAAACAAAACTTACAATTGAAATCGTTCTTGTGTTTCTCTTGAGCACGGTCTGAACTGTGCTTTTAATGCGACACACCTGTACATAATTGCTGCAGCCTTTATCCTTGTGACAGATTGGTTTACGAGGAGAATGAATGCTCTGGCCCAATGGTTCTGCTGTTGGACAGTGTGCATTCAAAGGAAAGGTTGTAGCTTTTTTTTTCCAGTGACCATAGATCAACCACTTGCCAAGATGACTCTATGATTTAGTGGCAAGTGTAGTTTCATGACCAATAAATCCAAAATGTCATAAAAATGCTTTGCTGGCCATTTACACTTAAATACTAACCCTTTTGCTGAACTTGGCAGTTTGGTGAACTTCATCTTATTCTAGCCCTGCCTGCTGCTGGCATCTATAGCTTCTTTAAATTAAAGCCTGTACAGACGTTCTCATTTGCTAATTACAGAGAAGAAAATATTGCTGAGGAGAGAGCTTATCGGAGCAATGCTTTCCTGGCAGCACAAATCGACTGTATCCATCATTCAAGCTGAGTCTGAAAGAGTGAATACGGTTTCAAAGTAAGCAATTTACACAGGGGTTACTGACATTCGAATAAGGCAAGGTCTGCACTGTATTGTCTTGTTTACTGTACTCTACTGGGTGCCTTCGCTTATAATACACATCTTATAGCATCACAATCTCCTCCACATTGTATTAGGGAATACAGTTTGTTTCAAGTCTGCTCCTTCAGCAGCAGAGACGTGATGGTAAAAGTTTGCACATGTATATTTTTTTGTTAATTTTTTTAAGATTTTTTTTTAATAACGCAATATCCTTTTACCCATCCATCCATCTTCTACTGCTTGGCACATGTCCGGGAAACCATGTGACTGAAGGACCCCAGCTTCTCCTGCCATCTTGCAGCATTTTTGCCTCTTACGCTGCAGTTGGTGTGAAAATAATGCTAATACTTTCCCTGAATGTAGTAGTTACTGTTACCATTGTTGACTGCTCTCAGTCACTAATGATTGACCTGGTCTGAACAATTATTGTTTGGTTTTAAACATTGATATATCGTGGTAATATTAAATGCCCATATGTAAATATATGAATTTATACCCTAACATGGCACTCTGATGTTAGTAGATGCTTGATTTGTTAACAATGTGCAGTTCTAATCAATGTTTTATATTAATATTGATGTGTGGCCCGATAGCATACTTAATTGACTTTTGTATTCACGGATATGTGTACACAATGATTGATACATGAGCCGTAAGCCACTGTTAACCAGGCCCAGAAGGAACCCTGTATGTGAATTGACTTTGACTCCAAACTCTGGAGCTATAGGAGGCTTTGTGGTTATCGACTCACACTCCTGTTCCCACAATCTCACTCCCGTGGACATTATACACCCACGTTCCCAAAATCTACACATATACATTATAAATGTATTCTTAATTTCAATAAGTTTTAATAATTTAAGTAATTTTTAAGACATGTCTTTAATGTTGTTCCTTTCATCTATGTCATTTTAAAGTGTTATGGAAGATTTTGAGAAGCCAGTGACTGTTTAAATAGTGTGCAAGACCTGCCTCGGTCTTTTTCAGCTTCTTCCAGGGACATGCCTCCAAAACACAAGGATGAGCATCGCCATGGAGGTGCCATGGACGGATTTTACCCACAGCATGGGACATACGTCCTGTGTTTCCTAAAGCTGAGTTTGTCCAGAATAACCAGTGCACAGTTCATTCACAGTTCTGTAATATTCACATTCATTGCCGTTGGCGCTCCTCTCCACTCCCCCAGCTCCACTTAACGAACATGTCCTGACACTTAAAGATGTACGTGAGGCTATCCATTTATATGAGACGCAGACTTATGCACAAGAATGTACTCATGAGAAACATGAACAGGGTTTAGGCTACAAACTATGACTTATCTGTAGAAATGCTCTTAGACAATTTGGGTAGCTGCAGCTACTTATGGAAAGTTTTGTTGTCTAATGCAGTGCATGCACACAGTAATGGAAGTTGTACAGCACGCTGCTTATTCCTGTGTGTATTTTCTACTGTTATCAGCCAGTGATCTCTGTCACTGAGCCTGAGATTGACCACAGCACGCATGCGTGACCCTCCAAAACAAGCTGCTCAACTTGACAAGCCCCAGGAGAAACAGTAAACGACTCCGCCTCCACTGAGGTGAAAATGACAATGAATGACAGAGAGGCAACCTGGCTTACCTCGACAGTACCTGGAGTAGCCAACAGGGTGCAGAAAAGTACACAGTGACTGGAAACAGGTAATAGACTGATCCACTGGAAGTGAACGGCAAAATGAAATGTATGGAGAGATAGTTATTTAATTTCGTTATGGTTTTAATATGTGTGTTTTTTGTGAAAGCCTGGTTATGTCCCTTTAAAACTGTGCAAAATGTTTAAGGTACATGAATTGTGGAAGCAGCAGAGTGTATTGTCCCTCTGTGTAGAGATTGCCTCCATGATGACAAGCTTCATTTTTACAGTGAGCGAGATGCCACTCCACACCATCCTCACAACAACCAGGTGGTACCAGAAGCTCAAACTCAATAGCAACAGTAGAATTTCAAATTTGTCATGGGTGCAACCTACATATATACTCAGCTGCAGTGTTCGCCTTACACACGTTCCTTATATATGTGACACTATTTAAAATGGAAATAAACAGGATTCGTATTTATAACATAAAGGATATCCACATTTACTCTCCACTTGCTATGGCAAAAAAGTCTCACAATGTCACAGTAAACAATTTTCCTCTAACAAGTTTGCCTAAGCAGGTCAGCAGTTGGCTCTATCTGTCGTTTCATCTGCTTCAAAACATGGTTCATCTAAATGCGCCTGTATTTGTGAACACTATCAGTCACCCAACATTTTGTTAATTTTTTACCAAAAATTACAGAAAAATCAGTGAAACATATCTCAATATTTTATCAAATCTATTTGGGACAGTCATATGGTCCAATGAAATACAGATACCATGGTTTGCAAAAGCAGGGCTGTCAACTTTTCACCAAAACTTGGAGTGAGATTTTGACCGCCCCCCTCAGTGTTACAGTATCTCTAACCCATACATGACTATAGCGCAGGCCATTGGCAGTTCTAAGGCAATTCTAAGTTAGTGGAGATGGGCTGCTGAGCACCTCAAAAGACAGGCAAAAGCCTAAATGTTAGCACAAAGTAATTAGTAATGTGATAGTGTCAGAGTGCACTGCAGTATTTATATGGTATTGCAGTCTATATATGGTATGTTTGTTTCTATATATAGCTGATATAGGCTACTGCACAGAACACACCGCTGAGGGCTGTTAACTTTGATGCAGAGAACATTTCTTTCAATGCACACAAAGTACATCTATATTGTTGAACTGAACATTCTTCTAAGAAAGACTATGATCCATGATCCACAAAACACATTTGTATGCACTCAGTGTCCACACTGACACTGCAGTCATACATCTATTAAAAAATATCTCCTCTGTGCTGCATCTACTGAACAAGGCCTGAAGCCAGGAACCAGATATTATTATAAAATGTACATAGCATAAACCAGTCACAATGTCTGTCATTACAGCATTCATTACAAGCAGTCATTCAGTACAAATTGGCAAAAAATCCTCGTCATTTTTAGATTCTCATGCTCATATAGAGCGGCATGATGGCATAGTGCCTCCTGCCTCACAGCCAGAAGGTCCTGGGTTCGATTCCTGGACCGGGTGGGACCTTCCTGTGTGGAGTTTGCATGTTCTCCCCATGTCTGTGTAGGTTTCCTCTGGGTGCTCCAGTTTCCCCTACCACTAAAAACATGTACAAGAGGTCCTCCATGAGGCCAGGACTCCCCTGCAAAAGAGATTCTGAATCTCAGTGGGACTTTCCTGGTTAAATAAAGGTTAAATAAAAATAAAAAACTAGAGATGCAGCAATAAGTAAAGACAGCAGCTTTACCTTTAGGAGACAGTCTAAAACATTATCATCTGCTTTAACTGTTCTGTGGCTAGAGCTTCTACAGGAGAATGAACTGCTCTCTTTTGACCTTCATACTGTTTCTAACCTGACTATTATCTCTCTTGACATCTCTTTTGTTGCCCATATGGAGATTACATTACATTTAATCTGCTGCACAAATGTCCTAATCCCAGTGTGCATGGCTTTATTCTGTCTTCAGTTCAGTCAGTTCTCAGAATACACCAGTTTTAAGGCAATATTGTCTGTATTTTATATGGATATTGCGCTCTCACATATAGTCCATTGTCTCATGAATCCAATCCGCCACTCACCAGCATGTAGACCCTCCTATTTCACACAGGGAGCCAATCACACGCGAGCTGAACTAAAGTGACCAATTACAAAGCAAGCTAGGCGAGCGGGACTTGTAGTAGAACAGCCAATCTGAGATAAGTGTCTGTGTGTGACTGGCAGATGGAATCAACCAGTAAAGCGAGCGCTCATTAACCTCCAGTCCAGCAGACTGAGCCCATGTGTTCACTAAATCCTTACTGTTCTCTGTGGGGCAGAGGGAGCTCAGTGTACAGGTGAAGCTCACCTGTCTGTGAATCTGCTTTCACATGTTTCACATTATGCACTCACAGACTCACTGGAGAAGAAATCCATCCTCAGACCTGATAGCACATAGTTATTTATTTTAGTAAAAGTTTATTAGTGGTATTTATTTGAGTATTATATTATTAAGAGTATTTATTTGACTAAAAGTTTCCTGAACCTCTGATGTTCCTGTGATCCAAGTGCTGTCTCTGCAGCTGCCATGGCCCTGCTCCCTCCTCTGTCTCTGTGCTCTGAGCAGAGGAACAGCTTCTTTCCCCAGTCTCCTCTCATCCTTATGGGCAGTGAATATTGCCTTTCTGTCCATTTTTGAGTAAAACATCAGAGATCCTGTAACTATCATGCATAAACATTGCACGTGTTCCTGCCAATAGAGCGCCATATGTAATTAGGCTATATTTAGTATCCTTAGCTTTTTTTAATCTTTAATGACTATCCCCGTCATTACTGAACCTATCAACATGAAACAAAAACTGTAGGAAAGCTCAAGTCTTATATGTCAGTATAAATTAACTGCATGTGTCTATAGTCTATGTAAAAGATCACACAATGGCAATTTGTTGCAGTCACACAGGATGCTACCACATATATTTTAAGGTCACACAGCCTTAAAGATATTAGAGAGGATCTTTATAAATGCATTTTTTGCAATATTTTTTAAAACTACATTCATTGCCCTGTATAAGGCTTATAAATTGGTGTATTAGAAAAAATAATAATAATATTAATAAACTGTGGACTCTGTGGGACTTGAAAAACCTCAAACAATCGTTTTTGTCATGAGTACAGTAACCATTGTTCCATTGTTGACCCTCACGTGGCGCAGGACAGCCTGACTTCGAAGAGCACAATGGCTGAGGAAAACCATGAACTGGGTGGTTGCAAAAAGAAAACTGTTTTTGAAGTGTACCAGAGGAGGAGGAGAAAAACTGTAGAAGAGCATAATAAAACCCATGTGGTTCATGGCGATTCTTTCAAACGATGGCGTGTGCTGAAGGAACAGAAAGGGCTTCAGACGATGCATTGGTCGCCAAGTTTCTGCTGGACAGGTAATGTTTATCTTATCGTTTGAAAAAAAATGCCTTTTTTCTTTATCTGTTGAACCTTTTCAACTGTACAGCAACCGTCAGTTTGCTAATGCTACCAATAGCAGGAGTATATATTTTTGCTCACATTTAGGGACTGCATGTGATTGGGTCTGTGTGGGGAACTAGGTCAAAGGTCGCGCAAACAAACAATGCAGGTCTAGGTTTAGGCGAATCTCTGCTGATGCCGGCTGTAAACAAACTCTTCCAATGCTTGTGCACGTCGCTGTGGAGGAGTTCCTTGGAAATGAACAGTGCAGTGCAGGGCCTGACGCATGTGCATTATTCAAAAAAGGACAAACAGCCGCAGGTTTCTCAGCAGTCGAAAAAAATCCTCCCTAATATCTTTCATTTGGGTGACATATGTGATGACTAAAATGGTCACAATTTTGAGCCCTGTTACAACATGTAAAAAAAACATCAAACTATCTAAAACTCACAAACTGAGTGAGGAGTGCATTTATCAGAGAGGCAACAATAAGACCAAAGGTGACCCATAAAGAGCTGGAGAGCTCCAAAGGTGAGACTTAAGATTTAGGATTAGTTTATTGTCATTGCAAAACTGTTTCCAACATTACAACTAAATTACCTTGGTATTCCCATCACTAGAGGCTGTTGTATCTGTCCACAGGTCCACTCTGAACCATACGCTCCACAGAGCTGGGGTCTCATCTATAAAACTTTGCGTGGAATTCTTACTAAAAGTCTATGCACGCCAGAAACTCAAAAGCTGCGTAGGTTAGTAAATATTCACACTTATAAAACTGGGCGCATGCACAGCTGCATGCAATTTCCCTTTTATAGATCCCACCTGGAGTAGAAAGGTGCGCACGTAAACCCACCTCACATCACGCCCTCTCCACGCCTCGAATCCACCAAAGAAGGTCAATGCAAAGTAACTTCTGAATGAGATTTACCTAAACATGAGTGCCACTGGGAGAAGTAAGCTACAAAGTAGGAGTGGCACATCAGAATGGGGCAGGTTAAGTGATAGGGCGTTATGGGTTGTAAATTTCCACTACTTGATGATTTTTTTATAACTTCATAATATTGACCTTGATGAACTTGGTGGACGTGACAAACTGAGTGTCCACAACAGGTGCAGTAGGTGGCACCAGTCCAGTGGGATGAACCAAAATGGATGTTTACGAGTACAAATTTGAGCAGCAACTGTCTAGGCAAATAATAATTGTCATTTCCAAGGACATATTAAAATTGGTACATCAGAAATTATAAAAGATGATGTCCTTAGGGGATTGGGGGATTCCTGTGCTGATTAGTGCCTGAACCCTGTTTGTTGTGAATTTTTCACAATAAACTTCTCTTTTGTGCACCAGACTTCCATATTTTTTGTCTTATTACAATAAGAAGATTTTGTATCATCGCAGAGAGTGGAGACAATTTCAAGGTTAAAATGGGGACCTGAATCTGCTGTTGGAGGAGTATTGGGGCCTCAGAAGGGAGGTGATTCGGGCCTATCTGGCGGAGACGTTTTTTTGGCCAGTAAGAGCACAATTAAAACTTGCTCTAAAAACTTAGACAGTTTGTTTTCACACAACAGTACTTCAGATAAACTTGAAAGCTCTGTGAATGACTGTAACACCAAATGTCTCTGGGATAGTATGAAAACTATTACTGGCTATGGTGTCCATCCTAGACAGGATGGGCTTGAATATAAATGAGATGAATCAGTACTTTGCTAGATTTGTACTATACTGATTTCACGCATGAACACAACCAATTGATATCATTAGTTTTAGTGTTAGTGATGTCCAACAGCAGCTAAGGCATCTGAAACCTAATAACTCATGCTACTCAGCAGTAATACAATACAACCACATATTTTATCTGATAAGTTTTTGAATTTTAATTTGCACAATACCACCGTTGCCTGGGTTTTAGACTACCTTTTAAACTGTCCTCAGTTTGTGAGACTGGGTGTCAAATGTTCTGAAATGATTTTAACTGGAGCTCCACAGGGCACTGTTTTATCTCCTCTTTTATTCACATTGTACACAGCCGACTCTAGGCACACTCATGCATCTGTTGGATGCAGCAATTTTCAGATGACACTGCCTCGTTAGGCCTAATTTCCTGGGATCTGGTCTACAGGGAAGAAATTGACTCTTTTGTTGGCTGGTGTGATGAGTTTCTTACAGCTAAATGTTAACAAAACACAAGAGCTAGAGCAAAGGCCAGGCTGTTGAAATGGTTAGAAGTATCTGGGAGTGCATATGGACCATAAATTGAACTGGAAAAGGAACAGTGAAGCTGTCTTTAAAAAGGCCCAGTCCAGACTGTTCTTTCTGAGAAAGCTCAGATCTTTTGATAAGTGCAAGAGGCTCCTGTGTGTCTTTTACATGCTGAACTTTGTTGGGGCAGGAGAATCACTGTGGAGGACAAAAGCCGAATAAAGGCCAGCTCAGTGGTGGGGCTGAGCCTGAACTCTGTGGACATTATCATGGACAAGAGGATGAGGACCAGACTAAGAACTGTTCTGTCTCTCGCAGACAATACACCTTGCCACAGACACTCATTAACAACAACCTAACCTTAACCCCAACAAAAATGCAGAGAACACAACAGTAAAGCATCACATGATACACATAAATGTCACTGTCTGTAAAGCAGCACAGTGAGCGTCCAGCCTCTTCTGGACCCTGACCTCACCATTGTGGAGGGAGAGGTTTGATAGTGTGAATGAGCCAGGTGCAGGGGTATATACATTTTATATAATGGGTCACAGTAAGCACTATGGTATCGTCTGGTTTCATATTAAAGCCATGAACAAATCCTAGCCAGGCTCAGGCCAGATAGCCGACAGGAAACTTCAGCCCTGTTGCCAGTGAAGATAAATTGCAGTGCACATAAGATGAATTATGAAGATGTGGAGTAGGTTCTTGATTTTTCAGGTAAAATTATGCTAAAATAATTTCTCAAGGCAAGTCATACATCACCCTCTGATAGCAAAAGGTCTCACAGACCAGTGTCATGCCCAGGCCTTCTGCCTTTGCACTGTGAAAGCACAGACTAACCCAGCACCCAAGCTGTCAGTCTTTACGTTTACAGTATACAGTTTAGAGTTTACAAAGCATGCTCTGACTATGCTCATTCTCCATTTTTACTCCGGTTTCTCCAGAGAAATGGTCAAACTACTCTTGTCTCGATCTACAGTACATGCAAAGTACTAAGACAAATTACTGGGACCAAGCCACTGCAAGAAGTTCAAATGGTCTGGGTATTTTCCAGCAGCGCTAAAACTTTGTAGCGGTAAATGCTAACAAACTCAGCCATAAACCATTTACATTGTAATCATAGTTTTACTATTAAATATAAATGACAAGGCTTGTACTTTACTGAACAAAACTTAACAATGTTAGAAAAAAAGCATTATTCATGTGGTAAATGCGCCTCATGCAGCCCCATAGACACACAAAGCTACGGCAGTCACTCAGGCTTTCCCTTTTCATTTTTATCAAAAATTACAGAAAATTAAGTGAAACATATCTCAATATTTTATCAATTCTATTTGGGACAGGCGTAAGGTCCAGTGATTTACACAGATATAATGGTAAAAATTTGCCAAAAGGTGTGTGGGAAACTCTCCAAACACAGGGAAGTTCCTCTGTCCTTATACCATTAAAATGAGCCATCGATGACAAATGCTATGTCTAGCACAAAACCTACACCTCACTTTGTCCAACATAAGGCAATAGTTTGATTTTCTCAACCTGCATGTAAACATAGTGAGTCACTGCTGCCAAGAATAAAAGTGATTAAAAACTTTAAAAAGTGATTGGTGAATTGAAAACAATTGAAACACACTGAAAGCAGGGGTTGACCAAATAATTAAGTAAAATGGTTGAAAGTTACACAGAGACATATATATATATATATATATATATATATATATATATATATATATATATATATATATATATATATATGTTCATGCTCTGCAAGACATACGCTTCTAAAAATCTGTGTTGTTTTGTCTCCTTAACCTCATTATATCTATTTGCTCATTCATTCTTATAACATGCATGTTATAAGAATAGCTGTGCCGCTATTTTCCATGGTGTCATTGAGAAATGTAGGGTAACTATAGCGTATGGATGTGGGAGGCACAGTAGAGAACTGAACTGTCACTTTAAGAACTGCATCACAGTGAAAGAGTGAAGAAACTGACATACTGAATAGGAGGGAGTGAGAGAAAGAAAGGGGAGGGTCTTTGTGGGATCATGGAAGAGAAGAAAATGGTGGAGGATGAAAGGCACTTGATAAATGCATCAGCCTGCATGCTGTCTACCATTAGTCTTCAGGCATTGCTCTTCTAAACAGCATATAGAAACATAACATCTATGTCTTAGAAAGATGGCCATTGAACTTGCAGAAGTGTTTACCACAGTGTAGCATTATATGAATAGGCTATAGCTAGAATATTACTATCACATGAAAACAAATGCTCATGTTTTGCCTACACAGCATCTTAAGATAAATCAAGTCATTGACCAGCAGGGAGTAGGCTGTGGTCTGTTGTACAGAAGACAAGGGAAGCCCCTGAAACTGCAGAGAAGGGGAGAGGGAGGGGCGTGTAGAATTATAGGGAAGCCCTTCTACAGCAGGAGAATCCCTCTGTCCTGTTGTGCTGTTGTGCTGCATACAGCAGCACCACTGCCCCCTCGTCAGGTTCGAGACTAGAGCTGCCCTGAAGGAGCGAGCCACATCACTGCGGTGCATCAATGGAGGGAACAGACTGAAAACAACCTGGTGCACCGTTACGCAACGTCAGACCCGTGTGTGTATGTTCACACATACACAGAGAATATATAGAAACGAGGTGGGTTTTCTGCCACAGGAGTTGTGACTGCCACTGCAGTCAGGGCGCGCACACAGGAACGACATCAGAACCAGTTTAACCAAATAAGTGAGATACGCAAATAAGACATCTTTCAACCGATTTGCGACTGAATGTATGATCTAATTGTATCCGGAGGTTTTAAATCCTACTCTACACGCGCACCTGTCCTACAGATCCGTGACTCACAGCTCGCCAAATCCAGTCTAAAACAGTTGAAAGAGGCAGTAGGCAGTGGAAGCACACACGATGCGGTTTTGTGTGTCCAGAACCTGTTTGTGTCGCCTACACTTGTACTCAAAAGACACTATCACTCGAAGCATCCTACTGAACTGTCACAAAAACACAATCCTCACGGCTGCGTCAATGTCTTCGAGCAGCATCACTCCCGCTCCTGTCTCGTGCACATAGCGCTCTTACCCGGTCCGGTCCAGACGCTGCAGCTTGGTGTGGGACGACACTGGCTATCCGCTTGTCTTTGCTCTCACACAAACACAGGGTCGCGCGCAGCGCTGGATACAGAGGGTGGGGTGCACGGGGGCGCGCACGTGAGTCCGGCAATTACTATAAAATGAGTTTACAGCAGTGATGTCAAGCTCAGTTCATGGTTCGGGCCGAAATTCGACAATCATAATAGGTCACGGGCCGAACATGACATAAATAAAGAAATTATAGTATAAAAGTGTACATTTAAATTGTATCATTTTTATAGTTATTTTTGGACAAAGGGCACTGTGTAATATGCTTTGTAGATTTCATTCATTCATTTCATTAAAAATGGTATTTATATTTTAACATAACAAACCTATCAGGTGCTGATATAATACTGTCTCACTTTTTTAAAATTTGATGACAGCAGCTTGTGTCAAAAACATTTTTAGTGCAGCCCTGCTCAAGGCCAGAAGACCACAAGCATCCAATAAATCCAATACTAATAACAGAATTAAAACACGTTTTATTCCTAGTCTTGTTGCTGAATTGTGGACAATTAACCTATTTTGGTAAGCATTTCACATTTGTTGTCTTTTTCACACCTTTGAGACCTGTTGCTTCTATCAAAAATGAGCATTTATTTTTTATGAAGTGGTAATATATTTTTATCTTGTGACTATAATGTTTAATTTGCTTCTACCACTGCATTCTATATTTTTTATACACAGTGTCCCAACATTTAGTTTGAGTCTGTTATAGTTCTGTGAAGACAAGCGGACACAGAACTGTCCTCTGTCCAGAGCTGATCAGTGCTGTGTCCTCTGTGAGCTCACAGCAGCTTCACTTTGTCACTTTGCTTTATTAAACCCTCAGCTCTGCTGTGAGACCACACTCCTTTACCTTCTGTAGCTTCTGCTTTGTCCAGCTTTTTGTACTTGTTGTGACTTTTGCTTCAGAGCGTGTTCTTTACTGAGCCTGTGGCCACATTAGCTCTAGATTAGCTCCACAGTTAGCGCAGCTCTTGAGTCCACAGACAGTCTCTCTTCCTCCAAGTGGATTTAAAAGCCCTGCTCTCACTCTTCACTTTTCCTCTGTTCAGTTATTTCGGGGTAAAGTCTCTCTGAAGCACGTGCACGGAGCAGCTCTGTCGAAGATGAGACAAGTCATTGCAGCAGCGGGGGAGAAGCGGCGCCCTACGGAGCTGCTGCAGTGCATTATGGGACTCGTAGTTCTCGCGGTAAAAATGCTAAATATCAATCAAAACCTATTAATTGAAATTAGGAATTGTCTCGCGGGCCAGACAGAAAGGTCTTGCGGCCCGCGGGCCGTCTCTCTGACACCCCTGGTTTACAGGATTAGCATTTTTTGTACTCTACAAGGATACACAAAGGAGAAAATGTGTACGAGCCTTTGTGCATGTGTGTGTGTGTGTGTGTGTACTTGTTTGATTGAGTAAAATATACTAAAACAATACAATATTTTTTGGAAATTTCCAGAAATAATTAATTAATCAATGTGGGAAAACATAATTATCAATTTTAAAATTATTTATGCAATATATGCAATATTGAAACTGGCCCTTGGCCCTCCATTTGTATAGCAGGCCTGTGATTGGTTAGACTTTATATAAACTGTATTTAATAATTAATATTATTATAAGCTCAGCATTGCTCTTCATACATCATTATTTATGGATTAATTATAATAATGCCAATACATTTTTTATTTATTTACACAAAACAACCATGAGTACCACAGTATGCAGTCCAAGCAAGCATACAACTTTGAACACATAGTATGAACAATTTTGAACACATAAAGTATGAATATAAGAACAAAAAATAAACAAATAAATAAAGAATAACAAAGAATACTTTCTTTTCGAAAGCAGGAAAGTCTCGTTCATCACCCAAGCTGAAGTCACTGAGGTGGTCAAAAAGGTCCTCGGTGGCAAGGCACCGGGGGTGGATGAGATCCGCCCTGAGTACCTCAAGTCCCTGGATGTTGTGGGGCTGTCGTGGCTGACACGTCTCTGCAGCATCACGTGGCGGTTGGGGACAGTGCCTCTGGACTGGCAGACCGGGGTGGTGGTCCCTCTTTTTAAGAAGGGGGACCGGAGGGTGTGTTCCAACTACAGGGGGATCACACTTCTCAGCCTCCCCGGGAAAGTCTATTCCAGGGTACTGGAGAGGAGAATTCGGCCGATAGTCGAACCTCAGATCCAGTGGACCAGTGGAACAGTGGACCAGCTCTATACCCTCCATAGGGTGCTTGAGGGTTCATGAGAGTTCGCCCAACCTGTCCACATGTGCTTTGTGGATTTGGAGAAGGCGTTCAACCATGTCCCTCGTGGGATTCTGTGGGGGGTGCTCTGGGAGTATGTGTCAGGCTCAAAGGTGATGGCTCACAAAGCAGACCCGAACAGGATTACACAGGTAATGGTTTAATGGGGTTCCAGGCTGTACAAAATCACAGTCCAAACACGAAATCCAAAAACAGGCAAAAGTTCAAACACGAGGGTTCCAGAACAAAAAACACAAGGAGAGGCTGGAAAGCTCACAAGGGTAGAGACAATCTGGCAAGGGACAGTGGAAAAACACACAGACTATATGGGGAAGACAATGAGACACAGGTACAGCACATTAGGGCGGGGCATGTAATCACAGAGGCGGGAACACAGGAGGACAGGATGTAAATCTGAAACGAGACACAGAGTAAGTAACTTCAGAATAAAACAGGAAACAAACAAAATGCTGATAATAAAAAGATAAACTAAACTGACAGGGTAGGACATGACAGTATGGGGTCCGAGGCCCTCTGCTAAGGGCTGTCCGGTCCCTGTACGAACAGAGCAGGAGTTTGGTTCGCATTGCTGGTTGTAAGTCAGACCTGTTCCCAGTGCATGTTGGACTCCGGCAGGGCTACCCTTTGTCACTGGTTCTCTTCATTATTTTTATGGACAGAATTTCTAGGTGCAGCCAGGGGCCAGAGGGTGTCAGGTTTGGGAACCACAGGATTTCATCTCTGCTTTTTGCAGATGATGTTGTCCTGTTGGCTTCCTCAAACCAAGACCTTCAGTGTGCACTGGGGTGGTTTGCAGCCGAATGTGAAGCAGCTGGGATGAGAATCAGTACCTCCAAGTCCGAGGGCATGGTTCTCGACTGGAAAAGGGTAGCTTGCCCTCTCCAGGTTGGGGGAGAGTTCCTGCCTCAAGTGGAAGAGTTCAAGTATCTTGGGGTCTTGTTCCCGAGTGAGGGAAGGATGAAACGTGAGATTGACAGGCGGATTGGTGCAGCGTCTGCAGTAATGCGGTTGTTGTATCGGTCTGTCATGGTGAAGAAGGAGCTGATGTTGTAATTTTTAATTCTATATCTTTTCATTTCCTTGCTGAGGCACCATGGAAGCCCGAAGAACCCAACCCGCCCACCGTGCCAAACAGCCCCCAGTGAGGACAGCCCACTCACCCCCTGCCCCATGCTAAAGAAGTGATTATATTTTATTTATTTTTTATTTTATTATATTTTTTTGGCTTTATTTTGGGTTTTTTCCCTTCTTTCTCCTATTTCTGTCCTTCTATCCCTCCTTGTTGGCTTTGTTTTTTTGTTTCCTTTTCTCCTTTCCCCTTTTTCCCTTTCCCTCCTTCCCTTTTCTTCCCTTTATGGTGCATTAAAAGAAACAAATGACATGACATTCCTGATATGTACTTGTGTTTGTGTGTTGTCTTCTCCCCTTATCTTGTGTGGTGCATTCAAAAGAAAGGGTGTGCTGCCAGTTTATATTTATGGTTGAGCTAATAGCACTAGCGGGAAGGGGAAGGGAATGGTATTTATATATAGCGCTTTAACTATGACACAAGTCATGCAAAGCGCTTTACACACAGTAGGGAAGGGGTATTTCATTCACTCCATAATCAGTGGTGGTAAGCTACATTTTGTAGCCACAGTTTCCCTTGGGGTAGACTGACAGAAGCGTGGCTGCACACATCTGCACCAACGCACCCTCCGACCACCACCAACCACTCACCAGCTCACTCACTTACATTCACACTGGCTTCCTGGTGTTCCCCAGCGGTCTCCCATCCAGGTACTGACCAGGCCCTACCCTGCTTAGTTTCTGAGGTCTGATGGGATCGGGCATCCACAAGGCAGTAACTGGTTCCACTCAGTTTAAATATAACATGCCTTAAAATCTAGTTAAATTGAAGTGGAGTAACACACATTTCTTTTTTAGGACATTTACTTAGCGTCTAGCAAAGGTAATGTGATATCCCCACAATCTCTGCAGAGGGCCCCCCGTTTTTGACACGGACTTAAAAGATACACCCAGATCTTTTGCTTTCTCTTCAGCTCTCGCCTCTCCTTCGTCTTCTGCGTCTTCTACATCTGTTTTTTTCTTATTCTCGTCTCGTTCATTTTGTTGTCATTTTAAGTTTACTTTGCCGGTGCTAACACCTTTTCACGATAAGTTGTCTAAACTTTTATTTGATCGTTTCAAGTATCATTTTTGTAGTTAATTTGAAAAGCCTTGTGTCGCACAACATCCGCCAGCTTTAACAATCGCTGCCTTGACTAAAGCGGCTATTTGAAGAAGTTATAGTTCTAAAGTTTTGATTCACCGTGAAAGTATTTTTATTGAACTTTTACATTTTGGCATTAAAAGGACATTTGCCATACTCTGAGACTTTGACACTGCCGTACACTGAACAAGAGCTAAACTCTCCTGTGAGTGGCATCACGAGCACTGTTAACATAACGGGACATCTGGCGACTGGGTGTTGAGCTTTGGAGGACCAAACACTACGAACCGCGGCTTGGACCAGGAAGACCAGCCTGTGACACCCCGCGGATCCAAAAGGACGGGGACCAACATCCGAGCCCCGGCTGAACACCGTCCCCTCTCCCTCCTGCTCCGAGTACAGTAAGCCAGTGTGTATGTGACATTCAGGAGTTGGCGTCAGTAGTCTTACAGAGTCTCATTCCCCCTTCATTCCCTAAATCTCCAATAATTTAACATGTCATACTATAACTTTACTACACTACAATTACCATCATTAATAATCACTAGTTCTGCATAAAAGTTCTGTTCAAAATGATACATTCCTTTCAATATTTACCTGTGCCTCAGTATACTATTTTGCCTAATTGTGTTATACTTAATCCAATTTAAGTTGAGTTTGGTGGTCTATTATTCTTTATCTATTATTCTATTATGTCCTTGCTGGTTAACCTTTTCCTCCTTAGACATTAGTTTAGGTGTTTTAATCTGCGTGTTAGCGCAAGGCTGACTGGTACCAATGTAGAATTAATACTCTTTGTCTTAATATATATATATATATATATATATATATATATATATATAAAATTTGTCCTCTCGCCCTCCGCGGGTAGTTTTCATCCATCCAAGCTCGGGTCCTCTACCAGAGGCCTGGGAGCTTGAGGGTTCTGCGCAGTATCTTTGCTGTTCCTAGGACTGCGCTCTTCTGGACTGAGATGTCTGATGTTTTTCCTGGGATCTGCTGTAGCCACTCTTCCAGTTTGGGGGTTACTGCCCCGAGTGCTCCGATGACCACGGGCACCACTGTTGCCTTCACTTTCCAGGCCTTCTCAAGTTCTTCTTTGAGGCCTTGGTACTTCTCCAGTTTCTTGTGTTCCTTTTTCCTGATGTTACAATCACTTGGTATTGCGATGTCAACCAAACCTCTGCTGTTTGTCCATCACCACAATGTCCGGTTGGTTCGCCACAACCATTTTGTCTGTCTGGATCTGGAAGTCCCACAGGATCTTAGCTCGGTCATTCTCTATCACCTTTGGAGGTGTTTTCCATCTTGACCTCGGGACTTCCAGACTGTACTCTGCACAGATGTTCCTGTACACTATACCAGCCACTTGGTTATGACGTTCCATGTATGCTTTCCCTGCCAGAATCTTACTACACACGCTGATCGTGGGTCACAGGATGAGACCCAGGGCCAGTTAAACACCAGTGTCACTGTTACATAACCATAGTTACGCAGAGAAACCTTATGCCATGCGCCCTCGATGTGCGCTTTTTATTCCCCCATTATATCCCCTGTGCGCCCGGAACATAGGTCCACAGCAGTTTGTTCTTTTTTGTTTGTTCAAATGCATCTGTAAACTCGAGCTAACGCACTGAGGGTCACAGAGCCTGGAGCCGTGAAACACCTTTATGCAGAGAAGACTTCACAGCAGTCAATAAAAAGAAGCAAAAGCAAAAGGAGAGACATGATGAGGCTACTGAGAGCTTACTGCTGCCGTGTGCTCCCTTTCCTAGTCTAGACTTTGTTTATACAGACCACAGCTACATGAGTCTGTGTTCTTGTTTCAGACTGGTGGCCACACAGTAGGTCTATGACAGAGCGAGTCTACAAAAGCGCTTTAATCATGCGTAGAAGCTGATTTCTTGATCAGCTGAGCAATCAAACAAACATACACTGACACATTACACTGAAGTGAAATGCTACAATGTATAATAATTAGGGCTGTCAGCGTTTACGCGTTAACGCATGCGATTAATAGAAAAAAAATTAAAATTTATTAACGCAAATTAATCACACGATCTGTTTTGCCGTAACAGCAGCGCTTCTCAAAGCATTTTGGAGGGTAAGCCGTGTCGGGGGCGCGCGACCGTCTTGGAAATGTGCGTATATCACAACATTGACTTGTTTTCACGGTGAACGACTCGCGCATCCACAGAGGAGAGAGCAGCTGCCACACACACGTTTGCCTGTGGTTCCTGTGGTTGCCTGTGGACATCAGGACAAGTCCACTGCTTTGGCCGCTGCACTACAGCCCTCTCCTTTCCCTCCCCTCACGAGTCCCGTGTAAAACCTTTTACTAATAAATGTTGCATGTGCTTTTTATATCGCTTCCTTTCACTGCCTCTGTCCGTGCGTGTTCCCGGGAGCTGTGCTTTCTGTGCGTCCTGGACTCGCGGTGAGAGCGGGGGGCGATCCATGGCTATCCCTGAACTTAAGTAGCCACAAGCCGCAAACTCCTACAAACCATTCATTTGCGTTTTTTTTTTTTTTTTCCATAAAGCGTCAGTTCTCAACTCAGAGCGGCAGGCTCCCGGCGGACAGGTGACCGAGCCCCGCCCCTGTCCACGGCTCTGAGAGGAGCAGAGGAGAGGCTCAGGTGTCTGCAGTAGATTTAATGCAGAGCACATTTCAGCAGACACTGTTATCTCAGTTACTACATAGACTTAAAGGCTCTCTCACAATATTCAGAAGTTATTTCTGAGATGTATTTTTTTTATCCACACTGTAAAAAGTGGGATTTGACTTAAATAAATATTGGTCAATAAATATGACAAAATTTTACATAATATATTAGAAATCCAATATAAGGGGCAAAATCAATGGTGAACATTAAATCTTGAGGTATTTTTATGTGCATTTTATCAAGTTTTTCTGGGATAAAATTAGCTCTTAAAAAATGGGCTGCATTCAGCTTTTTTTCCCCACAGCATTGTTTTTTGCACAAATTTTGATACATTTGACCTCCCACAGCGCCTTTATTCAATTCCTCCTGATTTCCGCCGAAGTCATTCTGCCTGGACTTGATCGATGTGTCGGTGAATTCTTAAGTTTTACCAAGGTAAGAGCATCTCTCCTTTAACTCGATTAATTAAAATGTTTGTCTTGAGTTTAGTAATCTTTTCGTAAGACTACTAACAATTTATTGCCCCCCCCCCCCCCCAAAAAAAAAAAAAAAAAAGTTGATTTTTTATGCTATAACTGTGATATTCCAGGGTTCAAATGTGCTTTTGAGTAACATATTTGTTGTAAAAGTCTTTAATAACTAAATAGAAAATGACATTATGCTATTTAAGAAAAAATGTAATCAAATGTATTAGCGTTAGTATGCGCCCCTCCCCCACCCGAGCGAGCTAGCAGGTGGTTGCATGCATGGCCGTGTGTGCCAGTGAGTCTACTCTGGAGGAGGTGAGTAATTATATTGCGTTATCCCTGAACGAAGAGACAAAATTGCGTGAATGCACTGTAGTTCTGGTTTGTGCTTGTGGCTGCTGGGTCATAACTGAAATTATGACAAACGTGCGTTTTTTTTCTCTTCTCAAAAAACGATAACTTTGCAGAAGCATGGTGTGCAAAACTTTATCAAAAATATCAATTTATGTTAATTGGAAGTATTCAGCGCCATTTAAAATGGCCTGGAATATAAGTTATCAACTGAAGAACAGCCGAGGTCTCTGCTCTGACCACTCTGAGCTGTGCATGCACACAGTTTGACGTCTCTTTTCTGACTGTACATGCACAGCTCGGAGGTTATCTGTGTCTGTCTTTTCAGAGCAGCCAGCGAGGAGACTGCAGCTGAGAGGACGCTTGTGTCTTCAGTGTTCAGAGTTAGTCACACTGTAGGCAACGCCAGCAACAAGCAACACACTCTTCCTGGCACCTGTGCAGTGCATGAAGGTAGTTGACTTAAGAAAGCAAAAATGTACAGCTTTTCATCCCGCTTTATTACTAAAAAGAAGGTACAAAAATGTTGTCAGCATTTTCTTTGAGATACACGAGCAAGCCCTTTCTTGTTAGCATTGAGTCCAGACAAAATGGTTTAGGCACAACTATGATGGCTATGTAATACTCCAGTATGATAATGACATGCTGCTGATAAATGTAATATCAAAAGTAGTATCACAAACGAATGATGACAACAGTATTCTGTTGATATGCTAGTTTTGTACAGTTCTTCTTAATAAATCTATTTTGACTGTCTTTGTCTGCAAAATGTAATTACTAAAACATAGGTATTTAAATGGATCTGCTTTTATATATCTACATATATTATATACTCTTTAAAAGTTTGTTAAAAGTATGTTCTAAATTTTGTAATAGAAGCAACTAGAAGAAAGGCCATAATACATTTTCAATGGTGAAATAAGGATTAGCCGCAAATATTTGCAAGTGTTTTCACTGAAAGCAAATTTATTTATTTATTTTTTTTTTTTTTTAGATTTTAAGTCCTTACAGAAATGTTGATGACCACATTAGACTTTTCATTGTATGCTCAGAATTATTCTCTTCCTTACCACAAACCCTACTTTATTTTGTAAGTTTACTCACTTTTGCTCCAATTGCCACCATTCCAGAATTTTGAAAATTTACATATGACAAACAGGGGTCTAAGGTATATGTTGGAGCCATCTATAATGAAGCTGAAATAATGATCATTTGCTTTCTTTCCAGGTGCATCAAGTCTAAACATTGAAGCCAGTCTGTAAGTAGCTTTCTGTGAGCTATTGTTATTTTGAAAACGTTCTCAAAACATTTTTAGACGCATTATATCACATTACAAATTTTATAGTATACTGTCTTTTAACATGGACATTTTTTCTATTTAATCATATTGCAGTGTTAGTTTTACCAAAGTTGATTAATTGTGATGTATTTAGTAAGTCCATTTTATTTACAACCCCAGGTTTTTTTCTTCATGGAATGGCAAAAGACAAGCTTCTTAAGCATTACTCACTACAACATGCAACGTTATGGAATGGTATTGTAAACTCTGCAACTTTTTGTCAACCACAAGGAGAAGCCTTCTTAAACATTATAGACTCCTACATGCAACTTCAACCTTGTCCATATGAATGTTGCCCTTGTACATTTAAAACACCGGCAGCTCTCTGTACACATTTGAACCGATATCATGCTACTGAAGAAAATTCACAAACAGGAAACGCTACTACTTCTGCTACTTTTAAGTATTTAAATTGCAGTGCTTGTTGTACAACAGAGAGGTACTACTTTCACCATATAGGACGTCATCTGAAGTGCCACGAAACCGTGTTTTGTGTGTTCAAATAATGTACTTTTAAGACAAATCAGTACAATACCTTCCTAAAACATAGAAGCAGAAGACACACTCCTCACTTGTTAAGTGACTACAAGCAAGAACTATATGTTAGTCACTATAACCAGACTGTTGAGCATAGTGATTTGCCAGAAACCAATGAGCATGACAACACCAGTTGTGATCATCAAAGTGCCTCCAACTTAATTATTGAGAGAATTGGCTTATTCTTGCTCAAGCTTGAAAGTGTCTATAATGCTTCAATAACCTGCATTAATGCCTTGGTCGAAGACCTACAATTCATTTCCTCTTCCGCCTCTTTTGATGTTGTAAGGCACATTGTTAATACAGCATTAAAATCTAAATTAGGCAGTGTTGATGAGGGTTTTGCAACAGATTTGCAACACAGGTGTGTGGTTTGCATCCACTAAGTACAGCCATTAATGTGCCAATTCTTGAAACGTTGCAGATAATTTTGAACAATTCAGAAGTTGCAAACAACATTTTATCGAAACGATTAAGCAATACAAATGAGATCAGATCTATTTTTGATGGGACATCCTACAGAAATAACATTTTCTATACAACTTGATGAAATAAGACTGTCTTTAATGCTTTATTGTGACAATTTCGAAGTGTGTAATCCCTTAGAGACCGCAAGAAAAAAAACACAAAATAACAGCCATATATTGGATATTGGCCCAACCTTCTTTCAAGTTCTTTCTCCCGACATTTGTACTGTATCTGTCCCAACGCTTTCACTTTCTGTACCTCAGCATTTAATTGGGAAGTCGTGTTTGTGATTCTCACATTTATTTAAGCATATGTTTAATGCCAATTGGCATTCTGATGAAGCTTGGGAAAAGTGGATTACCACTGGTTTTTAACTCTATTAATAACTGATGTTTTTTTTTATTTCAGGCTCCAAACAATCCTGACATACACGCAACAAGGGATGTGGTTATTCGATGTTTGATGGTGCATCTTGGTGAATCCACTGATGATCTGATCAAAGATTATGAAGTAAGTAATAGTTTAAACTTTTTTTTAAATCTGAACTTTTACTACAACAGAACCCAGATTTATACCAGGACTGAACCAACACTCTGCCCAGGACTAATCCAAGACTTGGGGAAAAAAAAATACAAATTCTGTGGTTCAAATAACCAGTTTATTATACATTTTTTATGCATTATTATTTAACCACAAAATATGCAGACAAGTTTGTCTTATTGATCATGCTTTTAATTTCAGGATGAAGAGAGTCTTACAATGGACCTTGCCCAGCAAAGCTGAAAATCTACCATGTCAAAACCAACACACTTCAGGAAGACTTTGGCATTGTAATCGACGGTGTGCAAGTGGTCAGCAACCTGGACAAGACTGCTGAAGCATGCGCTCTTCTTGTAGGTCTTGTGTATGCCATTAATTTGGCAAACCCAAAAGAAGTCAGGTACACATTTGAATTGTTTCAAAAGCTCTTCCTGGAGCTTGACTGCTTAAAGATGTCACCAAAACTGAACACACTCAAAAATAAGTTACTGATTTGAATGGCTGCTTTTCAAGTCTTAGTGGCTGGTGTAATCACTCCTAATGTTATATAATTGTTTGACAGGAGTTAAGCAGCTGTATGAATGTTACATTTTTCTCACAGGAGTTTAGCAGCAGTGAAAATATCACTTGCTCGACAAGAGTTTAGCAGTGACACGTTTTTACAACAGGGGCACTTTTTTAGATGTGCGTACATGTAGCATTTTAATTAGTTTTACAAAAGTGCCTGGATATTTTTTTTGTTTTGCAAATTAAACAATGTTTTCATTTAAGAGACTGACCAAACATGGACTGAACCTCCAAAGTAAAATGTTTTGCCCTTTCGATAAATGTTAATGCACTTTATTGTAATGTATTCCCTGATAAGACTTGACAGTTTATCTTGTATTTTGGTTGTTAATGAAAAGGTTTAAGCTGCTGACTGTTAAACTGTTTTTATAATATAATGTTACAAAGTGTACAGCTGCTGGCAGATAATAAATGGTAATGTTTTTGATATAATTGTTATTCTGTTTTACAATGGCTTAATTTCAAAAGGTTTATTGCAATAGGCTTAAAAAAATTGTGGCAACAAAGTGACATTTAATTTTATAGAATAGATATGATTTTCTTTTTATGAACAGTGAATAAAAGTAGATTAATTTATTTAGTGAAGTCAAATAACTTTTATCAGTTATTTGATCAAATTTTATCATTTTATTTAGTAAATGTAAATAATTTTTGGTCACTTTTTTGATAAAAGTGGATCATTTTATTTAGTAAATGTACATCAAAAATACTTGAACATTCAGTAAATCCAAATAAGTTTACTCAAAAATTATTTTTATTTCATCAAATTCTTTGGGCAGCATTAATTGATTATTTGAGATTTAGCTGTAGATCATGCGTAAATGTTTTGATAATATTCAACTGATATATTCAGTGTCTTTTATTCAAATTTGCAATGATAAAATCTGCTCAATTTTATTGACTGTCACTTTGTTGCCACAATTTTTTTGATAAATGCTATGGGAAACTTTTTACAGTGCAAGTAAAAACACACTCAACCTCTCTGGACTTTTTTTTTATTTAAACGTTGCATATTGTCATGGAAAATCTATCAAGTTATACATTGTGATTAATTGTGATTAATCACAGCCCAAGAGTGTGATTAATCTGATTAATTTTTTTAATCGATTGACAGCACTAATAATAATGTTAACAAATATGTTAAAATATAATTTAAAATTGAGTATAAATGAGCAGTTGCTTGGTATTTTGGCATATGTGTGCGCCTAAGCATTGTGTTGTGTGTATGTTCTGGTATCAGTGTTGGCCTTGTAGACTCCGGTGTCAAAGCACAATTTTTGTTCTGGCATTGATTGATTTACAAATTAAGCCCTGCCTAAATCCTACTTGTAAACAGGATAATCCTGACAATAAACCTGCTTCATACTTTAAACCTACTCCTCTCTACACTAGTAGAGACTTTAAATCTTCTCCTGATCATGCATCTCTGGACCTTAAACCTGTTTCTCACTATATTAGTTAAGACCTTAAACCTGATCCTGACCAGGATAGTTCAGACTTTAAACCTGCTCCTGACCAGGCTAGTACAGGACTTAAACCTGCTTGACCAGGCTATTAGGTATCAGGTATTTTTTATGGGAAAAGATAGAGCCTTCAGGAAGCTGAATTCAAGTTTTGTGGAAAAAAAAGTATAAAAGATAACTTAACCAAACCAAACCAAACCAAATAAAATTGAAATTATGGTTCTATCATGCTCCATGCCTTAGAAAAAAGCTAAACATATTTTTATTGCCGCTTTGTGTTGCCGAGTGTTTCAGTCTATGATAGTGCAATTCTGGCTTTCTTCATTGGCAATACATTACACATGCCCGAACTGTTCTCTGTCACTCTGAAATGCCTTATCATGACTACAAAAATATACTGAGCCACAATCACATAGCTTAATGCTATGGCACTTACAGGTGCTTCTTGTCATTTTTTATGGGAAAGGTTTTAGCGCACAGAAAGTTTAAATCAAGTTTTGAAAAAGTATAAAAGATAAATCCATCTTCTTTATCCGGGGCCAGGTCGTGGGGGCAGCAGTCTAAGCAAAGATGCCCAGGCTTTCCTCTACACAGACATTTCCTCCAGCTCTACCACAAGGGTCCCAAGATAGTCCTTTGTCCAGCATGTCCTAGGTCTTCCCTGGGGTCTCCGTCCAGTGGGACATGCCCAAAACACCTCCCTAGGCAGGCATCCAGGAGGCATCCAGAACAGATGTCTGTGCCACCGCAGCTGGCTCCTCTCGATGTCGAGGAGCAGCTCCTCCCAAGTGGCCGAGCTCCTCATCCTATCTCTTAGGGAGCAGCGAGCCACCATGCGGAGGAAACGCATTTCGGGTGCTTGTATCTGGGATCTTGTCCTTTCAACCAAAAGCTCATGACCATAGATGAGAGTAGGAACATAGATCGAACAGTAAATCGAGAGCTTCGCCTTTTGGCTCAGCTCCTTCTTTACCACGACAGACCAATACAACGACCCCATTACTGCAGACATTGCACTAATCCGCCTGTCAATCTCACGCTCCATCCTTCCCTCATTCGTGAACAAGACCCCGAGATACTTGAACTTCTCCACTTGATGCAGGATCTCTCCTCCGACCTGGAGACCACCCTTTTCCGGTTGAGAACCATGGCCTCAGACTTGGAGGTGCTGATTCTCATTCCAGCCACTTCACACTCAGTTGCAAACCACCCCAGCACCCTGCTCAAGGTCCTGGTTCAATGAAGCCAACAGGACAACATCATCCGCAAAAAGCAGAGATGAAATCCTGTGGTTCCCAACTGGACTCCCTCCAGCCCCTGGCTGCACCTAGAAATTCTGTCCATAAAAATTATGAACAGGATAGGTGACAAAGGGCAGCCCTGCCAGAGTCCAGCATGGACTGGGAACAGATCCAACTTACTGTCGGCAATGTGGACCATGGTCCTGCTCTGATCATACAGGGAGCGAACAGCCCTTAGCAGAGTGCCTCGGACCCGATACTTCCAGAGCACTCCCCACAGGACACCATGAGGGACACGGTCAAATGCCTTCTCCAAATCCACAAAGCACATGTGGACTGGATGGATGAATTCCCATGAACCTTCAAGCACCTATGGAGGGTATAGAGTAGTACACAGTTCCACCAACAGGACGAAAACCACATTGTTCCTCCTGAATCCGATGTTCGACTATCGGCTGAATTCTCCTCTCTAGTACCCTGGATTAGACTTTCCCAGGGAGGCTGAGAAGTGTGATCCCCCTGTAGTTGGAACACACCCTCCGATCCCCCGTCTTTGAAAACAGGGACCACCACCCCAGTCTGCCAGTACAGAGGCACTGTTCCTGACCACCATGTGATGCTACAAAGATGTGTCAACCAAGACAGCCCCACAACATCCATAGACTTGAGGTATTCAGGGCAGATCTCATCTACTCTTTTTGCCTTGCCACCGAGCAGCTTTCCAACCACCTCAGTGACCTCAGCTTGGGTGATGGTCCCCTCCCAGCCCCCAGCCTCTGCTTCCTCAATGGAAGGCATGTCAGTGGAACTGAGGAGATCCTTGAAGTATTCTTTCCACCACCTGACAACATCTCAAGTTGAGATCAACAGCTCTCTGCCAGCAGAGTGTTGGGAACCGGACGGTTTGCCAGAATTTCTTCAATGCCAACCAATAATCCTCCTCCATGGCCTCCCCAAACTCCTCCCAGACCCAAGTGCCTTCACAACCGCCCAAGCTGCAGCACACTTGGCTTTCCGGTACCTATCAGCTGCAGATTGAGGAGTCCCACAAGCCAGCCAAGTTTGATAGGACTCCTTCTTCAGCCTGCCAGCATCCTTTACTTCCGGTGTCCACCACCAGGTTTGGGGGTTGCTGCCACAACAAGCGGCAGAGACCTTATGGCCACAGCTCCGAACGGCTGCGTTGACAACGGAGGTGGAGAACATGGTCCACTCAGACTCAGTGTCTCCAACCTTCCAAGACACACGGCTGAAAGTCAGATAACATGACAACAAAGTTGATCATCCATGTCCGGCCTAGGTTGTCCTGGTGCCACGTGCACTGATGAACACCCTTGTGCTTTAACATGACACTTGTTACGGACAAGCTGTCGCTAACACATAAGTCCAACAACAGAACACTCCTCAGGTTTAGATCAGGGAGGCCGTTCCTCCCAATCACGCCCAACCAGGTATCACTGTTATTGCCCATGTGGGCGTAGAACAATTGAGTCCCCAGTTGGAGCACCTTCCAGCACCTCTCCCAGGGACTCCAAGAAGGGCAGGTACTCTACATTGCTGTAAGCCAAAACCACAGTGAGAGACCTGTCCCCAACCCGAAAGCACAGGGACACAACCCTCTCGTTCACTGGGGTGAGCTTTAGGACTATAAGCATGCCCACACCAGCCTGCTTCCTTTAACCGCGGCCAACTCCAGAGTTGTAGAGTCTAAGTTGGGTTTCAGAGCCCAGGCTGTGCATGGAGGTGAGCCGATTATATGTAGCTGGTATCTCTCAACCTCTCACACAAGCTCAGCCCCTTAAGTGCTGCCAAATGGCATTGGAATTATGGTTCTATCATGTTCCATGCCTGAGAAAATAGCTAAACGTGTTTTTATTACAGCTTTGAGCATTTCACGCATTGATAGTGCAACTCTAACTTTCTTCAATGCATTACACATAACTGAACTGTTCTCCAACAGTCTGATATGCCTTATCATGACTACACAGCATATACTGAGCCACAATCACACTGCTTACTGCTATTGCACTTATAGCTACTTCTTGTCATTTTCTAAGGGAAAAGGTATAGTGCTCAGAGTTGAGAGAGTTGAAATCAGAGTTTAAATCAAGTTTATAAGAAAGGTATAAAAGATAACTTAATCAAATTTGGTGTGCAGATACACTTTTGTAAGTGCTTAGTGACATGGCACTTATAGGTACTTCTTTGGTCTACACTGGCTATACACTGGTCTAGTCAGGGTTTAGACTGGTCTACACTCGGTTTAGCCTTCACACTGATCACACTGGGTTTAAACTGGCCTAGCCTAGGTTTAGACTATTCTAGAATGGGTTTAGCTAAGTCTACACTGGGTTTAAACTGCTCGAGTCTGGGTTTAGACTAGTCTACAATGGGTTTAGTTTTGTCTAAACTGGGTTTAGACAGATCTAGTTCGAGTTTAGACTGGACAAGATATCCTAGCTGGGTTTAGACCAGTCTACACTGGGTTTAGACTGGTCTACACTGGCTGTAGCTTACTGCTTACTTTTTGTGAATGTTTTTGGGAAATGCTACAGCGCTCAGCAAGTTGAAATCAAGTTTTGTGGAAAAAGTATAAACAATAACTTACCCAAACTTGCTGTGCAAGTACACTTTTAGAAGTGCTACAAATAAACATGGATTTATGGTTCTATCATGTTCCATGCCTGAAAAAATAGCTAAACAAATTTTTATTGTGGCATTGAGGATTCTTCGCCAAGATAATGCAATTCTGGCTTTCTTCATTGGCAATGCATTACACATGCCTGAACTGTTCTCCAACACTTTATATGGTTTAGCTTGACTAGAGAACATATACTGAGCCACAATCACGCAGCTGACTGCTTACTTTTTATGATTTTCTGTGGAAAAAAACTACAGCGTTCAGAAAGTTGAGATCAAGGTTTTTGGGAAAAGTATAAAAGATAACTAAACCAAACTGGATGTGCAAGTATACTTTTGGAAGTGCTACAACATAAAGTTAGAATTATGGTTCTATCATATTCCATGTATGAGAAAAAGAGCAAAACAAGTTTTTATTGTGGCACAGAGCATTTCTCGCAAAAATAATGCAATTCTGGCTTTCTTCATTGGCAATGCATTACACATGCCTGAACTCTTCTTCAACACTCTCATATGCCTTATCATGAGTACACAACATATACCACAATTACACAGCTTACTGCTTATGTAGTGACTCCAAAAAAGACCTATTGTTGCTTGAGAGGATGAGTATGTGTACTGCACAAATAGACTAGTACAGATGAAAAGCACACTCTCAGTGCGGTTTTGTGCGTTTATTAAAAGCGGCTTTCAAAGTTACATACACATAGAAGATGGAGACGTGTACACAGCAGGCATAAGTAACATACAGTACATAGCAATGTTAAAGCAAAGCGGGCAACAAAAAATATTGCCTCTCTCCTCCTTCCTTTCTGCAGGTGAACGTATGCCACTGTAAAAACTACTGGCAGCCACTTCCTATGCCCATGTGACCCCAGTCCCGCGCATTGCCATAGACATACAATACACCAGCCCCTTCATTAATACATAATAATTACTCAAACTTTAACAAGCCAGTAACAGGTAGGAGACATAACAATACAAAACGACAACAATAAAGCTTTGTAAATAAGTGTCAATTATTAATAATTCACACTGGAATCTTCTTTCTTGCTGAGTCATATGTCATAAGTCCCAAATGACCCAAAATGTCCACAGTCAAAATGAGCAAGTTCTAAAGAGGGGGGGAAAAAAGAGTAATCCACAAAAAGAAATCGAGCTCAGAAAGGGTAAAAAAGGGACCAAAGTCAACACTGAGGCCAGTTTGTCCTTAATCAGTCTCAGCTTCCTGTAACAGACAAACCTTTGTATTACATCGGTTCAGACAGCTGGTCTGTGTTTTGATCTTCACCTAGCCAACAAATCTGCTCTGGTCTGGGAAGATTTGTAGCACTCGTCCCATCAGCCACGAGTTTGGAGGTGCAGTATTTTCCATAATGATGATGAGATCTCCCACCACAAGGTTCCTCTTTGTTCCTGTCCATCTCTGGCGCTCCTGCAGCTGAGGTAAGTATTCTTTAACCCATCTCTCCCAGAACAAGTCAGACATATACTGGACCTGCTTCCACGTGCGTATAGGTCTGTGGGCTGGAACATTCCTGGTGGTAAGATTGTGACGGTTTGGCCTGTAACAATGCATTTTTTTTTTATTATTTTTTTTTATTATTATTATTTTCTCCTGACATGTAAGATTTTTAGGCCCAAGCCCCAAGGGTGGCGCAGGGCCTATTGTGTCTGCACAGAAGCGCACTGCCCCAAAATGCGGGAAGCGCACAAAAATAAAGCGCGAAGTGCTTTCCCATGTACACACTCATGGTATTAAGTACTACAGAAACACAAATACCTCAGGTATGGAAGCCACATACTTGTATTCACTCACAGTGAATGGAAGTCCGTGGGCAAAGCCCACTCATAAGTGCGCGAAGCGCACAAAAACAAAGGTTCATACAAATTCCAATGGTACCCAAGTCATAGGTCATTTGGTGTTGCCATGGCGATGGTCGAATTCTGCCATTTTATTCCAGTGGGAATTCCATTTACTGCAGTTCTATGGAGTATTTGGATGCTTTTGGCAGTTTTTTGAATACAAAAGGCACCACCTAAAAATTTGGCAAAATGGTTTCTCCTCTGCCCCAGCTCTGGTGCCGCTTCTTCTGCTCTTTGAGAGCTAATTTGACCCCCTAAACATTTATGAAAACTCACTAAATTTTGCCCAAAATTCACGTGTGTGAAAAAAAACATAGGTGCCACGCAGAACCTCACAAAAGTGGCGCGACCTACAAAATTGCAAATACATTGCGCCAGTGGGACTCTGCCCAATGTCAAGTTTGTTGTAGACCCACCAAATTTGGTATACACATTGCTCACATGGAGCCAAACAAAAAATATTATTATAACCACACCCCCTGATAATCTGGAAGTCGGCAGTTTTGGATTGAAATCTGTGTACTTTTTCTAACTCCTCCTTTCCAAAAAATATATAATTTGTGGGTATAATATAAACAGATATATTGTTTTTGCTAAAATTATTCATTTTTCTATTCTTTTTAATTTTTCTTCTGCTCTTTGATCGCTAATTTGACCCCCTGAACATTTATGAAAACTCACCAAATTTTGCCCAAAATTCAGGTGTGCTGAAAAATTTTGTTTTATTTAGGCCCATACTTAACAATACAAAAGTGGCGTGACAGCGCCACCTACAAAATTGCAAATACATTGCACCAATGGGAGTCGGCCTAACGTAAAGTTTGTCGTAGACCCACCAAATTCAATGCCACAATATGTGGCAATGATTGTTTCATGTTTTATGTTCCATGTCTGAGTTTTTTTCTCAGATGGAACATAATAAAACCATAACTCCAACTTAATTCTGTACCACTTACAAAAGTATAATTGCACAGCAAGTTTGGTTAAGCTATCTTTTATACTTTTCCCACAAAACTTGATTTAATCGTTCTGAGCGCTTTTGCTTTTCCCATAGAAAATAACAAGAAGTAAGCAGTAGGCTGTGTGATTGTGACTCAATATACCCAGTGTAGACCAGTCTAAACCCAGACTAGTTCAGGCTAAACCCTGTCATGACCAGTTTAATACCCTGTCTAGATCAGGCTATACCCAATGTAAACCAGTCTGACCCCAGTGTAGACCAGGGTAAACCCAGTGTAGACCAGGGTAAACCCAGTCAATGCATTCTAATAACCAGTCTAGATCAGGCCAATCCCAGTGTAGACAAATCTAAACATACCCAGGGGCTGTTCCACCTCTGCTGCTGTGACCTCCTGCTCTGCTCCAACCAGGGGCTGTTCCACCTCTGCTGAGGGAGAACCTTCTGTGTACCATCACTCTGTTGATGAGGTGCATGCTGAGTTGAGAAGAGTGCATCCTGGGAAGTCCGCTGGTCCTGATGGGATAGCACCACGGCTTCCTAAGGAGTGTGCTTTGGAGCTGGCTGTGCCTCTGCAAAATATTTTTAATCAGAGCCTCCGAATTGGGCAGGTTCCTGTATGGTGGAAAACTGCCTGCCTCGTGCCGGTTCCCAAAGTAGGGAGGCCAGCTGGGGTCAAGGACTATCGACCAGTGGCCCTGACCTCTGTGATTATGAAGAGCTTTGAGAGGCTCTTGCTCTCAAGAGAAGCAGAACCCTTCTCATCTGCCTGTGTCAATAAATGGTGAGAACATTGAGGTGGTTCCATCATATAAATATCTGGGAGTACACCTCAACCACAAATTAGACTGGTCAGTACAGGCTAACGCAGCATATAAGAAAGGTCAGAGCAGACTCTTCTTTCTCAGAAGGCTGAAAACATTTGATGTCTGTAATGAGATGTTGTACATTTTTTACCAGTTGGTTGTGGCTAGTGCTGTGTTCTTTGGTGTTGTCTGTTGGGGGAACAGCATCACTGGAAGGGACAGTAACCGGCTGGACAAGCTGGTCAGAAAGTGTGTGTCTGTGCCGGGGAAAGGTGGACTCTGTAGGAGCCTTGGTGGAAAGAAGGATGAGGAGTATGACATAGACTATTCTTAACAACGGCAGTCATTCTCTGCATATGAGACCTTGGCTGCTCAGAGAAGTAGCCGGAGTGAGAGCCTCCTCTCCCTGCACTGCAGGACGGAGAGGTTCAGGAGATCGTTCATTCCTGCTGCTATTAGAATGTATAACAGCTCTACATAATCATGTGCACTATATTTGGATTATTACTATTGTTAGTAACTTTTACCATGGTATTTATGTATTTATGTTTTTTTATTATTCTGTTTTTATGGGTATGCTTGGCTATGTTGTTCTATGTATGCTACCAGGCACTTGAATTTCCCTTGACGTGATGAATAAATATTTCTATCTATCTATCTATCTATCTATCTAACTATCTAGTCTAGCTCAGTCTAAACCCAGATTAGACCAGTCCGAATCAGTCTAAACCCAGACAAGATCAGTCTAATGCCCAGTCTAAATCAATCTAAAGTCAGTGTAAACCAAACCCGGTGTAAACCCATCTAAACCCTGTGAAAACCAGTTAAAACCAAATGTAGACCCAGTGGCATAACTTGGTAATGTGGGGCCTCAGAATGGGCCATAAAGTTATGAAGCACATTCAGTACTTCAGGTTCATGCATTAAGCGTTTTAATTTATAAAATGTCACTCTTTTACAGGAATTTGATTAAATAAATAAAAAATAAAAAAAGCAGCTTATTCATGAAGTGCCAATTTTGTTAAACTTTGCACACAAACCCAGCAGAGCTCTGTGTTCTGCAGGCCAACACCTGCTGGAGGTCCCCATGACCAAAAGTAAACAGTGGGGTGACCGTTCGTTCGCAGTAGCTGGTCCAAGACTTTGGGACACTATGCCACTTGAGTTACGGCCCATTACAGATCTGCCTTTGTTCAAAGCTAAACTAAAATCTTATCTGTTTAGACTTGCTTTTAGTACTTCACTGCACTGTTTCACTTGTATTACTATATTTTATTTTGAAAATGTTTTACTTTTGTTTTAAACTGTTATAGTTAACTTGTTTTTAGTAGGGTTTTTTTTTATCCTTTTATTATTGCACTTTGGAAAGCACTTTGATTCAGCTGTTGATGTTGTGAGGAGCCATATACAAATAAAGTTTGATTGATTGATAAACTATTTTAGTTTTTTATTACAATTCGTGTTTTATTCTTTTTGTTTGTGTTTACACATTTAACAGGATTTAAAATTGAAATAATGTTAACAATTCAATTCTGTAACAGTTATGTGCTGTTCCTAATTATTATGACTATTTTAAACAGAGACTTAACGATAGATCAGGCATTTTTTGTGATTGTTGCAGGCTAAAATGCCTGATTTTGCAAGGATTTTTTTAAAAAGTTGTGCTAAAAGTTGTGATTTTTTTTTCTATAATTCACAAGTAAAATGTACTACAGGTGATAAAAATATACTGTTACTTGAGTTTTTTCTTTAAAATATAAAAACTAACAAAATCTGTTTTAAAACATATTTGGGGGGGGGGGGGGGGGATTAGCCTGCAAAATTAACAATGACCTTAAAATTAACAATGACCTTAAAGTTCAGTATTTTTGATGTCTAATTACGCTGCCCATTCAACTTCTTAGGCAACTATATCACCATGGCAACACAGACAGGCTTGACACCAGAGTGACACCAGAGAAAACAAGAAAGTACCGCGTTCGTGTCCTCCTTCAGTCCCATCAACACAGTTTGCTGCTGGTGAGCACCTGAGACCTCATGTGTGCTCCACCTCTGAGCTGCAGCTGCACACTGCTCCTCCTGCCGCTCTGTGAGTACGCCCTCTGCGCTCCACCTCCGCGCCACTCTGTTTATGAGTGCGCCCGACCTCGGCACCGCACCTCTGTGTCACACCTCCGCATCACGACTCCATGCCCCTCTGTTTTTGAGTGTGCCACACCTCCGCATCACACTTCCACCCCACTTTGTCTGTGGCTCAACTCGACCTCCAGCATGCATTACCGGTGCACTGCTGCTGAGAGAGAGAGGGACTGCTCTGCTCGGAACAGGGGACTGCCCACAGACAGCGGCAAGTGCAGTAAAGTGCAGTTTTGAAGGAAAACCTCGGGGATAATTGGCCAAAGTTACAGAAAAGTTGCAAGTTTGGACAAAGTTGTAGGGTTGCGCTTTGGAAAATCCTGGAGAGACTGATGAACCTCCCAGGCCCCAGTGTGGGGCCCCACATTACCAAGTTATGCCACTGAGGGCAAGCCATGACTCACATCCCGTGAGTCACTGCTCAGAGCGACTATGGCACATATTCACACATTTTATCATTGAAACACACACACAAAATAATTTATTCACAGATTCTGAATAATATAGTAGCACACAATTGATACACAATGTCAAATAGCTCACATGAACTCAATCTGTGGCATAAATAGTTCATAGAAACTCACACACTGGCACACATGCTATGGAAAGATGTGGCTCATAGCCCACAAGCTGCGACCCACGGCCCTCAAGCCACGACCCACAGCCCGTGAATCATTGCTCAGAGCAACCCATGGCACATATCCACTCATTTTATCATTAAAATACACACACAAAATAATTTATTCACAGATACTGAATAATATAGTAGGACATAATTGATACATAATGTCAAATAGCTCATATAAGCTCAACCTATGGCATAAAATAGCATAGGAGCTATGGTAAGCCACGACCCACAGCCCTTGAGTCACCAGAAGTAGGTTGGAGCTGTTTGCAGCCTCAGCCCCTGTTGTCCCGCCCAGTTCCGAAGCTTCTCTTACCACTCCCGTCCCAATCCTGACATCTACCATGGCCTGACCGCCTGAGGGATTCTCATGGGTCCTGATGGGGTCCCAAAAAATTTTAGCATGACAGGGTTTTCCACAGGGCACCAGCATGTCCACTTGTACTGATGCACGCCACAGTCACACACAGAGTTCAGGAGAAGAGCAGAAAGCTAACTCATGTTTTATGTTCTGTTAAAGCTCTGGGTTCATGTGCTGTGTTTGTTATTTGGCTACAGATCCTGTGTTTCAAATCGCGAGGATAAAAAGCATGACCCAGTGTTGCTCTCCGTGCTCTGTTCTGTTTGTTTACTTTCCCCCTGCTTTTCACTGCAGCATATTACTGTAATGCCCTGTGTAAGTTGCACAATCGCCTACATTTAGATATGACTGCTACCATAAAGACTTGTATAATCGTGCACTCAAAATTCTCGGGATGCTCGGTATGTTTTTGCTTGACTGCACACTCCCGCACGAGACCACGTCAATACCACCCGATCCCGAAGTATTTGGGTTAGGTCCCGCAGGACCCGCAGAATTTCCCGCCCGCTGCAGGTCTCTACTCACTACAAGATCCCAGTAGAGAGCTGGGTCAGTGCATTAGAAAAAGAGAACAATATGTACCCTAAGTTTATTAAGGTTCTACATCTTATGCATTATTGCAAATCTAATTTATCCAAAATGTATGCAAACACTGAGGAAAACTGTGACAGATGCAGATCTTCTAAGGCAGACTGGGAGGGGTGGGGGGTGAGTGGGGGGGTGGGGGGGGCACAGCTAACAGCAGAGCTACAAAGGGTGTGCTCACACTTGCTGTTTGCAGGACTCGGTGCGCTTCGGGGCTAAAGTCCGCACCTGTGTTGATGATGTCATTGGTCTGGTTCAAGTTCACATTGAGCTCTGTCAAACAAATTGAACTGACTGAGGTAACAGTAATAAATCTCGCCTGTAGGGGGCAGCACTCCAGTATTTACTGAAAGACACTGGCAAAAAAGAAACCCTGCTCATCTATGGGTCAAAAGTCTGCCTTTTCAGCTGAATATATCCCAGTAATATCCATCCATCTTCTTCCGCTTTATCCGGGGCTGGGTCGCAGGGTCAGCAGTCTAAGCAGAGATGCCCAGACTTCCCTCCCCACAGACACTTCCTCCAGCTCTACCGAGGGGACCCCAAGGCGTTCCCAGGCCAGCCGAGAGACATAGTCCCTCCAGCGTGTCCTAGGTCTTTCCCGGGGCCTCCTCCCGGTGGGACATGCCTGGAACACCTCCCCAGGGAGGCGTCGGTCATGACCCAAAGCTCATGACCATAGGTGAGAGTAGGAGAGTAGTAAAATTGAGAGCTTTGCCTTTCAGCTCAGCTCCTTTTTCACCACAACAGACTGATACAATGACCGCATTACTGCAGACGCTGCACCGATCCGTCTGCAAAATCTCATGCTCCATCCTTCCCTCACTTCTGAACAAGACCCCAAGATACTTGAACTCCTCCACTTGAGGCAGGAACTCTCCCCTAACCTGGAGAGGGCAAGCCACCCTTTTCCGTTCAAGAACCATGGCCTCGGACTTGGAGGTGCTGATTCTCATCCCAGCCGCTTCACACTCGGCTGCAAACCGCCCCAGCACATGCTGAAGGTCTTGGCTTGATGAAGCCAACAGGACAACATCATCTGCAAAAAGCAGAGATGAAATCCTGTGGTCCCGAAACCTGACTCCCTCCGGCCCCTGGCTGCGCCTAGAAATTCTGTCCATAAAAATTATGAACAGAACTGGTGACAAAGGGCAGCCCTGCTGGAGTCCAACATGCTCTGGGAACAGGTCTGACTTACAACCGGCAATGTGAACCAAACTCCTGCTCTGTTCGTACAGGGACCGGACAGCCCTTAGCAGAGGGCCTCGGACCCCATACTCCCAGAGCACCCCCCACAGGATACCACGGGGGACACGGTCAAACGCCTTCTCCAAATCCACAAAGCACATGTGGACAGGTTGGGCGAACTCCCATGAACCCTCAAGCACCCTATGGAGGGTATAGAGCTGGTCCACTGTTCCACGACCGGAGCGAAAACCGCATTGTTCCTCCTGGATCCAAGGTTCGACTATCGACCGAATTCTCCTCTCCAGCACCCTGGAATAGACTTTCCCGGGGAGGCTGAGAAGTGTGATCCCCCTGTAGTTGGAACACACCCTCCGGTCCCCCTTCTTAAAAAGAGGAACCACCACCCTGGTCTGTCAGTCCAGAGGCAGTGTCCCCGACTGCCACGCGATGTTGCAGAGAAGTGTCAGCCACGACAGCCCCATAACATCCAGACACTTGAGGTACTCAGAGCGGATCTCATCCACCCCCGGTGCCTTGCCACCAAGGAGCTTTTTGACCACCTCGGTGACTTCAGCCCGGGTGATGTACGAGTCCACCTCCGAGTCCCCAGCCTCTGCCTCCTCAATGGAAGACGTGTCAGTGGGATTGAGGAGATCCTTGAAGTATTCCTTCCACCGCCCGACAACATCCTCAGTCGAGGTCAACAGCTCCCCACCTCCACTGTAAACAGTGTTGGTGAAGCACTGCTTCCCACTCCTGAGGCGGTGGACAGTTTGCCAGAATTTCTTTGAGGACGACCGATAGTCTTCCTCCATGGCCTCCCCGAACTCCTCCCAGACCTGAGTTTTTGCCTCCACAACCGCCCGGGCAGCAGCATGCTTGGCCTGCCGGTACCCATCAGCTGCCTCAGGAGTCCCACAAGCCAACCAGGCTCGATAGGACTCCTTCTTCAGCCTGATAGCATCCCTTACTTCCGGTGTTAATCACCGGGTTCGGGGGTTGCCACCACGACAGGCACCAGAGGCCTTACGACCACAGCTACGAACAGCTGCGTTGACAATAGAGGCGGAGAACATGGTCCACTCGGACTCAATGTCTCCAACCTCCCCCGGGATCTGGTTGAAGCTCTCCCAGAGGTACGAGTTGGAGAGCCCTCTGACAGGAAACTCAGTCAGACGTTCCCAACAACCCTCACAATATGTTTGGGCCTGCCGAGTCTGTCCGGCCTTTTCTTCCGCCAGCGGATCCAACTCACCACCAGGTGGTGATCAGTTGACAGCTCAGCCCCTGGTGCCATGTGCACGGATGGACACCCTTGTGCCTGAACCTGGTGTTCATTATGGACAAACTGTGACTAGCACAGAAATTCAACAACAGAACACCACTCGGTTTCAGATCGGGGAGGCTGTTCCTTCCAGTCATGCCCCTCCAGGTAGCACTGTCATTGCCCACGTGGGCGTTGAAGTCCCTCTGTAGAACAATGGAGTCCCCAGTCGGAGCACCTTCCAGTACCCCTCCCAGGGACTCCAAGAAGGCCGGGTACTCTGCACTGCTGTTTGGCCCGTAAGCCGAAACTACAGTGAGAGACCTGTCCCCAACCCGAAGGCGCAGGGACACGACCCTCTCATTCAACGGGGAGAACTCCAACACATGGCGGCTGAGCTGGGGAGCTATAAGCAAGCCTACACCATATCGAGCCAATACCGCTCAACCTCCCACACAAGCTCAAGCTTTTTGTTTTTTTTATAGTCACGTTAGATGCACATATGTTTTACTGCCCTCAGTAAACAGTGGAGTAGTCCACTCCCTGGCGTTAGGCCGTAGTATGGTCCGCCTTACGTTCAGATTTCAACAGGACCACACCAGGATCACACCAGGGCTCAAAACGCGAGACCTCTGTTTTCAGGAGGACCAGAGTTCACTTTTTTGGTGCGCACCTGAGTCTGATTGAGCGTTCACACCAGCTCAAACAAATGGGACTTTGCCGGGAAGTGCACCAGAGTTTGATTGAAGCGAACCAAACACGGCAAGTGTGAACACATCCAAAAACACTGTGACTAGCAGTGTAGCACTGTTTTGATTTAGACTGCTGTACTGTTTTTAAACCAGTATGAGCACATGCTGCTTCTGGTACATTTAAAAGCTAGTTTTGTAAATGAATAATCATTTTGATTTATTGTTTGTATTTATTGTTGGAGGTATTGTTGTGTGTGTTTCCTACTTCATGTCCCTGGAGTGCTGATGGCCAACCTGGGCGATACTGGTCACTGGGTGATGGATAATGGAAGCGCTATAGATGATCGTTGTCTCACATAAAAAACAGATTAACCTGAGTGTAAATGCACATGTACACTTACAATGTGCGGGTGATGGGCTCCACTCTGGACTTAGTGAAAGGCAGAGGTTCTTCCACTGCACCTCATTCATTCAGGCTCGGAACGGTCACCAGTATGAACACAGGAACACAAGACATAGGGTTCCGGTCACTGCACGTTTAACGCCCTGCACAGACTGCTCATGTCAACTGAAGTTATACATATATACAATACTATCAATAATAATAAATAATCCAATATAGTTAAATACTATTAACAACTGTATATAGTAAACATGTAACAAATATATTATTAATATAGTGTAATATAATGTACTACTGCATTGTAGTTTGGTATGATTTAGTATTTATATATATAAAAAAACAACACTTATTTCATTAATAAATAAAAACGGCACCAAAATAGTACTGTACCATATATTATTTTAACATAAAATGTCCAAAACAGCTCATAAAATGCACCTTTAAAACAGCAGCAAGAGGCAAGGACTTAGCGGACACAACAACACGAATACAGCTCCCTACGTGAGCAAAGGAAAACACTGTCAATATTGGCTGTTTTATAACAGCAGTTATTATGTTCCTTCCTATTTTAGCACTTTTTTGGCAACTAGCATCACTTTTATAGCTGCTAGCTTAACTCATATGGAGACTACAGAGAAACACAACTCACCAGCACAGACTGCTTATCTCAACTGAAGCAGAGAGGCAGCAGCAGCATGGAGAAAAGGGGGTGTGTCACAGTAATTACTACCCCTGCGCAACAGGTAATAATTTGTAACCATAGTACTTAGTTATAAGTCGATATACTAATATAAAAATAATACATTTTCTACATACATTGCATACATACATACATACATACATTGTCTCAAAATTAATAAAACAGCAAAAATGAAAGAATTTGCGCTGTAAAGTTTTGAGCATATTCACTCTAAAAATCAATTCGCTACATAAGCAATGAAAGATAGGTATGAGAGTCTCTGTACCAGCCTAAAACACCTGCCTGCCTGGGTGTGGGTGGACAACAATTAAAATCAATTAAAAAGCATTAAACAACAATCAAAGTAAAAAAAAAATACTAAACTCAGCTTGTGTTAAAGACCAGTGCATACAAATTTTTAAATAAAGATTTAAAATTATGAACTATTTCTATACCTATTGTGATCTGTGACAGTTACTGTAACTAAAATGTTTCTGTTTGTATACTGAACTGGACCTTGTCTGTGTCTATCCCAGCAATCTTTGCAGATATCCATAATGTCCAGCAGAGGGAGCTCAATCCTCAAACTGTGTATTAATATTTGCATTTTAGAGTATTTGTACAGACAGTCATTCAGGCTGTCTCAGTCACAACAAACAAAGTTAAAAAGAAGTCATCTGGACGTGGTCTGTAGAGCTTAAGACATTTCATCTCATGCAAGAAAAACTCTAAAAAACACTTCCAGATGATTTCTTTTTAACCTTGTTTGTTTTGTATATTATAGTGTATAATTCTTTGTATACTGTGTCAGAGAATGTATATGAGTTCTTGTTTAAGGACGATAGAACTCACTGTTTCATCCCATTATTGATAATGGTATTTGTTGGCAGAAAAAGACAAAGATCAAATAAAGGCAAGAATGTTCTTTAGGGAAAGGGATAGGCATAACAAGTTTGACAAGTAAGCGTTGTTCACCACACCTAGGCTTTGTGATTCAACACATGCCAACTGCAGCAGACGCAGGCTAGGTTATATGTAATTGTACATATGATATTAATATGGATATCAAAGAGCAGAGTGACAAAGCAACACAGGAGGAAGAGCAAGAGAATGAGGGCCTGGTGTGGCTGCTGGGAAGAGACAGCTCCCATGGGACTCCCATCCCCATGGACACCAACATCTCACAGCACAAGTAAGTAACTGGTCCGTCTGGAATTGGCACTGAGTGCCCGAGTGCTGGGTCTGCCCTGGAGATATTAGTGAGGGAAAATGGAATGGAAACTGTTTTTCACATAGGCTTTGCATTATTTTACATTAAAGACCAGGAATTCAATGGACTTTGGTTTAAATAGACAACTGAACTACAAGAACACAGAACACAGTCTTTAGATATATTATAAAATGGCAAAAAACATAAAATAACATCAAACTTTGAGCAATAAAAGTTCACAATCAGCCACAGGACAAAAGCTATAGCACTTTAAAGGGACTAAAATATTGTTCATGTGATGTAACGTATGGTAGTAGTAGTGTTGAGCAGGTGGGGAGGAACAGCCAAAGTAAACATTTAAGTTCACCTCTGTCAGAGTGTGGTGCTCAGCCACTGCCTTCTCTGAGTGCATTACTGTTATTTCACCAGTTTGACCTTTTTTGTCCTATATCTTTACTTTATGGCTCTGACTTTTCATGACTTTGTCAGTCTATTTGTTGCTTGATGTACCACACACTAGAGGTCATTTTAAGGATGTCCTGGTTTAGTAAAGCCAACAGAACCACACTGTCGATACATAGCATAGAGGATCCTGTGGTCACAATATTAGCCTTTCGGGGCTCTAAATGAGGCCCAAAATTATTTTACTAAATAAAAACAATTAAAAGCATCGCTGAAAGATCTGACTTTAAACTGAACCAGGATAATGTCTGAATTTTATGAGGTCTTGCTCCGGTCCCAAACAGAAAGTCCAGAATTTCAGCACCTGGACAATAATAGCACCCTCTCTCCCTTATTTTTGAGGGCCAAGAATGGGCTCAGGGACTGCACCTGAGAAATCTATTTTATACTGATTTAGTCCTTATTATTGATAAAATAAAATAAAAAACATTATTTACATTGTAATGAAAGACAAATTGAAAAAGTTTAACTTAATTAACTAATTATTAAAGTTATTATTTTACACTGGAATGAGTATGGCCCAGCCCACTTTTACCATAAAAATTTGTCAAAATGTTTCCTTTAAATTTTGTCCAAACTAAAGCACATCAGATTGAAGAAGGAGCTTTTTTGTGTTATTTTGGATTGATCCTGACAAAAAGCATGATATTTTTATTAATGGAAGTGTGTAATTTTGTGAAATGTATCAAACTAATAATAATAATAATAATAACATTCTTATAATGGCAGTTAACACATCAGAGAAAAAATAATCTCAGTATTTATCTGTGTTTTGTTTGTTTTTATAGGTTTTCATCTATGTATGTAAAATAGGTTGCTTTTTGCACCTTACTTTTTTCTTGTGTTATTCCATTTTATTACACATAACGTAAGTTCTGAACTTATTTGTTTGGTTGCCTTTGTATACTGTATATGGATTACTTGAGCTGTTACCAACAAAAGTAAAAGTTTCTGTAGATAATACATTTAGAAATATATTTACTTAAAATTTAAAAATGGTGACGGGTTCTTATTTTTGGTTTTAGTTTTGTCTATCTTGTTTGTTCTTTAGCTCGTGTCTAGTTGCATCAGATGGCATATCAAGTACGGAATTTTCCAAAGAGCGTGTATTTGAAGCTGCCTCCCGCGGTGACATTTCGCAACTCCAAGGTCTGCTGGAGTTTCTGACAGCAAAGAACAAATGCCTCACTAGCCCTGAGTTCACAGGCCAGTACATACACCACATATGAGACCCAAGCTTATTGATACATTTATTAAAATGATACAAACTTGTGTATTTTTAGATGAGACCAGTGGTAAAACTGCACTGCTGAAGGCTTTACTGAACCTTAAAGATGACAAAAATGACACCATTGAAGTGTTCCTGGACATAGCAGAGAAAACCGGAGATTTACAAAACCTGATCAATGCTTCTTACAAAGACTGGTGTTACAAAGGTGGGTTCTTCGTAACAAAATAATCTTACTTTGATATGGGCAGTTATTCTTACTTCATTTTGTGACCGGTGAGACAGGGCAGACTGCTCTGCACGTGGCCATTGAGAGAAGAAGTTTTAAACATGTAAAGCTGCTAGTCCAGAAAGGAGCAGACGTACAAGCCAAAGCCGATGGGAAGTTCTTTCAGCTGAATGAAGGACTGGGTTTTTATTTTGGTAAGGTTCTAGACTTGGTCAGCTGCTGATGCTCAGATCCTTGACTAAAACAAGCTTTGAACATTTGCGACAGGTGAGCTGCCTCTGTCTCTGGCGGCCTGCACCAACCAGCCTGATGTGGTGTCCTTTCTTCTGGACAACCCTTACAGAAGAGCAGAAGTGACGGACAAAGACTCGCAAGGCAACAGTGTCCTGCACGCGCTGGTGGTAATCGCTGACAACAGCCCTGAAAACACAGACATGATCGCGCACATGTACGACATGATCCTGAGGGAGCACCGTGCGTTGCACAGAGACAGCTGCGTCCAGCTGGAGGAGATCAAGAACAACCAGGGCCTCACACCTCTCAAGTTAGCCGCCAAGCTGGGCAGGATTGGGGTAGGTGGCACTGACCGAGTCGAGTCTGCCTTTTCTCTTGCATCCAGTCTGATTTGTGCTTTGTGGTCGGCAGCTGTTGAGGCACATGTTGCATCGAGAGTTTTTGGACAAAGAGTCGCGGCCACTGTCCAGGAAGTTTACAGAATGGGTGTACGGCCCAGTCCACTCCTCACTGTACGACACCAGCTCCATTGACACTGACGAAGACAACTCTGTACTGGAAATCATCGTCTTCGGCAGCCAAATCCCTGTGAGAATGTTAGCAGACAATTTTGTGATTTGTTGTGCCACTCTGACATGTGATCTTTTCTTAGAACCGCACTGAGATGCTGCAGATGGAGCCTCTGCGCAGCCTTCTGAAGGATAAGTGGGAGCGCTTTGCTTCCAAACTTTTTCTTTTGAACTTCCTGCTTTACATGGTTTATTTGATCATCTTCACCACTGTGGCTATCAAAAGGAAAGAAGGAAAGGTAAGACACCAAAATCACATCATAGTTGAAGTGAAGAGGTTTCAGTGCAGATATCTGTGTGGGCCTGCAGCCCCCGTTCCCCATCGAGGATGTCCCCGGTGACTACCTGCGCTGCAGTGGAGAGATCTTCAGTGTTCTTGGAGCCCTCTGGTTCTTCTACAAAGCTGTGAGTATTACTTGTTAAAGGTTCATAATATGAGGCATAGCTAGGCACTAAGCAACTGTCCCCAGGAATCTGAATATGTATCAGTTCTGACACAGTCCTACTAAAGTTAGACCACTGGTTACTTGTGTTATCCAAACTGGTGTGGAATGTACACATATGTAACAAGTCTGACCTCTTAATCCACAGGTGGTCATTTTCAAGAAAAAACCTCCAAATTTCAGCAGTCTGTACACGGATGGATTCAGTGACATTCTCTTGTAGGTGCCATTCTAAGGTTGGTGTGTACTTTCAGAGTAGTCACTGACAAAGGGCTATGTGTCTGTTCTTCTACAGCTTTCTCCAGGCCATTCTGCTTCTGCTCTGCACACTTGTGTATCTGTGTGGACGCAGAGAGTATGTGGGACTGCTGGTCATCTCCCTGGCTCTGGCCTGGGTTAACATTCTGTACTATGCCAGAGGAACCAAACAACTGGGCATTTACAACGTGATGATGCAGAGAGTGAGAATCACCCATACAAGTGAAGCAAGGCTCAGCTTTTGAGACACGAGTTTGAAATGTCTTTCTCTTTGTAGATGATCCTGAAAGATATCCTGCACTTTCTGTTTGTTTATGGTGTCTTTCTCTTTGGCTTCTCTGCTGGTAAGTATATAAATAAGTTCTTTCCAAAGACATTAACATTTTGTGAGGAGATGGAACTGAAGTGGTAAAAAAGAGATGTTCGTAGTATTTGGAACAAAAAGTCCATTTGTTTTTGAAACATCAAAAAAAAAATCTGTACATGTTTCATTGGTTGATGCAGGTCCATTGTACCTTTTGTTCAAATGATTTTAGCTTGAAAAAACAAAAATAAAAAAAATAAAATCATTTTATGCCGGTCTGACCACAGGCTGAGACAACAGGGCATTGACATACAGGCTGGAGATAAACTGCTCTAGTTACATCAAATATCCTAAATGTGTCTGCTCTGAAGTTCATTACGTATAATATTTAAACTATAAAAGTTATCAAATTTAACAAAACAGCATGAAAAGGGTCATGGAGAGGTAGTCTGTTTCTAAAAATAAAAGCTCATTCAAAACCACTGTTTCTCTCTCTCTCTCTCTCTCTCTCTCTCTCTCTCTCTCTCTCTCTCTCTCTCTCTCTCTCTCTCTCTCTCTCCTACAGGTACACACTTGTTGACAAAGACAAGTGCACTTCATTTAGTTTTTTTTTTGTTTTTTTTGTGCCATGCATTCATTCCTGTAATGTTAGAAGGGTAAGGTTAAAGCCAGATTTTCACTTAGAACAATAAGAAATAATGTGGTTTGTTGGTCTTTTGCTGCACTATTGCTTTCAGCACCACAGAACTGGAAGCTACACAGGCCACATGGGGTCCACTTCCGGGTCACATAAAACGATTAAAGAAACAATAAATATTGAATATCATTTCTTGATTTTTGTTTGTCAAATGAAAATCAATTGAACAAAAGGTACACGGCCCCACGTGCCTATCTAACATTTCATTGTTACAACAGTGGCAGTAGTTAAAAGCTTTCCCTGACTCCCTCTTGGACTCTTCTTGATTGTATTTGGACAACTTTTTAGACCCGTGACTGTTATCAAGGTAGTTTGAGAGGATTGAAGAATGAGGCCGAGGTAGAAAAAGATTCAGGCAGGTTTATTCTGAGCTCAGGTTCCGACAATCATCTCACAAGCAAGAGACAACTCTCCGACCACGCAGGGTCAGCTCACAAAAATACCTTACATTGCTAAGTATAGCACAGTTATAAACCAATCACCACAAAAGAGAACATTGGAGCAGTGCTAGGAGCCAATCAATTTGAGGAGATAACTTTAAAACTAACAAAACCAAGTTGGAGAGTTACTTAAAAGGTAAGGTTGGAGCAATGACAGGAGCCCATCACAAACAACATGTTAACTATAGCTTGAAATGGGACCTCAAGATAAACAATTGAGGAGTGCACACATAGTCCAACATGATGGGCTCCTAGCCACTCTGTCTCCAAGCTTCAAATTACCATATAAGTACACAGTTCTAACAACATGGAGTGTGAGACTTTTCACGATATCAGTGACCCTCAGATAACATTCGCTGATATTCTCGCTGTACCCCTCCTGTCTGTGGTGCTGAAAGCAAAAGACCGCCAGACTACATTATTTGTTATTGTTCTAAATGAAAATCTGGCTTTAACTTTACACTTTTAATATTACAGGACAACATACTAAAATGGACTCATGGCAAAAAAATAAAAAAAAATCTAAATGAAGCACACTTGTCTTTGTCAAGTGTGTACCATATAGAAGAGAGAAAAACAGCGACTCTGAACAAGGTCTCATTTTTAGCAATAGACTACCTCTTCATGACCTCTCATGCTGTTTTGTTAAATTTAATAACCTTATTTTTATATTATGCATAATGATCATCAGTGCAGACACATTGAGGATCAATGTAGCCTAACTGGAGCAGTATCTCCAGCCTGTAGTCGATGCCCTGTGGCCACTGCTACGCACAGGTTGGGCGCAGCCGCGCACATGAACCAAGGCTAGCTGTGGACATATCGGGACCAGGTGGGCGCGGAGTACTGGGTTCAGACTAGGACTAGATGTGGACCTGGATAGTACTGTGGATTTAGATGCAGCCTCTCGCCAATTCTGCAGGCAGTGTACTCAGAACATTGAGCGAAATCTCGTGGTGAATCAGCTGAGAGCCTGACAGCTGCACCACAGCCCCAAACACACTGCATGCAGATTGGCGAGCACGTGGAAGGGAACTAGTTTCACCTTGGCACCCGCTAGCAGATTAGCCTACATTGCCTGCAGGATTCGGGAGGGTCCATGGCCAAATCCTTTATTATCCAGGTCCACATCCCGTCCTGGTCTGACCCCAGCAGCTTTAGACCGGCTGAATGTAGCCAAATAGGTCAAAGAAGATGACATACTCGATTACCCGGACATCCAACGCCCAAGCATTCAGCTGATCAATGACCGCTTTACCGACACAATGGCTCTATGAAGGAAACCACATGTTAGTGCCAAACGTACACACATGAAGTGTAAAAGACGGACAACCACAACTCCCCACAACGCAGTGGAGTGGCGATTTTGGGTGGCCACAACAACACATGTATATCGCATAACGCCACCCCGGCCAGAACTCCCACAGACCCACAGGAGAGTAACTTTTGTAATCCTTTCCAGCTTTATGCAAGTCAACAATTCTTACTCGTAGGTCTTCTGAGAACTTTTTGTGTGAGGCATGCTTCACATCAAGTAATGCTTCTTCAGAATAGCAAACTCAAAACTGGTGTTTGTTTTTTATTGGGCAGGGCCACTTTAACCCACACCCCCAATTTCTCACATTGATTGGACTCCAGGGTGGCAGACACCTAACTGTAAGTAGCTCTTGCGTTGTGTGCATTTATTGAGCCCACGCCAGCTCCTGGGAAAGTTCAAAATCCAGTTCTCAACTCAGGGTAATGTTCTACGTCTCCCTCCGTCTATGTCATATCCGGAAAGTCACAGTTTCCAGAGAGAAAGCTCAAATTTGGACATACAATAACCCTTTACATGGGTAACAAAGCAGATTAATTATGAATTAGAAAAAAAAACTGTCATATGCATTTTAAGGGTGAAATGAATAGGTAAACGTTGCCATCTAGTGAAAGCAACTGATTACTGCAGGGATAGGCAAAATAAGCAACAAATTGGCAATCCTTTAAAGGCCTTGATACACCAAGGCGACACACATACACAGCTCGTCTCTTCCCGTCTCCTCTCGTTCCCTTCCGTTTCCTCACGTCGGATGACCTTTTTCCCTCTTCATACACCAAAGCGACAACCGACCTAAAGACCGTGTCTTGCGCATGTGCCTGATGTAATTACCCCCCAAAGTGGCAGATGGCGCTAGCCAATGAACAAAGATAAACGGAAGTGACACAATATTTGCGGAGTACATATGCATGTAGCACGCTTTGGTCTGCCACTGTTCTCAGCTTGTTTGAACATTTGAGAAGCGTGATAATGGCCGGTTTGGACATTGTTTTGTGTGGATTAGGTGCCGCTGCTTTGTTACTTGAAGAAGATAACTTTCCGCACGGAATTGCGAAAAATGCAAAAATGGTGACAGTACGCTGCCACAGCGGTTTTCACCTCTCGTCATTCCGTCACTTCCGCTAAAATTCCCGTGAGCGGATTGGCGCGGCAGCTGTAATGCTAGGCCTATCAGAGCGTTTCGTGCCAAAGACCAAAGACGCCGATTCAACAAGGCCAATCGGCAGAAAACTAGTCAGACGACCTCCGTCCTGGAGCGATGGGGGCAGACGGCGCATACATATCAAAAGGACGGAAATAAGCGACGTGGAAGAACCGTTCAGACGGCTTCAGATGGGCGATCGTCGCCTTGGTGTATGGAGGCCTTAATATTAAATTTTTTTTTTAGCTTGGTCACATGATGGCAGCGAGGTGAACATAGCGTTTAAACAAAAAATCCATGCCACTCGGCTGTATTTTTGCTAATATCCTGACAATCCTCAGACTGTATTATGATTTCGCCGTGGACATTATGGACTATGTCCCTGGAAACATTTTGGCCACATTCTTTTGACAATGTGGGCAGAACTCAGAAAACGAAAGTGAAAAAGGATGTTCTACCTGTACCTAGCGACTC